>CM055118.1:521512509-522125009 GCA_029206835.1 Rana muscosa | reverse complement strand
TGCTGGAATGGACCAAGGAATGGTAGATGAATATATACCAATTATCAAAGCAGACATTCGTTCAGATATTTATCGGATGTGTTCTTCACATTTTGAAAGTGAGTGCTTTATTATGAGGGGAAGTCAAAGGAGATTAAGTCCTGAATCTGTTCCTACCATATTTAGCGAAACAGGAACTACCGAAAAATCGGGAAATAAATGGCTTAATCGATTGAAAAAAATATGGATGACACAACACATGAAGGCTGGAACCTCTCAGACAGCCATGGACAGTGCTACATGTACTTGCCAATGTCATGCTAGTAGTCAATGTAAACAAGTGTCAAACAACGATGCCAGCACACAAACTGGCCGTGGACATTCTGAATTTCTGGAAGCTGAGGTTAGAAGTGATACTAATTTTTTAGAACATTCATATTGTATTAAAGAGGATCTTTTAATGACACCACTTCTAGTGTCAACACCAAAAAGTCATCAAAAGACAAAAGAAGTTCAATCGGTGATCTCTTTTTCGCCCGCTTTACCTGTCTTGTCTACCCCTTCGCTAATACCAGGAAATAGTCAATCAGCCTTCAACCCGTATGTTGAAAGTCCAGAAGTTGGGACTAAAAGAAAATTGGCTTATCTGGAGGATCCGAGCTTTCACGAGTCAGATTGTGATACACCCCAAAAAGGCGATCATAGTCTTTGTGAAAGTGAGGTGGAAATTGAAACAGAAGATGCACTTCCTCATCCCTTGAATTTGGTGAAAGAGAAAAAAAAATTGTTTTCGAAAGCTGCCTTGATAAACTACTTTATGCGATGATTTGCCCTGAACCTGGCTGTTTTTCAAAAATCAGAAAGATTGAGAAAAAAATTATTGGCACAATGATTTCTGTTCACTCGATCTGTACAGATTTTCACCGGTCAAAACTTTGGGAAAGCCAGCCCAAAATTAAACATTATTCGGCTGGTAATATTTTGCTTTCTGGGGCTATAACTTTAACTGGAGGAAGCTACGCCAAAGTTAGAGAAATGTTTGATCTCTGTGGCATACAAATGTTTGGAAAAACTTCTTTCCACAGATCACAAAATGCATTTGTTTTTAAAGCAATTGACCATAGTTGGCAAACTATGCTTTCTAATGTCAATGAGGAATTGTTAGGAAAACCAGTCTTCTTGTTAGGGGATGTGGGCAATGTGATAGCCCAGGGTTTTCAGCAAAGTATTCTACATACACGTTCATGGATTTTAGTTCAAAGAAAATTGTGGACTTTGAACTAGTGCAGGTGTCACAGACCACTTCTTCTGTTGCGATGGAGAAGTTTGGATTTACCAAATGTTTAGATCGCATAATTGACAATGGATTGGATGTTCAATTGTGGGAACGGATCGACACACTGGTATTCGTAAACTACTTTCGACAAACGAAAAATACAAAAACATAAACCATCAATTGATATGTGGCATTACGTGAAAAATATACGAAGAAAATTGATGCAAATTTCAAAGAAAAAAATAAACCGCGCAATTTTACCATGGATTGGACCCATTTTGCTGCATTTCTATTTTTGTAGTAGACGTTGTGAGGGAGAAGAGGCGCTTTTTAGAGAGCTTTGGCAATCTCTACTATATCATGTAGTAAATGTTCATGAATGGGAATTGACGGTGTACAGCACAAATGCTTACACGATCCACTCAGTGTGGATTCTCATCCTGTTCCCTGGATAAGCAAAACACACCTGCATTTCATTCATTGTCCACAATTGTCTTGGATAGTCAATTGGATAAAGACATAAAGCATCTAACTTATTTTTGTCAGACAGGGGTTATTGAAACATACCACAGTATGATTCTTAAATATCGGTCCAAAAGAATTCATTACAGATTTGATTCCATGGAAGCAAGGACAAAATTGGCTGCTTTATGCCACAATCACAATGTGGTACGAACCCCGCTCTGACAAAAAAAAAGATGAAAGTGGACAAGAATATGTTGTTGAACGTAAAAATCTTGAATTTCCAGAGGTAGAAAAAAATGGGTTGTGCGTAATGTTTTTGAAAACATGAATAACGAACATCTTTACATTATGCTATCCGACATGATTAGCATTGTTGAGGGTACACTAATTTCTTCTGGGAATCCAAAAACAAACTCATGCCGAGAAACATTGCCCCAATTGAAAGGCCTGAAACAAGTGTGGCAGTAAAGGAACACATGTCACGATTTCCAAAAGTTGCTAAATAAGCCTACAATTATGGATTTTTGGTGTACATATCTGTATAGTTTTCTGTGTTAAAATAAAGAATATAATATAAATGTAAATACATTTTTTTTATTAAAAATGTTTTATACACTTTACATATTTTTTGTATTTTAAAGAAATAAATATTTTTCCTTTTGAAAATTGTGTGTTTATTTTCAAGATTAATACTTATATTTAAGAAGTCTGTACAAAGTGTATAACTGTAGCAAATTAAATTTTAAAAATAAAACAAATTTCTAAACTATAAATGTTTTTTTAAATTTAACAAAATTTTTTTATAATAATTTAACAAATATTAAACATTGAAACACAATTAAAAATTTTTTTTTTAATGAAATGCCATTTCTCAATGTAAGATAAGTGGCAGCTAACCAAACATTAAAGGTCAGGGCTTAGTGGAGTCAAATATCAATGTATTGATCATGAAAATCAGGAAAACACCACACATTATATATATATATATATATATATATAGGTGTGTATATATAAATATATATTTATATATATATATACACAAACACACATATCTAATTAAATATATATATATAATTTAATATATTTATATATATAAATAATTCTCTCTATATATATATATATATTATATATAATATATATATATATATATATACATATACACACATACATAATTTTAATCCAAGTTTTATATACGTGAATATATATATATATAATATATATGTATGTATATATCTATATATATATATATATATATATACACACACATACATATATAAACATGTATTAATTTATTATGTGTATATGTACTGTGACAGCAGGAAGGTAAAGTCACCTGGTTGCATCCAGGGGGGTAGATAATTTCGCCCAGATTCAGGCTTTACGCCGACTTATACAACTAGGTGGAGAGTTGTATAAGCCCAGCTGAGGCTAGTGGGCTCATGGATGACTCATACCTCTAGGGAGAGTGTGGGGCGTCGTGCAGACAGGGAGTTGATGAGACCAGCTGAGCTTGTCAGCTCATTTAGGCCTCTATAAGAACTCCCAGCTTCATTAGATGTTAGCTCATGCCTGGAACCAGACCTGTGTGGACTGTCTAGGGAGAGTGAACCCCTGTGCGGTGAGACAAAGCCTGTGTGGCTATTTGCTTGGACATTTAAAACCAGGGACTTAGGGACTAGGACAGCACTAGGCTGATCCCAGTTGTTAGTTAGGAAACCTGTATGTTTAGTCAGAGGTCAAGTTGACCAGGATTTATTTTGTTTATGTTCTTTTGGCTTTGCTGTGTTTTGTCACTGTAAATAGAAAATAAACCGCACTTTTTTTTGATTTTGAAAACCACAACCTCCGTTTGCTGGGCCTGTTTTTGTGTGGGGAGCCCATCCCGGGGGTCACACACCACCCGCTGCCGAGCTAACCCCCTCACAGTTGGTGGAGAACCAGTGGCAGTTTTTTTTAAGCCAGCATGGAGGAGATACTGAAGCAGCTGGCTCTAGCAAATGCCAATCAACAGCAGACAAATGCAGGTTTTCAAAAGAGCCTTGCAGCTCATCAACAGAGTCTTGCAGCTCAACAACAGAACTTCGCAGCCCCAGCAGCAAGCTCATCACAGAGCCTTGCAGTCCAGCAGCAAGCTCACCAACAGAGTCTGGAAGCTCAGCAACAAGCCAGCAGCAATCTGAGGCCCGCTTCATAGACCTGTTACAGAAGCAAGAGCAGAGACTACAACAAATGGAAGCAGTAATGCAGCAACGTCCGCAGACCAGTGAGGAAAGCCGTCCCACTAATACCGCGTCCTTTGGGGTGAGTCGTTTATTGACAAAAATGACTGGAGAGGATGATCCAGAGGTATTTTTGACCACATTTGAAAGGACTGCTGAAAGAGAAAAGTGGCCTGAGGAGCAGTGGGCTGGACTGGTGGCTCCTCTGTTAACTGGTGAATCGCAGAAGGCTTACTATGACCTAGAGCCTGACCAAGCAAAAGACTATGTGATGCTAAAAGCTGAAATATGGCAAGGCTGGGTGTCACCCAGGCTGTCCGGGCTCAGCGTGTGCATACTGGACTTTCCAGCTTGGAAAACCCCCCAGGTCTCAAATGTATGATCTCATTCACCTGAGCAGAAAGTGGCTACAGCCAGAGACTTTGTCCGCACCAAAGATTGTGGAACGTGTTGTAATGGATCGGTTTTTGAGAGCTCTTCCTACTGCCATCCAAAAGTGGGTAAGCCATGGAGACCCAGAGCGGCCGATGGTCTTGTGGATCGTGTGGAGAAATACTTGGCTACAGAGAACCTGACGGCCTCTTCCAGAGACACTCGGACTTTCCACCCTAAGACCAGACCATCCCAGGGGCGGATAGAGGATTCCAAGGGGTGAGGGTGGAGAGAGTGAGAGGGAGGGAGCTCTACCCCAAGTTTGGCGAGAACAGCCTGGGAATCAGCGGCTCAAGAGGCGGCAAGAAGGATCGTTTGCTACCGCTGCCGGCAAGCGGGACATATTGCAGCCAATTGCCCGGTTGTGGAGGAACCCATGCAGTGTGACTTTCTGACGGGCAGACGTCAGTCGCTGGTGTGCGACAGTCGCATGCACTGCCATTCGAGGAACTGAGAAACATTTATGCAAAATGTGTGTTAATGGTAGAAATGTTGTGGTATTGCTGGATTCAGGTAGCCTTGTGACCCTGATAAAGGCTGAGTTAGTTAAACAGAGGTCTCTGGGAATAGCAAGGTAGCTGTTATTTGTGTGCATGGGGACACCCGAGAGTATCCAGTGACTACAGAGTGTTTTGAGACCCCCAAAGGTACCCTCTCTCATCCAGTGGGGCTTAGTATCTCAGTTACCGCATGACGCCATTGTGGGAAGGGATTTTCCGAAGTTCTGGGAACTGTGGGATGATCCTGAGCCCCCCACTGGTGCCCCTATGTACCAGGAATGTGATAGCCAGAACTCCCCTGAGAGTGGTGAGGACTCTCCGGAATTTCCCTTATCAGTATTGGCAGGGGAGACTCAAGAAACTGGAGAGGAGCCCACCTCCTCAGACGAAAACCTACCGTCTGTGGAGTTTTCTGATCTTGAGGTTCACAGGGAAAACTTTGCCACAGAACAGTTGAAAGACCCCGCCCTAATAAAGGCACGGGAAAACGTAGTGAAAATAGATGGCGAGTTAGTGAACCCAGATAATACCTGCACTTACCCATACTTCAGCGTAGAGAAGGACCTACTGTATCGGGTGGCAAAAAGGGCAGAAGAAACCGTTGAGCAGCTTGTGGTGCCCAAACCTTACAGGAAGTTGGTGTTGGAGTTGGCCCATGGGCACATTCTTGGAGGTCATCTGGGGACAGAGAAAACCCGAGAGAGGGTATTACAGAGATTCTATTGGCCGGGGGTGATGAAGGACATAGAAAATTATTGTTCCTCCTGCCCTGTGTGTCAGAGGTCGGCCCCGATGCCACATTTCCGTAGCCCGCTGGTCCCTCTACCCATCATTGAGGTCCCGTTTGAGAGGATCGCCATGGATTTGGTAGGTCCTATAATCAGTCCGCTAGGGGGCACCAGTACATATTAGTTATAATGGACTATGCCACCCGTTATCCAGAAGCGATCCCTCTCCGAAATACCTCGGCCAAAACCATAGCCAAAGAGCTATCTCTTGTGTTTAGCCGGGTGGGTATTTGTAAAGAACTGCTTACGGACCAAGGTACACCCTTTATGTCCCGGGTTATGAAGGAGCTGTGTAAATTGTTCAAAGTGACGCAATTACGTACATCTGTGTATCACCCCCAAACCGATGGGCTGGTTGAAAGATTCAACAAAACCCTAAAACAAATGTTGAAGAAAGTGGTGGATAGAGATGGAAAGGATTGGGACTGTCTACTTCCTTATCTGATGTTTGCTATTAGGGAGGTGCCCCAATCCTCTACGGGATTCTCCCCCTTTGAGTTACTGTATGGGAGACACCCAAGAGGGCTGTTGGATATTGCCAAGGAAACTTGGGAAAGTGAGAGTTCTCCCCACAGGAGTGTGATTGAGCATGTCGCCCTGATGCAAGACCGAATTGCACAGGTAATGCCCATCGTGAAGGAACATTTGGCCCAAGCGCAGTTAGCACAGCAGAGAGTGTACAACCGTGGAGCCAAGACCCGTACCTTTTCCCCGGGGGATAGGATACTGGTACTTGTCCCTACGGTTGAAAGTAAATTCCTTGCCAAATGGCAAGGCCCCTACGAGATAATGGAAAAAGTGAGCGAAGTGAATTACAAGGTCAGACAACCAGGAAGGCGAAAGCCCGAACAGATCTATCACGTTAATCTGTTGAAAGCCTGGAGGGATAGAGAGTCCCTAGTCGCAGACACTTGGTCACCAGCTCAAACTGGTTGCGTGATTCCTGAGGTTGGAATAGCAGCCACCTAGTCACAACCCCAACAACAGGAGGTTAAGGAGTTTGTGCTTCGCAACAAGGAGGTATTCTCTGAGCTGCCGGGACAAACATCTGGGGTAGAGCATGACATCATTACCCCGCCCGGTGAAAGGGTGAAGTTAAAACCCTATCGGATCCCAGAGGCCCGACGGGAGGCAATACGGGAGGAAGTACAGAAAATGCTGAACTTAGGGGTGATAGAGGAGTCCCAAAGTGATTGGTCTAGTCCCATTGTGTTGGTGCCTAAACCGGATGGGAGCTGGCGATTTTGTAACGATTTTCGTCAGTTGAACAAAGTTACAAAATTTGACACCTACCCCATGCCACGTATAGATGAGTTGATCGACCGGCTGGGAACAGCCCGATACATGACGACTCTTGACCTCACAAAAGGGTATTGGCAAATCCCCCTGGCCAAATTGGCCAAAGAGAAAACCGCATTTGTAACCCCAGACGGGGCGTTCCAATATAAAAGAATGCCGTTCGGGTTACAGAATGCGCCGGCCACATTCCAGCGGAAAATGGACCAGATGCTGAGGCCCCATCGGAAGTATGCTGCGGCTTACCTGGATGACGTAATTGTTAGGCTTGTGCAATTCGTTTCGTAACGAATCAAAATTCGTCCGAATTTAGCAACTTTCGGACATTCGGAAGCATTCGAATTTCCGAACAGAGCAATTACGAATAAAACCGAATCCGAAATAAATTGTACCGCAAAATAGCGAATGCCCGAATGTCTTCGGCATAATTCGTTATGAAAAAAGTTACGAATGTACGAATCCATTCGAAGCACAATAACACTCACTCTGCTCTCTGCTTCTCCCTCATCATGCTGAACTCCCTCTCAAAATGGTGTACAGGGGCGGAGGCTATAGCCGCATGAAAAAACGAAAGTAAAATACGAGATTTCAAATCCATTCGAAGCACAATAACACTCACTCTGCTCTGCTCTCTGCTTCTCCCTCACCGTGCTGAACCCTCTCAAAATGGTGTACAGGGGCGGAGCCTATAGCCGCATGTAAAAAACGAAAGTAAAATACGAGATTTCGAATCGTTACAAATAACCGCTATGTATTTAGAAAAGTACAAATCCATTCGAAGCACATTAGGCATAATAGGCAGCGTCGTTGTGAGAGAGACACGGAAAATTACGAATCAACGAACCCAAAAAAAGTTACGAAAGTAGGAGTTGTGTCCAGAATCAACGAAAAACAACGTACTCTACCGAAAGTACGAATTATAAAGCAACAAAAAATTAAACGAAAAATGTCGCTTGCAAAAATACGAATGAGTCCGAACACGAAAAATCCCGTCTAGCAAAATTACGAATGATTACGAATCAACAGGACCGGAAAGAAACGAACCGAAACGGAACTAATTTTTCCGTTGTGCACAAGTCTAGTAATTGTCCATAGCACAGATTGGGCCTCACATCTACCAAAAGTGCAAGCAGTCCTGGACTCTGTTCGGGAAGCGGGGTTTACGGCTAACCCCAAGAAGTGTACCATTGGGCAGGAGGAGGCCAAATATCTTGGGTACACCATTGGGAGGGGAGTAATAAAACCCCAACTCAACAAAGTCGAGGCCATCCAGAGTTGGCCACGTCCCAACAGCAAGAAGCAGGTACGAGCCTTTCTGGGAATCGCTGGGTATTATCGGCGATTCATTCCCCACTTTGCTTCTAAGGCTGTGCCCCTAACCAACCTGACGAAGGGGAAAGGGTCGGTCATGATTAAATGGACCCCCGAGGCTGAGGCAGCATTCCAATTCTTGAAACAAGCCTTATGTAGCCAGCCAGTGTTGTACTCACCCGACTTCTCTAAAGACTTTGTCGTACAAAGTGATGCGTCAGATGTGGGGTTAGGAGCAGTATTGTCCCAGGTCTGGAACGGGGAAGAGCACCCAGTCATTTACCTCAGCAGGAAGTTGAAGTCCCATGAGGTAAATTACGCCACCGTGGAAAAGGAGTGTTTAGCGGTGAAGTGGGCTCTAGATTCCCTTCGGTACTACCTGCTAGGTAGGCACTTTGACATGGTTACGGATCACGCTCCGTTAAAGTGGATGGCTCAAAACAAGGAAACAAATAGAAGAGTGAATAGGTGGTTCCTGGCCCTCCAGGAATTCAACTTCACAGTAAAGCATCGCCCTGGCGTTCAAATGGGGAATGTGGATGCTTTGTCTCGAGTACATGAATGCCTGATTGCTGGTGTTCCAACCCCGAGGTTAAAACAAGAGGGGGGGGTATGTGACAGCAGGAAGGTAAAGTCACCTGGTTGCATCCAGGGGGGTAGATATATTTCGCCCAGATTCAGGCTTTACGCTGACTTATACAACTAGGTGGAGAGTTGTATAAGCCCAGCTGAGGCTAGTGGGCTCATGGATGACTCATACCTCTAGGGAGAGTGTGGGGCGTCGTGCAGACAGGGAGTTGATGAGACCAGCTGAAGCTTGTCAGCTCATTTAGGCCTCTATAAGAACTCCCAGCTTCATTAGATGTTAGCTCATGCCTGGAACCAGACCTGTGTGGACTGTCTAGGGAGAGTGAACCCCTGTGCGGTGAGACAAAGCCTGTGTGGCTATTTGCTTGGACATTTAAAACCAGGGACTTAGGGACTAGGACAGCACTAGGCTGATCCCAGTTGTTAGTTAGGAAACCTGTATGTTTAGTCAGAGGTCAAGTTGACCAGGATTTATTTTGTTTATGTTTCTTTTGGCTTTGCTGTGTTTTGTCACTGTAAATAGAAAATAAACCGCACCTTTTTTTTGATTTTGAAAACCACAACCTCCGTTTGCTGGGCCTGTTTTTGTGTGGGGAGCCCATCCCGGGGGTCACACACACCCGCTGCCGAGCTAACCCCCTCACAGTACGTATATATATATATATATATATATATATATATATATGTATGTGTATACAAATATCCTCACAAAAAATAAAAATTTTATGTGACAATCTTTTTGTTATATATAAATATATACTCTTACACACACACATAATAAATTAACACATGTTTATATATGTGTATATATATATATATACATATATATATATATATATATATATATATATATATATATATATAAATACATATATATAAATACATATATAAATACATATATAAATATATATATATATATATATATATATATATATATATATATACACATACACAAATATACTCACAAAAATACATTTCTTTTTTTAATATCTATATATATGCTCTTAATTATATAATAAAATTTTAGAATTGCTTTGCCAGAGAGGGAGAAATAAACATTACCTGCACAGCTGTGTCTCAAGAGTGTTGTGATCCGTTCATGCTGTTTATTTTTCTTTGCCTTGCATCACATCTGGGCGTGTAGTGGGTGTGAACTTTAAATGTTTATACAGGTTGTCATGGCAACCTGCAAGTGTTGACGGCGCTGCTCGCCGTGAACACTGCGCGTGCGCGAGATCAGCGCTGAATGCCGGGAGAGAGGAATTCTTCTCTACCCGGAAGGATATGCTTGTGGGCTTCAAGATGCCCACAAGCAAAATGGCAAAATCAGGAAGAGTTTTATAAACTCTTTTTTAAATGGAAAACTGACGTGGAGTGTTTTAAAGAGCCGTGGACGTGAGTACATACACTGCTAATGATTTTACATAGAATGATTATAAAAAAAAAAAAAAGGTGCACCGCAGAACCTCCGCTTTAATTCCCTTTTTAAATATAGGCACCACATTGGCCCTGCGCCAATCCAGTGGTACTATTCCTGTCATTAATGAGTACCTAAAAATTAAATACAATGGCTTTGAAATTACAGAGCTCAATTCTTTTAGGATCCGTGGGTGTATGCCATCTGGTCCAGGTGCTTTATCCACCTTTATTCCATCTAAATATTTCTGGACCATATCACTTTTGAGCCATTGTGGATTTGGGGCTGTGTCACTACCACCCCCATTTTGGACATGAGCTCCCCCATGCTCCTTTGTATACACAGAACTGAAGAAAGTATTTAATAAATTAGCTTTCTCTTTGTCCCCAGTCACCCACTCTAGATTATTTTGTAAAGGGCCTACATGCTCAGACTTGACCTTTTTACTATTAATATATTTGAAGAATTTTTTGGGGTTTGTCCTACTATCTTTTGCAATCTGTCGTTCATTTTGAATTTTTGCATCCTTGATTTCCTTTTTACATATTCTGTTATATTCTTTGTAACATTTAAATGACACTAGTGTTCCTTCATTTTTATAATTTTTAAAAGCTCTTTTCTTATAGTTTATAGCTTTTTTAACTTTGGCAGTGAGCCACATAGGTTTTATTTTTAGCCTTTTAAACGTATTGCCCATGGGAATATACTTTGCAGTGAGTTCACAAACAGTCTTTTTGAAGAATTCCCATTTCTGTTCTGTGCCCATTGATGCCAATATTCCTTCCCAGTCTAAGTCCTGGAGAGCAGCGCTCATCCTTGGAAAATTTGCTCTCTTGAAATTAAGTGTTTTTATCTTACCTGTATGTGATTTTTGCTTACAACTAACATCAAATGAAATCATGTTATGGTCACTGCTACCCAGGTGTTCCTTTATCTGAACATTAGTAATACGCTCTGCATGGTTTGAGATTACCAGGTCCAGCAGAGCATCATTCCTAGTTGGGGCCTCAATAAACTGGACCATAAAATTGTCCTGCAATAGGTTTATACATTTTTGCCCTTTAACTGTCCCAGCAGTTCCATTACTCCAGTCAATTTCTGGGTAGTTAAAATCCCCCATTATTATCACCGTCCCAGCCTTTGCAGCCCTTCCCATCTGTGCAAGGAGCTGAGTCTCTAACTCCTCATTAACATTGGGTGGTCTATAACAAACTCCAATGATTAACTTTGAACTACGCACATCTGTATGCAGTTCCACCCATAATGCTTCAGACTCATCACACTCTCCATCCACCAGGTCCTCTTTCACACTCGCTTTGAGATCACTTCTCACATAGAGACAGACCCCTCCACCCTTCCTTTTTACCCTGTCTTTCCGAAAGAGTGCATAGCCAGGAATATTAATAGCCCAGTCATGTGAGGAATGAAGCCAAGTTTCAGCAATACCGATTACATCATAGCTCTCCTCATGCACCAGAGCTTCCAACTCACCTATTTTGCTTAGCAGACATGTATGTACGAGATAATTATATGGCACCTACACTCACCGGCCACTTTATTAGGTACACCTGGCTAGTACCGGGTTGGATCCCCTTTTGTCTTTTAGAACTGCCTTAATTCTTCGTGGCATACATTCAACAAGGTGTTGGAAATATTCCTCAGAGCTTTTGGTCCATATTAACATAATAGCATCACGCAGTTGCTGCAGATTTGTCGACTGCACATCCACAATGCGAATCTCCTGTTCCACCACATCCCAAAGGTGCTCTATTGGATTGATTGAGATCTGGTGACTGTGGAGGCCATTGGAGTACAGTGATCTCATAGTCATGTTTAAGAAACCAGTGGTGAGAGGATTTGAGCTTTGTGACATGGTGCATTATCCTGCTGGAAGGAGCCATCAGAAGATGGGTACACGGTAGTCATAAAGGGAAGGACATGGTCAGCAACAATACTCAGGTAGGCCGTGGCGTTTGAACGATGCTCAATTGGTACTAAGGGGCCCAAAGTGTGCCAAGAAAATATCCTCCACACCATTTAACCACCACCAGCAGCCTGAACCGTTGATGCAAGGCAGGATGGATCCATGCTTTCAGTTGTTTACGCCAAATTCTGACCCGAACATCTGAATGTCGCAGTTGAAATCGAGACTCATCAGACCAGGCAACGTTTTTCCAATCTTCTGTAGCACACGGACCCTTTTCCCTTGCTTTGGCTCACTTGCAGGAAAAAGGCACACCGTACTATATGCCCGTACCCTCCTGGTTGAGGAGGTTAAGCGGTGTTATGTATTTGGGTCCCACAGCTAGGTTCTCCATCAGTTGGTTCTCATCTCCTAGGATATAGGGACAAGTCTCTGTTTTCCCCCCAGTAATTCCAATGTCCACACCACTCTAAACTCCAACGTTGTGTTTATTTTCTCAATGTTCAGCAGATAGAAAAGGGTGGAAGAGAGACAGGACAGCAAGGTTTGGGAGGTCAGTCCAGGCACAAATGGATATCACAATCTCTACTCTATCCCAGAGTAGGGTTATGTAACCCGGATAGTCTCCTACAAAGTGGATCCCAGCAGCCGAAGTGATGTTCAGACGTCTGATCAGGTTCTTTTCCTAGATGCGATCGGGAGACTCTCTGCCACAGAATCTATCAGACCCCAAACCTTCCAGCTTCTGGTACATAAGGACAGGTGCCAGCAGCAGCACATTACTAGGCCCTTGGTGGATAGAAGAATCCCTCCAGAAAGTTACCGGGCCCCTTCCTTCACCGTGAACTCTCACCGGTCCGTCAGAAAGGTCCTCCCCGGCCTCCTCTTCTTAGAAGCGGGCTCCCTCGCGAGAGACACCCTGGGACTTCTCCTCCTCGAAGCGGACTCCAGCTAAAGGTGCTGGGCCCAGTGTTGAAGATGCAGCTCCAGGACTAAAGGTGCCTGGGACTGGCGCACACGTGGCCGCATGGCCTGGAGGGCCATGCGCCACGCACCTAGGCTCCGACTCTGGAACGAACAAACGAGACCCCTCCCAGGCGGCGTCTGCCCCTTATGTATCCTCTCCCAGCATGCACAGCAGGTTGACCACGCCCACTGTACCGCTGCCGAGAGAGGACACGCTAGGGCACAGCACTAATACCAGCGGTTCAACCCTGACCCATTATGGCAGTGCCACCTACAGGCCACAGGGAACTACACACCAGTATATCATCCTGGAAATAAAGCAGCACAACCTATAAATTGAGAAAGGTCTGAGCCTAACTACTATCTCAGACCAGCCCCTAAATTTGGGTATATAGCACCCCTAAATGGGGTGGGCGCTACACTTCTATTATCCAATTTTGGTGAGCATGTGCGAATTGTAACCTCAGTTTCCTGTTCTTAGCTGACTGTGTGGTATTCTGCTGCTGTAGCCCATCTGCTTCAAAGTTCGATGTGTTGTACATTCAGAAATGGTATTCTGCATGCCTTCATTGTAACGAGTGGTTATTTGAGTTACTGTTGCCCTTCTATCATCTCAAACCAGTCTGCCCATTCTCGTCTGACCTCTGACATCAACAAGGCATTTTCCTTCACACAACTGCTGCTCACTGGATATTTTCTTTTTTTCTGACCATTCTTTGTAAATACTGATGGAGATGAGATGATTGTGCGTGAAAATCCCAGTAGATCAGAAGTTATTGAGATACTCAGACCAGCCCGTATGACACCAACAACCATGCCATGTTTAAAGTCACTTAAATCCCCTTTGTTCCCCGTTCTGATGCTCAGTTTGAACTTCAGCAAGTTGTCGTCTCCACATCTAGATGCCTAAATGCATGTTATGTGATTGGCTGATTAGCAATTTGTGTTACCAATACCAAGCAATTGAACAGGTGTACCTAATAAAGTGGCCGGGAGTGTATGTTTAGTGCAGTATGTGTTTACTGTTCTACAATACATCTCCATTGGATGTATTTACAAAGCAGTATGATGAGTTTACTGTTCTATGTCTCCACTGGAACATCATACCTTTGTGCTGATAACTGTGCTGTGCTGTGTTCACTTTGGAAGATATATGTTTTTTGGACTTTTGGACTGTTACACAAAAATATACTCTTTGAAAACCTCACAAAATGTACTGAGCTCACTAGTACAGTTGATGCAAAGATAAACGCAAACAGTGTAAGTCGCACATTTTATCGCCAACGACAAATATTTACATAAATAATTTTGCTTCTCTAGATTAGACAATGTAGGCCCATGTCTGAGGCAATACTTGACCTACTTTTCAGTTTCAAGTATCTAGCTTCGTGCCATTGATTCGTAAAAATTCTCCGCTTGGCCACATGTGTTTTTCAGCTGGAATTCTAATTGCTAAACCATTTGCAGATATCTCTGGAGAACAGATGTGAAATTTAGAATAGATTCATTATTAACCACTTCAATACCGGGCATTTTCACCCCCTTCCTGCCCAGACCAATTTTTAGTTTTCAGTGCTGTCGCATTTTGAATGACAATTGCGCGGTCATGCAACACTGTACCCAAATAAAATCTTTATGTTTTTTGTCCCCACAAATAGAGCTTTCGTTTGGTGGTATTTGATCACCTCTGCGTTTTTTATTTTTTGCGCTATAAACAAAAGAAGGGCGACAATTTTGAAAAAAAACACAATATCTTTTACTTTTTGATTTAATAAATATCACAATTTTATTTATTTTTTTAAAAAACAATGTTTTTCCTCAGTTTAGGCCGATATGTATTCTTCTACATTTTTTTGGTAAAAAAATAAATAAATAATAAGCGTATTTGATCGGTTTGCGCAAAAGTTCTAGCATCTACAAAATAGGGGATAGATTTATGGCATTCTTATTTCTTTTTTTACTAGTAATGGTGGCGTTCTGCGATTTTTATTGTGACCGTGACATTGTGACGGACATATCGAACACTTTTGACACGTTTTTGGGACCATTCACATTTATACAGCGATTAGTGCTATAAAACTGCACTGATTACTGTGTAAATGTGACTGGCAGGGAAGGGGTTAAATATGTTCCCTAGTGAGTGATTCTAACTGTAGGGGGAGGGGACTCACAAGGGGAGGAGACCGATGTGTGTTCCTCTGTACTGGGAACACACCATCGGTCTCCTCACCGCTGACAGGACATGGATCTGTGTGTTTACACACACAGATCCACGGTCCTGCCGTGATTGCGGGCAATCGCGGGCACGCGCACCGGGTCCTGAGCCATGCGGCGGGGGCGCGCCCTCTAGACGGCCGGGAATGCCCGGGCATCATATGACGTCCGCCCGGAGGGACGAGAGGCTCCTGCGGACGTCTTATTACAGTACGCCGGGCAGGAAGTGGTTAAGGAGCTCATGAATAAATGCACCCATCCACATAAGATGCTGCAATTCTGTGAGCTGGTCAGGACCAGGGATGAGCCGAACACCCCCCTGTTCGGTTCGCACCAGAACCTGCGAACAGACAAAATGTTCGTGTAAACTTTAGAACCCTATTAAATACAATGGACTCGAACGTTTGAAATCTAAAGTGTTAATTATAAAGGCTTATATGCAAGTTATTGTCCTAAAAAGTGTTTGGGGACCCGGGTCCTGCCCCAGGGGACATGTATCAATGCAAAAAGAAGTTTTAAAAACGGCCGTTTTTTCGGGAGCAGTGATTTTAATAATGCTTAAAATGAAAAAATAAAAGTGAAATATTCCTTTAAATTTCGTACCTGGGGGGTGTGTATGATATGCATGTGAAGTGGCGCATGTTTCCCGTGCGTAGAACTGTCCCTGCAAAAAATGTCATTTTTGAAAGAAAAAAAGTCATTTAAAACTGACTCGCGGCTATTAATGAATTGTCGGCTCCCGGCAATACATACAAAAGTCATTGATAAAAAAAAAAAAAAGCGTGGGGGTTCCCCAGAATTCAATTACCAGGCCCTTCAGGTCTGGAATGGATATTAAGGGGAACCCCGCCACAAATTAAAAAAAAATTTGACGTGGGGTTCCCCCAAATATCCATTCCAGGCCCTTCAGATCTGGCATGGATTTTAAGGGGAACTCCACCCCAAATTTTTAAAAAATGGCGTGGAGTCCCCCTAAAAATCCATACCAGACCCCTTATCCGAGCACGCAACCTGGCCGGCCGCAGGGGAAAAGGGGGGGACGAGAGAGCGGCCCCCCCTCCCTCCTGAACTGTACCAAGCCACATGCCCTCAACATGGGGAGGATGTCCCCATGTTGATGGGGACAAGGGCCTCATCCCCACAACCCTTGCCCGGTGGTTGTGGGGGTCTGCGGGCGGGGGGCTTATCGGAATCTGGAAGACCCCTTTAACAAAGGGGACCCCCAGATCCCGGCCCCCCCCTATGTGAATTGGTAAGGGGTACATTGTACCCCTACCATTTCACGAAGAAAGCGTAAAAAAATGTTTAAAAAAACACACAAACACCTTGAAAAAGTCCTTTATTTAAAAATAAAAAAAAACATTCCAGCGGTGAAATCCAGTGTCCCGCGGCGATCCCGATGTCCAGCGCTGTCCTTCATTGGTTGTGCCTGAGCGGACCTGATGGGGAACTCCCTCTCAGTATTTTAAATGTATAGACCCGCCCCTTCTAAAGTTCCCCATCAGGTCCGCTCAGCGGACCAGATGCGGAACATGAGAAGGGGCGGGTCTATACATGTATTACCAAAGTGAGAGCAGTTCCCCATCAGGTCCGCCCCCTCGGTATGTCGGACCTGCCTACGTCATTGGCTTGAGCGGGGAACTTCCTTCACTATGTAAATTTAAATTACACAGTGAAGGAAGTTCCCCGCTCAAGCCAATGACGTAGGCGGGTCCGACATACCGAGGGGGCGGACCTGATGGGGAACTTTAGAAGGGGCGGGTCTATACATTTAAAATACTGAGAGGGAGTTCCCCATCAGGTCCGCTCAGGCACAACCAATGAAGGACAGCGCTGGACATCGGGATCGCCGTGGGACACTGGATTTCAGCGCTGGAATGTTTTTTTTAAAATTATTTTAAATAAAGGACTTTTTCAAGGTGTTTGTGTGTTTTTTTAAACATTTTTTTACGCTTTCTTCGTGAAATGGTAGGGGTACAATGTACCCCTTACCAATTCACATAGGGGGGGGCCGGGATCTGGGGGTCCCCTTTGTTAAAGGGGTCTTCCAGATTCCGATAAGCCCCCCGCCCGCAGACCCCCACAACCACCGGGCAAGGGTTGTGGGGATGAGGCCCTTGTCCCCATCAACATGGGGACATCCTCCCCATGTTGAGGGCATGTGGCTTGGTACGGTTCAGGAGGGAGGGGGGGCGCTCTCTCGTCCCCCCCTTTTCCCCTGCGGCCGGCCAGGTTGCGTGCTCGGATAAGGGGTCTGGTATGGATTTTTAGGGGGACTCCACGACATTTTTTTAAAATTTGGGGTGGAGTTCCCCTTAAAATCCATGCCAGATCTGAAGGGCCTGGAATGGATATTTGGGGGAACCCCACGTCAAATTTTTTTTTAATTTGCGGCGGGGTTCCCCTTAATATCCATTCCAGACCTGAAGGGCCTGGTAATTGAATTCTGGGGAACCCCCACGCTTTTTTTTTTATCAATGACTTTTGTATGTATTGCCGGGAGCCGACAATTCATTAATAGCCGCGAGTCAGTTTTAAAAGACTTTTTTTCTTTCAAAAATGAAATTTTTTGCAGGGACAGTTCTAAGCACGGGAAACATGCGCCACTTCACATGCATATCATACACACCCCCCAGGTACGAAATTTAAAGGAATATTTCACTTTTATTTTTTCATTTTAAGCATTATTAAAATCACTGCTCCCGAAAAAACGGCCGTTTTTAAAACTTCTTTTTGCATTGATACATGTCCCCTGGGGCAGGACCCCGGCCCAAACACTTTTTAGGACAATAACTTGCATATAAGCCTTTATAATTCGCACTTTAGATTTCTTCCATAGATTTTTCGAATTTGCCGCGAACACCCCAATTTGTTCGCTGTTCGGCGAACGGGCGAACAGGCAATGTTCGAGTCGAACATGAGTTCGACTCAAACTCGAAGCTCATCCCTAGTCAGGACTCAAAGATTAATGGACTAATGTATAGGACTGATGTGACCACAACAGATTCCTGGGACACCACTGTCCGGGAAAAACATGATTGTGATATATTTAATGACTGCAAAACAGAAGCTGTCAAAGGGATACTTTTTCAATGGAGAAAGAAATATCCAAGAAGTGTTGGGAGCAGGAGCGTTGCTAGGTCTACAAAAGATCTGGGGCTAGAGCCCATAGCAGCGAAGTGTATATAATATATGTGTGTATGTGTGTGTATATATATATATATATTATCATTACATCAGGGTCCCCAAAGCCCCCCTCATTACATCGGGGTCACCAGAGAGCTTGTCACATTACCTGCCACAAGATGCAGCTTGTCACTTGCCACCAGATGCGGATTGTTACATACAAAGAGGCTAGGGTATACAGAAGACAGGCTAGGGTATACAGAAGACAGGCTAGGGTATACAGAGGGGCTAGGGTATATAGAAGACAGGCTAGGGTATACAGAAGACAGGCTGGGGTATACAGAAGACAGGCTGGGGTATACAGAAGACAGGCTAGGGTATACAGAAGACAGGCTAGGGTATACAGAAGACAGGCTAGGGTATACAGAAGACAGGCTAGGGTATACAGAAGACAGGCTAGGGTATACAGAGGGGCTCGGTATACAGAAGACAGGCTAGGGTATACAGAAGACAGGCTAGGGTATACAGAAGACAGGCTAGGGTATACAGAGGGGCTCGGTATACAGAAGATAGGCTAGTGTATACAGAGAGGCTGGGTATAGAGAAGACAGAATATGATAGTACAGAGTTTTCCCCCTCCCCACCTCCATGGTCTGCACCCACTTGCCACCTCCCCAGCTTAGGAGCTTGTGTGAGAAAGTTCCTCCCAACTCTATGATATGGGCGGAGCAAAGGAGGAGACTCATTCTCACACTCATATCCTGGCTCTGGCTGTCAGTGAAGCTTTGAGTGCAGACTCAGTGAGATTGCTGCGGCTGTGCGGGACAGCACTGTGTCTGACAGCCTGTGACACTCTCACGGTAGGGCCGGCCCTAGACTCGGGCTGTGGGCCCCAGATTCGGGCCTCTAGCCTCAATAGCCACCCCCTAATGACGCCACTGGTTGGGAGTTTGATGTGAGTTTAAACAAAGTAGTGAGAGGACAAAAACATTCAGAGAGCTCAGTGATGAGGGCCCATTCACACCTAATGCAGTTGGATGCTTTTTTGACTCCACTCCAACTGCATAGACATTATTGCAGTGCAGTCAAAAAAAGTAGAGCATGCTGCAGTTTTCCACACCACAAACACGCATGCAATTGCACTGCAACGCATCACAGTGTACATAGAAGCCCAGGGAAAGAAAGAAGAAGGAATTGACCTCACAGGAAAAATGCAGATAGAAAAATGTATGCTAACTACATGTGAACACACATCAGCTGTATGTAAATGCACATAAAAACGCACATCAAATGCATACAAACGTCATAGGAAAAAACTTAGACTACTCACAACTAGGGATGAGCTTCGTGTTCGAGTCGAACATACGTTCGACTCGAACATCGGCTGTTCGATCGTTCGACGAAGATCGAACGATTTGGGCCGTTCGCGCCAAATTCGAGTGACGCGAACGGCCCACAATGCACTACGCCATCGCAGTGTCATCCAGGCGCTGTGATTGGCCAAGCATGCACTGTGACCCCGCATGCTTGGCCAATCACAGCGCCGGCAGCGAGGAGAGCAATGATTGGCCACAGGCAGGATGCCTGTGGCCAATTATTGCTGAGGGTGTTTAGTACACGCCCCACACTATAAAAGGCCGCCAGCACGGCGGCCTAGTGTAGTGTGTTCCGGAGCAGGGATAGAGCAGCATAGGCAGGGACAGTGACTGTTATTTCTTTCTTGCTTAACCTGGATTCCTTTAGTTTAGGGAAAGAGAAGGATAGGTAGGGAGAGTGTCAGTGTGTTTTGTGCTTGTGCTATAGTGTGCTTAAAAAAAACATTTATTCTAGGGACAGAAAACTGTAGGTAGGGACAGTGTCAGTTTCTTTCACTCTGCAAGTCCTTGTTTCCAGGGACCTGGAAGGACAGTGAGTGAATTGTCCTTGTGCTATATTGTGCTTAAAAAAACATTTATTCTAGGGACAGAAAACTGTAGGTAGGGAGAGTGTCAGTTTCTTTCACTCTGCAAGTCCTTGTTTCCAGGGACCTGTAAGGACAGTGAGTGAATTGTCCTTGTGCTATATTGTGATTAAAAAAAACATTTTTTCTAGGGACAGAAAACTGTAGGTAGGGAGAGTGTTTTTTTTCTTTCACTCTGCAAGTCCTTGTTTCCAGGGACCTGGAAGGACAGTGAGTGAATTGTCCTTGTGCTATATTGTGCTTAAAAAAAAACATTTTTTCTAGGGACAGAAAACTGTAGGTAGGGAGAGTGTTTATTTTCTTTCACTCTGCAAGTCCTTGTTTCCAGGGACCTCTAAGGACAGTGAGTGAATTGTCCTTGTGCTATATTGTGCTTAAAAAAAACATTTATTCTAGGGACAGAAAACTGTAGGTAGGGAGAGTGTCAGTTTATTTCACTCTGCAAGTCCTTGTTTCCAGGGACCTGGAAGGACAGTGAGTGAATTGTCCTTGTGCTATATTGTGATTAAAAAAAACATTTTTTCTAGGGACAGAAAACTGTAGGTAGGGAGAGTGTTTTTTTTCTTTCACTCTGCAAGTCCTTGTTTCCAGGGACCTGGAAGGACAGTGAGTGAATTGTCCTTGTGCTATATTGTGCTTAAAAAAAAACATTTTTTCTAGGGACAGAAAACTGTAGGTAGGGAGAGTGTTTATTTTCTTTCACTCTGCAAGTCCTTGTTTCCAGGGACCTCTAAGGACAGTGAGTGAATTGTCCTTGTGCTATATTGTGCTTAAAAAAAACATTTATTCTAGGGACAGAAAACTGTAGGTAGGGAGAGTGTCAGTTTATTTCACTCTGCAAGTCCTTGTTTCCAGGGACCTGGAAGGACAGTGAGTGAATTGTCCTTGTGCTATATTGTGATTAAAAAAAACATTTTTTCTAGGGACAGAAAACTGTAGGTAGGGAGAGTGTTTTTTTCTTTCACTCTGCAAGTCCTTGTTTCCAGGGACCTGTAAGGACAGTGAGTGAATTGTCCTTGTGCTATATTGTGCTTAAAAAAAACATTTATTCTAGGGACAGAAAACTGTAGGTAGGGAGAGTGTCAGTTTATTTCACTCTGCAAGTCCTTGTTTCCAGGGACCTGGAAGGACAGTGAGTGAATTGTCCTTGTGCTATATTGTGATTAAAAAAAACATTTTTTCTAGGGACAGAAAACTGTAGGTAGGGAGAGTGTTTTTTTTCTTTCACTCTGCAAGTCCTTGTTTCCAGGGACCTGTAAGGACAGTGAGTGAATTGTCCTTGTGCTATATTGTGCTTAAAAAAAAACATTTATTCTAGGGACAGAAAACTGTAGGTAGGGAGAGTGTCAGTTTATTTCACTCTGCAAGTCCTTGTTTCCAGGGACCTGTAAGGACAGTGAGTGAATTGTCCTTGTGCTATATTGTGATTAAAAAAAACATTTTTTCTAGGGACAGAAAACTGTAGGTAGGGAGAGTGTTTTTTTTCTTTCACTCTGCAAGTCCTTGTTTCCAGGGACCTGTAAGGACAGTGAGTGAATTGTCCTTGTGCTATATTGTGCTTAAAAAAAACATTTATTCTAGGGACAGAAAACTGTAGGTAGGGAGAGTGTCAGTTTATTTCACTCTGCAAGTCCTTGTTTCCAGGGACCTGGAAGGACAGTGAGTGAATTGTCCTTGTGCTATATTGTGATTAAAAAAAACATTTTTTCTAGGGACAGAAAACTGTAGGTAGGGAGAGTGTTTTTTTTCTTTCACTCTGCAAGTCCTTGTTTCCAGGGACCTGGAAGGACAGTGAGTGAATTCTCCTTGTGCTATATTGTGCTTAAAAAAAAACATTTATTCTAGGGACAGAAAACTGTAGGTAGGGAGAGTGTCAGTTTATTTCACTCTGCAAGTCCTTGTTTCCAGGGACCTGTAAGGACAGTGAGTGAATTGTCCTTGTGCTATATTGTGATTAAAAAAAACATTTTTTCTAGGGACAGAAAACTGTAGGTAGGGAGAGTGTTTTTTTTCTTTCACTCTGCAAGTCCTTGTTTCCAGGGACCTGTAAGGACAGTGAGTGAATTGTCCTTGTGCTATATTGTGCTTAAAAAAAAACATTTATTCTAGGGACAGAAAACTGTAGGTAGTGAGAGTGTCAGTTTATTTCACTCTGCAAGTCCTTGTTTCCAGGGACCTGTAAGGACAGTGAGTGAATTGTCCTTGTGCTATATTGTGATTAAAAAAAAAAATTTTTCTAGGGACAGAAAACTGTAGGTAGGGAGAGTGTTTTTTTCTTTCACTCTGCAAGTCCTTGTTTCCAGGGACCTGTAAGGACAGTGAGTGAATTGTCCTTGTGCTATATTGTGCTTCAAAAAAAACATTTATTCTAGGGACAGAAAACTGTAGGTAGGGAGAGTGTCAGTTTATTTCACTCTGCAAGTCCTTGTTTCCAGGGACCTGGAAGGACAGTGAGTGAATTGTCCTTGTGCTATATTGTGATTAAAAAAAACATTTTTTCTAGGGACAGAAAACTGTAGGTAGGGAGAGTGTTTTTTTTCTTTCACTCTGCAAGTCCTTGTTTCCAGGGACCTGGAAGGACAGTGAGTGAATTCTCCTTGTGCTATATTGTGCTTAAAAAAAACATTTATTCTAGGGACAGAAAACTGTAGGTAGGGAGAGTGTCAGTTTATTTCACTCTGCAAGTCCTTGTTTCCAGGGACCTGTAAGGACAGTGAGTGAATTGTCCTTGTGCTATATTGTGCTTAAAAAAAATATTTTTTCTAGGGACAGAAAACTGTAGGTAGGGAGAGTGTCAGTTTATTTCACTCTGCAAGTCCTTGTTTCCAGGGACCTGTAAGGACAGTGAGTGAATTGTCCTTGTGCTATAGTGTGCTTAAAAAAAACATTTATTCTAGGGACAGAAAACTGTAGGTAGGGACAGTGTCAGTTTCTTTCACTCTGCAAGTCCTTGTTTCCAGGGACCTGGAAGGACAGTGAGTGAATTGTCCTTGTGCTATATTGTGATTAAAAAAAACATTTTTTTCTAGGGACAGAAAACTGTAGGTAGGGAGAGTGTTTTTTTTCTTTCACTCTGCAAGTCCTTGTTTCCAGGGACCTGTAAGGACAGTGAGTGAATTGTCCTTGTGCTATATTGTGCTTAAAAAAAACATTTATTCTAGGGACAGAAAACTGTAGGTAGGGAGAGTGTCAGTTTATTTCACTCTGCAAGTCCTTGTTTCCAGGGACCTGTAAGGACAGTGAGTGAATTGTCCTTGTGCTATATTGTGATTAAAAAAAACATTTTTTCTAGGGACAGAAAACTGTAGGTAGGGAGAGTGTTTTTTTTCTTTCACTCTGCAAGTCCTTGTTTCCAGGGACCTGTAAGGACAGTGAGTGAATTGTCCTTGTGCTATATTGTGCTTAAAAAAAATATTTTTTCTAGGGACAGAAAACTGTAGGTAGGGAGAGTGTCAGTTTCTTTCACTGTGAAAGTCCTTGTTTCAAGGGACAGAGAAGGACACCTGAAGGTAGCCCTTATTGCTTTTTTCCCATCTCCCTGCAGGCCATCTATTAGAATGTCTGGAAGGCAAACAAGGAGAGGCAGACAGTCAGGAGGCAATAAAAGAGGGCAAGCAGGCTCTGTGTCTGGGGGCAACAGTGCTGGTCGTGGACGCGGTGCATTGTCATCAGCACATGGCCATGGGACACGCTTGTCCTTCTTTTCGGCAGCTGGACATGTTGAGCCACATCATGCCGAAGACTTGGTAGAGTGGATGACCAAGCCCTCCTCCTCCTCCTCATCCTCTCTCACCCAGGCTCAGGGTACTGGAAAAGCAGCTGCCAAAGCGTCGTCTTCCCTGGTATCAATGTCAGACAAATCATCAGTCACTCCTTCCCTAGACCCACCATGTCCTCCTCCTGAGGAGTCCCCCGAACTGTTTCAGCACAGTGTTGGGTACGTGCTCCAGGAGGATGCCCAGCGTTTCGAAGGGTCTGATGATGAAACCCAGCTAGAGGAAGGCAGTAGCGTGAGAGCAGACAGAGGGGATGCTCAAGAAGGACACCAATCTGGCAGTCATGTTCCAGCAGCTGCAGCATACTGCCAGATTGGCTCCAGTGATGAGGAGGGAGGGGATGATGAGGTCACTGACTCCACGTGGGTGCCTAATAGGAGAGAGGAGGAGGAGGAGGATGAGGAGGAGGCACATCTCCAACGAGGCAGGATGCCCTTTGGTGGCCAGCGTAAGGGCAGTACACCGACGGAATCACACCGCAGAGCTCCGCCTGTGCAGGGCGCTGCCTCTGCCCGTCATTCAAAAAGTTCTTTGGTGTGGGCCTTTTTTGAGGCTAGTGCATCAGATCGCACAGCTGCTGTTTGCAACATATGTCTCAAGCGTATATCGCGTGGCCAAAACATCAGCCGCTTGGGTACCACATGCCTGACCAGACATATGTTGACCTGCCATGCAGCTCGTTGGCAAGCCTACCTCAAAGACCCACACCAAAGAACAAAGCGGACCTCTCCTTGCACCGCATCAGCTGGGATCTCCAACCCCACTATAACTTCAGTCCTCTCTGAAACATGCACTGAGAGGAATGAAGGTGTAGAATTAGGTGTGTCACAGCCAAGTACTTGCGCCCACTCTGCTAGCAGTACACCGACGTCCGATTCTAGCAGGCAAATTTCCCTGCCCCAGCTGCTGGACCGTCGAAAGAAGTTCACTCCCAGCCATCCACATGCCCAGCGGTTGAATGCTAGCTTGGCTAAATTGCTAGCGCTTCAACTGCTGCCTTTTCAGTTGGTAGACTCGGCCCCCTTCCGTGAGTTTGTGCAATGTGCGGTTCCTCAGTGGCAGGTTCCCAAACGCCACTTTTTCTCACGGAAGGCTATTCCGGCTCTCTACCGGCATGTGGAAGGCAATGTCTTGGCCTCGCTGGACAGGGCGGTCAGCGGTAAGGTGCATATTACCGCTGACTCATGGTCCAGCAGGCATGGACAGGGACGTTACCTTTCTTTCACGGCCCATTGGGTCACTCTTTTGGCAGCTGGGAAGGATTCAGGACAAGGTGCAGTAGTGTTGGAGGTTGTCCCACCGCCACGCCTCCAAAATGCTACTACTGGTTGTGACACACCTCTCTCCTCCACCCCCTCCTCTTCTTCTTCCTCCATGGCCTCTTCCTGTGGTTTGTCCTATGAACCAGCGGTGCTCCGTAGCCGTTCACGGGGCTACGCAAGTACGCAGGCAAAAAGATGCCATGCCGTGCTTGCGCTGGTGTGTTTGGGGGACAGAAGCCACACTGGGGCAGAGGTCCTGTCTGCTCTGCAGGGCCAGGCCGAGAGGTGGTTGACGCCACGCCAGCTTAAGCCAGGAATGGTGGTTTGCGACAATGGCACCAACCTCCTCTCCGCCCTCCGACAGGGACAACTGACCCATGTGCCCTGTGTGGCTCACGTCCTTAACCTGGTGGTGCAGCGCTTCTTGGGCAGGTACCCGGGCTTACAGGATGTCCTGAGGCAGGCCAGGAAAGTCTGTGTGCATTTCCGCAGATCTTATAATGCCAGTGCTCGCCTGGCTGAGCTGCAAAAGGAGTTGAACCTGCCCAAGAACCGCCTTATATGTGACATGCCCACCAGGTGGAACTCAACGTTGGCCATGCTGCAGCGGCTGCACACGCAGCAGAGGGCCATCAATGAGTACCTGTGCGACTACGGCACCAGGACAGGGTCAGGGGAGCTTGGTTTTTTTTCTCCACGCCAGTGGGGCATGATCAGGGATGCATGCACTGTCCTGGCACCATTTGAGGAGGCCACGAGGATGGTGAGCAGTGACAGTGCATGCATCAGTGACACTGTACCTCTTGTCCACCTGTTGGAGCACACGCTGCGTGGAATAATGGACAGGGCACTTGAGGCAGAACAGAGGCAGGAAGAGGAGGACTTCCTTGCCTCTCAAGGCCCCCTTTACCCAGACAGTGTTCCTTCTGTCCCACCCATCGCACAGGAAGAGGAGGAGGAGGAGGAGGAGGAGGAGGAGGAGGAGGATTGTGTCAGCATGGAGGTGGAGGCTGGCACTCAGCATCATCAGCAGCAGTCTTTTAGGGATGATTTACAGTCCCAAGAAACCAGTGGACTTGTACGTGGCTGGGAGGAGGTGGCTGCGGATCATGTCGTCCTTAGTGACCCAGAGGACTCCGGAGCGAATGCCTCAGCAAACCTACGCTGCATGGCCTCCCTGATCCTGCAAAGTCTGCGGAAGGATCCTCGTATTCTTCGGATCAAGGAGAGGGACCATTACTGGCTGGCCACTCTCCTTGATCCACGGTACAAGGGTAAGGTTGCGGACCTTATGTTACCGTCGCAGAGGGAGCAGAGGATGAGACAACTCCGGGAGGCCTTGCAGAAAGGTCTGTGCAACGCGTTCCCAGAGACTGGGAGGTTGCAAACTCCTGGTCCTGGACAACGAGTTGCTGAGGCTTCGGCCAGTCAAAGAAGGAGCGGTGGGGAAGGTGGCCGTCTGACCGATGCGTTCAGACAATTCTTTAGTCCGCAGCCCCAAAGTATGATCGGTTCCAGCAACCATCGCCAGTGTCTGATAAACATGGTGCAGGAATATCTAGGGGCAAGGTCAGACTTGGACACCTTCCCCACCGAAAATCCTCTGGCTTACTGGGTCTTGAGGATGGATCACTGGCCAGAGCTTGCACAGTATGCAATTGAGCTACTGGCCTGTCCTGCATCCAGCGTTCTTTCGGAACGCACATTCAGTGCTGCTGGAGGATTTGTCACGGATCACAGGGTGCGCCTGTCCACCGACTCGGTTGATCGACTGACTTTCATCAAGATGAACCAGTCTTGGATCACCACCAGCTACCACACACCTGATGCTGATATAACAGACTAATTGATTTTAACATGTCACATCCCTTCAAGACGGATGCTGATGCTGAGTGCCTGTGCTGTTATGTTGACTGGCTATCCTCCTCCTCCGAGTCCTCAATGATACGATTGATGATGATAGCTTGTAAGATCATTTTTGTTTATGGGTGCCGCCACCAGTGCCTAACGCCCAATTTTTCAGCCCCTGTTTAACAGGGGCGTGTAATTACAATTTTTGAAGCAATACTTTGCAACAGGGCTCATTGCTGTGCTCCAAGTACAGTATCTGTGAGGAGTTGCAGTGTTGTGCCACCAGTGCCTAAGGCCCAATTTTTCAGCCCCTGTTTAACAGGGGCGTGTCATTACAATTTTTGAAGCAATACTTTGCAACAGGGCTCATTGCTGTGCTCCAAGTACAGTATCTGTGAGGAGTTGCAGTGTTGTGCCACCAGTGCCTAAGGCCCAATTTTTCAGCCCCTGTTTAACAGGGGCGTGTCATTACAATTTTTGAAGCAATACTTTGCAACAGGGCTCATTGCTGTGCTCCAAGTACAGTATCTGTGAGGGGTTGCAGTGTTGTGCCACCAGTGCCTAAGGCCCAATTTTTCAGCCCCTGTTCAACAGGGGCATGTAATTACAATTCTTGATCTAATAATTCACAGCAGGGCCCATTGCTGCACCCACCAAGAGTAACTGTCAGGGCTTACAGTGTTGTGGCACCAGCACCACCATCAAAGGCCCAATTTTTACTACCACTGTTCAACAATTATATGTAATTAAAATTCCTGATATAATAGTTGACAGCAGGGCGTTCCAGCACCAACCAAGAGTAACTGTGAGTGCTTACAGTGTTGTGCCAACACCAACAACTAAGGGGCCTATTTCTGCAGAGTATATACGGCAGGTCCCTACTTTCAAACATCCAACTTACAAACGACTCCTACTTGCAAACGCAAGAAGACAACAGGAAGTGAGAGGAAATCTACCACTAGGAAGGAAAATTCTCTCCTGTAAGAATAAATATGGGAGAAAGGTGTCTCCTCTGTACTGATGCTTTATCAGCAATCCTTGTTTCAAGAAAAAGACCACATTTCAAAAAGAGTTGTCATTGGGACGGAAAGTGAGGTGAAATGTTCTGAACAGGGGCACAGACAGCAAAACAAATGTTACAGGGGTGATAACCCTTACCTATGTTTTCCAAAAAGTTTAAAAATAGATTTTTGGTCTGGAGCTACACTTCAACAATGTACCTGTTCAAAATTACAAACAGACTCTACATAAGAACAAACCTACAGTCCCTGTCTTGTATGCACCGCCTGTATAGGGCTGTTCAGAGTATATAGGGCCTTTTTTATTTTATGTGCGGGGTTCCCCTTAATATCCATACAAGACCCAAAGGGGCTGGTAATGGGCTGGGGTAGGGGGGGGGTCATGGGGTAGCTATGCCATTTTTCTTAAAGAATTTCATCCATATTACCGGGACCAGACATTACATTAAAGCCGCAAGCAGTTTTAAATGGCTTTTTTTTCCTTTAGAAGTGTCATTTTGTGCAGGGACAGTTCTAAACACGGGAAACACGTGGCACTTCACAGGCATACTTTAGACACCCCCCAGGTACGATATTTAAAGGAATATTTGACTTTTTTTTTTTCACTTTATGCATCATTAAAATGACTGCTCCCGAAAAACGACCGTTTTTAAAACTTCTTTTTGCATTGATACATGTCCCCTGGTGCAGAACCCGGGTTCCCAAACCCTTTTTAGGACAATAACATGCATAATAGTTGTTATAATTAGCACTTTAGAATTCGAACGTTCGCATCCATTGTATTTAATAGGGTTCTAATGTTCGTTCGAACTTTCGGTCCGTTCGCGGGTTCTGGTGCGAACCGAACCCGGGGGTGTTCGGCTCATCACTACTCACAACAGACAAGGCTACTCTCTTGTGGGTAACCCACAAAATATGCAACGGAAGGAGCAGCAAACCAAAGGATATCAGTTCAAATTAATTTATTGGCTTACATTAAAAAAAACAGCCAACACAATTTGGAGATCGGATAAACTCCCCTTCATCTTCAGGTAAAATAAGAAACTTGAATGCACTCAAATTAGGGCTTTCCAGTGTGAATGGGTGTAGGGAAGTTTATTGCTGGATCAGGAGAGTTACTGGCCAGCAGTATCTGCGTGAGCAATCAAGAAGTTTTTCTGACCCCTAAAACACGTTGAATTTTTTATTTTATTTGCATAAACCGGTAAATTCATTTGGACTTGTTTATTCTTCGGTCTGAAGTTCCTTCCACTTTTGCGTGTTTTTAAAGGGATACTTTTTATCTGCGAGAACAGACACTGCACAGTTTTTTTAAAATAAAAGTATGAATAAACATGCATATATTAGGCCCCATTCATTGCAGTGTGCCACCAACTCTCTGCTCACAGAGCTCTGAGAACCAAATAATCAGCAGTGTTTGATCGCTCAGTTCTCAGTCTTAGAGCCGGTGAGGGACAGATGCAGCATTAGACCAATGCTGCATCCACCTAGGTAAGTATGATTCTTAAAAAAATAAAAATAAATACCATACTTCTTTTTTAAGATCATCAGTGTGCTGCTTCTGTTTTCACTGTCCATTCTCAGGCTGAGTATCAGGGGAGAACTCTAAGTGAAAGTTAAACTGCAGTAGAGAAAGAACTGGGCCCCTACCCTGCCAGGAAGGACTGTACTGTATGGCAGAGCTGTGAAAATCTCAGGACAGGGTGGACAAAAATACAATTCTATTGACAGATAAGATTGCTCCCTTACGTATATTTCACCTTTGTATTTAGCGGTTTACCTGGAGTTCAGCTTTACAGGACATCTATCATCTCTAAAGCCTCGTACACACGGTCGGACTTCCATCGGACTTTTCTATGGATTTTTGTCCGAACGGAGTTGGCCTGGAACACCTATAGCATACACACCACAGGACTTCTCTGCAAACTTTTCCCAAAAATTTTGCAAAATCACGTGTTTTTTCTGCTCTTTTCTGCTCTTTACCGCCACCCTTTGGTCAACTTCTGCTATTGTTGGTTGATTTTAACATTATTTGTTTTGTCCATCGGACAAAAGACCGATGGTTTTCTGTACACGGTCAGACTTTGCTCCATCGGACTTTTGTTGGCCAAAAGTTTGTCCGTTTGCAGACCGAACTTTTGTCCGATGAAAACCCAAAAAGTTTGTCCGATGGAGCGTACACATGGTCAGATTTTTTGTCAAACTTGCGCAAAATGAAGTTTGTTGGCAAAAAGTCAGACCGTGTGTACGGGGCTTTAGTCATTCCACTGAAACATAGTAGGCACTGTTCATCCATTTAAAGTATGTCCAGTTTTCTCATAGAAAACAGCCAGCTAAATACCATCTTGTCAAGTAGAAATGAACGGGCTGCACACTAATGCCGTCATTGATGTAATACTAGTTTAGCCTGTTCACTTGCTGATTTAATTTTTTTATTTACCTGCTTGTGGAATCAGTAGGAGCCATGCCACTCCAAACTTAGGGCTGGTACACGCCGGCCGAATATCGGCCAGTTCAACAGAAACCGTCTGACATTCGGCCAGTGTGTACAGCAGCCTGTCCAGCTTCTGTGGAATGGGCATACTGGAAAACCATTACCCGACCGTCATCTGATCAGCGCTCGCAGCCGATAACAAAAAATTTTCTGCCGCTAAAACCACCTCAGGGCTCTCTTCATGGGAAGTGATTGTAGCGTACTAGGATTCATCCAGCAGCTATGTGAAAGATATGACACCAGGTGTGTACCCTGAACACACCATCCCCACCGGGAAACATGGTGGTGGCAGCATCATGTTGTGGGGAGTTGACGGGAAGATGGATGGAGCCAAATACAGGGCAATCTTAGAAGAAAACCTGTTAGAGTCTACAAAAGACTTGAGACTGGGGCGTAGGTTCACCATCCAGCAGGTCAATGACCCTAAACATACAGCCAGGGCTAAAATGGAATGGTTTAGATCAAAGCATAATTATGTGTTAGAATGGTCTAGTCAAAGTCCATACCTAAATCCAATTGAAAATCTGTGGCAAGACATGAAAATTGCTGTTCACAGACTCTTTCCATCCAATCTGACAGAGCTTGAGCTATTTTGCAAAGAATGGGCATAAATTTCACTCTCCTAGATGTGCAAAGCTGGTAGGGACATCCCCCCAAAAAATTGCAGCTGTAATTGCAGCCAAAGATGGTTCTACAAAGTATTGACTCAGGGGGGCTGAATACAAATGCACGCCACACTTTTCACATATTTATTTGTAGAACATTTTTAAAAACATTTATCATTTTCCTTCCACTTCCCAATTATGTGCCACTTTGTGTTGGTCTATCACATAAAATCCCAATAAAATACATTCACGTTTTTGGTTGTAACATGACAAAATGTGAAAGATTTCAAGGAGTATGAATACTTTTTCAAGGCACTGTATGTGATCCTGCACTTAAGGGTGCAAATGCGGACTCAATGTCTGCTGGCACCCGCCAATCTTCAACTAGGCAGTTTGTCAATCTGACAGGAGGGAAGACATGGATCCTGTGTCTCTGTAAAGCAGGGACTAAGATCCATATCTTCCCCTACTACAAGCATCTCCCACATAGTGTAGTAAAACACTGGCTAGGCACACATTTAACCCTTTGATGACCCCTGATGTTAACCCCTTCCCAGCCAGTGTCATTAGTACAGTGACAGTGCATATTTTTAAGCAATGATCACTGTTTTAGTGTCACTGGTTCCAAAAAAAGTGTCAGAATGTCTGCCACAATATTGTAGTCCAGCTATAGGTCATTGATCGCCGCCACTACTAGTAAAAGAATAAAAATAATGCTCTGTCCCTGTTTCCAGGTTGTACCTACCTCTCATATTAGCTTCCAATGGAGACCACAAATGGCTGGATCATTATCAGTACATTACAGAGGCATCAGGCATGGTCCACTGCATTTACCATCAAGAAAACCATCCTAAGAAATGGAGCACAGTCCAAAAGCAAGAAATATACAGCTCACCTCTATCCAGCCTCACATCCATTTAGCAGGGCATAAAAATTAGTCCAAGGCAAGACAAATATAGTGGAGAAAATGAATGACTGGCATTCGTTTGCTCAACCAACCTAAGTAATGCCATGCAGCTATTGATCGAGTGAAATGCATGTAACAGCACAACATTTTGGCAATTGTTTATGATATAGTACTTTAAAAAATAAAAATTTGCAGCTACTTTCTAAAACAAATTTTGACATTTTTTATTTTCAGAACTGCCTTGATTATTATTTTGAGTTCAGATGATAATGAGCATGTTAAATCCCCCACACTAAAGTTCACACTAAGGCTTTGACTGTAACTTGCAGCACTTGAACACATGAGAGTAGAATATGGGGCATCCAGCCAAGGAGTGCAGTTTGCAGCCAATACATATTTGCTCTGATTTTCCCACACTAGCAGAGTGAGTTTGTCGTACATCAACCCTTCTCTCCCTCTCTCATCTGATCAGAATAATACATTTCCTTTGGTAAAGCATAAGACTGTCTCTTTTAACAATCAGAAACTGTACTACCAGTGCTAAGGCTAGGTTCGCATTTGTGCATTGCAGGAACAAAATCGCATTCTTTCCCGCAATGAGCAGCAATTCTCCATACATGCGGTGGTGCCATTATTCCTTACTGGCACACCCACGCATCTAGCAACACACACGTGTTTGCATGCACCCAAACAAATGGTTACAAAGTACTATGCATTATGGCATGGCATGATTTTTCAAAAGGGTCATACACTTTTTTAGTGCATTTTTTGCACGTAGGTAAGCTTATTGAAACCAATGGGCTGCCCTAAACGTGATGCATGGAGAAATGTGCATCTGCTCCGTTGCAAATATATAGGTGTAAACATTGATGTTGATGCAAGTGCTCATGTTGTAGGGTGGTTGCTCTTTTGAGCAAATGATGTATCCACTCCAAAAGTATTGCATTACATCCACAGTTTAGAGTGGAACTAAACTCAAATACTGAAGATTTGCTATGTTATAAGGAAGATTTCGAAATATTTCTTGTGCCTAAGTGTAGCGGGCCCTGTACACAGCACTGCCAACCCCCGGCAATCTACTCGACCCTCCTCTGGCACAGCTAGTCTAGGGGATGAGGTATTGGTATAACAGATATTTAGCAGATATATAGCAGATATTTCCCTAGTACTGAGGGCTGCTACCTACAAATGGAGGCATAACTAACAACTTCAACTATAAGTCTAGACCAGGCATAACTACCATTTGAAGGTATGACAAAGAAGGATTTCTTGCTAGCACATTAGGAACTACCAGTATCAACACCTGTATCCGCATACCAATTCGTTTTCCCCTTCATATTTGGGGTCCGAATACGGATACTAGGCTCTATACTGCAGCTACATACTGTGCTATTCAGTTTTCCAAAATACCCAGAGGCATTGTTCTTCTGCTAATGCTGGCTTCTTGACCAACTATAGCCTCCGTTGTGCCCTGAAACCTTCAAATCTATACATTCAAAAACTCCTGAAGAAGCGATCAGTATCGCGCAACATGTCGGGTTTAGGAATGATATTCTGACGACACACCACCAATCAATGCCACTAGTATCTACTGGTATCCAATATAAGGTAGTAAGTGACCTTGGTGTCATTCTATTCAGTATAACAACTTTTCTCCTTTTTTTTGATTCTTGGTCATTGGGTGATGTTCTCAATTTTGGCAATACTATGTTTGATGAATGGTTACACATACTATTCATTTTAATTGTATGTTTTGTTATTATTTTTGGCATTTTTAATAAAACTTGAGTAATTTTAATTAATTGTTGTGCCCATAAAGTCCATCTTTTTTCCTAACCAATTCAATTGGTATAACTCTGTAATTGTCTATGAGCAATCCCACAGTAATGCAAACAGTGACAACGTACAGTAATTGACACTGATACCAGAGTACTTAACCATAGCAACTTTACTTTTGGTATAAAAGTTATATAGCAATACAGTACATCATAACTCATGCAGAGCCCTGCAATTATAATGACACCTAGCAATACTGTAAGCGAATGAATCACACACCACGTGCAGCTATTCTCCCCATGAGCAATATGGCGCTCAATATTGTTCTACACTACCCAGTCAGGCCTTACTTAAGTTAAAGTTTAGTCTTATGGTGAAGAATCTTCGCATGCAAGGGTAATCGGTGGTGCACATTTAGGAACAACAATTTGTAAATCCAAAAGAACTGTATCTGGTAACGGAACAAATCCCAGGAGACTATCAACTCAGTTCTGGAACTAGTCTCCTGTTAAGATAGTAGGTATGGCACGAAGGGCCAAAGCAGTCAATAGGCCTAACAAAGTACTTGGCTATAGCTGTGAGCAGGTGCTCTCTCACCACACCGGACTCAGTCCTCGTCCGTAACTTCCACCGCTGTGTATCCGCACACAGGGTATGCGATAGCCGGGTCTTCGGTCCTCCTGATTTCAGTCAGAGGCAAATGGAGATCAGGTGCCACACAGGCTCCGCAGTGGGGTGGAAGGCTCTTTGGAAGTGCGATAGGCCCAGACTTCGGGCCTTGCAACCGTAACAAATCCGCACAGGGGGATCCTTTTGATAGAAGCGCAGTGTCCAAAGAGGCCGAGCTTAGCCTCGCCCCTCACCTTTATAACCCACCCCATGAGTCTCTGCGGGTGGCAATGCACCTTGGGTGCTAAACGGGGTTCTGGGTATCGTACTCCATGGGGCCTTAAAGGAGACCCCGCTACATAAGCAATACCCAGAAAAAAAAATCCCTTTATCTGTAATTTCTCCTGAAAATAGCAGTGTACTTTCTGATATGTGAGGATGTCTAGACACTCCTGTGCCACCGCATGTATATCTGCAATGTAAGATCTTAAACACTTGACCTCTGGAATATTTACCCCCCTTCATGACCTGGCTATTTTTTGCCATACAGCACTGTGTTAATTTAACTGACAATTGCGTGGTCATGCAACGCTGTACCCTAATTAAAGAAAAAAAAAAAAACTTTTTGCTTTTTTATATTTTTGCGCTAAAACAAAAAAAGACAGACAGTTTTGAAAAAATAAATATACTGCTTTAAAACATATCCAATACAAATTTAGGTCAATATGCATTCTGCTACATATTTTTGCTAAAAAAAATCCCAATAAGTGTATACTGATTGGTTTCCGCAAAAGTTTTACCGTTTACAAACTATGGGATATTTTTAGTTATTTTTATTTATTTATTTGTAGCGCTACCTCCGGAGGAGCCGCTTAAGTATAGTTGGTTCCGTACTCTTGCCTCTCAACCCCAAGAACTGTCCCAGCCCCTCTGGCACACCTAGCAAACAGACACAAATATAGCGAACAGGAAGTTTGTTTACTGGGAGACTTTCCACAATCAAACAAACATTAGTCTGATAACGCAATGGTAAAGAATAGCAAACTGTGATCTTTACCGGTGTAAATCAAAACCAAATGTAGACTTCAAAATAGCACAGTCAAATAAGTGGCCTATGCACTCAGGCATAAAGGGGAACAGATCTGGCTTAGATCTGGTTTAAACACAATCAGTCTGTTTCCCTCAAATCCTGGAATCACAGACCAAGGCAATGATCATGTGAGGCAATAGGCCACAAATGCAAATGATCACTTTAACAATTAACGTGAGAGTTCCCCTTTAAAGGTAATCAGTGGAATCACTAAATTACTGATACTGAAAGAGTAACAGAAAGGGTCCTCACAATGGAGATATCCAGGATCTCTCTCAGAAGGGTGCACCGTCCCCTATATGGACGGTGCACCCTCCTTACACCTAGACTCAGAACACGAAGGAGCCAGATTCACAGAGAGAGCGTTTTAGAGACCTTGGTAGGGTTGATAGCCATCTGTTTTGACTGATCTCTTTCAGGGATCGGTGATTCTGGTAAGCGGCCTTTAAAGGATTAAGGTGGTGGATTCCTTTCTGTCTTACCAGCACTCTTCTATGGTGTTTCAGTCTGAAGTCACAAATCCATGCTGAGAAGATTGAACCCCCAAACTTCATTTTCTTTTCCTGTGAACTGTATTATAATAACTATTATTCAAGGTTTTAATACCTATATCAGACAAGGAAAAGTGTGTGGTACCATCTAAGAATTTGTTTTTGGAAGCTCAATATTTTCTTTTCACTTCTTTTTTACATTTTTCTTTTTTTACATTTTGGTTTTGACATTGGATGTCATATAATATTGGATTTTGATCATTAACCCAGTATATTAACCCATTATATACTGTTGCGCAGCTTGAGTTTTTTTCCATTTGTTACATTGTGTGTGTCTCACATTTTTAGTTGCTGCACGGATATTAATTTATCACATTTATCATAATTTTTTTTTTTTATTTAGACAGCGCAGTATACATACCCCAACAATAGATGAAATTAAGTGACTGTTCAGCAATGTGTAAGTGTTCCTGCAAATGTGGGCACTGGTAAGGCAATGTTGCCTGAATACAGTGTCTTTGGGATTAAATGAGCTTGTATCCGGAGGTACTACAAATACCAGAGATGTGAACAAAGACAATGGTGTCTGTATACAGTGTCTATGTGATTAAATGGGCAGGTGCCCAATCACTGATACTGTAATTGAGGTTGCAGGTAGTGATGAAGATGGTGATGGCTTTTCAGGATTTCCCTCCTGGTCTTGGCTTAGGGGATGGCGTCCGACCTCCTTCGCACCGCGCCGCGGCCCACTCGGACCTGATTTATTTTTTTATTTTTTGAAAAGCCCATGGCGTGTGAAACACACCCAAAAACTCCACCCGGTGCCCAAAAAAGTGCACACACATAAAGAGTGACACAAAACGTTCAACGGGTGTAACACTTGTCCTCCACTAGGAAGGACCTTACCCTGATCCCCCGGTGCGTTAGGCTCCAGACGGGGACTGAGGTACATCACGTGGTCAATCTGGCCGAAACCAGACGGACCCCTTTCTCTGCAGGGTCTGCCAAAACAGACCCACCCAAGTACTCGGTGGGGCTCCCCCGAAGGGAGACCCCATGAGAGCAGGTGAACTAAGCCAGAAGGCCATGTCCACCGACTCCCAAGTCATTCAGGGCAGGCCTGAGGACCTACACCCTACTAAACACACTGTGACAAAACGAGAACACCAAACAAAAAAAACCAAAAAAGTGACAAAACACGGGGAATAAATTAAAAGAAAGTGGGGAGAAGGAAGGTGGGAGAGTGAAAAGTGACCATTGTGCAATACAATGGCCAGGCCCTCCGGCCAGGAATAAAAAATTCCTCCGGTCCCAGCCAAAAGGCCCGGCCCAGGAGGCAGGTGCTAAAAAAAGCGTGTTCTGGTGCAGTGACCGTGGTGCCATAAATCAAAGTGACCCTCTTCTGGCACCCCTGGACTGCCACTCCAGGGGCACATACACCTTAGGCTTTTCGGTTCCTATCCGACCCCCCGACTGGTCAGTGCAGCCAGGGCCGTCTTTAACGCAGGGCAAACCGGGGCAGCTGCCCAGGGCCCCGTCACTGTTTGGGGCCCAAGGCAGAGCTGCCATTAAGCCCACGTGCTGCCCGCAAATCGGCGCTGAAAACCCCCACACACACAGTCTGTCACTGTCAGCGCGATGCACGCACAGTGCAGCAGTGCCAGTGCTGCATTTCTTTAATGGAGGAGCTGGCTGCGGGTGGGTGGGGCCTTGAGCGTCACTGATGCTCTGGCCCCGCCCCTTGCTATGCATGCACCTTACAGTCACTGCTGCCTGCCTGGTGACATCACGACGAGGAGAGCGGAGCCCCAACGTTCGGATTCCTCCTCCTCGCGCCTAAGCTCCCCCCCCGACCCCGCCCCCCGACTCTGGGTCTTCACTGAAGGTGAAGGCTGTTCCTGCCGCTGGAAGAAAGGTAGGAGAAATGCTCCCTGCACTTCCCTGAGAAGCTCATGGTCACTCTGCTCCCTCCCATACACAGTCATGCCGTACAGTCCCCCCATACTGCCCTCCACTACCCCCTCCCCCCATTATACTGCCCTCCACTAACACCCCTCCCATTATACTGCCCTCCACTACACCCCTCATTATACTGCCCTCCACTACCCCCCCCCATTATACTGCCCTCCACTAACACCCCTCCCATTATACTGCCCTCCACTAACACCCCCATTATACTGCCCTCCACTACCCCCCCATTATACTGCCCTCCACTAACACCCCTCCCATTATACTGCCCTCCACTACCCCCCCATTATACTGCCCTCCACTACCCCCCCATTATACTGCCCTCCACTAACACCCCTCCCATTATACTGCCCTCCACTAACACCCCCATTATACTGCCTCCACTACCCCCCATTATACTGCCCTCCACTACCCCCCCATTATACTGCCCTCCACTACCCCCCCATTATACTGCCCTCCACTACCCCCCCCCATTATACTGCCCTCCACTAACACCCCTCCCATTATACTGCCCTCCACTAACACCCCTCCCATTATACTGCCGTCCACAAACACCCCTCCCATTATACTGCCCTCCACTACCACCCCCCCATCATACTGCCCTCCACTAACACCCCTCCCATTATACTGCCCTCCACTAACACCCCCCCATTATACTGCCCTCCACTAACACCCCTCCCATTATACTGCCCTCCACTAACACCCCCATTATACTGCCCTCCACTACCCCCCATTATACTGCCCTCCACTACCCCCCCATTATACTGCCCTCCACTACCCCCCCCCCATTATACTGCCCTCCACTACCCCCCCATTATACTGCCCTCCAATACCCCCCCATTATACTGCCCTCCACTACCCCCCCCCCATTATACTGCCCTCCACTACCCCCCCATTATACTGCCCTCCACTAACACCCCTCCCATTATACTGCCCTCCACTAACACCCCCATTATACTGCCCTCCACTACCCCCCTCCATTATACTGCCCTCCGCTAACACCCCTCCCATTATACTGCCCTCCACTAACACCCCCATTATACTGCCCTCCACTACCCCCCCATTATACTGCCCTCCACTACCCCCCCATTATACTTACCTCCACTACCCCCCCATTATACTGCCCTCCACTACCCCCCCATTATACTGCCCTCCACTACCCCCCCATTATACTGCCCTCCACTAAAACCCCTCCCATCATACTGCCCTCCACTAACACCCCTCCCATTATACTGCTTTCCACTAACACCCCTCCCATTATACTGCCCTCCACTACCCCCCATTATACTGCCCTCCACTAACACCCCTCCCATTATACTGCTCTCCACTAACACCCCTCCCATTATACTGCCCTCCACTACCCCCCCATTATACTGCCCTCCACTAACAGCCCTCCCATTATACTGCCCTCCACTACCCCCCCATTATACTGCCCTCCACTAACACCCCTCCCATTATACTGCCCTCCACAAACACCCCTCCCATTATACTGCCCTCCACTACCACCCCCCCATCATACTGCCCTCCACTAACACCCCCCCATTATACTGCCCTCCACTAACACCCCTCCCATTATACTGCCCTCCACTAACACCCCTCCCATTATACTGCCCTCCACTAACACCCCTCAAATTATACTGCCCTCCACTAACACCCCTCCCATTATACTGCCCTCCACTAACACCCCTCCCATCATACTGCCCTCCACTAACACCCTCCCCATCATACTGCCCTCCACTAACACCCCTCCCATTATATTGCCCTCCACTACCACCCCTCCCATCATACTGCCCTCCAATAACCCCCCTCCCATTATACTGCCCTCCACTAACAACCCTCCCATTATACTGCCCTCCACTAACACCCCCCATTATACTGCCCTCCACTAACACCCCTCCCATTATACTGCCCTCCACTACCACCCCTCCCATTATACTGCCCTCATTTGAATAGGCTGCCATGCCCGCGTTTCCTGCAAAAAATGTGCATGCATCATGTAATAGGCTGTGCACACGGCACACCTATGCCCATCAAGCAATGAAATACAGCACTGTCTGTCTATTCTGCTTTTGCACCATGTGACTTATCTGCAGTTCCTGCACCGGCAAACTTGCTGCAGTTTTAGATGTTTAGGTCACGCTTTTAAAAACACAGTGCATTTGTGTGTGCAGGAACTGCAGGTAAGTTGCATGGTGCAAAAGCAGAATGGATTTTAAGGCAACTGCATTTTTAAAATGCTGCATGCACCTTTTTTCTGCAGGAAACAAAGGCATGGCAGCCCATTCAAACGAATGGGCTGCTGTGCATGCGCTAATGAGGGCCGCCAAAACACATACATGTGAACCAGCCAGGCCCAAAATAAGCTGGAGGTGGGGGGGGGCTCAAAAAAAATGTTTGCCCAGGGCCCAAACCATATTAAAGACGGCCCTGAGTGCAGCCCTCCATCCCTGCTGATAGAGAGCCCTTCAAAGTTTTCTCAGGGAGAGCTGCCCCCTTGACACAGCCTCCACCGATACTAGCCCTTTCAGACTCCCATCAATCCGGCGGATTTGCATGGCTTTGCCCTGCCGCATCTACAAGGCTCAGCCAGCTCCTCCCTCCAGATCGCCAACAGGGACAGCACTTACACCATCCGGCCAGAAGGCCAGAATAAGACTCAGCAAAAAGATCAGACCAAATGCAGCCACCCATCCTCACCAGTAGCACCCTTCCAGACGGCAGAGACTCGACCATGGGCCAGCCCCCAGTTTACTGTCGGGCAGCCAGCGTAGTCACTACTGAAACCATCCTTCCAGGTGCAATGACGCCATTGGATTTGCATCCACCCTCCCCATGTAAGAGGTGCTTCAGCGCATCCTCTGGCAACTAATAAGAACAGATACTACACTTGATCTTAGCCAAAAGACTCGGACCTGATGTGCAGGTAGCGTGGATGGAGCAGGAGTGGCCTCCAGGCTGCAGCTGAACAGAAAAGATGTGCTGTTCACAGATGCTCCAAGGATACACTCGGGGTGACTCTTCTTTTGCCCAGGCCGTGACTCAGCCACAGCACATATAGACACACAGAGCCACTTCTTGCCGATCCAGGCCAGAGTCCCAAGAGAGCGATCTAGGCCTAGACCAGCCTTTTTATATCCTCACCCAGCAGTCTGTTATTCTCTCCTCAGCATTCTGGAAGTTGTAGTCTTAAAACAGTGCAATCTCAATGTGAAACCTGAGTCCTGGAACTACAATTCCATGTATGCTTTGCTTCCTGGTGTTAATCACTCTGCTGGCAGGATGTGATAACAGTCTTTGCTGCCACTAGAGGGAAACCGTTTCACTGCAGCAATGTTGCAAAGTGTCTTCTGATACTGCATGTAAGATAGCTGGCTCCTTGCTACATCACTGCAGTTAAGATAGCTGGCTCCTGGCTACATATTTTTTTTGCAATGGTGGCGATCAGCGACTTATAGTGGGACTGAGATATTGCAGCAGACAGTCGGACACTGATACTTTTGACACTTTTTGGGGCCCAGTGACACTAATACAGTGATCAGTGCCAAAAAATATCCACTGTCACTGTACTAATCACACTGGCTGGGAAGGGGTTAACATCAGGGACGATCAAAGGGTTAACTGTGTGCCTAGGCTGTGTTAATATTGTGGGAGGTGTTTTTACTAGGGGAAAACATAGATCCATGTCCCTGCTTTGCAGAGACACAGGATCCATGCCTTACCTCCTGTCAGAATGGCAATTTGCCTTTTTTAACAGACCCTAATGCCGCGTACACACGATCATTTTTAATGACGAGAAAAATGCCATTTTTTAAAATGGTCATTAAAAATGATTGTGTGTGGGCTTCAGAGCATTTTTCAGGACGTGAAAAATGGCCATGAAAAAATTGGAACATGCTCTAATTTTTCTTGTCGTTTTTCCCGTCGTCGTTTTTCTCGTCATGAAAAACGGCCGTGTGTAGGCTTTAACGACGTGAAAAAAACTGCGCATGCTCAGAATCAAGTATGAGACGGAAGCGCTCGTTCTGGTAAAACTAGCGTTCGTAATGGAGATAGCACATTCGTCACGCTGTAACGGACTGAAAAGCACAAGGCTGAAAAGTGTGAATCGTCTCTCAATAAACTTTACTACGATGAAGGGTGGCGCCATCCGAATGGAACTTCCCCTTTATAGTGCCGTCGTACGTGTTGTACGTCACCGCGCTTTACTCAAGCATTTTTTTCCACGATAGTGTGTGGGCAAGGCAGGCTTGAGAAGAATCACGTCGAGAAAAACGCCGTTTTTTTTCAATGACATTAAAAACGGTCGTGTGTACGCGGCATTAGGAAGTAAAAAAGAGAAATGTATTGTAATGCCCCATACACACGATCGTTTTTCTTGCCATTTTTTTTCTTGCCGTTTTTCACGTCGTTTTTTCTCATGTTTCCTCTCAAGCCTGTCTTGCGTACACACGATCATTTAAAAAAACGATCAAGAAAAGCGCAGTGACGTACAACACGTACGACGGCACTATAAAGGGGAAGTTCCGTTCGAATGGCGCCACCCTTCATGTTAGTAAAGTTTGTTGAGCGACGATTCGCTCTTTTCAGTCTCGTGCTTTTCAGTCCGTGACTGCGTGACGAATGTGCTATCTCCATTACGAACGCTAGTTTTACCAGAACGAGCGCTCCTGTCTCATACTTGATTCTGAGCATGCGTGTTTTTTTTCACGTCGTTAAAGCATACACACTATCGTTTTTCACGTCGTTAAAAAAAACGACGTGAAAAAAGAGAGCATGTTCGAAATTTTTAATGGCCGTTTTTCACGTCGTTAAAAATGCTCTGGAGCCTACACACGATCATTTTTAATGGCCATTTTTTTTAATGGCATTTTTAACGGCATGAAAAACGATTGTGTGTATGGGGCATTAGAGTTTACATAACAGTACTGTTATCTCTTACTGCTGGTGATTTAGAGTGAGATTTCACTGCTGTACCACTAATTGTTCTCTTTGCTGGAGGCTGTGACACGATGACAAAAAATCAAATCTCTACTAAGATGGCCGCCTTCACACAGAGACAAACTGCAGAACAAAGCATGGTAAAGCATGGTAAAGCTTGGTTTTGTTGAACAAAAAAAACTGTGTGCTCTGGTCCGAGCCGCTGTACTAACGATCTGAAGCTGCTGAGCTGTTGTGTTCTGACAAGGGGGACAGCCCACCCGCCAGAACACTCTGATCATGCTCTCAGCCAAAACAGCCAGCTTGTGTCGGACAGGGTGCCATACACACGGGCCCGAATGTCGGACGATTTTTATTGAACCGGCCGATGTTGGCTGGCATTTGGCCCGTGTGTACGGGGCTTAAGTTAGTAATAGGAAGAAGATTGGCTGCCGGAAGACCACGGGTAATACGGGTGATTAGTCCTTTGCTTGCCTTTTTAGGGTATAGTTCCCACTTAATATCAGATTTATCACACCAGATTATTACTTGCATCAGTAAGTCTTTAGGCAACTGTAAACCCTTTTGGTAATTTTCTATAGATAGAGGGAACTCTGCATGGTCATGGCTGCACACTTACCCATTTTCTAACTTCTATGTCCAGTTTAAAGAAAATTAAGACATCACATTAGGATGCTGGCAGTAACCTTCTCTTTAGTTCTGCTCAGGCAGGCTTGAGTCTTTCCATTAAAGTGGTTGTAAACCCGTAAAGACCACTTTATGCTACAGGTAAGCCTATAATAAGGCTTACCTGTAGCTACCCAGGATATCTGTACGGTTTAGGAGATATCTCCTGTCCCCTGCATGTGCCAATGGCACTGGGGCAAACTGAAGCAATGGCACACATGTGGTCGTGCCGTTACCATTACCAGTGACGTCATTACGGCGCCGGCCAATCACAGCGCCGGAGCCGTGATACCCGGGAAGTAACCACCGGGAGTAATGTCGCCGCCGGAGGGGGGGACGAGGACCGCTGCAGGGACTTCGATCTAAGGTTAGTAAGTCATAATGAGCTAGTATGCTATGCATACTAGCTCATTACGCCTTTGTCTTGCAGGGTTTTTTTTTGTTCAAAGGGTTTACAACCACTTTAACCCTGACCTGCACACATAAACAATGAAAATGCTTTTCTAACGATGTACATGAGTTTTTCGTTTCTGAATGATTACATACAACCTCACCAATGATTTGCATGTTCCAGCTGGACCGTGTTCAAGCTCTTCAGATTTCAGTTTACCAGCTAACGTATTCGCTTGCAAAATAACACATGGTCTGCGTTCATTTGCCAGAAATAATTAAAGTGTTTGTAATCTGATCTTTTGAGCATATTCCAAGAGTTTTAACAGCAATTACGTTACCCATAGAATTCACAAAAGAGTAATGCACATCACATATGTAAATGATAAATCTGGTAAGGAATCAGGTGCTTTACTAGAGAGAACGTTCTTTTCATTTTCAAGGTATTTGAATCTTCTATTCTTATGGTATTTCAGTTTCGAGTGATGTAAAATAATATGGATCGGACTGCAGGGTCAACAATTGGTGTTGCATTGAAGAAAATGCATATACAGACTGATTTTACTGTTGTGGGTTTAGTAACATTTTAATTTCTGAATAGAGCATTTGGAGAGTCAAGTATAAAGACAGAACATACAAAAGATATTAAAGCGGTGTTCCAGCCGCGATTTTGTTTTTTTTAATACTTACCTGTCCCAGGTGCCCGCGATGTAGGCCCCCCGAGGCCGATCCTTTGATCGTGGCAGGTCCCGGCGCCGCCATCCTCACTAAAGGAAACTGGCAGTGGAGCCTTGCGGCTTCAGAGAAGGATCCCAGGCTGCCTGGTTTTAGGGGGCCCAACTTTAGGAGAGGAGTTCCAGGGGAAGATCAGTCCCTGCAGGGATAGCGACGGTACTGCTGTCTCGGGGAGAGGCCCTGGAGGCCTACCTAGAGAGGGATCCACCATCTCTGACATCTGTGCTCCATCCCGGCTGCTAGGACCGCTCTTATAGGGACTATCCGGGTGAGAAATACCCACTCAGGCTTGAGTGGCGATGAGTATATACATATTTGGGATCTAAGTGTTGCGTGCCTGAACCTTCCCCTACATCTTCAACTTTCCTACTTTCGCTGTCTTCAAGTTAACTCAAAGTGAGAAAAAGAATAAAGCCTTGCTGATTAGGTTTTACTCGTGTGTGGACATTGGCCTTATTCCTGAATACATTGGTGTGCCTAGACAACGGAGCTGAAGGATCCACTCGCTGCAGACCCAAAGGTAATTAAACAGAGGATTTCCATACTTAACAAAGTGTGAATCCGGTGTAGCAGCAGGGATAGAGAATCGGTGGGACAAAAGGTCCAGTTGCTACACGAGGGGGCTCGAGTCCGGGATTTGTGGCTATCTTTTGCATGAGTGGATTGAAATTTATGTGTTTGGAAAGTCGGCCATTGGACTGTGTTAAAAACTTTGAGTGAAGAAAAAGGGGTTAAGGGGCACAGAACTGTTTCCAACTGCGTAGTTCGTGGGCGTGTTCAAAGAAAAAGAAAAGCCCGCAAGCTACGTGCAAAACAAGAAAAAGGGGAGGAGTCAACGCCACCCGTGAGTTACACGTGGGTGAATTGGGGCCAAGAGACAGAGAGAGTTGGATCGACTGAGAAGAGAGCAACATGTCTGCCTTTCCGCATACTTCAGCCTTGTCAGGACCCCGGATGTTCCCGATGCCTTCTTCAATGGACATTGTTCCACTCACCAACCCACTTACGGGTACGGGGATCCGGCTTAAGCCCCAGGGCCGCTTTGCTTTGTACACCTGCAGAGATGCGGAGGCCCTGGGCATGCTCTGTCCCAATTGCCACGGACTGGCCGTGCAACTGCGCCCCTTCGGAAGGTGTTGGGCTTGTGGAGAGTTCCTCTTTGAGGTGGAGCAGCCCACTAAATGACCCCAGGCCTACCGGGTGAATTGTATCACAGGCGTCGTAGCTTCGGAAGAAGACGCCTACACTCCTACAGCCGAGCCCACGCGCATCGCGTCCCCTACCACCAGTGCCTTGAAGAAGGATGCATCTGAGCCTACTGAACTTTTGGTGGACACCGCAGCGGACGCTGCCTCTGCCACAACGGAAATCCATGTTCCGCCAGCAAAGCAGAAAGTGGGATATGTTAAAGCCTCCCGCGGCCACGGTCGAAGCCTGCCCCAGCGCATACCAGAACCAGACATCGAGAGCGGATGTAAGCCCGAGAAGTCCCCGACAGGTGACGGTAAGGAGGCTGGGAGAAATGTGTCCACATCTACCCGCATTTACTTGCCTGCTGAGGAGTATGATACCTCAGACCTGGACTCTTCGTCCGATGTGGGGGATGACGCAGAAATAGACGATATCTTTATTAAAGGGGATGGGACAATGTAAAAACAGTTTCCCCGGCCCGCAGCCTCACAGTGGGATCACCTATGAGTTCGGGGGGCACTACACCCCGTGTGGAGGTCCCGGCCATAGAAGAGAAAGCGGTATCTGCCCCGAGTGGAAAACCCCTAACAGGGCCTGATACAGCTACAGTCCGGAGATCGCCGGACGCCATTGTACTCGCTGGAAGTGGGGATTGCAAAACTCTTCCCCATCTTGCCCGCTTACAGCGAATTTTGAACAAAAGAGTGGCCAGTGAGTATGGCTGGGAGTACCCCTATGTGCTCAAGGAGCTGCTGTTCGAGATAGAGGCCTATCGAGGAAAGGTGGAGCGCCAAAGCTATATGGGACTGTCTCAAAGTGCCTAAGCCATACAGGTACTTCACTTGCTCAGCCACTATGACTGACCGTTTTAAGGGTTGTCGTAAAGAGTGATGCTATGGTCGGCATATCCATGCTGATCGGGTGGTGATCTGTTGCCCAGGGAAGGAGGATGCTGTTTATTTTATAGAGACCCTGGACAGACAATGGAAGCCCGTTACTCTTCCAGATCCCCACTACTACCTATGAGACAGGAACTTGTGTTTTTTTCTCTATTATCCCATCTTTGCACAAACAAACTGTGTCCTGGATCCAAGTAACTTTGCCCCGCTGCTAAGGGGATATCTACTCTTAAAGAGAAAGAAAAGTGGAGAGCTTGTTATGTTTTTTTTTTCCTCTCTCCCTCCTGCTCCGATTAAGGGACAGTTTTCCTCTAAATTGAACTTTGGGGTAGATCAGTCAGTAGGTCATGGTGAAGGAACTGTTGTGGAGATTTTTATGGAAATGTATTAATGTATGTTGTCAGATGTCCCCCCAGTGTCAGTTTTGCTGTAATGCGCTCATCTGAGCGTATTTGCACATACAGACGTTGGTGGAAGATCGGTGGCGGGAAAATCTTCCTATGGAAACAGCGATGTTTGCTGCATTTAGAGATGTTGTTTTGCGCCCCGTTGGGGGAACTGGCCAGCCCCTGGCGGGGGGCGTTAAATGACTCTGAGCGCACATATCTGTGTCCACAGGAACAGTAGCATAACTATAAAATAATTGTGGTCCATTTGAGGCATAATTGTTATGTAGTTTCTGTCATTTGGTAACAGTGTATGTCACTGTTAGTCAATTTGAATGAACATTGTATCTGTTTGGAAGGATGTCCTTGTATGGTCATTCTCCTGTGGAAGGAACATCCTGTGATGTCCCCGCCCATGGGGGGAGGTGACTGGTTGCTGCAACCAATCACCTCCTGTCTTGAGATCTTTTGAGTTTAATAAAAGCCTATGATTAGGCGTCGGCTGGACAGTCTAGGCTGGTATGCTGAAATGAGAACATAGCTTTTGTGGTGCTGCCTTCTTGGGATGAATGGGAATGAACGGTGAGTGGATCTTAGCAAACTTAAAGATAGCATTATTGCAAAAAGATGAATCTAAAGTGTGTGCTTAGATAGCACAGGAATTATAGGCTGTGTGCTCTGCAAACAGCCTAGGAATTCCACAACAGAACGCCGTGGTCAAGATGTGAAGTGTTCAAGTGTGCTGTGCTGCAGTCCCATGCGCAGCTATTGTGGAGTACTGAATCTATGCCAACACTAGGTGGCAGTGTTCTAAAAAAAAATTTAACTGCTCTAATAAGAAAAGCATTTAGGCTTAGAATTTTTTTTTATTAGCTATTTTATGCTAGGATTAGCGTAATAGGCTTTAGTGAAAGGGAATTGCTTCCTTTAGGGGAGGCAGTTTACTTCTAAACTGTATAAAAGTTCTAAGGATAGGATGTTTGTATATCTTTATTGTTTGCATGTGTTTTTTTTTCCTGCAGGTATGAGAACGGCTATCAACACAACCGGAGAATGGGGTGGGATAGATAGCTAGTGATGGGTGGAGTGTATATTATTTTTCTATTTTGGAAAAAAAATGTCAGTGTCTGTATGTAATGTTATCTATATGCTTCTTTTCTTTCCTTCTCCCTTCCCAATATTTTTGGTTCAGGCAGCTGTTTAACTTTGTAGTTCTTAGATGAATCAACAGCGTTCAGGATTGAAGGAGTTTGATTCCTCTAGCCACTAGGGACAGTGTCTTTTTCAGGAGGGGGTGTGTGTAGCGCCCCCCTCCCCCAATATTTGTGGCCGGTATATGGAAATTTAGGGGCAGTCTGAGCCAGTAGTTGGGCTCAGACCAATTATAGTTCAAATTGTTTGCTCTGCTCTGGGTGTGATACTGCCCGGCAGTGTTATTCTCCTTTGCCTGCAGGTGGCACTGTCACCGCCGGCACAGGCTGGATCACGGGGGTATCACAGCACCTTGGGTGTCCTCTCTCGGCCTCCCATGCAGTGGGCGTGGTCTATCCGCTGTGCATGCTGGGAGAGGGTGAGGCGATTCCAGGGGGACCCCAAGGCGTGCAGGGGGACCTCTGGCACGAGGTGCGTGGGTGTGTTTAGGTCTTGATAAAAAAATTATAAAATGCAGCGCTAGCGAATATAAATGTGCTCAATACAAACGTATGTGTGAATGTCAACCATCTAAACCTTTCGGGATGATGGTACACACTATTAGTGAAAAGATTATACACCAGTGATTGGTGTCACCAGAAATGCAGTAGGTGTAATACTAAATGTTACCACTAAAAAGTGATCAACTAAGTAAAACCAGAAAATATACTGTGCAAAACATTAAATGAACTGAACAACCAGGCAAATAGCTCTAGGAGTAATTCACAGTACTACAGATGGTTTTCAACATCAAAGAAATAATGTCCCATATGCAACAGTGGTTGCAATATAGAAGGAAGGAAAAAAATTGATTTAAAATAAAATAAAATAAAAGTCACACAACATCCGACATCTAGGACCAATAATGTTCGGTGAAATTCAACAGTTGGCTCAATAACAGCAGAGATCAGAGGACCATGTGGGGAATAAAAAGAAAAAGCAACTTGTGAAGTACCGCTTAGGAACAGATTAACAATACGCTGTTATTGGGAAAACTCACAAGCCTTCAATGATAACCGAGCGTCAGTGTGTTCCGGGTTCACAACGGCGTGCGTTCCACAAGAATCGGAAGCAGCGTCACTGGTTCTTATGCCCCGTACACACGATCGTTTTTAATGTCATTTTTTAAACCAACGTTTTTCTCCTCGTTTTTTTTCATGTTTCCTCTCAAGCCTGCCTTGCGTACACACCATCATTAAAAAAAACGATCAAGCAAAGCGCAGTGACGTTCAACACGTACGACGGCACTATAAAGGGGAAGTTCCGTTCGAATGACGCCACCCTTTGGGACGCTTTTGCTAATTCCGTGTTACCGCGTGTTAGTAAAAGTTTGGTGAGAGACGATTCGCGCTTTTCAGTCTTCGTGCTTTGAAGATCGTTTTCGGGAGTTCAGTTTGCGCCTGTGGGTTCGTATCTGTTTAGCACTGCTTGTAGTCAGTTCGTATCTGTTTATTCAGTGCGGCCTGCTCTGCACGTTCGTGTTTTTCAGCTTGTTCTTCATAGGCCTTGCTGTTCTTCCGTGCGTTCTTCTAGTTCGTTCTGTTCAGCCGACCGTTATCTAGCCATGTTGCGGCTACGTACTCGTCGTAGAGTTCGTGCTGTAGTTGGTGCAGGGGGTTCATGCTGTATCCCGACTCCATGCCATGAGCAGGGTCAGGAGGAGTTCATGGACCAAGAATTGGTTGCTCCAGCGGCACCAATTCTGTCACATGCCTTTGTTGCGGGAGATCAGGGAGAATAATCCTGATGATTTCAGGAATTTTCTCAGGATGTCTGACCCCGTATTTCAGCAGCTGTTGGCTTTGGTGTCCCCCTATATTACCAGGCAGGACACCGTTATGCGGGAAGCCATCAGTGCTGAGCAGAGGCTCATCACCACGTTGCGATACCTGGCTACTGGGAGAAGCCTGCAGGACCTTAAGTTCTCCACAGGCATATCCCCCCAGGCTCTGGGGATCATTATACCAGAGACTTGTTCTGCCATCCTTCAAGTTTTGCAGGAGGACTATATTAAGGTAAGTGTTCTTCTTCAAAAATTCACATTGTATGGTTTTTATTTTTGGATATTTTTAATTTGCTTTATTTGCAGTCCCTAATTCACATGATTCTTAGCTGCAGGGAATGTCCCCTTTCTCCCCATGTTTTATTATTTAAAGTTTGGGGTTTGAGGCCTACCTGTAAATTTGGCTTACCTAACCTCTCCAGCATGCTATCCTGGGGCCATACCTACCTTGCCTAGTCATTTCCATGTTTTTTATTCTATGTTCCATCGTAGTGCTTTACCCAAAACACACCCTAAATTTTGCCTAGGAATGTTTCATTTTTGTTAACTTCAATACAGAGTGCTACAGCCTTCATGTGTGATATTCCCAACTCATCTTCAACCCCCCCCCCCATAATTTTTTGGTTTGTTTGTTTTTTGTTGCTTCCAATTTTTTATGTTTTGAACAGTTTCTACCAATGTTGGCCATGAATGTGTGTATGAAATCAGCTTTCAATGTTTCTGTCTCCAAGTATTAATTTATTATTTCTTTAATTCCACAGTTCCCTTCTTCACCACATGAATGGCAGAATGTGGCTTCCGAGTTTGCCCAGCGATGGAACTTTCCGAACTGTGGAGGAGCCATCGACGGCAAACATGTTCGGGTCGTCCCACCACCCCATTCGGGATCCTTTTATTATAATTATAAGGGGTTCCACAGCGTCGTGATGATGGCAGTGGTGTCGGCCACCTACGAGTTCCTCTATGTGGATGTTGGCAAGAATGGCAGGATGTCTGATGGAGGAGTTTTTGCCCAGACGGAGTTTGGGGAACGGCTCCTTTTGGATCTGCTGGCCTTGCCACCAGCGGAGCAGAATGTGGAGGGACTACCTTTTGTCTTTGTGGCGGATGAGGCGTTTGGCCTGGGACCCCATTTGATGAGGCCATTCCCGCAACGCACCCTCACCCCTGAGAGGAGGGTGTTCAATTATCGGCTGGCCAGAGCCAGAAGGGTGGTGGAAAATGCGTTTGGGATCATGGCCAGCCGATTTCGCCTCTTCCTTACCTCCATCCACCTTGCCCCATACAAATGGAACCATGTGGTTATGACGTGCTGTGTGCTGCATCATTTCCTAAGGGTGCATTCAACGAGTTATATATCTTTGAGTGGGCCTGAGGCCTCTTTAATCAATGCAGAAACTTTGGTGGCCCTGGAACCTGGCCGTCCTGTCTTGGCCCCCCCAACCGGACGTGAGGTCCGTAACCAATATGTGGACTATTTTATGGGTAGGGGGGCCATTGAAATGCCAGACAATCTTTAATAATTTTATACCAAAAAAATAAAACTTTTTCTTGAGTAAAGATTGGTTTGGATTTTTTATTGTATAATGTTTGATGTTTCTGGTAGGTTTACCTAGTGCACTTGTTTTGCCATGTGGATTAAACAATCTTAATTAGCCTTCATTGTCAGTGTAAACACCAAACATTGATTAGTTCACTCAGCACCACATTTACATAATGAAGCCACAATTATTTGTTATGTAAAAATGCCTTTATTTATTTTTTTTGGTGGGAAACTTCCTTAGAAATGTGGATGTTCCCTTAATTTCGGGTGTATTAAAACGCATGACCAGCCATGCATAAACAAACTATATTCGTCCAAATTTTGAAAAAGCTAAACATGTGCTAGTCATTAAAGGGTAAAATAACAAAAATACTTATAAAACTCTGCAAGTAAAACGTTATTTGGTGTAAAAACATTAGACACGCCCAAGCACAGCCATGATATTTTGGAGCCTTTCCTCCACCCGCTTTGTATTTGCCCTGATCTCTAGCAAGTCTATCTTAATTTTTTCGAGGTCACGACAGCAGACCATCAGGTATTGGATCAGGATCTGGGCACTGTGATGTGTCAACTTATTGGGGTCTTCGGCCAGAACTGCACCTAAATGTAAAAAGAAATATGTAGGATAGAATATGTAGGCCTACATCTATTTAACATGCATGTGTCTGGTTTCTCTCTGACCTGTGGTGGTGCCACTTTCCACTTCCACAACATCACATTCCTCTCCATCCTGGGGTTCTGGGGGTATTGTTGTAGGTGTTGCAATTATCGTCTCATCTGAGGTAGCTTTTCGAATCCCTAGGGAGATTGAAATAAAAGGAATAGTTTCATTAGTAGCGACTCAATTTTGCTAAAATAAGAAACATGAAAAAATACTTTGTAATCATTCTTTTGAAGCATGCTCCATTTTAAATTTTACCCCCTGTGCCAACCGGGACAAATGATTGGATACATAGCCAAAACCAGAGCATATAAATTTTGAACACAAATTTGACACATTGTAACACCCCAAAGTATCTACACTGGATCACCTGTGTGTGACACCCTCAAGCTTTTTGGCTTTAGGCCCACACTTGTACTACTGCGTTCAGATGTTTCATCAGCTGCTGAGCATTCACTCCCTTAACATTACCATGCATATCGTTTTTTCTAACGAACAAATGTCCTTTGGATTAGCACCCAAAAAATAAGTGAGGCCCAAATTTACTCCCCCAAATAAACCAAAATACATGGGTGTTCACACTGGATGATCCTAAAACATCGTTTGAGGAACTGTACGGAGAAAGAGGTTTAATACGTCCGTTTACTGTGCGGACGAACCTGAAAGATGGTATCTTTCAGTGTACTATATGAAAGTTAAAAATACACGACAGAATACAAGAAAATAATATGTACCATGGAAACTAAAAAAAAATTACTTACTTTTTACTATAACTTTCTTGATTCTTTTATATTGGTCGGCCTCCCGCAACTTCAGATCTGACCATCGTTTTCTGAGCTGTTCCTTCGTTCTGCACACCCCGAATTTTTTGTGAAGACTTTTGACCACTTTGCCCATAATTCTGGACTTGACCAGATTAGGCCTTTTATACGGACCATGCTTGGCATCATAATCCTCCTTCTTTAAAATGGCGACCATCTCCACCATTTCCTCGAATGACATGTTGGATGCCTTATATCTCCTGGGTCTTGATTTGGGCTCCTCTGGAATTTCATCCTCTGTAGAGGTAATCTCAGCCACCTGTGTCTCCGCCATGTTTTGTTCAGCACTACGAGCGAGAAGGGGCGGGGAAAGTACAATATCGAACGTCAGGGGCGGGGAAAGCGTGCAGAGTTTCACGCATGCGCTGTGTATATCAAGTGAAGATCCATGTCTGGGAAATACGTTCATTTGTCGGGAGAGGGAGTTAGCAACGAACGTCGTGACGAAGGTACCTAACAATTTTACTTTTTGAGGTTCATCAGCAGGGATGAGCCGAACACCCCCCTGTTCGGTTCGCACCAGAACCTGCTAACAGACAAAATGTTCGTGTAAACTTTAGAACCCTATTAAATACAATGGACTCGAACGTTCGAAATCTAAAGTGTTAATTATAAAGGCTTATATGCAATTTATTGTCCTAAAAAGTGTTTGGGGACCTGGGTCCTGCCCCAGGGGACATGTATCAATGCAAAAAGAAGTTTTAAAAACGGCCGTTTTTTCGGGAGCAGTGATTTTAATAATGCTTAAAATGAAAAAATAAAAGAGAAATATTCCTTTAAATTTCGTACCTGGGGGGTGTGTATGATATGCATGTGAAGTGGCGCATGTTTCCCGTGCTTAGAACTGTCCCTGCAAAAAATGTCATTTTTGAAAGAAAAAAATGCATTTAAAACTGACTCGCGGCTATTAATGAATTGTCGGCTCCCGGCAATACATTCAAAAGTCATTGATAAAAAAAAAAAAAAAAAAAGCGTGGGGGTTCCCCAGAATTCAATTACCAGGCCCTTCAGGTCTGGAATGGATATTAAGGGGAACCCTGCCGCAAATTTAAAAAAAAATTGACATGGGGTTCCCCCAAATATCCATTCCAGGCCCTTCAGATCTGGCATGGATTTTAAGGGGAACTCTACCCCAAATTTAAAAAAAAATGGCGTGGAGTCCCCCTAAAAATCCATACCAGACCCCTTATCCGAGCACGCAACCTGGCCGGCCGCAGGGGAAAAGGGGGGGACGAGAGAGCGCCCCCCCCTCCCTCCTGAACCATACCAGGCCACATGCCCTCAACATGGGGAGGATGTCCCCATGTTGATGGGGACAAGGGCCTCATCCCCACAACCCTTGCCCGGTGGTTGTGGGGGTCTGCGGGCGGGGGGCTTATCGGAATCTGGAAGACCCCTTTAACAAAGGGGACCCCCAGATCCCGCCCCCCCCTATGTGAATTGGTAAGGGGTACATTGTACCCCTACCATTTCACGAAGAAAGCGTAAAAAAATGTTTAAAAAAAACACACAAACACCTTAAAAAAGTCCTTTATTAAAAAAAAAAAAAAAAAAATCATTCCAGCGGTGAAATCCAGTGTCCCGCGGCGATCCCGATGTCCAGCGCTGTCCTTCATTGGTTGTGCCTGAGCGGACCTGATGGGGAACTCCCTCTCAGTATTTTAAATGTATAGACCCGCCCCTTCTAAAGTTCCCCATCAGGTCCGCTCAGCGGACCAGATGCGGAACATGAGAAGGGGCGGGTCTATACATGTATTACCAAAGTGAGAGCAGTTCCCCATCAGGTCCGCCCCCTCGGTATGTCGGACCCGCCTACGTCATTGGCTTGAGCGGGGAACTAAATTACACAGTGAAGGAAGTTCCCCGCTCAAGCCAATGACGTAGGCGGGTCCGACATACCGAGGGGGCGGACCTGATGGGGAACTGCTCTCACTTTGGTAATACATGTATAGACCCGCCCCTTCTCATGTTCCGCATCTGGTCCGCTGAGCGGACCTGATGGGGAACTTTAGAAGGGGCGGGTCTATACATTTAAAATACTGAGAGGGAGTTCCCCATCAGGTCCGCTCAGGCACAACCAATGAAGGACAGCGCTGGACATCGGGATCGCCGCGGGACACTGGATTTCACCGCTGGAATGTTTTTTTTTTGTTTTTTTTTTAATAAAGGACTTTTTCAAGGTGTTTGTGTGTTTTTTTTAAACATTTTTTTACGCTTTCTTCGTGAAATGGTAGGGGTACAATGTACCACTTACCAATTCACATAGGGGGGGGCCGGGATCTGGGGGTCCCCTTTGTTAAAGGGGTCTTCCAGATTCCGATAAGCCCCCCGCCCGCAGACCCGCACAACCACCGGGCAAGGGTTGAGGGCATGTGGCCTGGTACGGTTCAGGAGGGAGGGGGGCCGCTCTCTCGTCCCCCCCTTTTCCCCTGCGGCCAGCCAGGTTGCGTGCTCGGATAAGGGGTCTGGTATGGATTTTTGGGGGGACTCCACGCCATTTTTTTTAAATTTGGGGTGGAGTTCCCCTTAAAATCCATGCCAGATCTGAAGGGCCTGGTATGGATATTTGGGGGAACCGCACACATTTTTTTTTAAATTTGCGGCGGGGTTCCCCTTAATATCCATTCCAGACCTGAAGGGCCTGGTAATTGAATTCTGGGGAACCCCCACGCTTTTTTTTTTTTTTTATCAATGACTTTTGTATGTATTGCCGGGAGCCGACAATTCATTAATAGCCGCGAGTCAGTTTTAAATGCATTTTTCTCTTTCAAAAATTACATTTTTTGCAGGGACAGTTCTAAGCACGGGAAACATGCGCCACTTTACATGCATATCATACACACCCCCCAGGTATGAAATTTAAAGGAATATTTCACTTTTATTTTTTCATTTTAAGCATTATTAAAATCACTGCTCCCGAAAAAACGGCCGTTTTTAAAACTTCTTTTTGCATTGATACATGTCCCCTGGGGCAGGACCCCGGTCCCCAAACACTTTTTAGGACAATAACTTGCATATAAGCCTTTATAATTAACACTTTAGATTTCTCCCATAGATTTTTCGAATTTGCCGCGAACACCCCAATTTGTTCGCTGTTCGGCGAACGGGCGAACAGGCAATGTTCGAGTCGAACATGAGTTCGACTCGAACTCGAAGCTCATCCCTATTCATCAGACGAGGAGATTTGTGTGCTCAAAATATGTAGACAATGCACAGTTGAGGAATGTTGCCTGAAATATATATTTTTTTTGGTTTCTCGCTTTTACAGATATCATGAATACTTTTAAAAACCCAGACTTCATGGGGGAGTTCATCGACAAATGGCAAGAGCTCCCTATATTATGGCAAACAAAAAGTGGCGCTAATAAAAATAAAGACGCCAGGAAAGCAGCACTGGAGAGCCTGCTTGCATTTGTGCAAACAAAGATACCCACAACAACTCTCCAAGATGTCAAAACCAAAATTGCGACCATCAGAGGGACATACAGGACCCAGAGGACTATGGTCCTGAGGTCCCAGAGGTCAGGTGCACCAGCAGATAAGGTTTATAAACCCAGTCTGTGGTACTACAGTAAGCTTGCTTTTCTGGATGACGAGCTGGAAGTGCGGGAATCTCTCTCCACCCTTCCCCCCAGAGGTCAATCCAGCCTTCCTTGTACCCAACCCTCCAGCCTTCCCTGCAGCCAGCCCTCCAGCCTTCCTGTCAACCCTGCTCTGGCTTCCTCTGAGGATCAAGATCAGGTCCTAGAGGAGGCAGATTTGGATATATGGAGCCAGGTAAAGTATTGATATCTATATTTATATCTTACAAAATTGTAGAATTTAAATAGATGTTAGTATTGTTAAAGGTATGTACACTTCTACCAATAAAGTTTGTGAAGAGCAACATACAGTAGTGGCCTAATTTTATGTGCACAAGACAACAAAACCAGGATGCGTAATCAATGAAAATGACATAACTTTTGGCATTGATTTCAACAATGTCTAGAGGTGAACAATGTCTGTGAATGATGATGTGGCAAAATAAATAATGTCCCTTTCTTTTTTTACAGCCAGAGCAGAGCCAGGAAGAGGGTGATGTTGGGGATCAGGAGGAGGCAGGGCCCAGTGGCACCCAGGAGGAGGCTAGGCCCAGTGGCACCCAGGAGGAGGCTTGGCCCAGCACAAGAGCCCAGATGCCTCCCCTGGTAGTTAAACCACGAGGGCCAAGGAGAGGTAGGCAGGTGGAGGAGGAAACCAGGGCCTTCCTCAGAGAGGCAACAGCGGCCCTCAGAGAGGCACCCTCTGTTGATGAGGGATTTGCCGCAGTCCTCGCCCACAAACTAGGGCAAATGGAGTTGCGGCAAAAAATTTACAGTGAGACCCTGCTATTGAAAGTCATCAATAAGGGCGTGCTGGGTGAACTCACTAGGTACACGGACATAACGGAGGTTGTCCCTACTTCTCCACCTCCTCCTCCTCCTCCTACTACTCCTCCTGCCACAACCTCTCCTCCTGATCCCCAGCCTCCAAGGAAGAAACCAACCAAGGCTGCAGAGAAGGCTGGAGAGAAGGCTACAAGGAAGAGGAGAAAATAATGCCTGCTGTAGTACCACAGACTGGGGACATATAGGACTTATCTGCTGTGGCTCCTGACCTCTGGGAGCTCAAGACAAGATTGGGCTCATTTTTTTGGGGGATCTAATCTCTATTTTGGTTTTGACATCTTGGATGGTTGTTGTGGGGTCAAAGGGATGCACAAATGCAAGCAGGCTCTCCAGTGCTGCCTTCCACTTTAATTTGTTAATGTTCTGAAATAAATTTTGTTTTAGTGCCCTTAAAAAACTTGACTATGTGATTTGTATTTAAAAAAAGAGCTTGCTAGGGAGCAGGCAGGGACATCTCAAATTATATTATTGTTATTATCAGGGGACACAAACCTCCCTGAGGCCAAATGAGACACATTTGGAAGGTTGTTGTGGTAACTTTACACAAGAATAATTTAAGACAAAATAGTAAAAAAAGGCCACAAAAAAAAACACAATAGTAAAATATAATTTAAAGAAAAAAGGAGAATTACATTATTTTATTATTATTAGTATTATTTAGGAGGGAGGTGCGGCTTATAAATAATATTTTACAATCATTAGAGCAATTTGGAATTACTTTAGAAACAAGTTTGGCATAACTCTCAATGTCGTTATCAAAAGAGGGTAATTTTAAAGCATTATCAAAAGAAGAACGGAATGCGCAGCATTAAAACGATGCTATTAATTCCACTGTGACGAATGTGCCATCTCCATTTCCAACATTAGCTTTACCAAAACGAGCGCTCCCGTCTCATAGTTGCTTCTGAGCATGCGCGTTTTTTTTCACGTCGTGAAAGCATACACACTATCGTTTTTCACGTCGTTAAAAAAAACGACATGAAAAACGACGTGAAAAAAGAGAGCATGTCCGGAATTTTTAATGGCCGTTTTTCACGTCGTTAAAAATGCTCTGGAGCATACACACGATCATTTTTCAGGGCCATTTTTTAAAATGGCAGTTTTAACGGCATGGAAAATGATCGTGTGTACGGGGCATAAGAGTTGACCGGAAATTCGTCAATGCATTTCGCCCCTCCTCCAGGGCATCATCAAGGACCAAGACTCTGCTGCTGCATTGTAGGCCCAGCTCCGCTGACAAGGGCCTATGCTTCAGAGAAGGATCCCAGGCTGCCCGGTTTTAGGGAGCCCAACTTGTGGGGGGTAACTCGCTGCAGACCCAAAGGTAATTAAACAGTGGATTTCCATACTTAAAGTGTGAATCCAGCGTTGCAGCAGGGATAGAGAATCAGTGGAACAAAAGGTCCGGTTACTACATGTATTTATTTTTGGGTGGACCTCCACTTTAACTCGACCGTCAAAAAAAAGGAGTTCCGCCCCCCTCCCCCAAAAAAGAATTAAAGGTCAGAAGCTACAAATACTGTAGCTGCTGACTTTTACTATTAGGGTACTAACGTATCCAGGCATCCAGCTGTGTCCTCACCCAAGCCGATTCTTGAATCAGCTCTCGGGTTTTGCCACCGTCATCTTGGCTAAGGGAAACCGGCAGTGAAGCCTTGGGGCTTCACAGACAGTTTTCTTACTGCACATGTGCAAATCCTGCTGCGCTTTTTCAATGGGCCGGTTACAGGTGGGGGGGGGGGCGAACTTCTGTCTCACTGTGGTGAACTGAGCCGGAAGTGAGAGTGAGTACCTGTCAAAACCAGGTACCCGCTGCCCCCCCCCCCCCCAAAAGGAGCCAGAATCTAATTGTGCAATAATTGCTTGTATATATATTTGTCTTTTTGATTTGTAACTACAGAGACCAAATAGACGGAAATAAAAGAGGTTTAGAATTGAAAGTGTAGTGCCCATCCCAAAAGGTTGGGAGGCTATTTAAATTTAGAGTAATGTCTGAGCCAGTAGATGGGTTTAGACGGTTGAATTGCATTTAATTTCACCTCTGCTCTAGTTGTGGTTTGCCCGATAGCATTTTCCCTTATTGCCTGTAGGTGGCGTTACTACCTCAGGCACCTGTTGGAACATGGGCAAACCATGGTGCATTGAGTGGCCCTTCTCAGCAGTGGTGCAGTGGGAGTGGTCAACCCGCTGTGCCTGCTGGGAGGGGATACTGAAGGGGCAGACGCCATTGATTGGGGTTCGTTCCCACCCCGCAGCCCTCCGGGCGCGAGGTATGTGTGTGTGGTTCTGGTCTCGGGGCCACGTTGGCCCGAGGCTGTATCGCTACCTTGTAGGCCCAGCTCGTCCTGAGAGGGGATCCCAAGCTGTCCATCCAAATGAGGAGGAAGCTATCTTGTTGAAGGAGACCAGGGGAGGACCTGCCCTGGAGGAGACCGGCAAAGTACTGCTGTCTCGGGTGAGGCCTGGCAACTTTATCAAGGAGGGATCCGCTATACTACAAGCCCTGCAGTTCGCTGGATTGGCTTAAAGGCTCTATAACTGTACGGCTGGAAGTTTGGGACATTGAAATCCTGTGGCAGAGGATTCCTGGACTATCCATTTTGCTCAACTTCAAAAGGTCTGTGGCAGAGACTTTGTACACTTAAAAAGGTCTGTGGCAAAGACCTACTCCATCTCGGGCAGTCTGTGGCAGAGACTGCCCTGTTGCTGGTTCGTGAGTCATCCCGGCTGCTAGGCCATGTGAGAGGGGCCTAGTCGGGTGACCAATACCCACTCTAACATTGAGAATGGTGAGTGACTTTGAACTTATACCTTTGTCAAATTTAGTGGCGAGTGAACCTTCCCTACTCTTCTATACCTTCTACTTCTCAAAGTTTACTGCATAAGAAAATTAAAGCCTAAGACCCCTTTCACACGGGATGGATCAGTAATGATCCGCCCCATGAACCTCCGCTTGCTCAGCGGGGACCGCTCCGTTGATCCCCGCTGACCCGGCGGATAACAGGGTGGTACCCACACACTGTGCAGGGACCGCCCTGTCAGATCTCCGCTCTCCCCTATGGGGGGATCAGAGGAACACAGACCGTCTGTCCGTGTTCATCCGATCCGCTCTGCAGACGGATAGAAAAATAGGAATTTTTCTATGCAGAAAAACGGAGAATTGCGGACACGGAGTAGATCGGGTGTCAGCGGATGTTCATCCGCTGACATCCGCTATCCCATAGGGATACATGTATGTCCGTTTTTCATCCGAAAGCGGATGGATGAAAAACGGACATACGGTCCGCTCGTGTGAAAGGAGCCTTACTGTTTGAGGTTTTACATCTGTGTGGACATTGCCGTACTACAGACTTTCCTACCCAGACAAAGCCGAAGAGCTAACGTGCAAAACCCAAAACTAACCAGCGGCCCTGAAGGGGGTATTGCTACAAAAGTGAGCTATTTTCTTTCAAAAGATTTAATCATGCTAATTTCTTCAACACATTCTCTTGAACTGGGAGCCCTGGGTTGGTTCCAGTATTTTGGAACTATCAATTCTGCTGCTATAATTAGAAAAGCATTACATTTTTTTCTGGTCAATTTAATATTAACAGTATTCGAGTTACGTAAGATAATGTCTTCTGAGGTCAATTGAACATCATACTGGGTGAGCTTTCAGTTTTTTCAAAATCTAAAATATTAATCGAAAATATTTTTTCTTTCATCTTGAACAAAATTACATATACCTGCTGAGGTAGACAATGATTAGCTATAAGAAGAAGCACACAGGAATTTTTACCAGCTGTTCCTAAGCCCCCATTACCACTAGTGCGGGTTCTCACGCAGCTGCTGCTGTGCTGTACTGCACGACAATGGAAATCATATTATTCTCTATAGTGCTCGTTCACGTCAATTCAGCACCATTGCAACACATTTTTTTAAAAGGTGCAGGTGCTACTTTGGTGCCGTTACAGCATGATTTTGTACCCATAGACTTAAATTGAAATGCACCAAAATGCACATAAAATGCATGTACGTGTTTTTAGTGCACTTTTGTCAGAGTTTTACGCAACAATGCGCAAGAGGATCAGAAGAATTTTGCTCATTACTACCTGGATGTAAAGTCATCAGAACTTGGGTTAGCCCCGAAGACACTAGCTGCTGGAGAATGCCTTTAATGGGCTTTATAATTACAAGGATACTACCTTTGCAGGCATGCCAGGGCAGCATATAGCCTGTAGTTAGGGAAGAATTATGTCTCTGAATGCTGGACTTTGCCATGCCTTTTGCACTTTTCTAAATGAAGCTTGAAAACGTGACAAAAATGCAAAAGTTGCAATACAAAGAATGCATTGAAAAACACATCATGCTGCAGCTGCACTAGTGTGACCCAGAGCTAAATAAAAAATGCTGGAGTCTGGTTGAAAACCCTTGTTCCTCCATGTAACAATGGCAGAAGTATTCCAAAGACTTCTTAGCATTTCATTCTTTTTTTTTTTTTTGATTAATTCTTTTTATTGCAGTTTTATAGAAAAGTAGAAATACAAATGTAGCGCACCCACGTATCCCCCTCCTGCATTAAACTCGGCTCCTCGCAGGGGGGAGACAGGCACACCGCGCCACAAGCCAGTACCCTCCTGTGTTAAGAGGTTAGGCGGTGTTGTTTTTGGGCCTTGTCTGCAGCCAGAGTCTAAAGTCCTCCTGAGTATGATTCTCACCTCTACCGTGGGTAGATGCAAGTCCTTAACTTCCCCAGGAACATGAATGTCCACACTAGCTGAAAGTCCAACTCAATATTTATTCTCACTTAAATATCAAATAGTCTCTTGGATAGAAGAAAGGTTGGAGCAAAGACACAGGACAGCTTAAGGTGTGGAGGAGGTCCAGGCACAAACGTAGCTCAGACTCTTCTGACTGTTTTAGGTTTCTCAAACAGTTTTGGCGCACAATCTCTGCCACAGACCATGAGGTTGGTCCCTGCCACAGACCTGGTGGATAAGGTCACTGCCACTGACCTGGCGAACAAGGTCACTGCCACTGACCTGATGAATCTTGGTTTCTTCCTAGGACATAGCCCCTCTAAGGGAGAAGACGTCCCCCCAGAGAGTCAACAGACCCTTCCTTCACCGTGACCACAGCACCGGTCCCACGGAACAGATCCTCCCTTCTCTTAGGGTGCGGGTCCCCTCGCAAGGCGGCATCCTGGACTCCTCGATCCCTTATGGGCCCCATGCGAAGGTTGCTGGGCCCCGGGCCGTTGCTGCAGCTCCTGGGTCTCCATACCCAGGCAGTCAGAAACAATGAGGTAGTACCTCACCCCAGGCTAAAGGTGCCTGAGGTGGAACTGGATCAAGGCCTCCGGGCCTAGGGCACCCGGAGATGACACACACACGCCGAGGCTGAAGGTGCCTGGGCATCGACCGACCTCCTTCAGAAGATGTCTGCCACTTTTATATCCCCTCCCGGCATGCACAGCAAGTTCCCCGCCCCACTGTATAGCTCCCAAGAGGGGTCACAAAAGGCACAGCTCTGCGCTCGCGGTTCAACCCTGGCCCAGAATGGCAGCGATACCCACAGGCCACAGGGAACACATCACCAGCAGTAACCCCTGAGAAAAAAATGGTACATAACTCCTAACAATTCAAGGTGTCTGAGCCTGGTTACCACTCAGACACTTCCCCTAAATTGAACACCCTGCTACACAAACATCTGCACTTGTTAAAACACTAGGGTGCCAGACATTTGTAGCATTTCATTCTTGCTTCTAAGCAAGTGGTCAATAACATCCAATATGAAAAAGCATTGATAGTTTCTACCCCCAAGAGAAAACACATCACGTCCACTTCCCTAATTTAAAGTACCGTGTATACTCGAGTATAAGCCGACCCGAATATAAGCCAAGGCACCTAATTTTACCACAAAAAAATGGGAAAACGTATTGAATCGAGTATAAGCCTAGGGTGTCCATCTGCATGCCTCACTGTGCCTCACTTTGCCTAACTGTGTCCATGTCCATGCCTCACTGTGTCCATGTGCATGCCTCACTGTGTCCATGTCCATGCCTCACTGTGTCCATGTCCATGCCTCACTGTGTCCATGTCCATGCCTCACTGTGTCCATGCCTCACTGTGTCCATGTCCATGCCTCACTGTGTCCATGCCTCACTGTGTCCATGCCTCACTGTGTCCATGCCTCACTGTGTCCATGTCCATGCCTCACTGTGTCCATGCCTCACTGTGTCCATGTCCATGCCTCACTGTGTCCATGCCTCACTGTGTCCATGCCTCACTGTGTCCATGCCTCACTGTGTCCATGTCCATGCCTCACTGTGTCCATGCCTCACTGTGCCCATGCCTCACTGTGTCCATGCCTCACTGTGTCCATGCCTCACTATGTCCATGTCTATGCCTCACTGTGTCCATGTCCATGCCTCACTGTGTCCATGCCTCACTGTGTCCATGTCTATGCCTCACTGTGTCCATGTCCATGCCTCACTGTGTCCATGCCTCACTGTGTCCATGCCTCACTGTGTCCATGTGCATGCCTCACTGTGTCCATGCCTCACTGTGTCCATGCCTCACTGTGTCCATGCCTCACTGTGTCCATGCCTCACTGTGTCCATGTCCATGCCTCACTGTGTCCATGCCTCACTGTGCCCATGCCTCACTGTGCCCATGCCTCACTGTGCCCATGCCTCACTGTGCCCATGCCTCACTGTGCCCAATCTCCCTACCTGATCTCCTGCGCTGTGTGACTAGACTGACATTTAACATGGGAGTCTATGGAAGGGGTGCCCGGCTTTGAAAAATCGGTGCTCCCCGGCCGTAGGTCCCCCGGACAACAAACTTTGCACACTTGTAGAGGAAGAGGGCTACATGTGTGCCAAGTTTGGGATCAGGTGCACAAATGTGAAGATGGACACAGACTCGAGTATAAGCAGAGAGGGGCATTTTCAGCACAAAAAATGTGCTGGAAAACTCGGCTTATACTCGAGTATATACGTTATATGACAAAATTGGTTGGAATAGGACTTGTGAAGCATGGATATCAAATACACTAATTGTTAAAAAAATATAATAATTTATTGATCAGATCTCAAGAGAATAGATATACCGGTAATAATGATCACAGTACAATTTGGGTATAAGGCCCCATGCACACGAGACGCCGGTGCAAACTCTGTTGAACACACGTTTTTAAAGGCTAAAACCGGCGTTTAAAAACGCCCGTTTTGCTGCGATTTTAGCGGCGTTTTACCGCGTTTGCGTCTATAGGCGTTTAGTTAAGAAACATCATAAGACCCTCCCTAAGCTCAAAAAACATTATTATTTAACCATTTCAGCCATTTTGGGAGACCAGCAGCTGAGAGAGCAGCAGTGTACTTGTATTTAGCGTATCACTTGCCACATCATCTGCCACAAGTTGTGAATTGTCCACTTGCCACGTCACCTGCCACGTCACCTGGCCATGTCACCTGCCACGTCACCTGCCACAAGTTGTGGAATGTTCACTTGCCACGTCACCTGCCACGTCACCTGGCCACGTCACCTGGCACAAGTTGTGGAATGTTCACTTGCCACGTCACCTGCCACGTCACCTGGCCACGTCACCTGCCACAAGTTGTGCATTGTCCACTTGCCACGTCACCTGGCCACATCACCTGCCACAATTTGAGAATTGTCCACTTGCCACGTCACCTGCCACGTCACCTGGCCACAAGTTGTCGATTGTCCACTTGCCACATCACCTGGCCACGTCACCTGCCACAAGTTGTGAATTGTCCACTTGCCACGTCACCTGGCCACGTCACCTGGCCACGTCACCTGCCACAAGTTGTGCATTGTCCACTTGCCACGTCACCTGGCCACGTCACCTGCCACAATTTGTGAATTGTCCACTTGCCACGTCACCTGCCATGTCACCTGGCCACAAGTTGTGGATTGTCCACTTGCCACATCACCTGGCCACGTCACCTGGCCACGTCACCTGCCACAAGTTGTGAATTGTCCACTTGCCACGTCACCTGCCACGTCACCTGGCCACAAGTTGTGGATTGTCCACTTACCACATCACCTGGCCACGTCACCTGGCCACGTCACCTGGCCATGTCACCTGCCACGTCACCTGCCACAAGTTGTGGAATGTTCACTTGCCACGTTACCTGGCCACGTCACCTGCCACAAGTTGTGAATTGTCCACTTGCCACATCACCTGCCACGTCACCTGGCCACAAGTTGTGGATTGTCCACTTGCCACGTCACCTAGCCATGTCACCTGCCACGTCACCTGCCACAAGTTGTGGATTGTCCACCTGCCACGTCACCTGGCCACATCACCTGCCACATCACCTGGCCACGTCACCTGCCACAATTTGTGGATTGTCCACCTGCCACATCACCTGGCCACGTCCCCTGCCACGTCACCTGCCACAATTTGTGGATTGTCCACCTGCCACGTCACCTGGCCACGTCACCTGGCCACGTCATCTGGCCACATCACCTGCCACAATTTGTGGATTGTCCACTTGCCACGTCACCTGGCCACGTCACCTGGCCACGTCACCTGGCCATGTCACCTGCCACAAGTTGTGGAATGTTCACTTGCCACTTCACCTGCCACGTCACCTGGCCACGTCACCTGGCCACGTCACCTGCCACAAGTTGTGGATTGTCCACTTGCCACATCACCTGGCCACGTCACCTGGCCACGTCACCTGCCACAAGTTGTGGAATGTTCACTTGCCACGTCACCTGCCACAAGTTGTGGATTGTCCACTTGCCACATCACCTGGCCACGTCACCTGGCCACGTCACCTGGCCATGTCACCTGCCACAAGTTGTGGAATGTTCACTTGCCACGTCACCTGCCACGTCACCTGGCCACGTCACCTGGCCACGTCACCTGCCACAAGTTGTGCATTGTCCACTTGCCACGTCACCTGGCCACGTCACCTGCCACGTCACCTGCCACAAGTTGTGAATTGTCCACTTGCCACGTCACCTGCCACAAGTTGTGGATTGTCTACAGTGCAATGCAAGCAATTACAGTTTTTTTTCATATTTTTTTGATGGTTTTTCATCATTTGCCATCATTTTTGAGATTTTGAGAAATATAGGTCACCTTTAAAAACGCTAATAAACAAAATCGCGGCAAAACGCCGGTACCCGCGTTTTGCCGCGTTTAGCCGCGTTTTGCGTCTGAAACATGGAAAACTTTTGTGTCTGAACCCATTTTTTTGCTTCTGGAAAAACGAGGTTAAACGCAACTGCCTAAAAACGGCAATAAACGAGACTGTGTGCATGGACACATAGGATAACATTGAATGGGTTCAGGAGCAGTTGAAAAAAGTGTCCAACTGCTTCTGAACGCGCGTTTAACAGCAAATAACAGCGTCTCGTGTGCATGGGGCCGAAGTGTCTCATATTTTGATACATTTTGATATCCTCTCTTCTTCAGGGAACTGAAAAGTATGCAGCAGACCCCCCAAAATTGGGGTCGCTATGCTTTAAATTTAAGGGTAGTCTGAGCAATAGTTTGGCTCAGGTTCTCTAATTCTGTTAGTTTGGACTCTGCTCTGCTGTGGTGTTGCCTGGAGTGTAGTTCCCCTTGACCTGTGGGTGGCGCTGTCGCCTAGGTCTCGGGTTGAACCACAGGTGGCGTTGCAGGATTGGGTGTCCTTTCTCGGCTGCCGTGCGGTGGGTGTGTTCTGCCTGCTGTGCATGCCGGGAGAGGGTACATAAAGGGCAGACGCCATGATCTGGTGTGGTGTGCCGGGGGGGATTCCAAGGAGGACCCCTGGTGGCGAAGTCGCGCCCTTTAGCCTTGCTGGCCGGGGGGTGCGTGAACTGGTCGAGGAGTCTCGGGCACCTTTAGCCCGAGGCTATAGAGTTCCAGGTAGGCCCAGTACCTTCAACTGGGTCTACAACCAACCACTGGAGTCCCAGGGAGCCCAAGTGAGGAGCAAAAGCATAACATCAGCAAAGATTCAACATATCAAAAACAGAACAACCCATTCTAGTAGTTCATACATTTACAACCCAGTGGATCACATATAATGCAACTGGTACAGAAACATCACACAGGAGCGATGCGCAACCATCACCGCATGGTAGGACAGAGTCATCTTATCCTGACAGGATCCACAGACATACATCTTGGAAAGGTGGAGAAGGACAAAAATGTTATACCTTTCCAAGATGTATGTCTGTGGATCCTGTCAGGATAAGATGACTCTGTCCTACCATGCAGTGGTGGTTGCGCATCGCTCCAGTGTGATATTTCTGTACCAGTTACATGATATGTGATCCACTGGGTTGTAAGTGTACAACTGTATGAACCACCAGAATGGGCTGTTATGTATTTCATATGTTGTACTATGATCACTATTACATCTGTTCTCTTGTTTTTTGAGGTTTTAATGAGACTTGATCAATAAAATTTGTATATTTTTTAAATAAAATAATGTATTTGATATCCATGCCTCAAAAGTCCCATTCCAACTAATTGTGTCATATGATCAGTAACATTCCAGATATCCTGCAGAAACTTGTGTGTTTACATCATTTCTCTTAGGGCTGATTTACATCTATGTGCTGCAGCAACATATGTGTACCAACGCATGATAGTGCGTGTTACATACACTGCTCAAAAATATTAAAGGAACACTTTTTAATCAGAGTATAGCATCAAGTCAAATAAACTCCTGGGATATTGATCTGGTCAGTTAAGTAGCAGAGGGAGTTGTTAACCAGTTTCAGCTGCTTTGGTGTTAATGCAATTAATAACAGGGGCATTAGATGGGCAACAAGGAGATGACCTCCAAAACCAGAATAGTTTTACAGGTGGAGGCCACTGAATTTTTTTTTCCCCTACCCATCTTTTCTGACTGTTTTTCACTAGTTTTGCATTTGGCTAGGGTCAGTGTCACTACTGGTAGTACGAGGCGATACTTGGACCCTATAGAGCAGGGGTCTCAAACTCAAATTGCCTGAGGGCCACATGACAAGTTTTCATATCCCATGGGGGCCGCATGCAAACTTTTAAAACTTCAAAAACAATAAACTATACCAGCAATAATATACTATACCCAGCACTAGTGTCAGCAAACGCATTATTAACCCCCCAGCACTGATGTCAGCAAACGCATTATTAACCCCCAGCACTGGTGTCAGCAAATTGATTATTAACCCCCAGCACTGGTGTCAGCAAATTGATTATTAACCCCCAGCACTGGTGTCAGCAAATGCATTATTAACCCCCATCACTGGTGTCAGCAAACACATTATTAACCCCCAGCACTGGTGTCAGCAAACACATTATTAACCCCAATCACTGGTGTCAGCAAACGCATTATTAACCCCCATCACTGGTGTCAGCAAACGCATTATTAACCCCCATCACTGGTGTCAGCAAACACATTAATAACGCCCAGCACTGGTGTCAGCAAACGCATTATTAACCCACAGCATTACCCCCCCACACTGCACAAATACCCCCCACACTCCATAATTACCCCCAACATTGCACAAATCCCCCCACACTCCATAAAATACCCCCACACTACACAATTACCCCCCACACTCCATAAAATACCCCCCACACTACACAATTACCCCCCACACTACACAAAATACCCCCCACACTACACAATTACCCCCCACACTACACAAATACCCCCCAAACTCGATAAAATACCCCCACACTGCACAAATCCCCCCACACTACACAATTACCCCCAAACACTGCACAAATAGCCCCACACTACACAATTACCCCCACACTCCATAAAATACCCCCCACACTGCACAAATAGCCCCACACTACACAATTACCGCCCCCCCCACACTCCATAAAATACCCCATTCACCCCACTAAGGACTTTGTCTCACTCACCTCTCCTGGCAGTCAGGATCGTCTGGCTCCCGAGTCCTCTCCTCCTGGCTTCCACAGAGGCCTAGTGACAGGGCACCCAGAGAACACAATCTCCCGCTCTGAGCAGCAGGACCCTGGATCGGGGCTCTGATCGTCAGTGCCTAGGTGGGCGGGGCGATGGGTGGATCCTTCCTCCGCTCTGTTCTCTCTCTGAGCTGCGGCAGTGTGCAGCGGAGAGGAGAGAGGTGATGGAGAGGTAAAGCTCTTCGGCGCCTCCCCCTCTGCGGTGCCTGTGCAAAAAGACGTCCTGGATCGGGCCTGCGGGCCATTTTTAACCAGTCCGCGGGCCGGTACTTTGAGACCCCTGCTATAGAGGTTGCGCAGGCAGTCCAACTCTGCCAGGATGGCATATCAATGCGTGGCTGGCAAAAACTCAGGCTGCTGCTACGCATATAGCCAGTATTCGAGACGCCCAGGGCCAGTTGATTTCCTCTCCTGAGGGCATCAACGTCAGGTTCTTAGACTTTTTCCGGGAGGTGTACTCTACCAGATCCCGGCACTCCTTGGAGGAGGTAGGGGAATTTTTAGACGCTGTCCCCTTTCCCACCCTATCAGAGGAACACAGCACACTAATGGATGAGGACATCTCTTTGGAGGAGATCCAATCCGCAATCGGAAGTCTTCAAAGTGGTAAGACTCCGGGTGCAGATGGACTGCCTACCGAGTTTTACTCTCAACACATTGACCTTATCGCCCCTAAACTCAAGGCCCTGCTCGTTGGTATTGAGGAGGCAGACTGTCTACCTGAGTCCATGGAGGAGGCCGTAATTGTTCTGATCCCCAAGCCCGGCAAGGATCACCAGGAATGTGGGTCATATAGACCCATTTCCATTCTGAATGTTGATGCAAAAATACTTGCGAAAGTCCTGGCCACTCGCTTAACGTCTGTAATATCTACGTTAGTCCATTTTGATCAGGCAGGATTTATGCCGGGTGAGGGTACTGATATAAACATCAGGGTACGTACGAATGACTGGGTCTCGGACTCTTTCCCACTGCAGAGAGGCACTCGTCAGGGATGCCCCCTATCACCCAGTCTCTTTGCCCTGGCCCTGGAACCCTTGGCAATCCTAACTCGAGAATCACTGGAGGTGAGGGGCTTGCAAATAGGTGTACTGGAAGAAAAAATATCCCTTTATGCGGATGATGCGGATGATGCTCTGCTTTACTTGAACGACACGGGCCCGTCTCTGACTGCTGCCCTAGCATTATTTGATAAATTCGGATCCCTATCTGGTATCCCTATTAACTGGTCCAAATCGACCCTCTTACCCCTTCGACGGACCAAGGGCGGATCCAGAGTCTTTTCTCGGGAGGGGCACTGGCAAAAAATTTTTTTGGGTGGGAAATTTATCGGGGAAATGGTTGGTGTCGGCGCTTCAATCATCCCGGCACCATGGTTGTTATGGTGTCAGGATGATTGAAGCGCATTATTTCTATTATTACATTGTAATATGAAATTAAATAGTTCAATGCAGAATCAGTGGGAGCCCCGAGTGTGTCACTTGCCACCGTCGCCTGCAATTAGTGGGAGCCCTGAGCGAGTCACTTGCCACACGTTGCGGATTGTCACTTGCCACGTCACCTGCCACATCTTGTGGATTGTCACTTGCCAACCCTGTGGATTGTCAATTTGCCACATCACCTGCCACACCTTGCGGATTGTCACTAGCCACACCTTGCGGATTGTCACTTGCCACGTCACCTGCCACACCTTGCTGATTGTCACTTGCCTGCCACCAGATGCAGATTGTCATTTGCCACGTCACCTGACACAATTTGCGGATTGTCACTTGCCACGTCGCCTGCCACACCTTGCGAATTGTCACTAACTTGCCTGCCTTGCCCACGAACCGCGCCGCCCCCTGACAACAAACCGCGCCGCAAGCGGAGCCGCACGCTATCGCACCTGCCCGCAGAGCGGCCTGACGTGACTCACTGACGTCACTCGTTGCTAGACGGCAAGCGGCCCAGGCGTTAGCAACGAGTGCAGGGAAGAGGCTCCACCCACCTCCTCCTCCGCTCCTGGTATCGTGTCAGTGCGCCACGTAACTACATTAGACGAGTCTCTCTCTCGGCGCCGCTGTTCGGCTGGTGTGAGAAACGGAGAGAGAGACTCAGAGAGGCAGCGGCAACCGCAGAACAAGTACTGTATATACTCGAGTATAAGCTGACCCGAATATAAGCCGAGGCACCTAATTTTACCCCAAAAAACGTATTGACTCAAGTATAAGCCTAGGGTGTCCATCTGCATGCCTCACTGTGCCTCACTTTGCCTCACTGTGCCCATGCCTCACTGTGCCCATGACTAGACTGATGTTTAACATGGGAGTCTATGGAAGGAGTGCCCGGCTTTGAAAAATCGGTTCTTCCCGGCCCTAGGTCTCCCAGACACCAATCTTTTCAAACTTATAGAGGAGACATGGGGCTACATGTGTGCCAAGTTTGGGGTCCAGAAGACCTACAACCGGCCAGTACCGGGTCCGCAAATTCACTGGAGAAATTACCCTTTAACATTGGAGTCTATGGAAGGGGTTCCCGGTTTTAAAAAATCAGTGCTCCCCGGCCCTAGGTTTGCACACATGTAGAGAAGACATGGGGCTACATGTGTGCCAAGTTTGGGGTCCAAGGGACTTACGACCGGCCGGTACCGGGTCCGCAAAATCACCGGAGAAATTACCGTTTAACATTGGAGTCTATGGAAGCGGTGCCCGGTTTTAAAAAATCAGTGCTCCCCGGCAGTAGGTCCCCCAGACACCAAACTTTGCACACTTGTAGAGAAGACATGGAGCTACATGTGTGCCAAGTTTGGGGTCCAGGAGACCCACGGCCGGCCGGTACCGGGTCCCCAAATTTCGGGAGATCAGGCACAAAAAAAAAAAAAAAGAGCAAGCAAGTGAGTGTGACAGATGGTCTCGGGGGGGGGGGGCAATTGCCCTGTTGCCCCCCCTGGATCCGCCCCTGAGACGGACAGAGTCCACCACCAGCGGCTTCTTCTCCATTGCAGTGGGTTACAGAATTCAAATATCTTGGGGTGAGGGTTACTAGGGATGTTGCACAATATTACTCATTAAATGTACTTCCCGTCCTCCGTCTCCTGAGGGAACGATGTCAGTCCTGGTCTGGGCTTCCTCTGAATCTTATAGGTCGCATAAACATTTTAAAAATGATAATCCTACCCAAACTCAATTATTTTTTTAGGAACAGCCCAGTGTGGATTCGGGGGTCCTTCTTTCAGGAGGTGGACAAGTGTATTATGTCCTTCATATGGAATGGGTCCATCCCCAGGTTGGCAAAGTCAACGCTACAGTTGCCCACGCATTTGGGGGGTCTTGCCCTCCCCAATGTGCGTGTGTACTATTGGGCTGCTGTATTGGTCACTATTTACTGGTGGTTTGGAGCCAAGCGCTCTAATTCGGCGGTGTATCTAGAGGCGGCACACTTAGGCTCCCTACAGGCCCTGCAAAATCTGGCTTACAGGGGATTGAAGGCTTATGCTGATCTCCCCGCCCCCACTAGGGCAACACTTAGGGTTTGGAACGTTGCTAGGCGCAGATTCTCCCGGACGGATTGCTGGTCACCGGCCCAGCCTCTCTGGGGGAATCCCAATCTACCACATCTCAGAACGGTCCCGGACCCTCGGGTGTGGGCGAGATTTGGTATAACGCTGCTAAAAAATATTATGCCGACAGGTACCTTTCTTTCACTCCACCACTTGACTAGTGTCCATGACCTGCCGGGTTGGATGTACTTCCGGTACGCCCAGCTTCGCACGCTGTCAGGGCCCAGTTCCCTACCCCTCCAACCCTGCAATTTGACCCACTAGAAGATCTTCTAAAAGATGATGAGCTCAAGAAACCCCTTTCTGTCTTGTACGGTACCCTCCTTCCAATAGATGTCTTGAAGATGGACAGGCTTTGGGATAGGTGGAAGGAGGATATCCCGACACTAGAGAGGGACGACTGGGAGGACTGCCTGGAACAGGGCACAAAACTAGCTATCTCTGCAGGCGATAAACTTATTCAAACAAGATTTTTGCACAGGGTTTATCACACCCCAGTGCGCTTATCTAGAATTTACCCAGATAGGGATCCTCATTGCCCTCGTTGTAGAATACACCTAGGCACATACATGCACATGTTCTGGGACTGTCCCAATTTGTCTCAATTTTGGTCGGGAATTTTTGAACAACTGAATGTAAGACTTGAACTATCTGTCCCCAGGACCCCCGAACTGGCTTTACTAGGTATCCAGGACAATGAGCAAAGATCTCACCATAGCAAGCTGCTGATATCTTACCTACTTTTTTATGCAAAAAAGGAGATTCTATACAAATGGACATCTCCTACTCCCCCCAGTGTATCTTCGTGGGAAAAAGGGGTTAATGCTGTTTTGCCCCTTTACAAGCTAACTTACATTAGTCGTGGTTGCCCCTGGAAATTTGATAAAGTGTGGCTTTCGTGGACATCCTGCTGACTGTTTATGTTTGGACCTTTGGTGGGCCTTCTGTCTCTTTTCCCTACTTCCTTATGCCTCGCTGACCTCTTTTCTCCCTCCCCCCGCCCTTCCCCTCCCCCGCTTTGGGGGGCTCTTCTCCCCCCACCCTCTCTCTTCTTCTTTCCTCCTCCTGCCCCACCCCTCCTCTTACTTATTCCTCTGAATTCGAACAAGGTGATCGATGTTTTATCAAACATTTCTACTGTACTGTACCAGTGGTTGGTGTATTTGTACCTTCTGATGGATTCTCATTTCTATTGCATGGAGATACTGACTGTATAATGACTTGAATGTTGATATGCTGCACTTGACCTGTAACACAAATGGTCCAATGTTTGTCTGTTCTCTGTACCTCCGATTTAATTTTAATTTTTTTTTGATGTACTGTATATCTCCTGCAATAAAGCACTCCTGATTGTTAAAAAAAAAAAAAAAAAAAGGATGGCATATCAATACGTGCCATTGTCAGAAGTTTTGCTGTGTCTCCCAGCACAGTCTCAAGAGCATGGAGGAGATTCCAGGAGACAGGCAGTTACTCTAGGAGAGCTGGACAGGGCCTGAGAAGGTCCTTAACCCATCAGCAGGACCGGTATCTGCTCCTTTGTGCAAGAAGGAATAGGATGAGCATTGCCAGAGCCCTAAAAATTACCTCCAGCAGGCCACTGGTGTGAATGTTTCTGTCAGAAACAGACTTCATGAGGGTGGCCAGAGGGTCAAACATCCTCTAGTGGGCCCTGTGCTCACTGCCTGGAAACCATGGAGCTAGACTGGCATTTGCCTTTGAACACCAGAATTGCCAGGTCCAACATTGGCACTCTGTGCTTTTCACAGATGAGAGCAGGTTCACCCCGAGCACATGTGACAGACGTGAAAGCGTCTGGAGAAGCTGTGGAGAACGTTATGCTGCCTGTAACAGCATTCAGCATCACCGGTTTGGTGGTGGGTCAGTGATGATCTGGGGAGGCATATCCATGGAGGGACGCACAGACCTCTACAGGCTACACAATGGCACCCTGACTGCCATTAGATATCGGGATGAAATCCTTGGACCCATTGTCAGACCCTACACTGGTGCAGTGGGTCCTGGGTCCCTCCTGTTGCACGACAATGCCCGGCCTCATGTGGCAAGAGAATGCAGCCAGTTCCTGGAGGATGAAGGAATTGATACCATTAAATGGCCCCCACTATTGCTTGACCTTATATCCAATAGAACACCTTTGGGACAATATGTTTCAGTCCATTTGATGCCACCAGGTTGCACCTCAGTCTGTTCAGGAGCTCAGTGATGCCCCGGTCCAGATCTGGGAGGAAATACCCGAGTACGCCATCTGTCGTCTCATTAGGAGCATGCCCTGATGTCATCAGGCATGCATGCAAGCATGTGGGGGCCATACAAATTACCAAGTACAATTTTGAGTTGCTGCAATGAAATTTAAGCAAAATGGACTAGCCTGCTGCATCATTTTTTCACTTTGATTTTTGGGGTGTCTTTGAATTTACCCCTCTGTAGGTTGATAATTTAAATTTCCATCAAATGATGTGGCATCCTTTCGTTCCTAACAAATAACCCAGTCCATATCAGTATAGATATCCAGCATGATATTTTTCCCCATTGAGATCTGATGTGTTTTCTAAGTGTTCCTTTAATTATTTGAGGCCGGGTTCACATCTATGTGAATTGAATGCACGTTTCCCCACATTCAATTCGCATAGCAGGAGAATGTGACTGGCTCTCTATGGGGCCGGTTCACATATCTCCGCAGTGCGGTGTGCCGGAAAAACGTGTGCCTTTTTGGTGCGTTTCAGGTTCGATTTCAGCCCAAAATTCGGGCTGAAATCTGGCTGAAATTGGACCTGAACCGGTGAACCAGCACGCACCGGACTCCTGCTGTGAGCCACATGTGACGGCGGTGTGAACCCGGCCTAAGCAGTGTACATTGACCTATTTCAGTGCCATTCATTTTGAATAGCACCCCATTGCACGTTCAATGCATGGAAACACATGCCTTAATGATAAAAATGTTCATGTGTGACATAACGTGCATTAACACTCATACATGAACACACAAATGTAAATGGGCCCTCAAGGAACTCAAGTTGATTGATCTATCAACTTGGCTACAACCAGTCTGCTGGATTTTACATACGATTATAGCCACTAGCAATCATCACTGTGTTCTCCTGGCGGGGACGACTTTGCAGGAGGAATGGCTGTGTTGATGTGGGAATCCCTCCCACGGAGACATTGGGGTAGATTTGTAATGGTGGGAATCCACAAAAGGCTTAATATGGATTCTACTACTGTTCCGAATTGTAAAGTTTAGATAACATTGCGTGCACGCTGAAAGTAAGACTCCGACACGTCCGTGCAGATCTGTTACTTCCTTATTTAATGCTTTATTACAGGCAGTACTAAACTTTTTACACATAGCATGATACGTCACTATTATGTTAATGTAAAACTGGAAAGCACATCTGATTGGCTGAAATACAAGAAGAGTACAAAATGTGATGGTCAAGCTTGGTTGTCCCTCTGATCTGTCTTCACTTCAGCATTCCTAAAGATGTGTGGGAGAAGAGGGTATCCGCCATTTCTGTCTTCTCCAGTTTTCTCAGTGGGAGGGGGTGTTATTAGAGGCTGATTTGAGTAAGGAAGGATACAGCAGTGGTGTACATGAAAAAGCAATATAGACTCAATAGTATAGTAAAGATGCATAGAGAATAGACATTTTCTAATTTATTATTATGCTCATTACATTCCTTCACAGATTTACTAAAGCTGGAGCACTCAGAATCTGGTGCAGCTGTGCATGGTAACCAATCAGCTTCTATCTTCAGCTTGTTCAATTAAGCTTTGACAATAAAACCTGGAAGCTGATTGTTTCCTATGCAGAAGTGAGCCTGATTATGCACCCTCCAACTTTAGTAAATAAACCCCATTGTGCTCTACCAGCGGGGGAAGCCATCTATGGCCAGTGTGACAGCAGGAAGGTAAAGTCACCTGGTTGCATCCAGGGGGGTAGATATATTTCTCCCAGATTCAGGCTTTATGCCGACTTATACAACTAGGGAGGGAGTTGATGAAGCCCAGCTGAGGCTAGTGGGCTCATGGATGATTCATACCTCTAGGGAGAGTGCTGGGCGTCGTGCAGGCAGGGAGTTGATGAGACCAGCTGAAGCTTGTCAGCTCGTTTAAGGCCTCTATAAAAACTCCCAGCTTCATTAGGTGTTTGCTCATGCCTGGAACCAGACCTGTGTGGACTGTCTAGGGAGAGTGAACCCCTGTGCGGTGAGACAAAGCCTGTGTGGCTATTTGTTTGGACACTTACTAAACCAGGGACTTAGGGACTAGGACAGCACCAGGCTGATCCCAGTTGTTAGTTAGGGAAACCTGCATGTTTAGTCAGAGGTCAAGCTGACCAGGATTTATTTTGTTTATGTTTCTTTTTGCTTTGCTGTGTTTTTGTCACTGTAAATAGAGAAATAAACTGCACCTTTTGATCTTGAAAACCACAACCTCCGTCTGCTGGGCCTGTTTTTGTGTGGGGAGCCCAACCAGGGGGTCACACACACCCGCTACCGAGTTAACCCCCTCACAGTTGGTGGAGAACCAGTGGCAGTTTTTTTTTAAGCCAGCATGGAGGAGATACTGAAACAGCTGGCTCTAGCAAATGCCAATCAACAGCAGACAAATGCAGGTTTGCAAAAGAGCCTTGCAGCTCAACAACAGAGCTTCGCAGCCCAGCAGCAAGCTCATCAACAGAGCCTTGCAGCCCAGCAGCAATCTGAGGCCCGCTTCATAGACCTGTTACAGAAGCAAGAGCAGAGACTACAACAAATGGAAGCAGTAATGCAGCAACGTCCGCAGACCAGTGAGGAAAGCCGTCCCACTAATACCGCGTCCTTTGGGGTGAGTCGTTTATTGACAAAAATGACTGGAGAGGATGATCCAGAGGTATTTTTGACCACATTTGAAAGGACTGCTGAAAGAGAAAAGTGGCCTGAGGAGCAGTGGGCTGGACTGGTGGCTCCTCTGTTAACTGGTGAATCGCAGAAGGCTTACTATGACCTAGAGCCTGACCAAGCAAAAGACTATGTGATGCTAAAAGCTGAAATATTGGCAAGGCTGGGTGTCACCCTGGCTGTCTGGGCTCAGCGTGTGCATAACTGGACTTTCCAGCTTGGAAAACCCCCCAGGTCTCAAATGTATGATCTCATTCACCTGAGCAGGAAGTGGCTACAGCCAGAGACTTTGTCCGCACCAGAGATTGTGGAACGTGTTGTAATGGATCGGTTTTTGAGAGCTCTTCCTACTGCCATCCAAAAGTGGGTAAGCCATGGAGACCCAGAGACGGCCGGTGGTCTTGTGGATCGTGTAGAGAAATACTTGGCTACAGAGAACCTGACGGCCTCTTCCAGAGACTCTCGGACTTTCCACCCTAAGACCAGACCATCCCCAGGGGCGGATAAGAGGATTCCAAGGGGTGAGGGTGGAGAGAGTGAGAGGGTGGGAGCTCTACCCAAAGTTTGGCGAGAACAGCCTGGGAAGTCAGGGGCTCAAGAGGCAGCCAAATGGATTGTTTGCTACCGCTGCCGGCAAGCGGGACATATTGCAGCAAATTGCCCGGTTGTGGAGGAACCCATGCAATGTGACTTTCTGACGGACAGACGTCAGTCGCTGTGTGCGACAGTCGCATGCACTGCCATTCGGGGAACTGAGAAACATTTATGCAAAATGTGTATTAATGGTAGAAATGTTGTGGTATTACTGGATTCAGGTAGCCTTGTGACCCTGATAAAGGCTGAATTAGTTAAAACAGAGGTCTCTGGGAATAGCAAGGTAGCTGTTATTTGTGTGCATGGGGACACCCGAGAGTATCCAGTGACTACAGTGTGTTTCAAGACCCCCAAATGTACCCTCTCTCATCCAGTGGGGTTAGTATCTCAATTACCGCATGATGCCATTGTGGGAAGGGATTTTCCGAAGTTCTGGGAACTGTGGGATGATCCTGAGCCCCCACTGGTGCCCCTATGTACCAGGAAGGTGATAGCCAGAACTCCTCTGAGAGTGGTGAGGACTCTCCAGAATTTCCCTTGTCAGTATTGGCAGGCGAGACTCAAGAAACTGGAGAGGAGCCCACCTCCTCAGACGAAAACCTACCGTCTGTGGAGTTTTCTGATCTTGAGGTTCACAGGGAAAATTTTGCCACAGAACAGTTAAAAGACCCCGCCCTAATAAAGGCACGGGAAAACGTAGTGGAAATAGATGGCGAGTTAGTGAACCCAGATAATACCTGCACTTACCCATACTTCAGCGTAGAGAAGGACCTACTGTATCGGGTGGCAAAAAGGGCAGAAGAAACCGTTGAGCAGCTTGTGGTGCCCAAACCTTACAGGAAGTTGGTGTTGGAGTTGGCCCATGGGCACATTCTTGGAGGTCATCTGGGGACAGAGAAAACCCGAGAGAGGGTATTACAGAGATTCTATTGGCCTGGGGTGATGAAGGACATAGAAAATTATTGTTCCTCCTGCCCTGTGTGTCAGAGGTCGGCCCCGATGCCACATTTCCGTAGCCCGCTGGTCCCTCTACCCATCATTGAGGTCCCGTTTGAGAGGATCGCAATGGATTTGGTAGGTCCTATAATCAAGTCCGCTAGGGGGCACCAGTACATATTAGTTATAATGGACTATGCCACCCGTTATCCAGAAGCGATCCCTCTCCGAAATACCTCGGCCAAAACCATAGCCAAAGAGCTATCTCTTGTTTTTAGCCGGGTGGGTATTTGTAAAGAACTGCTTACGGACCGAGGTACACCCTTTATGTCCCGGGTTATGAAAGAGCTGTGTAAATTGTTCAAAGTGACGCAATTGCGTACGTCTGTGTATCACCCCCAAACCGATGGGCTGGTTGAAAGATTCAACAAAACCCTAAAACAAATGTTGAAGAAAGTGGTGGATAGAGATGGAAAGGATTGGGACTGTCTACTTCCTTATTTGATGTTTGCTATTAGGGAGGTGCCCCAATCCTCTACGGGATTCTCCCCCTTTGAGTTACTGTATGGGAGACACCCAAGAGGACTGTTGGATATTGCCAAAGAAACTTGGGAAAGTGAGAGTTCTCCCCACAGGAGTGTGATTGAGCATGTCGCCCTGATGCAAGATCGAATTGCACAGGTAATGCCCATCGTGAAGGAACATTTGGCCCAAGCGCAGTTGGCACAGCAGAGAGTGTACAACCGTGGAGCCAAGACCCGTACCTTTTCCCCGGGGGATAGGATATTGGTACTTGTCCCTACGGTTGAAAGTAAATTCCTTGCCAAATGGCAAGGCCCCTACGAGATAATGGAAAAAGTGAGCGAAGTGAATTACAAGGTCAGACAACCAGGAAGGCGAAAGCCCGAACAGATCTATCACGTTAATCTGTTGAAAGCCTGGAGGGATAGAGAGTCCCTAGTCGCAGAAACTTGGTCACCAGCTCAAACTGGTTGCGTGATTCCGGAGGTTGGAATAGCAGCCACCTTGTCACAACCCCAACAACAGGAGGTGAAGGAGTTTGTGCTTCGCAACAAGGAGGTGTTCTCTGAGCTGCCGGGACAAACATCTGGGGTAGAGCATGATATTATTACCCCGCCCGGTGAAAGGGTGAAGTTAAAACCCTATCGGATCCCAGAGGCCCGACGGGAGGCAATACGGGAGGAAGTACAGAAAATGCTGAACTTAGGGGTGATAGAGGAGTCCCAAAGTGATTGGTCTAGTCCCATTGTGTTGGTGCCTAAACCGGATGGGAGCTGGCGATTTTGTAACGATTTTCGTCAGTTGAACAAAGTTACAAAATTTGACACCTACCCCATGCCACGTATAGATGAGTTGATCGACCGGCTGGGAACAGCCCGATACATGACGACTCTTGACCTCACAAAAGGGTATTGGCAAATTCCCCTGGCCAAGTCGGCCAAAGAGAAAACCGCATTTGTAACCCCAGACGGGGCGTTCCAATATAAGAGAATGCCGTTCGGGTTACAGAATGCGCCGGCCACATTCCAGCGGAAAATGGACCAGATACTGAGGCCCCATCGGAAGTATGCTGCGGCTTACCTGGATGACGTAATTGTCCATAGCACAGATTGGGCCTCACATCTGCCAAAAGTGCAAGCAGTCCTAGACTCTATCCGGGAAGCGGGGTTTACGGCTAACCCCAAGAAGTGTACCATTGGGCAGGAGGAGGCCAAATATCTTGGGTACACCATTGGCAGGGGAGTAATAAAACCCCAACTCAACAAAGTCGAGGCCATCCAGAGTTGGCCACGTCCCAACAGCAAGAAGCAGGTACGAGCCTTTCTGGGAATCGCGGGTTATTATCGGCGCTTCATTCCCCACTTTGCTTCTAAGGCTGTGCCCCTAACCAACCTGACGAAAGGGAAAGGGTCGGTCATGATTAAATGGACCCCCGAGGCTGAGGCAGCATTCCAATTCTTGAAACAAGCCTTATGTAGCCAGCCAGTGTTGTACTCACCCGACTTCTCTAAAGACTTTGTCGTACAAAGTGATGCGTCAGATGTGGGGTTAGGAGCAGTATTGTCCCAGGTCTGGAACGGGGAAGAGCACCCAGTCATTTACCTCAGCAGGAAGTTGAAGTCCCATGAGGTGAATTACGCCACGGTTGAAAAGGAGTGTTTAGCGGTGAAGTGGGCTCTAGATTCCCTTCGGTACTATCTGCTAGGTAGGCACTTTGACATGGTTACGGATCACGCTCCGTTAAAGTGGATGGCTCAAAACAAGGAGACAAATAGAAGAGTGAATAGGTGGTTCCTGGCCCTACAGGAATTCAACTTCACAGTAAAGCATCGCCCTGGCGTTCAAATGGGGAATGTGGATGCTTTGTCTCGAGTACATGAATGCCTGATTGCTGGTGTTCCAACCCCAAGGTTAAAACAAGAGGGGGGGGTATGTGACAGCAGGAAGGTAAAGTCACCTGGTTGCATCCAGGGGGGTAGATATATTTCTCCCAGATTCAGGCTTTATGCCGACTTATACAACTAGGGAGGGAGTTGATGAAGCCCAGCTGAGGCTAGTGGGCTCATGGATGATTCATACCTCTAGGGAGAGTGCTGGGCGTCGTGCAGGCAGGGAGTTGATGAGACCAGCTGAAGCTTGTCAGCTCGTTTAAGGCCTCTATAAAAACTCCCAGCTTCATTAGGTGTTTGCTCATGCCTGGAACCAGACCTGTGTGGACTGTCTAGGGAGAGTGAACCCCTGTGCGGTGAGACAAAGCCTGTGTGGCTATTTGTTTGGACACTTACTAAACCAGGGACTTAGGGACTAGGACAGCACCAGGCTGATCCCAGTTGTTAGTTAGGGAAACCTGCATGTTTAGTCAGAAGTCAAGCTGACCAGGATTTATTTTGTTTATGTTTCTTTTTGCTTTGCTGTGTTTTTGTCACTGTAAATAGAGAAATAAACTGCACCTTTTGATCTTGAAAACCACAACCTCCGTCTGCTGGGCCTGTTTTTGTGTGGGGAGCCCAACCAGGGGGTCACACACACCCGCTACCGAGTTAACCCCCTCACACCAGGTTTAGCCCCGGTTCACACTATGTGGTGCGGGGAACCGCATATGATTTTGAACAGGAATCGCACTGCATTTCTGTTCAAATCACATGCAAATCTTCAGCAGTGCGATTTGAGCTATTATTCTGTATCACTCAAATTGTACTGAATTCGCACCAAAAACATGCAGGGCTCTTTTTCGGTTTGGACAAGAATCGGATCGCATAGGAGTTTTGCGAACCGATTTTGGGGTGTCATTAACTTAACATACACACCTGCATCGATTTGCATGAACGGGTGCGATTTGCATGCAGTGCAGAATCCACACAGAACTCGTTGTGAATTCGCAGTGAACAAGTGTGAACTTAGCCTTACGGTCTTAGCAGATTAGTCTCCTGAGCACCTGGAAGCAACGCCACTGCCAATTACATACATAATTGCATGGACATGTGCAGCAAGGTCATGTGAGGTGTATAAGTAATGCTGATCACAGAACAAACTGTGTTAGCAAGTCCCAAACTGAAAGAAAGGTAGCATTTCCACTCCCAACGAGCTCGCACGCAGAAGCGAACGCATACGTGAGTAGCGCCCGCATATGAAAACGGTATTGAAACCACACAAGTGAGGTATCGTCGCAATCGTTAGAGCGAGTGCAATAATTATAGCCCTAGACCTCCTCTGTAACTCAAAAGATGCAACCTATAGAATTTTTTAAACGTCGCCTATGGAGTTTTTAATGGTAAAAGTTTGACGCCATTCCACGAGAGGGCGCAATGTTGAAGCATGATATGTTGGGTATCAATTTACTCGGCGTTGTATTATCTTTCACAATATAAAAAAAAATTGGGCTAACTTTACTGTTGTCTTATTTTTTAATTAAAAAAAGTGTTTTTTTCCCCAAAAAAGTGCGCTTGTAAGACCGCTGCGCAAATACGGTGTGACAAAAAGTATTGCAATGACCGCCATTTTATTTTCTAGGGTGTTAGAAAAAAAACAATATATAATGTTTGGGGGTTCTAAGTAATTTTCTAGCAAAAAAAACTGTTTTCAATTTGTAAACACAGAGTCTGAAAAACAGGCAAGGTCCTTAAGTGGTTAAACAGTTAGTGACAGTTAAGGCTAAGTTCACACTTGTGCGCTGCGCATTCTCAGCGAGTTCTGTGCGGATTTAGCACTGCATGCAAATTGCTCCCTGTTCATGCGTATCGATGCGGGTGTGTATGCCAAGTTAATGACACCACCGAAATCGGTTTACAAAACACAATGTGATTTGCAGAATCGGATTGCATGGGTGTTCATTCTGGTGTGAACAAAAATAGGGTCCTGCACGTTTTTGGTGCGAATTCAGCGAGATTTAAACTATACTGAATAATGACTCAAATCGCACTGCTGAAGATTTGCACGTGATTTGAACAGGTATGCGGTGCGATTCCTGTTCAAAATCCCATGCAGTTCCCCGCACTGCATAGTGTGAACCGGGGCTAAAAGTCAGTGAAACATCTTGAAAAGAATAATTTGATTTAGATATCCTAATCAATGTGTGTCAGATGTTTCAGTCAAGGAGAAGGGTTCACCACCCCAACATTAAAAGAAAAAAAAAAAAGAAAAAAAAAAAAAAGAATCACACAGTTTTGGTTTATAAATATAAAACTGAACAAGATTGAAGTTCATTGGAAGTTTTTGCTCTCCAAAAATATAGATACTGTACATGTATTGGCTCATTATAAATGGTACACTGTACAGCATTTATGTGCTGACTGCATGCCAACACCAAATCATCATTCCAACGCCGAAGCCCAGTGGAAGAATTATAACATTGTGGCTACTTTGCAGCCGCTGAAATACATTTAGTCATTGGGGTAATGAATTGGTGAAGTTATATCAGAAAGTTCTACAGCAGAATGTCAGGATCTGTATATGATCTAAAAACAAAAAGAACATTGGTCACATTGTGCCAATGATCCAGAACATGGGACTAAATCAATAACAGAGTGACTCCAACAGATGTTTCCTGTTTTAGAAAAGTGTTTTCAGACCTGGATTCTATTAAAATGCTGTAGCCTGATCTAAAGCAGATCTTACAAAGGTACCTGAACTCTTGAACTAGACCAGGCCAAATGCCTTCAACACTGGGAGGGTACCCCAGTAATTGTCCTAATGTCAGTGTCATGTCCCTAATGTCAATGTCTTTGTGTCAATCTTAATCGCCCGTGCCCTGATGATGTTGATTCACTACCACGACGACTCATCCCTGATGACGTTCACTCACCAATACACCTGCCACAAATGACAGATGCTCAGTCGGCAGCTATATGTAAACAAACCAGCAGGGGGACATTATTGCTAATGGTCTTGACTATATTTGGTCAATGATGTCACCCAGGATCCTGAGCTGTTTTGTTTACCAGTCAGCTGGGGATCTGTCATTTTTATGGAGGTAGTGCTCCCTCTGCAAAATCACAGGCTTTTAGCTGACGTTTGCTTACAAATGTCAGCTGAGGTTTGGGCAGACAAATTGGCCAAATATGGCCAGTGTGTTTGTCTATTTGCTGGACTGCGAAAGCTGGGTTTGGGTCAAACTCATCTCTGGTAATAACCATTAAGGATAGCTCCACTAGTTACTGATTATAAGGATTCACTTTATTGTCCAATATATATGTTCAGTGATCAGCAATGTTACGTGATGCATGACGTTTGCCACAATCAGGGACAGTTCAGGGATAGTTCACACCAGAATACAATACATGAAACCTGTGTTCTGTGTGCATTTCCCACACTGCGTTCAAAACACACTGGGTGTGCAATCTGCTGCAGGTGTCAATATAATCCTAACGGCTCACCGCACATAGGTCACAAATACAATATGTTTACCTGCACAAGATTGCATGGTACAGCAGTACCATGTGATCTGATGCAGTGCGTTTTTAAAAAGTACTGCTTTTTTGTGTAATCCAGAGCGATTTCAGTCCATTCAAATAACTAGTCACACAGGAACCGCACAGGAATTCAATTGTGAACTGGCCCTCAGTTAAAGCGGGATTCCACCCGTGATTTTTTTTTTAAAAGTCAGCAGCTACAAACACTGTAGCTGCTGACTTTTAATAAGGACACTTACCTGTCCTACTCGCCCGCGATGTCAGCCGCCCAAGGCCGATCCCGCGATCCTGGCAGCTCCCGGCGCCGCCATCCTCAGTAAGGGAAACAGGCAGTGAAGCCGTGCGGCTTCACTGGCCGTTTTCTACTGCGCATGCGCGAGCCGCGCGGTGCTTTGTGAATAGGCCGGCTGCTCTGTGGGATACTCACAGTTCCCAGAAGGCAGCGTGCCCCATTCACAAGAAGACACTGCGAGTAGGACAGCGGAAGAAGACCAGCCGCGGTCGATGAAGAGGCAGATTAGGGACTTCCGCATAGCAAAAGCTATTTCTGGTAAGTAAAAATTTTTTTTTTCCAATCTTTTTTTCTATTTTTTTTAGGATTTTTGGGAAAAAAAAATTTTCAGGGTGGAACTCCATTTTAAGTAGATATTCATGTGGCAATCCACTAAATTTTAATGTCCCAAAGGTGTTCCTTTTTTGGCAATTGGAAAACAAAATGCAAGCTTGTAAGAGTAAAGCTTCGTACACACGGTCGGACTTCCATCTGACTTTTACGTGGATTTTTGTCCGAACGGAGTTGGCCGGGCACACCCATAGCATACACACCACAGGACTTTTCTGCAAACTTTCCCAAAACTTTTTCCAACATCACGTGTTTTTTCTGCTCTTTTCTGCTCTTTACCGCCACCCTTTGGTCAACTTCTGCTATTGTTGGTTGATTTTAACATTATTTGTTTCGTCCATCGGACAAAAGTCTGATGGTTTTCTGTACACATGGTCGGACTTTGCTCCATCTGACTTTTGTTGGCCAAAAGTGTGTCCGTTTGCAGACCGAACTTTTGTCCGATGAAAACCAAAAAAGTTTGTCCGATGGAGCGTACACACGGTCTGATTTTTTGTGAAACTTTCTCAAAATGAAGTTTGTTGGCAAAAAGTCCGACCATGTGTACGGGGCTATAGGCTAGGTTCACGCTAGCTGCGGCCATGGCTCACAGCAGGGAGTCCGGCGCATCCCTGTACACTGTTTCAGGTGCGAATCAGGTCAGAATTTTTGCCTGAATTAGAACCTGAAACAGAGCCAAAGACGCAGAGGACCCTTTTCCAGTGCGGACCGCGGCCGCCCCAGAGCTGTGTGAACCGGTTCCATTGAGAACTGATCACAGTCTCCTGTCATGCGTATTGGATGCGGAGAAACCCAAGTGAGTGTGAACCCAGCCTAAAATATTAAAGAGGTAAACTTTAGCTACTAAAATCTAACTACATAAAAAACAATTACCTAATGTTGGAGAGAGGATGGGAATTTCAGGATCACCTCCATTTCCCTTTGCATTCTATCTCAAATCTTTTGAACGCTAGTGACTTCCCCCACTCTTTATTTTTTTCTTCATCTAACTTCCCAAGTTTTTATCCACCCCCCCTTTTCCTTGATATTTGTATGTGGTTTATCGCCTTAAAACAACTAAAGAAAAGTAGAAGGGAAATGACAGTTGACTGTTTATACTAATTAAGAAAATTTTGCACAATTTGAATTCTTTGCACAATGATTTTTTTTTTGTACAGGTATATTTTTTATATGTTTACACAAGCATTTTTTTTGCACAGGTATATTTGTTATATGTTTAGTTTGCACAGATATTGTTGGCAAAGGGTTGTTGTTACATACTGATTGCACAGCTACTAGATTTTGCACAAACATTGCAGGTTCACATTTTTGCACCTGTAGCGGGTGTTTACTTTCCCGCCAGTAATTTTGAATTTTGCGGTGACACCAGTGGTGTATCTCCGGCGGTCCACCGGGTGGCGCTGTCACTTTGGGCCGACGGACGAATCATTGCTGGGTCGAATCCTTTTTTGTCCTACTTCGGCAGCCGTGTGGTGCGGCGGGGAACCCGCTACGCATGCCGGGGAGGGGTATAAAGGGGGCCGGCCATTTTGTCACGGAGTTCGTTGTCCCTGGCACCTTTAGCCTGCGGACGGAGTTCGTGTTTCTCGTCCTCTAGGCGGCCTCGGCCTAGAGGACCACCGGAGGTCGTGTTCCATCTCAGGCACCTTTAGCCTGAGATGAGGTACTTGGACGGAGGTCCGGAACTCAGTGCCCAACACTGAGTTACGCGAGGGAAGGATCCTAGGGTGCTCCGGAGGTGGACGCCTTAATCCGAGGTGGACGTAATGGACCGGGGAGAGCTCCTCATCCGAAGACCCGGTGCAGCATTCTGCCGATGACGGGTGAGCCTCTTGTCGGAGACCGTCCGGAAGGTGAATTTCCCTCGTGCGGAGACCATAGCCCACTCTTTGGAGGAGAGTGGAGGAAAGAACTTGTGTCTGGGCCTATGTATCTACACTTTCACATCTCCTGTTCTGTTTGTAAGCAAGTAAGTCTCTGAATAAAGGAGTGTTGGACTTGCAATGGTGTGAGACTCAGTTTCCTGGCAGACGGTTGGATTCGATGCACAATACAGGCCCGAGGGTAAAGAAATAACTCTGGCCAATACCACTTATACATCTGTGGTGGAAGCCTGGCGTAGTGGCCGCACTCCCTTTCCCATCATACCCCTAGACCAGAGACATTGTGAGCGAGAACTTTAATAGAGGGGATTGGGAGTGTGGGACCAGTGCCCACTACACGTGGGGGCTCGTCCGGGATGTGTGTTGTGCATCACTTGTTAGAAGAGCGTGTCTGCCGGGAAGAGTCAAGTGCATAGGCCGAAGTGCAGCCCTGCTCGAAAGTCGTGGACATGACCTCAGACGAGGAAAGGCCCGCGCAGGCAGAGTGGTGAAAGGGGGAAAGCCCAGCCGTGTGACGGACTACACGTTGGGGTTTTTAATTGCACTGTGCCATCAGACACAAGCCCCCGCCGCTTAGTTTGTGGGCGTGTCTCAAGCAACTAAGTGGAAAGCCCGCGAACTGGAGCAAAAGGGGAGGAGTCCAATACGTGTGACGGACTACACGTGGGACATTGGCGCGAAAACTCAGCAGTGTACGATGGAACAGCAACAGGTCGCCATGTTTGGACCCGCCTCGTGGATCCCGGTTCACCCGGCAACTACAACCCTGACTGCTGCTGCTCCGATTACGGATACGGGGATCCGGCTGAAGCCAAGGGGTCGGTTCGCCCTATACTCCTGCATGGACGTGGAGGCCCTGGGCATGATTTGTCCTGGGTGCTCGGGACTGGTACGTTTGCTGAAGCCCTTTGGACGGTGTGAGGCCTGTGGGGAGTTCATGTTCGAGGTGGATCCGGCGGTGGAGAGGCCGAAAACCATCTACCCAGGCCGGGTTTCAGGCATCGCCACACAGAAGGCAGGAGTCACAGCCGTGAGAGTTGCCCCTGCGCACACTGCAACGACCACGGAAGAGGTCGTGAAGCACCAACGGGAGAAATCCGAGGATGCTGACTCGGTCACCACTGTCTCACAGCGTCCGCCACCGAAGAAGAGAACCAGCGTGGTAGCCCCGACCAGCGGTGGTGGTGGACCGTCTCACGCGCTTATGCCAGACCCGGATGGATCCGTAGACGAGAGTTCCGGACATCCCAGGAAAGGCCAAGGTAAGCCGGCAGAGAAGACTTGGTGTGAGGGAGGATGTGTCAGGAAGGCATGGCCTAGCAAGTCTCCGGAGTGTGGGTGTTCTGTTTCCACACAGGGCTACATGCCCGCGGAGGAGTGTGACACTTCTGACCTAGAGTCTCTCTCTGATATGGGAGATGATGTCCAAATAGACGATTTGTTTGCCGAGAAGGGCTGGGACAAGGCACCGCTTGCTGCATTCCGGGGGTTTCGGAATTCGCCTATGTCTGTGGGAGAGAGCACACCAAGGGTGGAGGCATCAGCACCTAAAGCCACTAATTCTGCCGCACCCACGTTTCTACCTCTAGGAGAAAGAGACTCCGTTTGTGTAATGCTACTGAACTTTCTGGGGCAATTGTGTTTTTGTGTGCCCGAAAGAAAAGAGAAAGGAACTGTTCCTGGTCGTATTTTCCTGCCAAGAGATCATAGACTCTGGGGAGGTCTTTAGTCAGGATGGGGAGGGAAAAAGTAAATGTTAATATGCAACCTTGAAATGTTTGATTATGTCTTTTACTCCTCTTTTCTTTTTATTACAGGGGCTCAGACACAACTTTGCAATAAGATAGTGTTTCCAAAAGTTTTTTTGTGTTTTTCAAAATGTTAACGGTTTCTGGACTGAATCATGTCAGCCGTTGAGGATGTGGTTTACTCCAGACACTGGGGACCAGTGTCAAAAGACAGAGGGGAGTATGTAGCGGGTGTTTACTTTCCCGGCAGTAATTTTGAATTTTGCGGTGACACCAGTGGTGAATCTCCGGCGGTCCACCGGGTGGCGCTGTCACTTTGGGCCGACGGACGAATCATTGCTGGGTCGAATCCTTTTTTGTCCAACTTCGGCAGCCGTGTGGTGGGGCGGGGAACCCGCTATGCATGCCGGGGAGGGGTATAAAGGGGGCCGGCCATTTTGTCACGGAGTTCGTTGTCCCTGGCACCTTTAGCCTGCGGACGGAGTTCGTGTTTCTCGTCCTCTAGGCGGCCTCGGCCTAGAGGACCACCGGAGGTCGTGTTCCGTCTCAGGCACCTTTAGCCTGAGATGAGGTACTTGGACGGAGGTCCGGAACTCAGTGCCCAACACTGAGTTCCACGAGGGAAGGATCCTAGGGTGCTCCGGAGGTGGACGCCTTAATCCGAGGTGGACGTAATGGACCGGGGAGAGCTCCTCATCCGAAGACCCGGTGCAGCATTCTGCCGATGACGGGTGAGCCTCTTGTCGGAGACCGTCCGGAAGGTGAATTTCCCTCGTGCGGAGACCATAGCCCACTCTTTGGAGGAGAGTGGAGGAAAGAACTTGTGTCTGGGCCTATGTATCTACACTTTCACATCTCCTGTTCTGTTTGTAAGCAAGTAAGTCTCTGAATAAAGGAGTGTTGGACTTGCAACGGTGTGAGACTCAGTTTCCTGGCAGACGGTTGGATTCAATGCACAATACAGGCCCGAGGGTAAAGAAATAACTCTGGCCAATACCACTTATACATCTGTGGTGGAAGCCTGGCGTAGCGGCCGCACTCCCTTTCCCATCATACCCCTAGACCAGAGACATTGCGAGCGAGAACTTTAATAGAGGGGATTGGGAGTGTGGGACCAGTGCCCGCTACACACCATATTCTATGTTATATGATTTTTAAAAGAGTTACATATTTTTGGAAGCGCTGTATATTGGATATATTCATAGTACACATGACTAGAGATGGCCTTGCGGTTCGCGGCGAATTTTGCGCGTTCGCGGTTCGCAAAACCGGCGGACATATGGTGCTATTCGCGGCCGGTTCGCGGCCACCATATTCTTTTACATTGTGGAACTTTGACCTATGACACATCCATCATGTGGTACAGGACAGCCAATGAGACATTTCAGCAGATGGACATACCCCCTACCTTATAAATAGACCTGATCTGGCTGCCATTTTACATTCTGTTATTTGTCAGCGTAGGGCATACCTCTCAACCCACACGGATTCTGCTGGGTTTTTTTTCCCGCAGGGACAGCATCTTCCCGCGGGACACTGTATTACCGCACAGAGCCAGAGGAGGGAGGAGTAGGAGGTAAGATGCAGGGAGGTGAGGCGGGACTCAGAGCGGCTGCGATCACCCACAGCCCAGCCCCAATAACTAACTGTCCCGCGGCACTACCCAATCCCCCCCCCCCCCGCTCAACAACTTAGAAAATCCTATGTCCTTGAAAAACTAACTGACCCGCGGCACCACTACCCCCAAAGCCCCCCCCCCCCCCCCGCTCAACAACTTGGAAAATCTGTGGTGACAGGCGCAGTGTGTTGTCCCGCGGTGGAGTTTTGAAATGTTGGGAGGTATGGTAGGGACAGGTTGCTGTGTGGAGCAGGGACAGACTGTAATCCTAGCTATTAGGTCCACAAAAGTCCTTTTAAGGACTGGTATAGGTGTACAATTGCTTTGTGTGCAGTATATAGGGGTGTAATACACTTTTAGTTCATTTCAATTGTGCAGCATTGGGACTGCAGTGCTGAGCGGTTCTGCAGCTGTCTTTAGTAAGTGTAGGAAGGTTGCTGTGTGTGTACTAGCAGGGACAGACTCTACTAAAACAAAAGTCCTTCTAAGGACTGGTATAGGTGTACAGTCCACAAAAGTCCTTTTAAGGACTGGTATAGGTATACTATTTTGTGTACAGTAAATAGGGGTGTACTACACGCATATAATACTCTAGGAAGAATAGTATAGTGCGGTTCTGCAGCTGTCTTTAGTCAGTGTAGGAAGGTTGCTGTGTGTGTACTAGCAGGGACAGACTCTACTAAAACAAAAGTCCTCCTAAGGACTGATATAGGTGTACAGTCCACAAAAGTCCTTTTACGGACTGGTATAGGTGTACTATTTTGTGTGCAGTAAATAGGGGTGTACTACACGCATAAAATACTCTAGGAAGAATAGTATAGTGCGGTTCTACTGTGCAGCTTCTGAGCGGTTCTGCTGCAGCTCTTTTCTCGGTTTAGGTAGAAGTTGCCGCTGTGTGTCGCAGGCACAGACTAGCGACTAAAATCGCTAACCAATAAAGCTCCACAAAAGTTCATTTTAAGGACTGGTATAGGTGTACTATTTGGTGTGCAGTATATAGGGGTCTAATACACGCATAAAAAACTTTCAAACATACTATATACTATACTATATAATATATAGTGCATTTCAACTGTGCAGCATTTCTACTGTGCAGCTTCTGAGCCCTTCTGCTGCAGCTCTTTTCTCGGTTTAGGTACAAGTTGCCACTGTGTGTCGCAGGCACAGACTAGCGACTAAAATCGCTAACCAATAAAGCTCCACAAAAGTTCATTTTAAAGACTGGTATAGGTGTATTATTTGGTGTGCAGTATATAGGGGTCTAATACACGCATAAAACACTTTCACATATAGGAAGAATAGTATAGTGCATTTCTACTGTGCAGCATTGTGACTGCTGAGAGGTTCTGCAGCGATACTACAAAGAGTGACAAACGCAATTAGAATAAAGTATTATAACTGCTGTGATAGACCAGTGGCCCCCGAAAACGACAGTTGGAAGCGGGGTGTTATATACCTTCTTCCACATATACTGCCCTTCTCTACAGCCTTTTGTCACAGGGTCATTTAAAAAGATGACAGGCAGAGGAAGAGGCAGGCCCTTCCGCAGGGGTGGTAGGGGTAGGGCAGGAGCACCAGGCCGGAGCCAAAGTGGGAAGTTGCAGAAGGTGCGTTCGATTACGTCAAAGGACGCACCAGACTTGGTTGAGTGGCTCACTCAGCCTTACTCTTCTGCACCCTCCTCATCCTCTCTATCTGCACCCTCTTCACTCTCTGCTGTGTGCACCCCCAAAGACACTACCATCAACACCACCGCCACCATATGCCCTCCACTTGAGTCACAGGAATTATTTTCCGATCCATCACAAGACTTCTCTGATGCGCAGGCATTCTTGACATTGGATCAGGAAGAGGAGGTAGCAACAACCGCCACTCAGCAGTCTGACGACAGTATCCAGATCAGCCCAAGGATGTTGGTCCCCGCTGTTGTTGCCTACTCCGAGATCTCTAATGTTAGTGGTGGGGAAGGTGACGTAGATGATGATGTGTCTATGGACATCACGTGGGTGCCCACAAGAGAGGACCAGGAGGGGAGTTCAGAGGGAGAGATGGACCAGTAGATAGGGAGGAGAGGCAGGCGGAACTTACATTGCACAGGAGGGACAAACAAGACTGCTAATGTATCAGGACTCAGAGCGAGCCATCAACCATGTACGGTCACATCTGGCGCTCCCAGGACGCCCGCACATGGCTCTGCAGTGTGGTCTTTTTTTAACGTGTCCGCTGCTGACAATAGTGTTGCCATCTGCAGCCTTTGCAGTCGACGCATAAGTCGCAGTAAGCCCAACACTCACCTAGGGACGACCGCCTTAAGAAGGCACATGAACTCCCATCACCGAGCCCAGTGGGAGCAACGCTGTCAGAACCCACAAAGCCAAACTCCAGGCTCTCACTGTCCAGCCTCTTCTACTACTTCTCCTCTCTCTTCACAGTTGTCCTCCACTCCACCTTCCATCATCCTGTCCCCAAGTTTATCTGGAAAAAGGCAGGCTTCCGTGGGCCAAATGTTCGAGCGTAAAAGAATGATGACGCCGGATAACCCTCTTGCCCAACGGTTGACCGCTGGCTTGTCAGAACTCCTAGCCCGCCAACTACTGCCATATAAACTGGTGGACTCGGAGGCCTTTCGAAAATTTGTGGCCATTGGAACACCACAATGGAAGGTCCCAGGAAGGAAATATTTCTCCCAGAAGGGCATCCCAGAGCTATATGGCCATGTTCAGCGGCAAGTGAATGTATCTCTGGCACACAGTGTCGGTGCCAAGATACATCTGACCACAGACACGTGGTCTAGCAAACACGGGCCCTGCACTCCTTTCAGCTTTGCGTTCACAGGCAGATCAGTGGCTAACACTGCTCAATTTGACAGTTGGTAAAGTGGTGTGCGACAACGGTGCCAATCTGCTGAGCGCGTTGAAACAGGGCAAAATTACACACGTGCCATGCATGGCACACGTCTTGAACTTGGTCGTGCAGCGATTCGTTGTCAAATACCCTGGGGTCCAGGACGTCTTGCGGCAGGCAAGGAAAATCTCGGCCCATTTCAGAAGATCTTACACGGCCATGGCTCGCCTTGCTGACATTCAGCGGCGACACAATCTGCCGGTCAGACGTCTTATTTGTGACTGCCCGACGCAATGGAACTCAACCTTGTATATGCTTGATAGGCTGCTCCAGCAGAAACGTGCAGTTAACGACTACCTGTACGAACTCTGCGCCAGAACAGGTTCTGGGGATCTTGTTTTTTTTCACCGCGTCAGTGGCTGCTCATGCGCGACGCATGCAGACTTTTGCGGCCATTTGATGAGATCACCAAACTGGTCAGTCGCAGCCATGGTGCCATCAGTGACATCGTACCTTATGCGTTCTTTATGGAGTGTGCATTGCGTCGTGTCATTGATCAAGCCATCGAGGAGCAGGAGCAGGAAGATGAGGAAGTCGCAATGCTGGATGAATTCCCAGGGGGGGCTACTCTATCTGAGACAAGTCAACAACATGAGTCTGAAGAGGAGTCAGAGGAGGATGGTGCCGGGGTGGATGAGGAGGAGCAAGAAGAGCATGCTTTAAACCTTTCTGGGATCCCTGCTGTTGTTGTTCGTGGATGGGGGGAGGAGATCGAGGACGACATTATCCTGGATGATGACGAGCAGGAGCCAGGCCACCACACTGCTTCCAGTTTAGTGAAAATGGGGGCCTTCATGCTCCAGTGTTTTAAGAGGGACCCCCGCATAAAAAGCATAAAGGGCAAGGACCATTACTGGGTGGCAACGTACTTGGACCCCCGGTACAAACAAAAAATGGCAGAAATGTTACCATCATCACAGAGGGCTGTCAGAATGGAGCACTTCCAGGCCTTGCTTCGAGAAATGCTGCATTCTGCTTTTGCGTGCACTGGCAGAGGAATTTCCACTCCCAGAGGAACAGTTGTGGATACCAATCCAACAGCGCCTGCAAGAAGAGGGCGGTTTGAAAATGTCTTGGTCACTTCTGATATGAGATCATTCTTTCAGCCGACCCATCGACAGGTTTCATCCGGATCCAGCATCAGGGAATGCCTAGACCGACAGGTGTCCGACTACATCGGATTAATGGCTGATGTGGACGCTCTGAGAAGTGATGAACCCCTGGACTACTGGGTGGGCAGGCTTGACCTCTGGCCAGAGCTTGCACAATTTGCAATGGAACTGTTGGCTTGCCCCTCGTCCAGTGTCCTGTCCGAAAGGACGTTCAGCGCGGCAGGGGGGATTGTGACCGATAAGCGCACTCGCCTAGCTCACGACAGTGTTGACTACCTCACATTTATAAAAATGAATGAGGCATGGATCTCTGAGGAATTCAACACATGTGACCAGTAGACCATGTTTCATTCAAATTCCTCATGACAGGCCACAAATATCCACCACCACCTATAACAATTATTCATGGTCCCTGTCTTCTAGGGTAAATACAGCGGCATAAAAGGCCTTTTATGTCCGTTGAATGCCTAATTTTTGGGGCCTGTAGTGCCCGAAACGTATTTATCCTGTGAATGCCTAATGTACCTCCAGCCACAGAATACAAAGTTCTTTGCTGTCAGATGAATGCCTGTTGGCTAATTTTTGGGGCCTGTACTGGCCGACACTTACTTCTTTATCCAGGCTGTGAATGCCTAATTTTTCAGACTGGATTTGAAAATCAATTCCGCTAAATTGTGGAACGGATGCGGACCCATTTTACAGACGTGTGAATGGACCCTATATGTATTTGACATGTATTTACCGGCTGCTGTCAGTTCTGGCTGATTTAGGACGAGCTATTCCTAATAAAACCGAGCAATATTACAAAAAAACTAAATAAACGTAATAACTGTATAAACGATTTATATAACTTATAAAAAAAAAAAAAACATTTATGGCAACTTTTCCAATAGCAGGATCATCTCCTGCACCCCCTTCATAACCTGGCCTTGCGTCTCTTCCATGGCCTTCATGCGCTCCTGAATTGACAAAAAATTTCAGATAAAAAAAGAATGCTTGTCGTTGTCGATCTCAAATTTGCTTAATACTTCTGTTATGTCATTGTCCATGTTGTGGGACTATGTGTGCACAACTAGTAATTATTTTGTGGCTGCAAATATGACCTGGAGGTTTTTAATGTTCGCCTCCCATTGAAATGAATGGGGCCCGCCGCGAACCCGCGGTTCGCGAACATTTACCCGCGTTCGCGCGATCGCGTACTCGAACCGTCCCGGGAGATGTTCGTCCATCCCTACACATGACTTCAACTAACGTATATACACTGCTTGTTCCAAACAAACGTAAGTAAGGGGGTAAGGATTGTGGCAAAAATATAAAAGATTTGTGCTGTTTATTAAAAAATGCAAGAAATAAGATTCTCTGGTCTGATGAGACCAATATAGAACTTTTTGGCCTTAATTCTAAGCGGTATGTGTGGAGAAAACCAGACACTGCTCATCACCTGTCCAATACAGTCCCAACAGTGAAGCATGGTGGTGGCAGCATCATGCTGTGGGGGTGTTTTTCAGATGCAGGGACAGGACGACTGGTTGCAATTGAGGGAAAGATGCATGCGGCCAAGTACAGGGATATCCTGGACGAAAACCTTCTCCAGAGTGCTCAGGACCTCAGACTGGGCCGGAGGTTTACCTTGCAACAAGACAATGACCCTAAGCACACAGCTAAAATAACGAAGGAGTGGCTTCACAACAACTCTGTAACTGTTCTTGAATGGCCCAGCCAGAGCACTGACGTAAACCAAATTGAGCATCTCTGGAGAGACCTAAAAATGGCTGTCCACCAACGTTTACCATCCAACCTGACAGAACTGGAGAGGATCTGCAAGAAGGAATGGCAGAGGATCTCCAAATCCAGGTGTGAAAAACTTATTGCATCTTTCCCAAAAAGACTCATGGCTGTATTAGATCAAAAGGGTGCTTCTACTAAATACTGAGCAAAGGGTCTGAATACTTAGGACCATGTGATATTTCAGTTTTTCTTTTTTAATAAATCTGCAAAAATTTCAACAATTCTGTGTTTTTCTGTCAATATGGGGTGCTGTGTATACATTAATGAGGAAAAAAATTAACTTAAATGATTTTAGCAAATGGCTGCAATATAACAAAGAGTGAAAAATGTAAGGGGGTCTAAATACTTTCCTTACCCACTGTACATGGGATGCTCTCCTAGCAGTAGAAAAGACCTCTTCCGAACATTCACCCATTTGATTATACGTCAGTCTCTTAGGAGGGTGAATGACTCTTTTCTGCCTCTGCTTCTGAGGTGTAGGTACATCTGGATCATCAAACACCCCTGTTTCTCTGAATTCTTCTCCTGTATCCTCCTCTGGTTCAGGCGTGTTTAACCCCCCTACTACAGAAGTGTCCAGTTCAGTCTCAGAAAACAAAGGAGTCCCATCAGGATCTCTCAATGGTGAAGAATACAGATCATCCCTTGTGTCCTTGGTGGGCACACTACGTGGCACAAATTCAGGAGCCTCAGGACGAAGAACTTCACTACTGACTGCTTCAGGGGTTGATGGAGAACCCATCATAGACTCTGGCTCTTGAAAGGGCCATAACCATTCAGATTCCATATCTTCCTCCTCAGAGTCTTCTCTTTCAAGGTCTTGGTCTTCTGTACAAGTAAGAGTCGACTGAGATTTGGTGACTGGTCTAGATACTTGAGGATGCAGAGGGTTCCTGTGAATCTGACATAGGAGGAAGGCGAATAGCTTCCAAAAGGGGCAACAGGTGGTTTCTATGCCAAGTCTTCAAAGGGCCTACACTCCCTTCTGGCCTGATCTGGTATACCGGGAGATCTGGGAGTTTCTTGCAGACAACATACGGCTGGGATCTCCAACGGTCAGCCAACTTGTGCTTTCCAGGGATTCCTAAGTTCCTCAGGAGTACTCTGTCACCTGGCTGTAGGTCCTGTATCGGGACCTTGAGGTCGAAGTTCCTCTTGTTCCTCAGTCCTCTTTGGTCAGAAGTGGCTCGGGCCTGCTCATAGGCCAACATCAAACTCTTCCTCAACCTATCCACATACCCCTTGTGGGATGTTCCCGAGGTGTGATCCACTGAAGTGCCGAAAGCCAAATCCACAGGTAGCCGAGCTTCCCTCCCAAACATCAGCCGATATGAGCCGGTATCCAGTTGATATCAGCCGGTATCCGCCGATATCAGCCGATATCAGCCGGTATCCAGTTGTATCACTAGTAGTGCTGTTGTAAGCATGTACTATAGCAGCCACATGCTTGCTCCAGTGTGGCTTCTTTTCTGAGCTCAAAGTTCCCAGCATGTCCAGTAGAGTCCGGTTGAACCGCTCAGGTTGGGCATCCCCTTGTGGGTGGTATGGGGTTGTCCTAGTCTTTTGAATGCCCAGTAAATCTAACAAATTCTTTATGAGCCTGCTGTCAAAGTCTCTTCCCTGGTCTGAGTGAAGGCGTTGGGGTAGACCATAATGCACGAATAATTTTTCTACTAACACTTTGGCTACTGTTGAGGCCTTCTGATCCTTGGTAGGGAAAGCTTGAGCATATCTAGTGAAATGGTCTGTCACCGCTAGGACATTCCCTTTTCCAGTCAAATCAGGCTCTAGACAAAGGAAATCAATGCACACCAGATTCATGGGTCCTTGACTCTGTAGGTGGCCCATTGGGGCGGCTTGACGTGGCAAAGTTTTCCTCTGGATACATCGGGCACAGGAACGGCAGTATCCTTCAACTTCAGTCCGCATGCAGGGCCAGTAGAACCTGTCTCTCACAAGTTGAAAAGTTATTTCGGGCCCCAAATGTCCATGGTTGTCGTGGAGGGCAGTTAGGACCGCTTCCCTGTGCTTTGTGGGTAGAAACAATTGCCACTTTTCTTCCAGATCACCAGAAGGGCCCTTCCGGTAGACCACCCCTTGGCGTATCTGCAACTGGTCCCATTCCTTGTGTAGCAACCGGGCTTCCCTTTGGGAATCTCTTAGAAGTAGCTCAGGGTGTTTGTCTTCCAAAGCCCCCAGTAATAGCTTCCCCAATGGGTCTTCCAACTGGTCCCTCCACAGGTCCTTCTTGGATAACTTGGGCAAACCTTCTGTAGCGCACTCACCCCCTTCTCCTTGTCTGTTTCGGCTCCTCTCAGGAGAAAGGGGCACACCGTACTACAAGCCCGTACCCTCCTGTGTTAAGAGGTTAGGCGGTGTTGTTTTTGGGCCTTGTCTGCAGCCGGAGCATAAAGTCCTCCTGAGAATGATTCTCACCTCTACAGTGTATAGATGCAAGTCCTTAACTTCCCCAGGAACGTAAATGTCCACACCAACTGAAAGTCCAACTCAATCTTTATTTTCCACTTGCACAACACATTTCTCTCTTGGATGAACGAAAGGCTGGAATAAAGACACAGGATAGCTTCAAGGTGTGGAGGAGGTCCAGGCACAAATGTAGCTCAACTTTTAGGACTGTTCAGATTCTCAAACAGTTTTGGCGCATGGTCTCTGCCACAGACCATGAGGTTGGTCTCACAGACCTGGTGGATAAGGTCACTGCCACTGACCTGGCGAACAGGGTCTCTGCCACAGACCTGGTGAATAAGGTCACTGCCACTGACCTAGTGAATAAGGATTTCCTTCCTAGGACATAGCCCCCTTTAGGGAGAAGATATCCCCCCAGAGAGTCAACAGATCCCTTCCTTCAACGTGTCCACAGCACCGGTCCCTCGGAACAGGATCCTCCCTTCTCTTAGGGTGCGGGTCCCCTCGCAAGGCGGCACCCTGGACTCCTCGATCCCTTGCGGAGCCTAGCCGAAGGCTGCTGGGCTCCAGGCTGTCACCGCTACTCCTGGGCCTCCACGCCCAGGCAAACAGGAGTGGTGAGGTAGTACCTCACCCAAGGCTAAAGGTGCCTGAGGTGGAACCGGAACAAGGCCTCCGGGCCTAGGGTACCCAGAGATGAAGAACCACACTCCCACACACCCAGGCTGAAGGTGCCTGGGCGTGGACGGACGAAGACCCCTCTCAGAAGATGTCCGCCCCCTTTTATATACTCTATCGGCATGCACAGCAGGTTCCCCGCCCTACCGTGGGGCTGCCGAGAGGGCACACAAAAAGGCACAGCACTGCACTCGCGGTTCAACCCTGGCCCAGAATGGCAGTGCCACCCTCCGGCCATAGGGGACACATCACAAGCATTAACCCCATAGAGCGAAAAATGGTCCATGAACCTCATCAATTTAATGTGTCTGAGCCTAGTTACCACTCAGACACTTCCCTTAAATTGAACACCCTGCTACACTTCTTCTGCAACTTGGGTCACATTACAGTAACTCCTGGGTACTCCAGCAGCTGAAGTTGAAGTTGAAGTTCTGTTCCCTGATACAGGACTTGCACTCCCTCTGGGGACAGTTGGGTCCAACCACCGCAAGGACTGGTAGACTCATGGGATCTCCTGGACAGGGCATCCGCATCCCTATTTCCCACTCCCGGTCAGTACTTCAGGCTGAATGTGAAGCTTGAGAGAGCAGCCAGCCACCTATGTCCCGTAGCATCCAGCTTGGTGGTGGTCAAGAGGTAGGTGAGTGGATTGTTATCTGTCTTTACCACAAACTCAGCCTCATATAAGTAGTCCTTCAACTTATCCACCACTGCCCACTTTAAGGCCAAGAATTCCAACTTGTGTGTGGGGTAATTCTTCTCAGCAAATGTCAGACTCCTACTCACATAGGCTACGGGTCGTAGGTGACCGTCATGTTCCTGGTATAGCACCCCTCCAAGCCCATCTCAGCTGGTGTCCACATGCAGTTCATAGGGTTTGGTGGTGTCCGCATAGGCTAATACAGGGGCGGTGGTCAGACTCTCTTTTAACTGGTTAAAAGCCTCTTCACACTTGAAGGTCCACTGGTCCTGTATGGACTCTCTGGATTTCCTGGGGCCAAAGGGAGGCTTGGCTGGCTGTTCTGGCTCTATTCCATCCTCTTCTCCATCATTCATCAGGAGCTCGTTTAAGGGCCTGGCTATTTTGGCAAACCCCTCCACGAACCTCCTATAATAGGAGCAGAATCCCAGGAATGACCGGAGCTTGGTCACATTAGTAGGCCTTGGCCAGGAGGTGACAGCATCCAGCTTCTCCGGATCTGTCGCTACCCCTTCCGCAGAGACAATGTGACCCAAGTAATGGACTGAGGACTGGTAGAACTGGCACTTCTCAGGGGAAAGTTTCAGGCCTTCTCCATGTAGTCTCTTCGATACCTTCTCCAGCCTCTCTTCATGTTCCTCTAGGGTCTTCCCGAACACGATTACATCATCCAAAACACCAGCACTTCTATTAGGTTCATGTCTCCCACTGTCCTCTCCATCAGCCTTTGGAAGGTGGCAGGGGCTCCTGACAACCCTTGAGGCATCCGGTTGAACTCAAAGAATCCCACTGGGGTGATGAAGGCTGTCTTTTCCTTGTCCTCAGGGTGCATGGGGATTTGGTAGTAGCCACTCTTCAAATCCATCACGCTGAACCACTTGGCTCCAGACAGGCTCTGTAACGCATCTTCTATGCGGGGGGTGGTGTACTGATCTGGTATAGTTCTCCCATTCAATGTTCGGTAATCTATACACAGCCTCAGAGAGCCATTTTTCTTTCGGACCACCAATATGGAGGAAGCGTAGGGGCTCCGCGACTCCCGGATTATCCCTGTTCATTTCAGCTCAGACAGCTGCTCACGCAGGTCTTCCAGGTCTCCTAAAGGAACTAGTCGGACTCTCTCCCTGAATGGCTTATCCTCGTGCAAGTGAATCTTGTGGGTGGCAGATTTTCTGTCATCGGGTCAGTTGGTCCCCCGCCCTTTTCTTCCAGGCCGGTGGGAGACTGGTGTCTTCAGCACAGAGTTTCTCCACTATGTCCCCTCATTTAACCTTCTTCTGGTCAGATGGGCTCACTAGGGTGACTTGGTTCACTTGGCCCAACAGCATCCTGGCTAGCATTCTCAATGGAGAGGTGGTAGTGTTTCGAATGTTCACTGAAACCTTCACATGGTTCCTCTGTAGGACCATCAATGAGACCACTTCGGGAATCACTTCTATTCCCCTTTCCTTCCCCTCCAGCCCTGGTTCAGGGAGGACAAAGGGGACTGGTTTTTCCCAGGTGAGCTTCACAGCAACTCCCAAGCAGGTCACCTCTCCTGGCTGTAACACTTTTCCCATTTTGTCCAGCTTCCATATCTTCCCAACCCCCTCTTCTGGCGCCTTCTTCTCCATCACTAGGGGCTGGTAGACTTTCTGTAATAAAGGGTGGACCCTGGTTGTCCAAGTATCCTGCTCTTCAGCCAGAGGGGTCAACAGTCTTCTCACTAAGTCTGTGTTTGTCCCTATGATTAGGGAGCTCTTGTTGGCCCCAGGAGGTCGAGGGCAGACCACAGCCATAGTGCCAAATGTCTCCGTCTCTCCTACCACCGATGGATCAAAGGTGAGCCTAATCGTGATATATCCATCATAGGGGAAGCTCTGGGTTCCAATGCACCATATCTCCAGGTCTTCCAGCTTCTGTAGCGGTAGATGCCTAAGATGCCTTTATAGAAGTCCCGGTATAAGAGAGTCAGTTGAGCTCCTGTGTCAAGGAGGGCCTTCTTGTAAATTCCCTCTACTTGGATGGAGATTATGGGAGAGGGTCCCACTAGTTTATCAGGCACCTTCTTGGGAGAGGCCTTCTTGTTGGGCTTAGTAACTTGCACCTTTATTTCTGTCTTCTTTCGGCTTCTCTTAGGCTTTCGACCCTGGTGAGGTCTGGTGTGCATTAAATTCCCGCTCCTTTGCATTTCCAAATTTTGGGTGGGAAATGTTATGTCTTTCAGAGATGGTATATGTAGGGAGTAGCAAAGGTCCAGATTCCTGACATTGCATCTTCATCCTGTTGTTCTTGGAGTGAACTGATACTGATGGGCACCCGGTTGACTCCTTCACCGGGGCCCTTTGAAGTTTTCCGCCGGCTTGCGGGATGATGTAGCCAACTTCCTTGGGCTGGGACACATTTTTAGATGGTGCCCCGTCCCTCCACAGTTGAAGCAGACATCCTCACTCCTTGTGGCCTTAGGTGTAGAAACGGGTAACTCTTGGGCCATCTCAGCCTTGGCCCCTTCTCCTTTCTTTATCTCTAAGATACTGGTCATCATAGAAGATAACATCTCCATCACCTGTGCCATCTGAGACTTCAAAGTGTCAACCTCCGAGTCCCGTTCTTGAGCCATGGCTGACCTAACCCCAGCACACGGAGTGGAGTTGGGCGAGGTCACTAATGGTTGATCACCCAGCAAGGCTTCTTCGTCCCTCACCACTTTAATGAGGTCAGGGTAGCTTAATAACATGACATCCCCTGTGGCCTTCAAATGGAGCCAGATGGGATCAGAGCGTAGGGCACCTCTTATGCCGCGTACACACGATCATTATTCACGGCGGTTAAAAAACCGCCGTGAATAATGTCATTAAAAACGAGGGAACAGCTTGTTCCCCACACACGGTCGTTTTTCACGTCGTTTTTTCTCTTGTCGAGAAAAACGACCGTCTGTGGGCTCCGCGGCAGTGTTTCCCTGTGGGAAACACTGCCGCGGAAAACATGTCGAAAAAAACGACGAGAAAAATTAGAACAAGTTCTAATTTTTCTCGTCGTTTTTAATGCCGTTTTTCTCGTCGAAAAAACGACAGAAAGCCCACAGACTATCGTTTTTCTCGTCGAATGGGAAAAATTTCGTTTTTCTCGACGAGAAAAACGGCCGTGTGTACGCGGCATTAGGATCTGTTTCATTCTAGCTTGGTCTGCGGAAGAGGGTTCTATCCCCTTCCTCAGCACAATTCGGCTTAACATCCTGTTCAGCCTCCTAATGTATTCGGAGAAATGCTCACCCGGTTGTTGAGAAGTGTGCTCGAATTGATATATGAGGTCAGCTACCTTTTCCAGTTGTCCAAATTCCTCTTGCAGCATAACCAGGTAGTCATATGCTGTACAGGTGGCTTTGCTGAATCTTTCTTAACAGCTTCTGCAGCAGCTCCTCGCAGACTTTCACATATACGCTGTTTCTTCTGGGCCTCCGGCAGTTCCCATCCTTCAAGAGCTTGCATGGCTTGCTCTATCCAAACGTCAAACTCTTCCTCACCGGGTGACACGGGCTGTTTCCCTGAAAAGATCCTCAACTTTCTATATCCAGCTTCCACGCACACTGTGTTACTTTTCTGGCACTTCGACACGAAGTCTCCCAGGGCGTTAAGAAGTTCTGGCCCAATCATGGACAAGGGTTGTGAGGGGCTCACAGGTCCCTTGGCTTGCTCCCCCTGAGCAGGAGTAGGATGGTCCTCTGTAACTTTTGGATGCACTTGGCAGTTTTGACTTGCCTCCTAGTGGGAAACTCCTCTTTTTAAAGTTCTCAGGCACTTCCCCTCTCCACTCCAACAGGGCATGAGTGCTAAAAGCCCCTTGTTCTGATCTGAGAGCAACCACCCGGGCTTTCCTGTGGGGGGATAATCTTTTCATGATGTTATCCACCCCCTTTTTGTCCCAATGTTCACCGGGAAGCTCCACGACTACACTTGAGCCCGAAATGGCGCCCTCTCTTTCACATTATTGGACTACGACCAAAGGGTCCATCTTGAGGTTGGTTGATTGCAGAGTACTGTATCCTGGACGAGCCCCAACACGTAGCACTACCCCCGAAGGAGCTGCTGGTTTAGTTTGGGTCAGTACTCTGTTTTGCAACCCCTTTAACTGGCTCAGACCCTCCCTTGGCACAACTGGTGTAAGTGGTAATTGTGAGTCCCACTGAATGCTGGGAACACAATTTGGCATGTATAACACAATAACATGTATAAGTAGTGTTATCTTTCTCTGGTAGCAGTCCCTCAGGAAACAAAGATACTTCAACAGAATGTTTCACTTAACCAAGGGCAAACTTTACTTGGTGTGAGAAAAAAAACACAGTAATACACTTATGTATACAGTTGACTATGCAGGGCCCTGCAAGAATCAATATGAATAAGGTAAAAAAAGGTTTTCAACCAAAGTTAAGTCTATTTGCAATTAAGAAGAACAATCTTTGTTCGCAAGCTCCCCCTAGTGGGCAATACCACCCCGTGTCCCGTAAGTGTTAGTTCCAGTCAGGCCTGACAAAGATTACTGTACGAGTTCCTCACGTGGTTGGAGTCTTCACTAGCAAACGTTGGTGCACTTTATATTTATAATACAAAGGGGATTTAAAAATGCAACTTAACTTCCACAGCTACAATGTTTATGGAAGTGAAACTCTCAGTTAGTATAACGCCAACTTAAACTGCGTAGTAACCACGCACTGCACTATATACTTGGTGCATGTGGGATGCACTACTCTGGTGAGAATGAGCCCTGAAAAGTCACAGGCCTAGAAACAGTTGCAGAATCTGGGCAGGTGCCCGCTCACCCGAACAGGCCTAGTCCACCTGAGTTTCCTTGCTGCTGGCACCTCGATCCGTGGCCTCTCCGCAACGTGCAGTCTCCAGTCACTCTCTCGGTAGCAGTAGATGTCAGCCGACGGACGACTCCGGACTCTGGGGAACGTGAGCTGGACACACAGAAAGAGATCACCCTCCTGGCTTGGTGATCCTCCGCAAGGTTGTAGGCCCAGGCTTCAGGCCTAGTCCCTTCGGCATCAGGCCTCACACACACACGTCTTGCAGGGAGGAGGTGAAGATCCCAAGAGGCCGAACAAAGCTCCTCCCCTCCTTTAACCACTTAATGACCGCCCCATGTACATATAAGTCGGCAAAATGGCACGGACAGGCACAATCACGTACCTGTACGTGACTGCCTTCGTATGGGTGGGGGGTCCGATCAGACCCCCCTCCGGTACATGGAGCGGTCGTTTTCCATGCGGGAGCGATCCGTGATGAGGGGGCCGCCATTCGTTTCTGGCCACCCCCTCGCGATCGCTCCCGGCGAATGGGATGCTTCCTCTGCCTGTGTAATGTAAACACAGGCTCCTGTCATCCCTCCATACGGCACTCACATAGACCGCAGCGCCATGGAGAGAAGACATCAGGTTAGTGCACAAACAGTACACTGGCACCAGGACACCCCCCAGCCCCCAGTCACAGTGTCACTGATTGCAGTGATCAGTTATTTACTGATCACTGCAGTGTCATCTGTGATAGTAAAAGTGTCAGGGCAGTTAGTGTTAGGCCCCTTTAGGTCCAGGGTAGCCCCCCAACCCCCCCTAATAAAGGTTTAACTCCTTGATCGCCCCCAGGTAACCCTTTCACCCCCTATCACCACTGTCACTGAGCAATCGTTTTTCTGATCGCTGTATTAGTGTCGGTGGTGCCGATAGGTAGTCAGTTATTTTTTTAGGTTCGGCGCCAGGTTTTTATAGCGTCAGGTACCCCCATATATTACCTAATAAAGGTTTAACCCCTTGATCGCCCCCCCAGGTAACCCTTTCACCCCCTTTTGCCAGTGTCACTAAGCAATCGTTTTTCTGATCGCTGTATTAGTTATGCTGGTGCCGCTAGGTAGTCAGTTATTTTTTTAGGTTCGCCGCCAGGTTTTTATAGCGTCAGGTACACCCATATATTATCTAATAAAGGTTTTAACCCCCTGATTGCCCCTAGAGTTAACCCTTTCACCAGTGATCACCGTATAAGTGTCACTGGTGACACTGGTTAGCCAGTTAGTTATTTTGTTATTTTGTTATTTAGGTTCCCCGTCAAGTTTTTATATAGCGTCAGGTACCCCCATATATTACCTAAAAAGCTTTTAACCCCCTGATTGCCCCTAGTTAACCCTTTCACCAGTGATCACCGTATAAGTGTTACGGGTGACGCTGGTTAGTTAGTTTGCTTTTTATAGTGTCAGGGCACCCGCCATATATAACCCAATAAAGGTTTAACCCCCTGATCGCCCGGCGGGTGATATCATTTAGGTTTTAGCATCAGAGAGGGTCTGTGTCGCCCCAGGCAGCGTCAGGTTAGTGCCAGTAGCGCTAACACCCATGCGTGAAGCATACACCTCCCTTAGTGGTATAGTATCTGAACAGATCAATACCTGATCTGATCAGATCTATACTAGCGTCCCCAGCAGTTTAGGGTTCCAAAAACGCAGTGTTAGCGGGATCAGCCCAGATACCTGCTAGCACCTGCGTTTTGCCCCACTGTCCAGCCCAGGCCACCCAAGTGCTGTATCGATCGATCACTGTCACTCCAGTGCTGTAGGAGGTGATTTCACCACCACAGTTAAAAAAAAGAGCATATATGCCGAAGCATGGGGGACAGCAGGGGCGGAGGAGTGATTTTGCTCCTAATGCCGTGTACACACGGTCGAAATTCCGACGGAGGCTTGCCCGTGGAAAAGTCAGACCGTGTGTACGCGGCATAACTTTTGCGGGAGGATGCCCCCATGCTTCGGCATATATAAATGGTGCATGTATGCCCATCATTAGAAGTGGGTGAATAAAGGGAGGTATTCTAATGGTGGGCATACCCACCGATCAATCTCCTTTTTTCATTCAGCCAACAGGCTGCATGAAAAAAAAGATTACAATACATGTCCAACAAGGACCAGCAACGTACTGGTATGTTGCTGGACTTTGAATGGTTATACCAGAATGATGCCTGTGGGTTTAGATATCATCTTGGTATCATTCTTTTCAGCCAGCGGCCGGCTTTCATGTAAAAGCAATTCTAGTGGCTAATTAGCCTCTGGACTGCTTTTACAAGCAGTGGGAGGGAATGTCCCCCCCCCGGATATAAAAAGCACCATTGGGAAATTGGGAAAGCATTTTTATCAATCTTGGTGTGGTCAGATGCTTTGAGGGCAGAGGAAAGATCTAGGGTCTAATAGACCCCAGTTTTTTCAAAAAAAGAGTACCTGTCACTACCTATTGCTATCATAGGGGATATTTGGATATTTGCATTCCCTGAGATAACAATAAAAATGATAAATAAAAAAAATATTGAAGGAACAGTTTAAAAAAAAAAGCAAAATTAATAATAAAAAAAAAAAAAAAGCACCCCTGTCCCGCCCTGCTCTTGCACAAAGGAGAACACAAGCGTCGGTCTGGCGTCATATGTGAACAGCAATTGCACCATTCATGTGAGGTATCACCGTGAAGGTCAGATCAAGGGCAGTAATCTTAGCAGTAGACCTCCTCTGTAAATCTAATGTGGTAACCTGTAAAGGCCTTTAAAGGCTTTTAAAGGCTTTTAAAAATGAATGTAGTTTGTCGCCACTGCATGTTTGTCCGAAATTTTAAAGCATGTCGAAATTTTAAAGCATGTCGTGTTTGGTATCCATGTACTCGGCCTAAGATCATCTTTTTTATTTCATCAAACATTTGGGCAATATAGTGTGTGTAGCGCCACCCTCACTCCCCTCTTCACTTCAGCTCGTCTGTCTCTTGTCTAGGGGTATCCTTAGAGGGGAGGGAGCGGGGACACCACGCCTGGCCTTCACCACAGGTGTCAGTGCGTTGTGAGCAAAGTTCTTGTTTTACCTTCGGGTCAGTGCTGTGCACCTGGAGTCTCCACTGAGAGTTACCTTGAACAATGTCTGTCAGGAAATGAGCCCCACACCATTAAAGTCCAACACTCCTTTATTCTTCTTTAATGAACACAATCAGTTGAACTCCCTTAGAGAACAGAACAGAAAAGGAGGTGTGGATGCGAGTAGGCCCAGACACAATTGGTTCTCCACTTTCCTTCCTGAAAGTGGGTTGCGGTCTCCGAGCGAGGGGGGATTTCCTTCCAGGCGGTCTCCGGTGGGAGGCTCACCTGTCACTGGCAATATGCTGCACCCGGTCTTCAAGTGAGAAGCTCCCCCCGGTCCATTACGCCTTCCGGATTCGGGTTCCCAATCCCTGGGTTCCCTAGGACCTCCTTCCCTCGCGGAACTCAGTGTTGGGCACTGAGCTCCAGACCTCCATCCGAATACCTCACCCCAGGCTGAAGGTGCCTGGGATGGAACACGACCTCCGGCTGTCCTCTAGGTCTAGGACGCCTAAAGGACCGACACGAACCACCGCCAACAGGCTGAAGGTGCCTGGGACTCGACCCCGTGACCAAGATGGCCGGCCCCTTTATACCCTCCCCCAGCAAGCACGGCGGGTTCCCCGCCCCACCATACCGCTGCCGAGAGAGGACAAAAAGGAGGCATGGCACACAGCGATGGTTCAACCCCAGCCCAGGGCGACAGCGCCACCTGCTGGGCTGCAGGGAACTGCACATCACTGGTGTCTCTGCCACTTTGAATTACACCCGGGAAAGTACATACCCGCTACACTCTCCCCCTGGTGGTTTGACACTGGTCCCCAGTGTCTGCAGTAAACCATGTCCTCAACGGCTGACATAGCCCAGTCCAGAAACCGACAAACAAATTGTACAAAAAAACTCTTTTGAAAAAACTTGATGAATAGGAGCAATTGTGTCTGAGCCCTATAGGGAAAGGGAAAAAAAACAACAGCATTTAACCATAACTTTGAATCACATATTCACATTATACTTTTCCCACCCATCCTGACTAAGATCCACCCCATTCTCAGTGATCTTGATGGGATGCTCTCCTGCAGAGGGAAAAGGAAAGAAATCAACACACATAAAACCTGACACATGTATTCGTGTGAGAGAAAAGAAACTTCTCCGGGAAGAAATCCCTTTTCTCCAAAGAGTGAGTGCGTGAAAAGTGTTTAACGTTGCGCAACACTGCCACCTGGTGACAGCATCGTGGTAACTGCACTCGTGGAACTCTTCCTCTTCTCTTTGGCCCTATCTACCCCAGAGTCCATGATCTCTTGCAGAAAAAGTGAAGAACAACAGGAACAGTCCTTCATTCCTCTGGCCAACAAAAGCAACAGGCCCCAGAAAGTTCAGCAGCATAACAAGAACGGAGTCTTTTCTCTCCTACAGGTAGAAGCGAGGATGCGGCAGAACAAGTGGGTTCAAGTGCTGGTCCATGGTCTCCAGATGATATTCCACATCTTCTCCTTCCTTGCGCCGGATCAGCACCTTGTCTGCATGGATGTGCCGTCCCAACATCCACTCTGCCCTGCAGTCCTTAAAATGTTGAGAGGTCTTCGGAGAGCATGCCAGGTACCTGCAGGCATGTGGAACCTGAAGATGGGTCCACACAAAGTCATTGTACCAGCGCTCCCGGCACACTTCCAACTCATAGAGCAGTTCCTTGGACAAGTATGGATACTCCCATCCGTACTCCGCAGCAACCTTCTGGCCAAATAGGCGTTGTAGTCTGGCCAAAGGAGGCATGGTAGCTTTGTCCCCTTCGCCAGGTAAAACTATTGAGTCTGGGTGGCGAGGGACCTTGATTACATCTGGTCGGGGCATTGGTGCCCGCAGTAGCAGTCTCTTTTCCCCGATCCTCTGTACAGATGGTACCGGGGATGTAGAAACAGGCTGGGGACGGGACCCCTCTTCAGGCGCTGGTGCCTCCACCCGGGGTGTACTTTCCCCTGTAGACATGGGTGGATCCCTGGTTCTGTGGGATGAAGCGAGAGGTACTTTGTCCCAGCCCTTTTCTGCAAACAGTTTGTCTATAGCAACGTCGTCTCCCATGTCCGAGAGCGACTCCAGGTCATAGGTGTCACACTCCTCCGCGGGCAGGTACCCTGTAGTGGAGACTGAGTTTTCACCTCTTCCCACACACCAAATCTCTCCGCCTGGCTTACCTCAGCCTTTGCTTGAAGCGGGACGTCCGGAACTCTTGTCGACGGATTCATCCGGGCTGGGCGTAAGCGGGCGAGACGGTCCACCACAACCGCTGGTCGGGGCTACCATGCCGGTCTTTCTCTTCGGTGGTGGATGCTGCGAGACAGTGGTGACCGAGTCAGCATCCTCGGATTTCTCCCGTTGAGTTTTCACGACCTCCTCCGCGGTCGCTGCAGTGTGCGCAGGGATGGCTGTCAAAGCGGTGATTCCTCCTCTCTGAGTGGTGTTGCCTGTAGCACGGCCGGGGTAAATGGTTCTCGACTTCTCAACCGCTGGATCCACTTCGAACAGAAACTCCCCACAGGCCTCACATCGCCCAAATGGCTTCAGTTGGCACACCAGTCCCGAACAGCCGGGACAAATCACACAAAGGGCCTCAACGTCCATGCACGAATACAGGGCGAATCGACCCCTTGGCTTTAGCCGGATCCCCATATCTGTTACCGGAGCAGCAGCAGTCAATGTCGTGGTGGAAGGGTGAACTGGAATCCACGATGTATGTCCGAACATGGCGACCTGTTGCTGATCCATCGCACACTGCAAAGTTTTTGCGCCAACGTCCCACGTGTAGTCCTTCACACGTATTGGACTCCTCCCCTTTGCTCCAGTTCGCAGGCTTTTCTTCTTTTTCCTTTCTGAGTCACGCCCACGAACTAAGCGATGGGGGTGTGCCTGGTGGCGCAGTGTAAATAGAAGCCCCCACGTGTAGTCCCTCACACGGCTGAGCTTCCCTCTTTCCTCGCTCTTCTGCACGGGCCTTTCCCTTCAATGGGTCATGTCCACGCCTTCGAGCACAGGGATGCACTTCGGCCAATGAAGGCCTGCCTACTCGCGTAACTCATCCAGCAGACACGTTCAATTCCGTGGTGCACAAACACTATACCGGACCCGAGCCCCCACGTGTAGCGCCACCCTCACTCCCCTCTTCACTTCAGCTCGTCTGTCTCTTGTCTAGGGGTATCCTTAGAGGGGAGGGAGCGGGGACACCACGCCTGGCCTTCACCACAGGTGTCAGTGCGGTGTCAGCAAAGTTCTTGTTTTACCTTCGGGTCAGTGCTGTGCACCTGGAGTCTCCACTGAGAGTTACCTTGAACAATGTCTGTCAGGAAATGAGCCCCACACCATTAAAGTCCAACACTCCTTTATTCTTCTTGAATGAACACAATCAGTTGAACTCCCTTAGAGAACAGAACAGAAAAGGAGGTGTGGATGCGAGTAGGCCCAGAAACAATTGGTTCTCCACTTTCCTTCCTGAAAGTGAGTTGCGGTCTCCGAGCGAGGGGGGATTTCCTTCCAGGCGGTCTCCGGCCCCTTTTATACCCTCCCCCAGCAAGCACGGCGGGTTCCCCGCCCCACCATACCGCTGCCGAGAGAGGACAAAAAGGAGGCACGGCACACAGCGATGGTTCAACCCCAGCCCAGGGCGACAGCACCACCTGCTGGGCTGCAGGGAACTGCACATCACTGGTGTCTCTGCCAGTTTGAATTACACCCGGGAAAGTACATACCCGCTACATGTGTTTTAGTGCATTAAAATAAAAAAAGTGTATTTTTTCCCCCAAAAATGCGTTTGAAAAATCGCTGCGCAAATACTGTGTGGAAAAAAGAAATGCAACACCCACCATTTTAAACTGTAGGGCCTTTGCTTTAAAAAAATATATAATGTTTGGGGGTTCAACGTAATTTTCTTGCAAAAAAAAAAATGTTTTCATGTAAACAAAAAGTGTCAGAAAGGGCTTTGTCTTCAAGTGGTTAGAAGAGTGGATGATGTGTGACATAAGCTTCCTAATGTTGTGCATAAAATGCCAGGACAGTTCAAAACCCCCCCAAATTACCCCATTTTGGAAAGTAGACACCCCAAGCTATTTGATGAGAGGCATATTGAGTCCATGGAATATTTTATATGTTGACACAAGTTGCGGAAAAAAGACAATTTTATTTTATTTTTATTTTTTTTGCACAAAGTTGTCACTAAATGATATATTGCTCAAACATGCCATGGGCATATGTGGAATTACACCCCAAAATACATTCTGTTGCTTCTCCTGAGTACAGGGATACCACATGTGTGGGACTTTTTGGGAGCCTAGCCACGTACGGGACCCCAAAAACCAAGCACCGCCTTCAGGCTTTCTAAGGGTGTACATTTTTGATTTCACTCCTCACTGCCTATCACAGTTTCGGAGGCCATGGAATGCCCAGATGGCACAAAACCCCCCAAATGACCCCATTTTGGAAAGTAGACACCCCAAGCTATTTGCTGAGAGGTATGGGGAGTATTTTGCAGATCTCGCTTTTTGTCACAAAGTTTTGAAAATTGAAAAAAGAAAAAAATATATATTTTCTTTCTTCATTTTCAAAAACAAATGAGAGCTGTAAAATACTCACCATGCCTCTCAGCAAATAGCTTGGGGTGTCTACTTTCCAAAATGGGGTCATTTGGGGGGGTTTTGTGCTATTTTGGCATTTTATGGCCTTCGAAACTGTGATAGGTAGTGAGTAGTGAAATCAAAAATTTGCGCCCTTAGAAATCCTGAAGGCGGTGCTTGGATTTCGGGGTCCCGTACGCGGCTAGGCTCCCAAAAAGTCCCACACATGTGGTATCCCCGTACTTAGGAGAAGCAGCAAAAAATGTTTTTCCTTGGGGTGTCTACTTTCCAAAATGGGGTCATTTGGGGGGGTTTTGTACTGCCCTGCCATTTTAGCACCTGAAGAAATGAGATAGGCAGTCATAAATTAAAAGCTGTGTAAATTCCAGAAAATGTACCCTAGTTTGTAGATGCTATAACTTTTGCGCAAACCAATAAATATACGCTTATTGACATTTTTTTTACTAAAGACATGTGGCTGAATACATTTTGGCCTAAATGTATGACTAAAATTGAGTTTATTCGATTTTTCTTATAACAAAAAGTAGAAATATCATTTTTTTTCAAAATTTTCGGTCTTTTTCAGTTTATATCGCAAAAAATAATAATCGCAGAGGCAATCAAATACCATTAAAAGAAAGCTCTATTTGTGGGAAGAAAAGGACGCAAATTTTGTTTGAGTACAACATTACATGTCCGCACAATTTCCAGTTAAAGCAGCGCAGTGCCAAATTGTAAAATCACCTCTGGTCTTTATGCTGCGTATTGGTCCGGGGCTTAAGTGGTTAAGTAGCCTCTCCCATAAAGCCGTGCGGGGATGCAATGCACTTTGGGAGGACAATTGCACTGTGGGTACCTGTCATGGATATGCATTAATGTCTGTCTGCCATCTTACCTTCCTCCTCATGTGTTCATCTAGAGACCAGACCTCCTTCACCTGGCTTCCTTTATAACCTCTCCCAGCCTGACTCCACCCCAGGCCCTATCACAGAACACTATATTAACCTGTGCACTGCAAGCCTGCTTTGCTGATCAACGTGTTTGTTAGGCATTGTGTGTTTGGGTTCCTGCCTGCCGTGTGCTACGTCTGTCTCTCTGTTACGTTATTGGCTTGTCCCCGACTATCCCTGTCTGCTCGTGACCCTTGACCTTCGGCTCGTTCTTCGTTATCCTTGTCTGCTTGTGGCCCCTGACCTTCAGCTTGTTATTCGGTTCTCTCTATCGTGTGCTGCTGCTTCCCCTCTTTTCCCCTTATCCTACGGGGTGTGAGCTAGGAAACTCCAGGGGCCGCGACCTGGTCCCAGCCTGCAGCGTAACATCCTCACCACTAGAGGCCCTGGAGAAGACCAGCTGGGTCTTAGACTCCGCGCCCTGGGGAATCTTGGCTCTCGCTTCCGTTGGGATCCCGGTTGTGCTCCTCTGGTCCCGCTTTCCACAACCACCCAGTTTCCTATCCGCAGAAGCCAGCCATAGGGTTCACTACCTCGCGGTGCACTCCTGTCCCCCTACGGTGTGCATCTGTCACCTGGCCACAGGTGACCCTGACAGTACCGTAGTCTTATTATCTACTTATGTCAATGGAGTCCCGTTCTCCTGGTACCGCAAGTTCCACAATCCATTGCTTCAAGGTTAATGACAGTCTTATATTACACCACAAACCGCCACCCCGCTACATACAATTTTGGTGTCGCTTTATTGATGACACATTCTTTATTTGGAAAGGTGATATTGATTCTTTACATGCTTTTATGGCCCATTTAAACTCTAACACATGGGGTATTAACTTTACCAATGAGTGCAGCTATTCAGCTATTAATTTTCTTGATCTTGTAATATTTAGAGAAGGAGATCGACTTACCAAAACACATTTTAAAAATACTGACAGGAATGGTTTTATACCTCAGGACAGTTGCTATCATCCTACGTGGCTGAAAATCATCCCTAAAGAACAGTTTGGTAGACTCCAGTGAAACTGTTCAAAAGAGGAGGACTATGTGGTCCAAGCTAACACGTTGAAAGACAGATTTCTCCAGAAAGGTTATCTCCATGAGGGTTTAGAACAAGAGATGGAGATAGTGTCTGAATTGGACCAACATACCCTTCTTTCTTCCCAGATTAGGCCTGATAGATCCAATAATTCTCATGAGTGGGCCTTTTTAACCATCTTTTATACTCAATATCATTGCATAAATAGACTTCTAAAAAACATTGAAAAATTTTGAAAAGGAAAATATTAGGTCCTGTTCTGCCAGATCGACCTAGAGTTATTTTTCGCAAATCCCAGATTCTTAGGAATGTCCTGGCCCCCAACATAGTCGATCTGACTCCTAAGCCAAAAATGTTTGGGAATTTATCTTTTTTTCCCCATGTAGGAGGTGTATGGTATGCAGGAATTACAAAACTTTGCGCACTACTTCCTTTAGTTCTACTTCCACAAAAATATATAAAATATAATAATTTATCACATGTAGAACTAATAGGGTTATTTATCTCCTATGGTGTACATGTGGATACCAATATGTTGGTAGAACCACTAGGGCATTGAATATCCGCATTGGTGAACAGTTGGTTAACATACGTATAGGATTCGGCAAGCATAGTCTTTCCAAACACTTTGCCATAGGAAAAATCTCTCATCTTTGGAAGTGATTGGAATTGAGAGATACACTCCACATTGGTGTGGAGGTAACCTTAGTAGGGAGATATCCAAACGTGAAACCCACTGGATTTTTTGACCTATGTACTTTCCGACCATTTGGTCTCAATGTGGAGTGGGATGTCAATTCCTTTTAAAAATAATAATTTTTGATTTTCATTTTATATATATAACCTTATATTTTAGATGGATACATTGTCTAATAACTCTCATGTTATAGTTTTTATTTTTGATGTATTTCTGTGTTTATTTAGAAGATAATCGTGTATGCAGTCGATTATACAGTTGTGCTCATAAGTTTACCCTGGCAGAAGTTATGAGTTCTTGGCCATTTTTCAGAGAATATGAATGATAACACAAAAACATTTATTTTTCTCATGGTTAGTGTTTGGCTGAAGCCATTTATTATCAATCAACTGTATTTACACTCTTTAAATCATGATGACAACAGAAACAACCCAAATGTCCCTGATCAAAAGTAAAAAACAAAAGCACATGATCGGCACTCACGCCACCTCTCTCCTCCTCTCCTTTCTCGGCGCGGACGTCAGCAGGGCTTTCTCAGCCCTGCCCGCTGTAGCTTTCAAATTGAGAGAGGGGAGAGGCGGCCTGTGATGTACACAGCGGCATTTTTTTTAAAAAACACATGCATTGGGGATATTATTTAAAATAGCAGAGGGGATTGAAGCAATGTCATTGAGTGGTTTAACAACCACTTTAAGTGTGCTTCCATGCAAAGGGCCGTATTTGCCTGCACGGAATGCACAGGTGTTCCATGCATCCACGTTCAGGCAGTCCTATTTATGTCTATTGGGACAAAGCGGCTGCATGGACGCAGCGGCTGATCCTAATTCTACATCTGTGTGGGTGCATGTCCCCGAATGCAGACACTGTGAGTTTGGGGTCAAGCACATGTATGGATGTCAGATTGGGAGAAGTTGCTGTGTCTGTGCAGCTGCTGCTTCCCAATAGCCATAAATGGGTCTGCCTGCATGCAAATGCACAGAACACCTGTGCATCCCATGCGGGCAAACGCGGCTCTTCGCACACTTAAGTACGCCCAAGTCTATAAATATTTCCTACAATCCCTACGATCCATCCCCTTTTTGATATTGGCAATTTGAACACCTCTAGTTATTAAAATAACATCTACATGCTTCATGAGGTCTGACATATGCGTTCTGTTACACATTTACCGCCGTATAGCTTTCTGCTAATGTGGTTGTAAGAGGGAGAAAAGATTGTACTGGCATCCATCCTCCTGTCAGTGATTTTACTGCACACTGAGAGCTGCATTGCAGATTCTCCTCTCACACAAGGCATGGGCTCAATATAGAAATGCAATTCCATCCTTTGTCCAGTCTAAATGGTTAAAAACGCTGTTATATATTGGTATTTATTTATTTTGTGGAGTTCATATATCCACAGATAAGGGGCGGGGAGGGAAGTCAACGTTACTCATTCTTTGTGTTCTCAAAGGCTGCAATGAGGTTGCTCAGCAGCACAATGCAAAAGCTCGCTAACAATGGCTGCATTGTATTCTAGGATCAGACAGCTTAAAAGTGGCTCTAAGGTACTTTGCTAGAGGATTGTGCGAACAATTTTTGTGTTTGAGCACAATTAAAAGTGATAAAGGCATTGTACTGTGTCTATTATATACTGCTAGCACATTCAGCAATGTGTTGGTTAACTGTATAGTATTGCAGTATAGGCTGATGCTGAATAATTGATTAAACTGGCGGCTCAGCTGATACTTATTTAAACAGGGTTTTCCTGCTTTCAATCATTCATGGCATGCTGAAACAAGAGTGTGGTTTATAGATTCATTAAACAAAATAATAAATAACGATCCCTGGAATTCTTAGAATTAAGGCTGGTTCATACTAGGACGCGCTGCGGGAAACGCACTTCCTTTGCGATCTATTGCAGGTGCCAATATATTGTTAACAGCACCCCAAACACAGATCACAAACGTTGTGTGTCTGCGGGCACCAGATTACATGATAGTGCTTCTAGAATGACAGTTTGTGCGAAGAGCTGCTCAGCCCATAGGAGCATTAGGTCCATTAGGGGCGCCCAGGCACTGCCCCCTCTCTCTAGGCCATCTCCTATATGCAATGGATAGATTCATGGCTGAATCTATCCATGACCGCCACGGCCACCCACTATTCATGCGTCCGGCCCCTTTCAGGGCACCGGGCGCATGAATTACAGCGGCCAGGTTTTTTTTTAAGCACCTGATTAGAGCCAGAGGCTCTAAAAGGCTTTGAGATAGGGGGGGCTCGTGACGCAGAGAGTGCGACCAGAGCCCACCCAGGCGTGTTGCAACAGCGAATGAATATTCGCTGTTGCAACACTGATCCCCCTCCCAGACAATCGGGAAGCGGGTCTGATACCCGTCACCCGATTGGCTGAAAGGACAGGAGATCCTATTGGATGCCTAGGAGGAAGGGAAAAGACCCACGGCAGAAGCGAGGAGGAGAAGAGCCGCTGGCCGATGCCTGGATGCCCGATCCCCGCCAATGCCTGGATGCCCGATTCCCGCAACTCCTCGGATTCCCGATCTCCGCCGCTGCTCCTCAGATGCCCACTGATGCCCCACACCTAGATACGGTAAGTGCCGGTGGACCGACCGGCAGACGGGGGGGGATTTGAGTTGCAGTGGTGGGGTTTGGTTGTTTGCAGCCCCCCCCAAACAAAAAACCACCAGCCGCCATTGCATAGGAGTCAATGACAGGCTGATGGCAGCTGCAGTTAAGGATGGATGATCATGGCTGGCAGTGGCGGCTAGTGCTCAAAATTTTTGGGGGGGCGCAAACAAACTGAAAAAAAGAAACATCAATTGCAGCTACTGTGCCATCAAACGCAGCTACTGTGCCATCAAACGCCGCCACTGTGCCATCAAACGCAGCCACTGTGCCCATAAATTGCCACCACTGTGCCCATTAAATGCAGCCACTGTGCCCATCAAACGCTGCCACAGTGCCCATCAATTGCTGACACTGTGCCCATCAATTTCTGCCAGTGTGCCCATCAATTGCCGCTACTGTGCTCCATCAAATGCTGCCAGTGTGCCCATCAATTGCCGCTACTGTGCCCCATCAGATGCTGCCAGTGTGCCCATCAATTGCCGCTACTGTGCCCCATCAGATGCCGCCAGTGTGCCCCATCAGATGCCGCCAGTGTGCCCCATCAGATGCTGCCAGTGTGCCCCATCAGATGCTGTCCGGAACTTACCTATCTCAGAGCGGGTCAGTGGTGGTCTCCTGCACGTCCTCCGAGTCTTCTTCCATCCTCTCTCAGGCGTCCAATCACAGCGCCTGACGTTTCAGCCAATCAGGTGACCGGTAACAGACCCAGCAACCTGATTTGCTGAGAGGCGGATTCAGTATTAGCAAAGCAAATTCCTTCGCTTTGCTAACACACAGCTGAGTGAACAGCGAACGCCCAGCATGGCGCCTGCTGTTCACTGTTTTGGGCGCCTATTAGAGCCTATTGCTCTAATCAGGTGCTTCCAAAATACACCCCCGCTGGTGTAATTCAGGTGCCCGACACCTGAAAAGGGGCCGGACACCTGAATAGGGGGTGTCAGTGGCCACCATAGATAAATTCATGCAATGGTGATAGAGCGGTGCAGGAGAGAGGGAGCGGCGCTCCTGCGCCCTTTATGGACGCACCGCCACTGATGGCTTGAGTTGGACCCAGTCTGCATCCAACTACACTCAACACAGGTATTTGCTGGCTATGTGAACAGTCACAGATAGCGGCACTCATTCTTGCTGCTAGAATTCGTGTCGCTTTTGGGTAATTTTTTTTTCTTAATCCATTTTTAGGTTTATATGTAATATATTGCAGGTTTACAGTTGAAAAGATGATTAGATGAAGTGGCTGCATTCTTTTTCCATTACCATATTTTTCTTTCATTTTTTCACCTGGTAATCCTGCAAATAACAGGTTTGTTGTATATGGATAGCTACACTCAGTTCTCTACTGTATGTATGTAGGGAGCTATGGTTGGCACCCAGACTCGACTTGTATAAGATATGTCTGCCTTTGTTCATCTTCATTACATGGGGGTGGGGATACTGATAGTTTAGAGAAGATAGATAACAAAGATAACAAAGATGACAAAGATCTTGTATTTCTGGCAAGATCAATAGGAATTTTCTGTAGTTGCTAAAATGTTCTTAGCCCAACAAAAGAAAACTAAAGCAGCCACCCCATCTGAGCATTAGTAAACTGCAATGTATTACAATTTTTTTCCTTGGGCTTAGACATTCTTTAAAGTGATATTAAAGGCTTGTTTTAAAAAAATAAAAATAACAAACATGTTATACTCACCTGCTCTGTGCAGTGGTTTTGCACACAGCAGCCCAGATCCTCCTCTTCTCGGGTCCCTCACCCGCACTCCTGGCCCCTCCCTTCTGCCGAGTGCCCCCACAGCAAGCAGCTTGCTATGGAGGCAACCGAGCCGCGGCTCAGACCTGCCCCTTCTTTCTCCTCATTGGCTCATTGACTTTGACAGCAGCGGGAGCCAATGGTGCTCGCTGCTGTGTCTCAGCCAATCACAAGGGAGAGTCCCGGACAGCCAATACTTTTGCGTAACATTGTTGGATCGACATGGGGCTCAGGTAGGAATTTGGAAGAATCAGTCAGCTTCTGATGACAATGTAATGCTTACCCCCGAAGGAGCTGCTGAAGTTTGAGTCAGATATCAACGACCTTCCTGGCAATGCCCCACCCTCTGACACACCAAGGCTGAAGGGAAAATATTTATATGTGCAGCACACAGTAAAACAATAACCAAAAGGATGGAAAAGCAGTGATAAACACTATAAAGGGTATGTGGAAACAGTCACAAAATAAAGTGCATCTCGGTAAATAACAAGCAGACCAATGATTTAACCCCTAATTCCTATAATAATGGGGTCATAAGGGACAATGCAAAAATAGTGGTTTGCCAGTCTATGTCAATCTTTCTCAAACTGGCAAGAGAGTTGGGGCCCAAATCCAACATTGGAGCACTCAAATGTGAGTCCCACAAACCTGGGTGTAAGTTCCTAAATGGCGCTCCAAGAGGCAATACTATGTCCTTTAAATAGTGTGTAGAGGGTACAGCCCATGGCCTCTTACAAACACATAGGATGACGACTTATCTCATCCCACTCTCCCTCCATTGCTCAGCAATGCCAGCTGCTATGACGTCCTCTCCTCGACTAAGTGGCAACACCAGACTTGACAGTGGCGTTCCCACAGACCATAAGATGTCAGCGATTCTGTTCTTTGAGTCCCCGACACTGCAGCAAATTAACCCATCAGCAGCGTGCTGCATGGCATGTGCTCTACAATGTCATCCCAATGACTCCCTGAAGCCCAGAAACAGTCCTTTCCTTTCCTAATCTGGAGAGCTCTGGTAATGCTGGATTCTGTCGTTTTAAAACACTCTGGAGCACCAGGTACAGTCTCTCTGGGGACTATATCTCCCATAAGTCTTTGCTCATCCCAGCAGGCTTTATCCTCTGCCTGGCTGTACAGCAACAGCATTACTGCTTCCTTTGTTTAACCGGTGGTGAGTGTGGCTTTCCTTTACTCTCTCTGTGGCTGCATACAGCCCTAAAAAAATGTTTGGTGTTCACTGGCCGGCAAGGAGAGGGAGAACAGCTACAGCACTGGGTGTGTGTTTGACACTGTCAGTGACAGCCTGGTCTGTGCAGCTGCAGCTCAAAGTATGCCTCTGACTGGGGCTATACACTCCCTCCACCAAAAGTATTTAGTCCCCAAAGAAGCTACAGGATATCGATGGAAGAATTAACAAATCAAACCCAACAGAGGATCACGAGACAGTATAACAGCAAGCTGAACATTAAATTAACACTGACAAGGAGCCAAGTAACATTTGCCCACATGAAAGAAATAGCAATAAACAGCTTGCATTAGGCACATTTGACCCTGGAATTCAGGTAATTTTTGTGGCCTGCAATAGGAGCAGGAATAGGAGACTCCCACCATGGTGTGTCAGTCGGTGGACCATAGACTCTGTCCATTGGTATAAGTGTTTTGGGTATTTCAGTGGTGACTGCTTCATATGAACTTGGCCATCTTGCATCACTCGAGGTTCCCACAGCTGGCCAAATCCATTGCTTAACTATTTGCTCTTTGAGTTCAGACAGTTCTCTGATAGATGATCCCACTGCATCTTTGGAAAGCTGTGAAGAAGACATATCTTCTAGCTTCTTTGTTTTTATCTTCTGTCCACAGGATATTGTCATAGAATGCTAGTGTAGCGGGTATTTAAATTTAGGGGGAGCATCTGGGTGGTAGTATGACCCAGATGCACTGATTGTTAGGGAATTTGGGACCCTTTTTATTCGTGGAGGACTCCAGTGGTGTGCAGTTCCCTGCGGCCTGTGGGTGGCACTGTCGCCCTGGGCCGGGGTTGAACCATCACTGCAGCGCTGTGCCCTTTTTGTCCTGTTTCGGCAGCCGTGCGGCGGGGCGGCGAACCCGCTGTGCCTGTCGGGAGAGGAGATAAAGACGAGAGACGCCCTCAACACGAGCTTCAGAGTCGGAGGTCACAGCCGCGCCCAGGCACCTTCAGCCTGGGTGCCGGTGTTCCGGAGTTCCGGGCCCAGGTGCCCTTGACCTGGCCGGAGCGGGAGATGGAGTCCATCCCAGGCACCTTCAGCCTGGGGTGAGGTACTACGGAGGAGGCCCGGGGCCCAGTACCTTCGACTGGGTTTCCGCAGGGGTGGAAGAGTCCGAGGGGCCCTAAGGTATTGGGCGCCCAAATCTGAGACGAGGAGGCCAGGGAGCGTAACCCCTCCGAACAGTCCGGTGCAGCATTTGCCGGTGACGGCGGGGCCTTTGGTAACTCTCTTGGAAGGATGTCTTCCCTCTGACAGGGGCTGCATTTAGTGAAGGTAATTCTGTTCTTGTTCTACACGGTCTGTGGCAGCGGCTGTGCGCCATAACCGTTGGTGACTCTACAATGGTTAGTTCTATTTGAGGATTGTGCCTTGACCTACTCCCCACTTATACTGAACTGTTCTTTGGGTCACAACCTGTCTGCTGTTAAAGGACGATTTATTGCTGTCAGAGAATAAATAAGAGTTGGACCTTTTCAGTGGTGTGGAACTCCAGTTACTGGGAGCAAAGGGGGGTCATCTATAGAACGGACTTGGCTCTGGGTTATGCACACGACCCGAAGGTAAACAGGTGTTGGCTTTCACCTCTACACATTAGAGGACATAGGCCGTAGTGTACCGCACCTCTCCTCCCTGATCCACCTAGACCAGACAACAAGCCGAGAAGAAGAAGGGGTGAGAGGGGAGAGGCCGCTACACTAGCAAACCAGACTGTGTGACTGCACAGAGGAGACCAAACAGGTGTAGGTGAAAGTGTAACAATTTATTAAGGAAAGTAAACAGACAAATAAACACCTCCAACAGAACCTAACCAAATAACAGTGACTTATAGAAAATATATACAATAAGGGGGAATACCGGAATCGTAGTGAAAGCCAGGCCGAGGTCATACACAAGGGGGTCGAAGCAGATGGGTATGGATGGGAATCAAACAGGAACAGGGAGGGGACGCATGGATTGGCTGCAGAGCAGGGATCCAGGTAACAGGAGGGACAGATGCAGGATGGGCTCAAGGTAGGGATCAGGTCGGATTGGGTCAAGCAGGATGCAGGTTCAAGTCCAGGTCACAGGTCCTAGATCAGGGAGAGAGATACCAGGGCAAGGAGTGTTTGTATTTTCTGGGTATTTATAGGAAGTCTTGTAATCAGGCTTCAGGTCACAGCTGAGCGCAGGAAGTGCTGCCTGTCCCACACTGCCGGAATACACCCGCTGGTGAACGCCAGTACTACAGTCCATGGATCATGCATTACCACCAGCAGGTGAGATCCTCCAACAAAGATATTGGCTGCTGGCGGACACTAGTAGGACTCCATAGGACCAACAGCACCACCAGCGGGTGAAGCCTTTCCTGACAGATATCTTCCCTGGCTGGAACACTTTCTCTGCTGAAGTTTTATTTTTTTGTGTCAGATGCTTGTGCACTGGCAGCAACAGGAAGTGCATTCTCTCCACCAAAAAATCACATCTGGAGGTGACAGGAGCCAGCAGTTTCCTCAACAGATCTGTGTTCATCTCAGAGAACTTCTCATGGACCCTGGTGGCTGAGAACACACAATGGCCAGTGTGTTGAAAGTCCTGAGCTGCTCAACAGCGAATGAATCAAACAACACCTTGATTGTAAGTAACTGTTGCAGGGGTACATCTCTGCTCCAATGCCTTAACCCTTTAAGTTCTTCAACTTTTGCAGAGGCATATACTTCAAGTGCTCATTAATGAAGGCTCGAATCAACAAAGTCATTTGAGCATCAAAGTCAGTGAAAGCTGACTCTGGTAGGATCAGCTGATGTAGCAGGGTTCCTTCTTCTACAGTGCTCAAAGCGATGCTTCTGATAACGTTTTGGAGATCGATAGACATCATTCTCCTAAACAGCATAACTCCATACAAAAACAGACATCATGAGTTGTCTCTTTATGGTATTTGATTTTAATTAAATTTTTTTAAAGGGTCAAGCCTCTCCTTCTTTTTTGCATTACAACATGATCGGAAGCTGGCTGATGTAGTCAGGCATCTGTCTGGCTTTAGTAGTTACTTTATGGCCTCTGCCTGTGCTCTTCCTCCTTCAGAGGACATTATGTCTGTAGTGGCCTGCACTTCTGCAATTGTAACAGAACACTGAATTTGACTTAAGCTCAAGATGAGTAGCTTGTGTCATCTTCCCAAGGTGCTCACTGATTTTCTCTGCTAGCAAGGTCACCATTTCCTTATATTGGGACATTTCCTCCTTCACTGCAGCGATTTCTGAGTTAACTAAGTTTGCTGGGGGGGGGGGGGTATTGTTTCGGTCAGCCACTGACCATCATTGTTAGGGAGTACTATGGTTCCAGCCAGCCACTGATTGTCAAAGCTGGAGAGGGGGGAGTGTAAATGTTCCAGCCACCACTTACTGACCGCCAGTGTTGGGGGGTGGTTATTTTTTCAGCCTGCCACTGACCACCAATACTAAATAGCAAAGAGTGGAGTGGTCAGGAATTTGTCATCTATAGCCCAATATACAAAGTGCAGTGGTTAGGAATAGACAATAGAAAAAATAATATATAGTGCAGCACACAGGAGTATGTATTGCATAGAGTGCAGAGCTCAGGAGTGTATGTCACACAGGGTGCAGGGTTCAGGAGGATGTGTTACACAACACTCAGGGCTTAAGAGTGCATGTTGCACCAGGTACAGAATTCAGGAATGCATATTGTACATGGTGCAGAGCTCAGGAGTGCATGTCACACAATTTGCAGGGCTCAGAAATGCATATTATGCAGGCTGCAGAGCTTAGGAGTGCGACTTGCACAAGATGCAGAGTTGAGCAGTGCATATTGCATAGAATGCAGAGATCAGGAGTGCATGTTGCACAGGGTATAGGGCTCAGGAGTGTGTTTCACACCGGGCACTAAACTCATGAGTGCATATGCACAGGGTGCTGGAGTGGGACACACAGGTTGTGGCTGTCCTCTAACAATACAGAGATTGCACAGATAATTGGAGCTATTTCCCTGTTGATGTGTGTTACCATTCACAACAGCAGTGGGCTCTGTTAAATATATTGTGAATGGGAGCGATACTTTTCAAAGCCTATAACTATTGTACCTTCAATTTCTGGTAAATACAGAGATTTCAGGCTCCATTACTTTTTTGGAATTTTTCATGATAGAACATTGCATGTAACTGTTCATCCCATCAATTGAGTAATATTAATTATAGCAGTTTAGGGGTGAGTGAGGTCATGATTATATTTTAAGTGGATGATGGGAATGTGGATTGGAAATGTAATGGAAGAGTTTAATTATTTAAAAAATTAGTCCTTGGACTCAGGGGCATATTTATAATGTTCAATGAGGCATGGAGTCCACCCACTGTGTACCATCCACTTACAATGCTGGGGGAGAAAGGGGGTAGTTATTGTTCCAACCATCCAATGACCATCAATCGGTGAATGGGTCAAATTGTTCCAGTCAGCCACTGACCATCATCATAAATACTGAGGGGGTTATTGCTCCATCTAGCCACTGATCACAAATACTTCCGACCAAAGTGTTAATTGTTTCAATAGGTGTAAAAAAAGGGGGGATATACTGCGCTGAGATAAATACAACAAAAACAAAAACAGCCGCCAACACTACTGTAGATAAAGCAATAAGAAAATGTGAATGTAAGTGTAGCGCTAATTTTGTTAGTCTATGTACAATAGTAAACCGTACATAGATGTGACTGGGAGACGTGGTTAGGTGTGTGCTAAACCAAAGCAAAACTAGTGCAAAGCCACAAACAAAACCAATGGAGATAAATCACGTGGTTATACATAAGAAGAAACATTGCAGTGATAATTGGTATGACCCATAATGATTAACAAAACGATAAATATTAGCTGTGGCAACTAAAATATTTAAAAATAAAATCCAAGGAAAGAAATCATTCATCAATTTTAAAGGTGAAGTGAAGGTCAATCCAAAAAGAAGTGTTCATTTGTGATATACACTTGTAGTTCAAATATGGAATGCTGTGAAAACCGCCACCAAGAGTGAGTTGAAGGAGGCTTACCGGAAGTCTCAGACTTGAAAAGGCATATGCCAGTCAAGTCGAGATAAGCTTGGGGGTTATCAAACTCAGCATGGAAGCTCTGAAGTCTGAGGGGTTATTTATTCCACTTCAATCACACAGGACATCCAGTATGTTGATCACGGGTTCATAAATGTATACAAAAGGCTCGGTATCCGTATTTTGTACGTATGAAAGTAGAAAAAAAGTTCACATAGCGTGATACCGTATGGAAAGATTTTTAATTTTAAAAAAGATAACAATAGAACACTCACATTTAAGATGGTTAAAAAGGCATGAATTCAGGTAATGGAGCGATACGTGTAGACAGGTCCACCCGACTAGTTTCGACTAATCAGTCATCATCTGGGGTATAGACTCTGTCCTCCACGCATCGCACTAAATAGATAAAATGAGCTCTGTGATCCTGGATGTGGACCACCGTTACATCACTTCCGGTTCTTTATGAGGAATTTATGTCAACTTGATAGTACTTGTGTGGTTATTATTCCTTAAGCAGTCAAACCATTATATGTGTAGTAATATTAAAATTTAAATATTTTAAACAGAGGCGGCGTGTCACGTATCGTGACACCGCCGTGTGTGTAACCAAGCCTCTCTGTGGGAACGCTACGTCAGATCCGCTGCAGCGTCCCATCGGAGTGCAGAGCGGTGTCCAAGCCTCGCTGTGAAAACGAGGCCCGGACACAGCGCCGCAACGTCACGTCCGCCGTGTCTCACGTGACACAGTCAACTAGACACACTATCCACACCTCGCTATGAAAACGAGGCGTGGGTCCGGCGCGACGTATGGCCAAGCCTCCTGATTGGCAGACAGCGCTAATACATCTAATGTGAAGGCTCAATACAGAACGGATAGCTCGCCTGTCATCTCAAATGAATGGAGACAAATAACATATATATATATGGGCGAACCTGCTGGCTACTTAAATTGCATAACAATCAGGGGGATGGTATATGTCATCTAAAGTTACATAAAAAATGTTTAAACATGTTTTTAAACATGCAATTGAGTATATAAAAGTGTATGTGGAAAGGATATACCAATCTTTCACATTGTATGATTACAATGTGAAACTTAAACCACCCAAGTACATCATTCGAGTATGTAATACAAGTCTATGCATATATAGTTATACCTCAAATATGTAGAAAAGTATAAAATGTTTGAAAATATAATTTAAAAAATGTATGTATATCTTAGAATGGTATCATCATAAAAAAAATATTTACTTTTATAATTACAGTAATACTTGGAATTAAAATGAATAATAATAAAGAATAATAAAAATATTTGATTATTCAGGAGAAGTCGTATTATATTAAGTGTCACTCAAGACATATTAATAAAATAATTAATGTCCCACTCAACATTCATTCCCTGTGGGTGGTGGGTCTGGAGCTCATATATCCAGAATGTTTCTAACCTGGATACTCCCCTAGTGGTGGCTCCTCCCCTCCATGGGGCCACAAAGCAGTCTATGACCAAAAATTGAGTGCCGCTAGGATTTCGGGCGTGGTGTTGTCGGTAGTGCCTGGGGACAGTATGTTTTATACTCCCAAGTTTTATCTTGCTAATGTGTTCAGACACTCTAGCAGTAAAGGTTCTTATAGTCCTGCCTACGTATTGTTTTCCGCATGGACAGGTCAGCAAATATACGACATGAGTTGTAGCACACGTGCAAAACTGTTTAATAGGGTAAACCCTGTTAGTCACTGAGGATCTAAACTCTTTTGTAGACTTTCTTCCACATGTGTTATATTGGCAGACAACACATTTTTTACAGGGGTAATAACCCGTCCAATTATGGAAAAAGGTGGGTTTGATAGGTGGGTTTATAATATTGGGTGCGATCTTATTTTGGAGAGAGGGTACTCCTTTATATATTACCTTAGGTCTTTCAGGAATTATTGCACCCAATACTCTATCATTTCTCAATATCCCCCAGTGTTGTTCAAAAATGGCTTTAATTTGCCTGTGTTGAGTGGAAAAAGTAGTAAGAAAGGACCATTTGAAAGTATCATTCCCCTCTTTAGGTGGTCTATCTTCAAGTAATGTAGATCTTTCTATGTCCAGCACTCTCTTCAGATCACTCTCAATTTCTTTCTGGTTATACCCTTTCTCCAGAAATCTTTTCTTTAATACATTTGCTTGTGTCACAAAAGTGTCAATTTCGGTGCACTTCCTGCGAAGACGTAGGAATTGACTCTTGGGGACCGATTTAAGCCATGACTTATGATGGCAACTATTTGTGGGTATAAATCCATTTCGGTCAGTAGATTTAAAATATGTACTGAACTTGAACTGTTGTCCTGATCTTTCAATCTGTAAGTCCAAAAAGTGTATCATGGACTGACTGGATTTGTATGTGAGGGTAATGCCTCTATCATTATTATTTAACACTGAGAAGAAGTTCTCCAGTGTTCGTGGAGTACCAGCCCATAGGAGGAGGATGTCATCGATGTACCTGGCCCAGAGCAAAAGCTGAGGGTCTTCCAGAGCATAGACAACATCCTCCTTCCACTTGGCCATGAACAAATTGGCCAAACTTGGTGCAAATTTCGCTCCCATTGCAACTCCTTTCTGTTGAAGGTAATAGTGTCCGTCGAATCAAAAATAATTATGTTGAGTTGCGAATTCCAATAATTCCATAATGAAATTTACCTGAGGGGCAGCTAACGTGAGGTCTCTGTTTAGAAATTGTTGTGCAGCCTCCATACCCCTATGATGTGGGATGCAGGTGTACAGAGACGCCACGTCCGCCGTGGCCATGGTAAGTTCGCCCTCAAAGGATGTTGACATAATGCGTTTGATAACATCCCTAGTGTCCTTAAGGTAAGATGGCATGGTTCTAACAGAGGGTTGCAAAAAAAATCTATGTATTTCCCTATCCTGAATGTAATAGAATCTCTCCCACTAATAATGGGACGCCCAGGAGGGGAAAAGCGAATCCTTATGGATTTTGGGCAGATAATATATAATCGGAATTCTAGGGGCTAAAGGGACAAGATACGACTTTTCTTTATAGTTTAAAATTTGCGAATCAAAGCCTCTAGTGATGAGATTAGTCAGCTTTTTCTTATATTTAAGAGTTGGGTTACTTGGTATTTCTTTATAGGTGTCTTGATCGCTCAAGATTTTGTACATCTCTTCCATGTAACTAGCTTTGCCTAACAAAACTATGCCTCCGCCTTTATCGGCGGGGCGTATGACAAGATCTTTATTGTCACATAGGGTTTTGAGGCCCGTACTAGGTAAAGGATTATTAGTAACTTTTTTAGGGGGTAACTTGGCCAGATCCTGAAGGACCAAATCGCTAAACATATTTAATGCTGGAGCTAGCTGGTTAGGAGGATTAAAAAGTGAGGGGTTCGCTAGCCCGAATGGACAGTGCCTGAAGTAGCTGCCCTTGCTACATTTCTGGTGGGATTTGAAGTAATGTAGCGTTGGATATTAATTTTCCTAATATACTTATGTATATCCACGAAGGTGTTAACCACTTAAGCCCCGGACCATTTTGTAGCTAAAGGACCAGAGGTGTTTTCAGAATTTTGCACTGCGCTGCTTTAACTGTAAATTGTGCGGACATGCAATGTTGTACCCAAACGAAATTTGCGTCCTTTTCTTCCCACAAATAGAGCTTTCTTTTAATGGTATTTGATTGCCTCTGCGATTTTTAATTTTTGCGATATAAACGGAAAAAGACTGAAAATTTTGAAAAAAAATGATATTTTCTACTTTTTGTTATAAGAGAAATCGAATAAACTCAATTTTAGTCATACATTTAGGCCAAAATGTATTCAGCCACATGTCTTTAGTAAAAAAAATGTCAATAAGCGTATATTTATTGGTTTGCGCAAAAGTTATAGCGTCTACAAACTAGGGTACATTTTCTGGAATTTACACAGCTTTTAATTTATGACTGCCTATCTAATTTCTTGAGGTGCTAAAATGGCAGGGCAGTACAAAACCTCCCCAAATTACCCCATTTTGGAAAGTAGACATCCCAAGGAAATTGCTGAGAGGCATGTTGAGCCCATTGATTTTTTATTTTTTTTGTCTCAAGTGATTGAATAATGACAAAAAAAAAAAATTACAAAAAGTTGTCACTAAATGATATATTGCTCACACATGCCATGGTTATATGTGGAATTGCACCCCAAAATAAATGTTGCTGCTTCTCCTGAGTACGGGGATACCACATGTGTGGGACTTTTTGAGAGCCTAGCCGCGTACGGGCCCCCGAAAACCAAGCACCGCCTTCAGGATTTCTAAGGGCACAAATTTTTGATTTCACTCCTCACTACCTATCACAGTTTCGAAGGCCATAAAATGCCAAAATAGCACAAAACCCCCCCAAATGACCCCATTTTAGAAAGTAGACACCCCAAGCAAATTGCTGAGAGGCATGTTAAGCCCATTGAATTTTTTTTTCTTGTCCCAAGTGATTGAATAATGACAAAAAAAATAAAAATTACAAAAAGTTGTCACTAAATGATATATTGCTCACACATGCCATGGTTATATGTGGAATTGTACCCCAAAATAAATGTTGCTGCTTCTCCTGAGTACGGGGATACCACATGTGTGGGACTTTTTGAGAGCCTAGCCGCGTACGGGCCCCCGAAAACCAAGCACCGCCTTCAGGATTTCTAAGGGCACAAATTTTTGATTTCACTCCTCACTACCTATCACAGTTTCAAAGGCCATAAAATGCCAAAATAGCACAAAACCCCCCCAAATGACCCCATTTTGGAAAGTAGACACCCCAAGCTGTTTGCTGAGAGGCATGGTTAGTATTTTACAGCTCTCATTTGTTTTTGAAAATGAAGAAAGAAAATAATTTTCTTTTTTTTTTTTTTCAATTTTCAAAACTTTGTGACAAAAAGCGAGATCTGCAACATACTCACCATACCTCTCAGCAAATAGCTTGGGGTGTCTACTTTCCAAAATGGGGTCATTTGGGGGGGTTTGTGCCATCTGGGCATTCCATGGCCTCCGAAACTGTGATAGGCAGTGAGAAGTGAAATCAAAAATTTACACCCTTAGAAAGCCTGAAGGCGGTGCTTGGTTTTTGGGGTCCCGTACGCGGCTAGGCTCCCAAAAAGTCTCACACATGTGGTATCCCCGTACTCAGGAGAAGCAACAGAATGTATTTCTTTCTCGTACATCACGGGACACAGAGCGACATAGTCATTACTATGTGGGTTATATAGATACCTTCAGGTGCTGGCACTGGCAACTTCCAAAACTGGAAGTACCCTCCCCTATATAAGCCCCTCCCATCCGGGAGTACCTCAGTTTTTTGCCAGTGTCTAAGGTGTTGGCCAAGAAGTAACATGTGTTTTTCACTGAGCTTGCGTACAGGTTCTTTTGGGCCTCAGTAAGCTATTCCGGATCCGACCAAAAAAGCTTCATAGCTAAACGGTCGGTACCCGGGCCTTGCAAGAGAAGAGCAAGGTTTTGCCTGTAATGCCTCTCTTAGGAGGGCTGGACCCTGGGATCCAGAGCTCTGGTCATACCCACGACCAAGATGTTTTCTGTGCAGGGTGCTATACAGGTCCAGGGGAGTGGAATCCTTGGGAACCCGGTCCCTGAAGGTTTAATTACAATGCCTGCCGTGATAGGTGAAGTTTGGGCTTCTGTGGACCAAACAGAGTCCTGCGGCGAGGAAAAGGTAAGTGGGGGCCCTCAGGAACTTGGTTCTATTGGGGGACCCCCAAGCCTAATTTGTCTTTCTGCCTGTTACCTAAGGTATTCCCGCTAATATTCTGTGCATGCCTGTTACTACTAAGAAAATGTAAAAAATTTTAATAGTAGGCAAGAAAAAAAAAAAATGGTAAGACCGCGGTACCTGTGTTAAACACTAGAGGCCGCTATGGTTCTTTTTTCTTGTAATGTGGATTTTTTTCTTCCAAAGTCAAATCCAGGCAGTTGGTAAGTTCTCTGCTGGGAAGCTGTCTCCTCTGCCCTGTTGCTGCGCTCATCCATCCCCGGGCCCTGCGGCAGGGACCCTGGCTCCCATCTAGCTCCTTATTTTTTTTAAAAGAGCGCCGAAGGCGCACGTGCCCACGCGCGTGCGCGTGCACGCGCATGCGCCTCTATATATAGAGGCGATCTGGAAAAAGGGGCGGAGCTGGTGGATGACGCTCGGTGTGCGCCGCGGCGCTACTGCGCATGTGCGGGCGTCCAGCGTGTTTAAAGGCACAATCACAGCTGGCTATTGAAGTGCACAGACAGAGCTAGCAACAGTAAATAAGGCACACAGAGGCGGTTGATGCAGGCATCCCCTAGAAAGGCACTTTAGTAGACACCAACTGTTATATAGCAGCAATTGTGCTAGACTATTATCAGTAAAAGTGGTGTATTACGGCTGGAATACCTCAGCTTTGGGCTTAGGAATATGCCGTCCAGAAGCTCCGGAACTAAATCTTCCAGGAAGCGAAGGGGGTCTCCATCGGGCTCTGAGGATCTTGGGCATGCTTCTGCTGCACCAGTCTCCCCTGAAAATTCAGAGGTTAGTGACCGTAGAGACCCCGCAGGAGTACCTGGTACTGTGGCTGTCCTCAGTTCACCTGCTCCTGTGTATGTAACAGAGGAGGTTTTTTCCTCAGCTCTGGGAGGATTAGAAGAGAGATTGTCAACATTGATCGCTGCCTCCCTGTCACAGGGAAAGCACGCCCGATCTCTGTCTCCTCCTTCAGAGTACCTGTTAGCGGAGCAACAGTCCCATACAGGGATCGACCTGCCTGAAGGGGATCAGGATGAGGTTAATTCTGTTATAGAGGAATCAACAGTGGAGGAACCTTTCTCAGCATCTCAAGCTGAAAGATTATGGGTTCAGTCTCTGACTAACATGGTCCGATCAGCATTTAAAATGCACCTTGCGGAACCATCAACCACTACTGTCTCCTCGCTGGGGTCGCTAAAAGCTCCCCAGACTGTCTGTTCCTTTCCACTTCACCCTTTACTGGAAGGGCTCATTTACCAGGATTGGGAACATCCTGATAAAATATTTACTCCCCCCAAGAGATTTCCGGTGGTCTATCCCATGGAGGATAAGTTCATCAAAAAATGGAGGGTCCCTACAGTGGACGCAGCCATCTCTTGTGTGAATAAATCACTGACATGTCCAGTGGATAATGTCCAAATGTTCAAGGACCCAATAGATAAAAAATTGGAGTCCTTATTAAAATCTGCTTTTTCTACAGCAAGCTTGGTGACACAACCAGTAGTGGCAGCTATTGGGGTCTGCCAAGCAGTGAAGGATCAGTTGAAACAGGTCTTAAGGGACTTGCCAGATCAGCAGGCCCTTGCCCTAGCTGATCTACCTAGAGCCTTATGCTTTGCGGTTGACGCCATAAAGGATTCAATCCATCAGGCCTCCCGCCTCACGCTGTCTGTACTACATATGCGCAGGCTTCTATGGCTCAAAAACTGGTCTGCTGAAGCTCCCTGTAAAAAATTGCTGGTTAGCTTCCCATTTCATGGTGAACGCTTATTCGGGGAAGACCTGGACAAATATATCCAGAAAATTTCCAGCGGTAAAAGTACACTCTTGCCGGTTAAAAACAGAGTTAGAGGTCCCTCTTTTAAGAGGCCTGCTTCTCCAGTCCCTGGGGCATCGGCTGTGAAACAGTTCCGACGGCCTCCTCGGTCAAATCCCGGGGGTAAAAATCAGGGACAATCGCAGGGTAATAAGAAACCCTGGGTCAGGAGAGGTACAAAACCTCCCCCAAAGTCAAATTCATGAAGGGTTGCCCCCACTCAATCGGGTGGGGGGAAGACTCCAGTTGTTCGCAGAGACCTGGCGGGACACGATCAGAGACAGATGGGTGCTCTCCGCAGTAAGTCTGGGATACAGATTGGAGTTAAAAGACTCTCCTCCTTCCCATTTTATGAGGTCAAACGTGCCAAGGGATCCCCGGAAGAGAGAGTCCCTCCTGTTGGCACTAGAACAACTATTGCTCCAAGGAGTAATTATGGAGGTTCCCCTGGAAGAATGGGGGTTCGGGTTTTACTCAAACCTCTTTACAGTCCCGAAGCCAAACGGGGACGTGAGGCCCATATTAAATCTAAAAGGGCTAAACAAATTCCTGCATATCAGGACTTTCCGGATGGAGTCGATCCGATCGGTGGCCACTGCCCTACAAGGGGAGGAATGGTTAGCCTTGATCGACATCAAAGATGCTTATTTGCACATTCCCATCTTTCCAGTCCACCAAAAATTTCTACGCTTTGCAGTAGAAGGGCGCCATTTTCAGTTCAGAGCCTTACCCTTCGGTCTGGCCACAGCACCACGAGTGTTCACAAAAATTCTGGCCCCATTATTGGCCAATCTAAGAACACAAGGTGTAACGATAATGGCATATCTAGACGACTTGTTGCTGATAGACCACTCAGTGAAAAAACTAGAAGTGGTCGTTCACAAGACAATCAAGTATCTGGAATCTCATGGTTGGATTATCAACCGAGACAAGTCAGCCCTAAAACCAGTCAAAAGTCTGGACTACTTGGGGCTAAGGCTGGATTCAGGCCAGAGAAAAATATTCTTGCCTCGAGAAAAGGTGTTGTCTTTGAGAGATTTGATCCACCTAGTGGGTACAAAAAGACAGCCGTCCATACGCCTGTGCATGAGGCTGCTGGGAAAAATGGTGGCATCATTCGAAGCAGTACCCTACGGTCAATTCCATTCAAGGAATTTGCAAAGGGCCATACTGTCAGCCTGGAACAAGAAATTTCAGGCCCTAGACTTACCAATGTCCTTGTCCCCTTCCATTCGCAAGAGCCTCCGTTGGTGGTTGGTTCTCCAGAATCTGGAAAAAGGGAAATCCTTCAGTCCGATTTCTTGGAAGGTGGTCACTACAGATGCCAGCCTTATAGGCTGGGGAGCAGTACTGGAGCAATGGTCTCTCCAGGGCAGATGGTCGGATGCAGAAAAGGCCCTGCCCATCAATCTCTTAGAGATACGAGCAGCCCGGTATGCCCTAGTAGCATGGACATCCAAACTCCAAGGGTCCCCTGTCAGAATTCAATCAGACAATGCCACAGCAGTGGCATATATCAATCATCAGGGTGGCACCAGGAGTCGTGCAGCCCCGAGGGAAGTAAATTACATCCTGAAATGGGCAGAAAGATATGTCCCAGCCATATCCGCGGTATTCATTCCAGGAGTGGAGAATTGGAAGGCGGACTTTCTAAGTCGCCAGCAATTATGCCCAGGGGAATGGTCCCTTCACCCCGAGGTTTTCCGGACAATATGTCAGCGGTGGGGAACACCGGATGTAGATCTTCTAGCATCCAGATTCAACGCAAAGGTGGACAGGTTTGTCTCTCGGACAAGGGATCCCCTAGCTTGCGGCTCGGATGCCCTAGTGTTCCCTTGGGATCAGTTCAAGCTGATATATGCATTTCCACCGCCACAATTGTTACCTCGATTACTCCGCAGAATCAGGGTAGAAAAGAAACCAGTGATTCTGGTGGCTCCAGCGTGGCCCCGAAGAGCATGGTACGCGGAGATTGTAAAAATGTCAGTGGGGAGTCCTTGGACTCTCCCACATCGTCTGGACCTGCTTTCGCAAGGACCGATATACCACCCTTCCTTACCAGTCCTAGGTTTGACGGCCTGGCTATTGAAGCCCACATTCTAAAAAAGAGAGGTCTCTCTAATCCTGTGGTAGCTACCATGATCAATGCCAGGAAGCCGGTATCCAGGCAGATCTACTATAGAATCTGGAAGGCGTACATCGCCTGGTGTGAGGCCAAGAAATGGCATCCACGTAAGTACGTAATAGGTAGGATTCTGGACTTCCTACAGTGGGCTGTAGATAGGAAGCTTGCCTTGAGTACTATCAAGGGTCAGATTTCGGCCTTGTCAATATTTTTTCAAAGGCCCTTGGCTTTGCATTCACTAGTCAAAGCTTTTATACAAGGAGTGATGCGTATTAGCCCTCCGGTTAATATTCCCATATGTCCATGGGACTTAAACCTGGTTCTGTCTGTTCTACAGAAGCAACCATTTGAACCATTACAGCACATTTCCTTGGTTCTTCTCACCAGGAAATTGATTTTTCTAGTAGCCATTTGTTCGGCTAAAAGAGTGTCGGAATTAGCCGCTATGTCCTGTAAAGAGCCATATCTGGTTATCCATAAGGACAGAGTAATGTTACGTCCTCATCCAGCCTTTCTTCCTAAGGTGGTATCGAGGTTTCATTTGAACCAAGATGTGGTTCTTCCTTCCTTTTTCCCCAAACCTAGTTCGGTAGAGGAAAAGTTATTGCATTCTTTGGATGTAGTAAGAGCAGTTAAAGCTTATCTAAAAGCCACTGCTCAGATTCGTAAAACGGATACTTTGTTTATTCTGCCGGAAGGCCCCAGAAGGGGTCAGGCAGCGTCAAAATCTACTTTAGCCAAGTGGATTCGACAGGTCATAATGCAAGCCTATGGCTTGAGAAGGAGACCGCCTCCGTTCAAAGTTAGGGCGCACTCCACGAGAGCAGTTGGAACTTCATGGGCAGTGCATCACCAGGTCTCCCTGGCTCAGATCTGTAAGGCCGCAACATGGTCTTCAGTACACACGTTTACTAGGTTCTACCAGGTGGACGTTAGAAGTCAGGAGGATGTCGCCTTTGGGCGCAGTGTGTTGCAGGCCGCAAAAGATCCTCATGTCTGATAGCGCTCAGCTTATGTATGGTGTATCCCCCCCCTCATTGGGCATTGCTTTGGGACGTCCCACATAGTAATGACTATGTCGCTCTGTGTCCCGTGATGTACGAGAAAGAAAATAGGATTTTTATAACAGCTTACCTGTAAAATCCTTTTCTTGGAGTACATCACGGGACACAGAGCTCCCACCCCTCTTTTGGGGACACTTATTGCTTTGCTACAAAACTGAGGTACTCCCGGATGGGAGGGGCTTATATAGGGGAGGGTACTTCTGGTTTTGGAAGTTGCCAGTGCCAGCACCTGAAGGTATCTATATAACCCACATAGTAATGACTATGTCGCTCTGTGTCCCGTGATGTACTCCAAGAAAAGGATTTTACAGGTAAGCTGTTATAAAAATCCTATTTTTGGGGTGTAATTCCACATATGCCCATGGCATGTTTGAGCAATATATCATTTAGTAACAACTTTGTGCAAAAAAAAATAAAAAAAATAAAATTATTTTTTCCGCAACTTGTGTCAACATATAAAATATTCCATGGACTCGACATGCCTCTCAGTATATAGCTTGGGGTGTCTACTTTCCAAAATGGGGTCATTTGGGGGGGTTTTGAACTGTTCTGGCATTTTATACACAACATTAGGAAGCTTACATCCACTCTTCTAATCACTTGAAGACAAAGCCCTTTCTGACACTTTTTGTTTACATGAAAACATTTTTTTTTTTTTGCAAGAAAATTATGTTGAACCCCCAAACATTATATATTTTTTTAAAGCAAAGGCCCTACAGATTAAAATGGTGGGTGTTGCATTTTTTTTTTCCACACAGTATTTGCGCAGCGATTTTTCAAACGCATTTTTTGGGGAAAAAATACACTTTTTTTAATTTTAATGCACTAAAACACACTATATTGCCCAAATGTTTGATGAAATAAAAAAAGATGATCTTAGGCCGAGTACATAGATACCAAACACGACATGCTTTAAAATTTTGCACAAACGCGCATTGGCGACAAACTACATACATTTTTAAAAGCCTTTAAAAGCCTTTACAGGTTACCACGTTAGATTTACAGAGGAGGTCTACTGCTAAGATGACTGCCCTCGTTCTGACCTTCGCGGTAATACCTCACATGCAATTGCTGTTTACATATGACGCCAGACCGACGCTTGCGTTCGCCATTGCGCAAGAGCAGGGCAGGACAAGGGTGCTTTTTTTTTTATTATTATTAATTTTGCTTTTTTATTTTATTTTTAAACTGTTCCTTCCATATTATTTTTTTTTAATAATTTTTATTGTTATCTCAGGGAATGTAAATATCACCTATGATAGCAATAGGTAGTGACAGGTACTCTTTTTTTGAAAAAACTGGGGTCTATTAGACCCTAAATCTTTCCTCTGCCCTCAAAGCATCTGACCACACCAAGATCGGTGTGATAAAATGCTTTCCCAATTTCCCAATGGCGCTTTGTATATCGGGGGGGGGGACATTCCCTTCCACTGCTTGTAAAAGCAGTCCAGAGGCTAATTAGCCGCTAGGATTGCTTTTACATGAAAGCCGGCCGCTGGCTGAAAAGAATGATACCAAGATGATACCTAAACCTGCAGGCATCAATCTGGTATAACCATTCAAAGTCCAGCAACATACCAGTACGTTGCTGGTCCTTGTTGGACATGTATTGTAATCTTTTTTTTCATGCAGCCTGTTGGCTGAACGAAAAAAAGAGATTGATCGGTGGGTATGCCCACCATTAGAATACCGCCATTCATCCACCCACTTCTAATGATGGGCATACATGCACCATTTATATATGCCGAAGCATTGGGGCATCCTCCCGCAAAAGTTATGCCGCACACACATGGTCTGACTTTTCCACGGGCAAGCCTCCGTCGGAATTTTGACCGTATGTATGCGGCATTAGGAGCAAAATCGCTCCTCCGCTCCTCCGCCCCTGCTGCCCCAATGCTTCGGCATATATGCTTTTTTTTTTTTAACCGTGGTGGTGAAATCACCTCCTACAGCACTGGAGTCGCAGGGATCAGGCCTGTCTCTGCGAACGCTGCAGTTATGTGTGTTGTGTTTTGTAAGTGACAGTGATCGATCGATACTGCACTTGGGTGGCCTGGGCTGGACGGAGGGGCAAAACGCAGGTGCTAGCAGGTATCTGGGCTGATCCCACTAACACTGCTTTTTTGGGAACCCTAAACTGCTGGGGACACTAGTATAGATCTGATCAGATCAGATATTGATCTGTTCAGATACTATACCACTAAGGGAGGTGTATGCTTCACGCGTGGGTGTTAGCGTTACTGGCACTAACCTGAGGCTGCCTGGGGTGTGACGCAGGGTTAACTAGGGGCAATTAGGGGGTTAAAACCTTTATTAGATAATATATGGGGGTACCTGATGCTATAAAAACCTGCTGCGAACCTAAAAAAACTAACTGGCTATCTATCGGCACCAGCATAAGTAATACAGCGATCAGAAAAACGATCGCTTAGCGACAGTGGTGATAGGGGGTGAAAGGGTTACCTGGGGAGCAATCAAGGGGGTTAAACCTTTATTAGGTAATATATGGGGGTAGCGGACGCTATAAAAACCTGCGGCGAACCTAAAAAAAATAACTGGCTACCTATCGGCATCACCGACAATAAGACAGCGATCAGAAAAATGATCGCTTAGCGACAGTGGTGATAGGGGGTGAAAGGGTTACCTGGGGGGCGATCAAGGGGGTTAAACCTTTATTAGGTAATATATGGGGGTAGCTGACGCTATAAAAACCTGCGGCGAACCTAAAAAAAATAACTGGCTACCTATCGGCATCACCGTCAAAAAGGCAGCGATCAGAAAAACGATCGCTTAGCGACAGTGGTGATAGGGGGTGAAAGGGTTACCTGGGGGGCGATCAAGGGGATTAAACCTTTATTAGGTAATATATGGGGGTACCTGACGCTATAAAAACCTGCGGCGAACCTAAAAAAAATAACTGGCTACCTATTGGCATCACCGACAATAAGACAGCGATCAGAAAAACGATCGCTTAGCGACAGTGGTGATAGGGGGTGAAAGGGTTACCTGGGGGGTGATCAAGGGGGTTAATCCTTTATTAGGTAATATATGGGGGTAGCTGACGCTATAAAAACCTGCGACGAACATAAAAAAAAATAACTGGCTACCTATCGGCATCACCGACAATAAGACAGCGATCAGAAAAACTATCGCTTAGCGACAGTGGTGATAGGGGGTGAAAGGGTTACCTGGGGGGAGATCAAGGGGGTTAAACCTTTATTAGGTAATATATGGGGGTAGCTGACGCTATAAAAACCTGCGGCGAACCTAAAAAAAATAACTGGCTACCTATCGGCATTACCGACAATAAGACAGCGATCAGAAAAACGATCGCTTAGCGACAGTGGTGATAGGGGGTGAAAGGGTTACCTGGAGGGCGATCAAGGGGGTTAAACCTTTATTAGGTAATATATGGGGGTAGCTGACGCTATAAAAACCTGCGGCGAACCTAAAAAAAATAACTGGCTACCTATCGGCATCACCGACAATAAGACAGCGATCAGAAAAACGATCGCTTAGCGACAGTGGTGATAAGGGGTGAAAGGGTTACCTGGGGGGCGATCAAGGGGGTTAAACCTTTATTAGGTAATATATGGGGGTAGCTGATGCTATAAAAACCTGCAGCGAACCTAAAAAAAATAACTGGCTACCTATCGGCATCACCGACAATAAGACAGCGACCAGAAAAACGATCGCTTAGCGACAGTGGTGATAGGGGGTGAAAGGGTTACCTGGGGGGCGATCAAGGGGGTTAAACCTTTATTAGGTAATATATGGGGGTACCTGACGCTATAAAAACCTGCGGCGAACCTAAAAAAAATAACTGGCTACCTATCGGCATCACCGACAATAAGACAGCGACCAGAAAAACGATCGCTTAGCGACAGTGGTGATAGGGGGTGAAAGGGTTACCTGGGGGGCGATCAAGGGGGTTAAACCTTTATTAGGTAATATATGGGGGTACCTGACGCTATAAAAACATGCGGCGAACCTAAAAAAAATAACTGGCTACCTATCGGCATCACCGACAATAAGACAGCGACCAGAAAATCGATCGCTTAGCGACAGTGGTGATAGGGGGTGAAAGGGTTACCTGGGGGGGTGATCAAGGTGGTTAAACCTTTATTAGGTAATATATGGGGGTACCTGACACTATAAAAACCTGCAGCGAACCTAAAAAAAATAACTGCCTACCGATCGGCATCACCGACACTAAAACAGCGATCAGAAAAACTATCGCTTAGCGACGGTGGTGATAGGGGGTGAAAGGGTTATCTGGGGAGCGATCAGGGGGTTAAACCTTTATTAGGGGGGGTTAGGGGGCTACACTGGACCTAAAACTAACTGTAGTCACAAATGTCACTGATTGCAGTGATCAGTAAATAAATGGTCACTGCAATCAGTGACACTGTGACTGGGGGCTGGGGGGTGGTCTGGGGGTGTCTGGGGGGCGATTTATGTTCCTATGTGTCCTGGTGTCAGTGTACTGTTTGTGCACTAACCTGTGTGTCTTCTCTTGTACGGCGCTCGGTATATGTGAGCGCCGCATGAGGAGAGATGACATCACTTCCTCTGCCTGTGTAAACATTACACAGCAGAGGAAGCTTTCTCATTCGCCGGTAGCAATCGCGACGGGTTGGTCGGAATCGAACGGCCGTCCCCTCATCCCGGATCGCTCCCCAACGGATAACGACCGCTCACTGTATAGAAGGGGGGTCCGATTGGACTCCCCAACTATACAAAGGCAGTCACGTACACTGTACGTGATTGTGCCTGTCGGTGCCATTCTGCCGACGTATATATACAGTGAGCGGTCGTTAAGTGGTTAAACTTATTAAGCGTACGTGGAGGGGCAAATTTAAGGCCCTTATCCAAAACCATCTTTTCTTCTTGAGATAATGTGATGCTGCTTAACCACTTAACGACCGCCCACTGTAAATATACGTCGGCAGAATGGCACCGACAGGCAGAATCACGTATATGTACGTGATTGCCTTTGTATAGTTGGGGGGTCCGATCGGACCCCCCTTCTTTACAGTGAGCGGACGTTTTACCTTCGGGAGCGATCCGGCATGAGGGGACGGCCGTTCGATTCCGGCCACCCCCTCTCGATCGCTCCCGGCGAATGAGAGCTTCCCCTGCCTGTGTACTTGTTTACACAGGCTGGAGGAAGTGATGTCATCTCTCCTGCGGCGCTCACATATACCGAGCGCCGTACAGGAGAAGATGCAGGTTAGTGCACACAACACTACACTGACACCAGGACACATAGGCACATAAATCGCCCCCCCAGGCCCCCCCAGACACCCCCAGATCACCCCCCAGCCCCCAGTCACAGTGTCACTGATTGCAGTGACCATTTATTTAGTGATCACTGCAATCAGTGACATTTGTGACTGTAAAAGTGTCAGTACATTTAGTTTTAGGTCCAGTGTAGCCCCCTAACCCCCCCCTAATAAAGGTTTAACCCCCTGATCACCCCCCAGATAACCCTTTCACCCCCTAGTACCGCCGTCGCTAAGCGATCATTTTTCTGATCGATGTCTTAGCGTCAGGGATGCTGATCGGTAGCCAGTAATTTTTTTTAGGTTCGCCGCAGGTTTTTATAGCGTCGGGTACCCCCATATATTACCTAATAAAGGTTTAACCCCCTTGATCGCCCCCAGGTAACCCTTTCACCCCCTAGCACCGCCGTCACTAAGCGATCATTTTTTTGATCGCTGTCTTAGCGTCGGTGATGCAGATCGGTAGGCAGTTATTTTTTTTAGGTTCGCCGCAGGTTTTTATAGCGTCAGGTACCCCAATATATTACCTAATAAAGGTTTAACCCCCTTGATCGCCCCCCAGGTAACCCTTTCACCCCCTATCACCACTGTCGCTAAGCGATCATTTTTCTGATCGCTGTCTTAGCGTCGGTGATGCAGATCGGTAGCCAGTAATTTTTTTTAGGTTCGCCGCAGGTTTTTATAGCGTCAGGTACCCCCATATATTATCTAATAAAGGTTTAACCCCCCGATCGCCCCCCAGGTAACCCTTTCACCCCCTATCACCACTGTCGCTAAGCAATCGTTTTTATGATCGTTGTCTTAGTGTCGGTGATGCAGATCGGTAGCCAGTAATTTTTTTTTAGGTTCGCCGTCAGGTTTTTATATAGCGTCAGGTAATTGCCCCTAGTTAACCCTTTCACCAGTAATCACCATATAAGTGTTACGGGTGACGCTGGTTAGTTAGTTTGCTTATTATAGTATCAGGGCACCCGCCGTATATAACCCAATAAAGGTTTAACCCCCTGATCGCCCGGCGGGTGATATCAATTAGGTTTTAGCGTCAGAGAGGGTCTGCATCACACCCCAGGCAGCGTCAGGTTAGTGCCAGTAACGCTAACACCCACGCGTGAAGCATACACCCCCCTTAGTGGTATAGTATCTGAACAGATCAATATCTGATCTGATCAGATCTATACTAGCGTCCCCAGCAGTTTAGGGTTCCCAAAAACGCAGTATTAGCGGAATCAGCCCAGATACCTGCTAGCACCTGCGTTTTGCCCCTCCGTCCAGCCCAGGTCACCCAAGTGCAGTATCGATCGATCACTGTCACTTGCAAAACACAACACACATAACTGCAGCGTTCGCAGAGACAGGACTGATCCCTGCGACTCCAGTGCTGTAGGAGGTGATTTCGCCACCACAGTTAAAAAAAAAAAAGCATATATGCCAAAGCATTGGGGCAGCAGGGGTGGAGGAGCGATTTTGCTCCTAATGCCGCGTACATACAGTCGAAATTCCGACGGAGGCTTGCCCGTGGAAAAGTCTGACCATGTGTACGCGGCATAACTTTTGCGGGAAGATGCCCCCATGCTTCGGCATATATAAATGGTGCATGTATGCCCATCATTAGAAGTGGGTGGATGAAGGGCGGTATTCTAATGGTGGGCATACCCACCGATCAATCTTTTTTTTTCGTTCAGCCAACAGGCTGCATGAAAAAAAAGGTTACAATACATGTCCAACAAGGACCAGCAACGTACTGGTATGTTGCTGGACTTTGAATGTTTATACCAGAATGATGCCTGCGGGTTTAGGTTTCATCTTGGTATCATTCTTTTCAGCCAGCGGCCGGCTTTCATGTAAAAGCAATCCTAGTGGCTAATTAGCCTCTGGACTGCTTTTACAAGCAGTGGGAGGGAATGACCCCCCCCGGATATAAAAAGCGCCATTGGGAAATTGGGAAAGCATTTTATCACACCGATCTTGGTGTGGTCATGTGCTTTGAGGGCAGAGGAAAGATCTAGGGTCCAATAGACCCCAGTTTTTTCAAAAAAGAGTACCTGTCATTACCTATAGCTATCATAGGGGATATTTACATTCCCTGAGACAACAATAAAAATGATAAAAAAAATATATATATATGGAAGCAACAGTTTAAAAATAAAATAAAAAAGCAAAATTAATAATAAAAAAAAACCAAAAAAAAAACCACCCCTGTCCTGCCCTGCTCTTGCCCAATGGCGAACGCAAGCGTCGGTCTGGCGTCATATGTAAACAGCAATTGCACCATGCATGTGAGGTATCACCGCGAAGGTCAGATCGAGGGCAGTAATTTTAGCAGTAGACCTCCTCTGTAAATCTAACGGGGTAACCTGTAAAGGCTTTTAAAGGCTTTTAAAAATGTATGTAGTTTGTCGCCAATGCGCGTTTGTGCGAAATTTTAAAGCATGTCGTGTTTGGTATCTATGTACTCGGCGTAAGATCATCTTTTTTATTTCATCAAACATTTGGGCAATATAGTGTGTTTTAGTGCATTAAAATTAAAAAAAGTGTATTTTTTCCCCAAAAAATGCGTTTGAAAAATCGCTGCGCAAATACTGTGTAGAAAAAAAAAATGCAACACCCACCATTTTATTCTGTAGGGCCTTTGCTTTAAAAATATATATAATGTTTGGGGGTTCAACATAATTTTCTTGCAAAAAAAAATATGTTTTCATGTAAACAAAAAGTGTCAAAAAGGGCTTTGTCTTCAAGTGGTTAGAAGAGTGGATGTAAGCTTCCCTAATGTTGTGTATAAAATGCCAGAACAGTTCAAAACCCCCCCAAATGACCCCATTTTGGAAAGTAGACACCCCAAGCTATATACTGAGAGGCATGTCGAGTCCATGAAATATTTTATATGTTGACACAAGTTGCGGAAAAAAGACAATTTTTTTTTTTTTTTTTGCACAAAGTTGTCACTAAATGATATATTGCTCAAACATGCCATGGGCATATGTGGAATTACACCCCAAAATACATTCTGTTGCTTCTCCTGAGTACGGGGATACCACATGTGTGAGACTTTTTGGGAGCCTAGCCGCGTACGGGACCCCAAAAACCAATCACCGCCTTCAGGCTTTCTAAGGGTGTAAATTTTTGATTTCACTTCTCACTGCCTATCACAGTTTCGGAGGCCATGGAATGCCCAGATGGCACAAAACCCCCCCCCCCAAATGACCCCATTTTGGAAAGTAGACACCCCAAGCTATTTGCTGAGAGGTATTGTGAGTATTTTGCAGATCTCGCTTTTTGTCACAAAGTTTTGAAAATTGAAAAAAAAAAAAAAAATGTTCTTTCTTCATTTTCAAAAACAAATGAGAGCTGTAAAATACTCACCATGCCTCTCAGCAAACAGCTTGGGGTGTCTACTTTCCAAAATGGGGTCATTTGAGGGGGTTTTGTGCTATTTTGGCATTTTATGGCCTTCAAAACTGTGATAGGTAGTGAGGAGTCAAATAAAAAATTTGTGCCTAGAAATCCTGAAGGCGGTGATTGGTTTTCGGGGTCCCGTACGCGGCTAGGCTCCTAAAAAGTCCCACACATGTGGTATCCCCGTACTCAGGAGAAGCAGCAAAATTTATTTTGGGGTGCAATTCCACATATAACCATGGCATGTGTGAGCAATATATCATTTAGTGACAACTTTTTGTAATTTTTTTTTTTTTTGTCATTATTCAATCACTTGGGACAAAAAAAAAAAATATTCAATGGGCTCAACAGGCCTCTCAGCAATTTCCTTGGGGTGTCTACTTTCTAAAATGGGGTCATTTGGGGGGGTTTTGTGCTATTTTGGCATTTTATGGCCTTCAAAACTGTGATAGGTAGTGAGGAGTGAAATCAAAAATTTACACCCTTAGAAATCCTGAAGGCGGTGCTTGGTTTCCGGGGTCCCGTACGTGGCTAGGCTCCTAAAAAGTCCCACACATGTGGTATCCCCGTACTCAGGAGAAGCAGCAGAATGTATTTTGGGGTGCAATTCCACATATAACCATGGCATGTGTGAGCAATATATCATTTAGTGACAACTTTTTGTATTTTTTTTTTTTTTGTCATTATTCAATCACTTGGGACAAAAAAAAAAAATATTCAATGGGCTCAACATGCCTCTCAGCAATTTCCTTGGGATGTCTACTTTCTAAAATGGGGTCATTTGGGGGGGTTTTGTACTGCCCTGCCATTTTAGCACCTCAAGAAATGAGATAGGCAGTCATAAATTTAAAGCTGTGTAAATTCCAGAAAATTTACCCTAGTTTGTAAACGCTATAACTTTTGCGCAAACCGAAAAATATACGCTTATTGACATTTTTTTTACTAAAGACATGTGGCTGAATACATTTTGGCCTAAATGTATGACTAAAATTGAGTTTATTCGATTTTTCTTATAACAAAAAGTAGAAAATATCATTTTTTTTTCAAAATTTTCGGTCTTTTTCCGTTTATATCGCAAAAAATAAAAATCGCAGAGGCAATCAAATACCATTAAAATAAATCTCTATTTGTGGGAAGAAAAGGACGCAAATTTCGTTTGGGTACAACATTGCATGTCCGCGCAATTTACAGTTAAAGCAGCGCAGTGCAAAATTCTGAATTCACCTCTGGTCCTTTAGCTACCAAATGGGCCGGGGCTTAAGTGGTTAAGTTGAACACGCCTTGACAGGTCATGTTCGACTTCTCTTTCTGCCTTTGTAGTCTCCTCCCTCCTCTGGTCCCTCTCTTGTTTCGGGGCCCCTTTTTCTTCTTAGGGGGTCCTCCCGAAAACCCTGAGTGGGACGAGGATTGGGATTAGATTGTTGGTATACATATGGGGGTCGATCATATTCTGCAACGGGATATGGGTAAACTCTATCATCTTGATAATCCTGAAGAGGAGAGTATCTATTATGAGTAGATGTAGTTGGGTAGCTCTGATGGGAGGCATGGGGATGGTCATAACATCTAGATGGTGATCCCCTTTGATATGACCTATCTCCCTCATAGTATTGGTTATTCTCATAGTTAAAATGGTTACCTCTATGTCCTCTCCCCCCTCGTCTATTTGAACTGTGTCCTCTCCCTCTCTGTGTATTCTTAGGGGTATGTGCATTTTGTGATCTACCTCCTTGTGAGTGATCACTAGGCTGTAGGTTCCTATTCATAGACGGTTTTGGTTGGCTATAGTGTTCTGTTGGATGTATCACCGCTGCAGAGCCAGAAGGATTAACCTCCATAGCTAGCTCTGGTGCGGAGGTTTTTTTGCCAACTATACACTTTCCCAGACCTGTCTACACGTATCGCTCCATTACCTGAATTCATGCCTTTTTAACCATCTTAAATGTGAGTGTTCTATTGTTATCTTTTTTAAAATTAAAAATCTTTCCATACGGTATCACGCTATGTGAGCTTTTTTTCTACTTTCATACGTACAAAATACGGATACCGAGCCTTTTGTATACATTTATGAACCCGTGATCAACATACTGGATGTCCTGTGTGATTGAAGTGGAATAAATAACCCCTCAGACTTCAGAGCTTCCATGCTGAGTTTGATAACCCCCAAGCTTATCTCGACTTGACTGGCATATGCCTTTTCAAGTCTGAGACTTCCGGTAAGCCTCCTTCAACTCACTCCTGGTGGCGGTTTTCACAGCATTCCATATTTGAACTACAAGTGTATATCCCAAATGAACACTTCTTTTTGGATTGATCTTCACTTCACCTTTAAAATTGATGAATTAATTCTTTCCTTGGATTTTATTTTTAAATATTTTAGTTGCCACAGCTAATATTTATCGTTTTGTTAATCATTATGGGTCATACCAATTATCACTGCAATGTTTCTTCTTATGTATAACCACGTGATTTATCTCCATTGGTTTTGTTTGTGGCTTTGCACTAGTTTTGCTTTGGTTTAGCACACACCTAACCACGTCTCCCAGTCACATCTATGTATGGTTTACTATTGGACATAGACTAACAAAATTAGCGCTACACTTACATTCACATTTTCTTAATTGTTTCAATGGTTGCTGATTATTTTATGTTTTTTTTTAAAAAGAATATAGAATGGAAGTATTTAATTATTTTAAAGATAATTGTGCTAAGTGTTGCACCAATTCTATTAGCGTTTTAATAACCATGCCCCTTTAAGACCCTCCTACTGTTAGCGCAATTGATCAAACCCATTATGAAGTGCAGCGTTCTGTGCACACCGCTCTATTGTTGATAGTAATTGTGTTAAAAAATTTACACCTGTAAAAGGCTGGCATGGCTTTACCTTGTTGCAGGCCAACAGGGGGCCCAACTTATGATCTTGCACACAGGCTCACTGCATTCAGAAAACAACCCTGCCGGGAAACGCTGTGCTCAGGATACCAGCTGACAGGATGATAAATCTTAAGCCTCATACACACGATCGGATTTCAATCGGACAAATCCGTGGAATTTTGTGCGAAGGGCGTTGGCCGTGAACTTGTTCTGCATACAGACGGCAGAACTTTTTCAGCCAACATTTACAAAACAACGTGGTTTTTCTACTCTTTAGCGCCACACTTTGGGCAAATTCTGCTAATGTTATCTTATGGTTAGCATTGGTTCGGAGCATGCGTGTTTGTACTTTGGATTTTATTTTGACGGACTTGTGTACACACGATCGGATAATCTAACGGCACACATTTGTTGTCGGAAAATTTGAGAGCATGCTATCCCACATTTGTTGTCGGAAATTCTGACAACAATTGTCCGATGGAGCGTACAAATGGTCGGATTATCCGACAAAAACCCTGCCATCACCAGGGATGAGCCGAACACCCCCCTGTTCGGTTCGCACCAGAACCTGCGAACAGACAGAATGTTCGTGTGAACTTTAGAACCCTATTAAATACAATGGACTCGAACGTTCGAAATCTAAAGTGCTAATTATAAAGGCTAATATACAATTTATTGTCCTAAAAAGTGTTTGGGGACCCGGGTCCTGCCCCAGGGGACATGTATCAATGCAAAAAAAGGTTTAAAAAATAGACGTTTTTACGGGAGCAGTGATTTTAATAATGGTTAAAATGAAAAAATAAGAGTGAAATTTTCCTTTAAATTTCGTACCTGGGGGGTGTGTATGATATGCATGTAAAGTCGCGCATGTTTCCCGTGCTTAGAACTGTCCCTGCACAAAGTGTCATTTTTGAAGGAAAAAAAGTCATTTAAAACTCACTCACGGCTATTAATGAATTGTCGGCTTTTATCAATACATAGAAAAGTCATTGATAAAAAAAATTAAAAAAAGCGTGGGGGTTCCCCCAAATTCAATTACCAGGCCCTTCAGGTCTGGAATGGATATTAAGGGGAACCCCGCCGCAAATAAAAAAAAAATGGCGTGCGGTTCCCCCTAAATATCCATACCAGGCCCTTGAGATCTGCCATGGATTTTAAGGGGAACTCCACCCCAAATTTTAAAAAAAATGGCGTGGAGTCCCCCCAAAAATCCATACCAGACCCTTATCCGAGCACGCAACCTGGCCGGCCGCAGGGGAAGAGGGGGGGACGAGAGAGCGGCCCCCCTCCCTCCTGAACCGTACCAGGCCACATGCCCTCAACATGGGGAGGATGTCCCCATGTTGATGGGGACAAGGGCCTCATCCCCACAACCCTTGCCCGGTGGTTGTGGGGGTCTGCGGGCGAGGGGCTTATCGGAATCTGGAAGACCCCTTTAACAAAGGGGACCCCCAGATCCCGCCCCCCCTGTGTGAATTGGTAAGGGGTACATTGTACCCCTACCATTTCACGAAGAAAGTGTCAAAAAAATTCAAAAAATGTAAATAAAAACACACAAACAACTTGGAAAAGTCCTTTATTAACTCCGCAGTGTTTTAAATGTATAGACCCGCCCCTTCTAAAGTTCCCCATCAGGTCCGCTCAGTGGACCAGATGCGGAACGCGAGAAGGGGCGGGTCTATTCATGTATTACACAGCGAACGAAGTTCCCCATCAGGTCCGATTTAAATTTACACAGTGAAGGAAGTTTCCCGCTCAGGCCAATGACGTAGGCGGGGTCTGACATACCGAGGGGGCGGACCTGATGGGGAACTTCTCTCACTTTGTAATACATGTATAGACCCGCCCCTTCTCAAGTTCCCCATCAGGTCCGCTCAGCCAATGACTAGGTGTAAGGCTGAGGACCTGATGCGGAACATGAGAAGGGGCGGGTCTATACATGTATTACACAGCGAACGAAGTTCCCCATCAGGTCCGCCCCCTCGGTATGTCAGACCCCGCCTACGTCATTGGCCTGAGCGGGAAACTTCCTTCACTGTGTAAATTTAAATTACACAGTGAAGGAAGTTCCCCGCTCAGGCCAATGACGTAGGCGGGGTCGGACATACCGAGGGGGCGGACCTGATGGGGAACTTAGTTCTCTGTGTAATACATGAATAGACCCACCCCTTCTCGCGTTCCGCATCTGGTCCGCTGAGCGGACCTGATGGGGAACTTTAGAAGGGGCGGGTCTATACATTTAAAACACTGCAGAGTTAATAAAGGACTTTTCCAAGTTGTTTGTGTGTTTTTATTTACATTTTTTGACACTTTCTTCGTGAAATGGTAGGGGTACAATGTACCCCTTACCAATTCACACAGGGGGGGGCAGGATCTGGGGGTCCCCTTTGTTAAAGGGGTCTTCCAGATTCCGATAAGCCCCCCGCCCGCAGACCCCCACAACCACCGGGCAAGGGTTGTGGGGATGAGGCCCTTGTCCCCATCAACATGGGACATCCTCCCCATGTTGAGGGCATGTGGCCTGGTACGGTTCAGGAGGGAGGGGGGGCCGCTCTCTCATCCCCCCCTCTTCCCCTGCGGCCGGCCAGGTTGCGTGCTCGGATAAGGGTCTGGTATGGATTTTTGGGGGGACTCCACGCCATTTTTTTTAAAATTTGGGGTGGAGTTCCCCTTAAAATCCATGCCAGATCTGAAGGGCCTGGTATGGATATTTAGGGGGAACCGCACGCCATTTTTTTTTTAATTTGCGGCGGGGTTCCCCTTAATATCCATTCCAGACCTGAAGGGCCTGGTAATTGAATTTGGTGGAACCCCCACGCTTTTTTTTTTTTTTTTATCAATGACTTTTCTATGTATTGATAAAAACCGACAATTCATTAATAGCCGCGAGTGAGTTTTAAATGACTTTTTTTCCTTAAAAAAATGACACTTTGTGCAGGGACAGTTCTAAGCACGGGAAACATGCGTGACTTTACATGCATATCATACACACCCCCCAGGTACGAAATTTAAAGGAATATTTCACTTTTATTGTTTCACTTTAAGCATTATTAAAATCACTGCTCCTAAAAAAACGGCCGTTTTTAAAACTTTTTTTTGCATTGATACATGTCCCCTGGGGCAGGACCCAGGTCCCCAAACACTTTTTAGGACAATAACTTGCATATAAGCCTTTATAATTAGCACCTTAGATTTCTCCCATAGACTTTTCGAATTTGCCGCGAACACCCCAAATTGTTCGTTGTTCGGCGAACGGGCGAACAGGCAATGTTCAAGTCGAACATGAGTTCGACTCGAACATGAGTTCAACTCGAACTCGAAGCTCATCCCTAGCCATCAGACAATTGTTGTCAAAAAATCCAATTGTGTTTACGAGCCGTTACACAACATCACCATGCTCAGCTGCCTCCACAATATGTGCGTATTTATTTTCAATCTCTATGGTACAGGATCTCTCTCTTTTTTTTTTTTTTCATTGAGTGATATAGGTGAGTAAGCGAACATTAAAGTTATTGTTGCTGATCTTAAAGGTGAACTCTAGACAGATATCAAAGACACAAATTACTGCAGCTCTGTAATCACTAATTAAATTTAATGCACACAAAGTACATTTGACCTGTTGTCAGCCTCTTGCAGATGCTGTACAGCAGGGCTGGAGTGTTAAAGAAGCCAGCAGTACCAGGAGTAGTGATGAGCCGAACACCCCCGGGTTCGGTTCGCACCAGAACCCGCGAACGGACCGAAAGTTCGCACGAACATTAGAACCCTATTAAATACAATGGATGCGAACGTTCGGATTCTAAAGTGCTAATTATAACGACTATTATCCATGTTATTGTCCGAAACAGAGTTTGGGAACCCGGCTTCTGCACCAGGGGACATGTATCAATGCAAAAATAAGTTTTAAAAACGGACGTTTTCCGGGAGCAGTCATTTTAATGATGCATAAAGTGAAAAAAAAAAGTCAAATATTCCTTATGCCTGTGAAGTGCCACGTGTTTCCCGTGTTTAGAACTGTCCCTGCACAAAATAACATTTCTAAAGGGAAAAAAGCCATTTAAAACTGCTTGCGGCTTTAATGCAATGTCTGGTCCCGGTAATATGGATGAAAATCTTTAGGAAAAATGGCATAGCTACCCCATCAACCCCCCCCCCCCACCCTACCCCAGCCCATTACCAGCCCCTTTGGGTCTTGTATGGATATTAAGGGGAACCCCGCACACAAAATAAAAAAGGACCTATATACTCTGAACAGCCGTACAAAGGCAGTGCATACAAGACAGGGACTGTAGGTTTGTTCTTATGTAGAATCTGTTTGTAATTTTGAACAGCTGCATTGTTTAAGTGGAGCTCCATGCCAAATTCCTTTTTTTTAGCTTTTTGTAAAACATAGGGAACGGTTATCACCCCTGTCACATTTTTTTTGCTGTCTGTGCCCCTGTTCAGAACATTTCACCTCACTTTGCGTCCCAATGACAACTGTTTTTGAAATGTGGTGTTTTTATTGAAACAAGGATTGGTGATAAAGCATCAGTAGAGAGGAGACACCTTTCTCCCATATTAATTCTTACAGGAGAGAATTTTCCTTCCAAGGGGTAGATTTCCTCTCACTTCCTGTTGTCTTCTTCCGTTTGCAAGTAGTAGTAGTTTGTAAGTTGGATGTTTGAAAGTAGGGACCTTCCGTATATACTCTGCAGAAATTGGCCCCTTAGGTGTTGGTGTTGGCACAACACTGAAAGCACTCACAGTTATTCTTGGTGGGTGCTGGAACGCCCTGCTGTCAACTATAATATCAGGAATTGTAATAACATATAATTGTTGATCAGTGGTAGTAAAAATTGGGCCTTTGATGGTGGTGCTGGTGCCACAACACTGTAAGGCCTGACAGTTACTCTTGGTGGGCGCAGCAATGGTCCCTGCTGTGAATTATTAGATCAATAATTATAATTGCATGCCCCTGTTGAACAGGGGCTGAAAAATTGGGCCTTTGGTGGTGGTGGTGATGGTGGTGCTGGTGCCACAACACTGTAAGGCCTGACAGTTACTCTTGGTGGGCGCAGCAATGGTCCCTGCTGTGAATTATTAGATCAATAATTATAATTGCATGCCCCTGTTGAACAGGGGCTGAAAAATTGGGCCTTTGGTGGTGGTGGTGGTGGTGATGGTGGTGCTGGTGCCACAACACTGTAAGGCCTGACAGTTACTCTTGGTGGGCGCAGCAATGGGCCCTGCTGTGAATTATTAGATCAATAATTATAATTGCATGCCCCTGTTGAACAGGGGCTTAAAAATTGGGCCTTTGGTGGTGGTGGTGGTGGTGGTGATGGTGGTGCTGGTGCCACAACACTGTAAGGCCTGACAGTTACTCTTGGTGGGCGCAGCAATGCTCCCTGCTGTGAATTATTCGATCAATAATTATAATTGCATGCCCCTGTTGAACAGGGGCTGAAAAATTGGGCCTTTGGTGGTGGTGGTGGTGGTGATGGTGGTGGTGGTGCCACAACACTGTAAGGCCTGACAGTTACTCTTGGTGGGCGCAGCAATGGGCCCTGCTGTGAATTATTAGATCAATAATTATAATTGCATGCCCCTGTTGAACAGGGGCTTAAAAATTGGGCCTTTGGTGGTGGTGATGGTGGTGCTGGTGCCACAACACTGTAAGGCCTGACAGTTACTCTTGGTGGGCGCAGCAATGCTCCCTGCTGTGAATTATTCGATCAATAATTATAATTGCATGCCCCTGTTGAACAGGGGCTTAAAAATTGGGCCTTTGGTGGTGGTGGTGGTGGTGATGGTGGTGCTGGTGCCACAACACTGTAAGGCCTGACAGTTACTCTTGGTGGGCGCAGCAATGCTCCCTGCTGTGAATTATTCGATCAATAATTATAATTGCATGCCCCTGTTGAACAGGGGCTGAAAAATTGGGCCTTTGGTGGTGGTGGTGGTGGCGATGGTGGTGCTGGTGCCACAACACTGTAAGGCCTGACAGTTACTCTTGGTGGGCGCAGCAATGCTCCCTGCTGTGAATTATTCGATCAATAATTATAATTGCATGCCCCTGTTGAACAGGGGCTGAAAAATTGGGCCTTTGGTGGTGGTGGTGGTGGTGATGGTGGTGCTGGTGCCACAACACTGTAAGGCCTGACAGTTACTCTTGGTGGGCGCAGCAATGGGCCCTGCTGTGAATTATTCGATCAATAATTATAATTGCATGCCCCTGTTGAACAGGGGCTGAAAAATTGGGCCTTTGGTGGTGGTGGTGGTGGTGATGGTGGTGCTGGTGCCACAACACTGTAAGGCCTGACAGTTACTCTTGGTGGGCGCAGCAATGGGCCCTGCTGTGAATTATTAGATCAATAATTATAATTGCATGCCCCTGTTGAACAGGGGCTGCAAAATTGGGCCTTAGGCACTGGTGGCACAACACTGCAACCCCTCACAGATACTGTACTTGGAGCACAGCAATGAGGCCTGTTGCAAAGTATTGCATCAAAAATTTTAATTACACGCCCCTGTTAAACAGGGGCTGAAAAATTGGGCCTTAGCCACTGGTGGCGTCACCCATAAACCAAAATGATCTTCCAAGCTATCATCGTTAATCGTATCATTGAGGAGGAGGAGGAGGATAGCCAGTCAACATAACAGCACAGGCACTCAGCATCAGCATCAGTCTTGAAGGGATGTGACATTTTAAAATCAATTAGTCTGTTATATCAGCATCTGGTGTGTGGTAGCTGGTGGTGATCCAAGACTGGTTCATCTTGATGAAAGTCAGTCGATCAACCGAGTCGGTGGACAGGCGCACCCTGTGATCCGTGACAAATCCTCCAGCAGCACTGAATGTGCGTTCTGAAAGAACGCTGGATGCAGGACAGGCCAGTAGCTCAATTGCATACTGTGCAAGCTCTGGCCAGTGATCCATCCTCAAGACCCAGTAAGCCAGAGGATTTTCGGTGGGGAAGGTGTCCAAGTCTGACCTTGCCCCTAGGTATTCCTGCACCATGTATATCAGACGCTGGCGATGGTTGCTGGAACCGATCATACTTTGGGGCTGCGGACTAAAGAATTGTCTGAACGCATCGGTCAGACGGCCACCTTCCCCACCGCTCCTTCTTTGACTGCCCGAAGCCTCAGCAACTCGTTTGTAACCTCCCAGTCTCTGGGAACGCGTTGCACAGACCTTTCTGCAAGGCCTCCTGGAGTTGTCTCATCCTCTGCTCCCTCTGCGACGGTACGATAAGGTCCGCAACCTTACCCTTGTACCGTGGATCAAGGAGAGTGGCCAGCCAGTAATGGTCCCTCTCCTTGATCCGAAGAATACGAGGATCCTTCCGCAGACTTTGCAGGATCAGGGAGGCCATGCAGCGTAGGTTAGCTGAGGCATTCAGTCCGGAGTCCTCTGGGTCACTAAGGACGACATGATCCGCAGCCACCTCCTCCCAGCCACGTACAAGTCCACTGGTTTCTTGGGACTGTAAATCATCCCTAAAAGACCTCTCCTGATGATGCTGAGTGCCAGCCTCCACCTCCATGCTGACACAATCCTCCTCCTCCTCCTCCTCTTCCTGTGCGATGGGTGGGACAGAATGAACACTGTCTGGGTAAAGGGGGCCTTGAGAGGCAAGGAAGTCCTCCTCTTCCTGCCTCTGTTCTGCCTCAAGTGCCCTGTCCATTATTCCACGCAGCGTGTGCTCCAACAGGTGGACAAGAGGTACAGTGTCACTGATGCATGCACTGTCACTGCTCACCATCCTCGTGGCCTCCTCAAATGGTGCCAGGACAGTGCATGCATCCCTGATCATGCCCCACTGGCGTGGTGAAAAAAACCCGAGCTCCCCTGACCCTGTCCTGGTGCCGTAGTCGCACAGGTACTCATTGATGGCCCTCTGCTGCATGTGCAGCCGCTGCAGCATGGCCAACGTTGAGTTCCACCTGGTGGGCATGTCACATATAAGGCGGTTCTTGGGCAGGTTCAACTCCTTTTGAAGCTCAGCCAGGCGAGCACTGGCATTATAAGATCTGCGGAAATGCACACAGACTTTCCTGGCCTGCCTCAGGACATCCTGTAAGCCCGGGTACCTGCCCAAGAACCGCTGCACCACCAGGTTAAGGATGTGAGCCATACAGGGCACATGGGTCAGTTGTCCCTGTCAGAGGGTGGAGAGGAGGTTGGTGCCATTGTCGCAAACCACCATTCCTGGCTTAAGCTGGCGTGGCGTCAACCACCTCTCGGCCTACCCCTGCAGAGTAGACAGGACCTCTGCCCCAGTGTGGCTCCTGTCCCCCAAACACACCAGCGCAAGCACGGCACGGCATGGCATCTTTTTGCCTGCGTACTTGCGTAGCCCCTTGAACGCCTACGGAGCACCGCTGGTTCCGAGGACAAACCACAGGAAGAGGCCATGGAGGAAGAAGAAGAGGAGGGGGTGGAGGAGAGAGGTGTGTCACAACCAGTAGTAGCATTTTGGAGGCGTGGCGGTGGAACAACCTCCAACACTACTGCACCTTGTCCTGCATCCTTCCCAGCTGCCAAAAGAGTGACCCAATGGGCCGTGAAAGAAAGGTAACGTCCCTGTCCATGCCTGCTGGACCATGAGTCAGCGGTAATATGCACCTTACCGCTGACCGCCCTGTCCAGCGAGGCCAAGACATTGCCTTCCACATGCCTGTAGAGAGCCGGAATCGCCTTCCGTGCGAAAAAGTGGCGTTTGGGAACCTGCAACAGAGGAACCGCACATTGCACAAACTCACGGAAGGGGGCCGAGTCTACCAACTGAAAAGGCAGCAGTTGAAGCGCTAACAATTTAGCCAAGCTAGCATTCAACCGCTGGGCATGTGGATGGCTGGGAGTGAACTTCTTTCGACGGTCCAGCAGCTGGGGTAGGGAAATTTGCCTGCTAGAATCGGACGTTGGTGTACTGCTAGCAGAGTGCCCGCAAGTACTTGCCTGTGACACACCTAATTCTACACCTTCATTCCTCTCAGAGCAGGTTTCAGAGAGGAGTGAAGGTATAGTGGGGTTGGAGATCCCAGCTGATGCGGTGCAAGAAGAGGTCAGCTTTGTTCTTTGGTGTGGGTCTTTAAGGTAGGCTTGCCAACGAGCTGCATGGCAGGTCAACATATGTCTGATCAAGCATGTGGTGCCCAAGCGGCTGATGTTTTGGCCACGCGATATACGCTTGAGACATATGTTGCAAACAGCAGCTGTGCGATCTGATGCACTCGCCTCAAAAAAGGCCCACACCAAAGAACTTTTTGAATGACGGGCAGAGGCAGCGCCCTGCACAGGCGGAGCTCTGCGGTGTGATTCCGTCGGTGTGCTGCCCATACTCTGGCCACTCAAGGGCATCCTGCCTCGTTGGAGATGTGCCTCCTCCTCATCCTCCTCCTCCTCCTCTCTCCTATTAGGCACCCACGTGGAGTCAGTGACCTCATCATCCCCTCCCTCCTCATCACTGGAGCCAATCTGGCAGTATGCTGCAGCTGCTGGAGCATGACTGCCAGATTGGTGTCCTTCTTGAGCATCCCCTCTCTCTGCTCTCACGCTGCTGCCTTCCTCTAGCTGGGTATCATCATCAGATCCTTCCAAACGCTGGGCATCCTCCTGGAGCATGTACCCAACACTGTGCTCAAACAGTTCGGGGGACTCCTCAGGAGGAGGACATGGTCGGTCTAGGGAAGGATTGACTAATGAAGATAATGATACCAGAGAAGAGGACGCTTTGGCAGCTGCTTTGCCAGTACCCTGAGCCTGGGTGAGAGAGGATGAGGAGGATGAGGTGGGCTTGGTCATCCACTCTACCAAGTCTTCGGCATGATGTGGCTCAACATGTCCAGCTGCCGAAAACAAGGACAAGCGTGTCCCATGGCCATGTGCTGATGACAATGCACCGCGTCCACGACCAGCACTGTTGCCCCCAGACACAAAGCCTGCTTGCCCTCTTTTTTTGCCTCCTGACTGTCTGCCTCTCCTTGGTTGCCTTCCAGACATTTTAATGGATGGCCTGCAGGGAGATGTGAAAAAGAGCAATAAGGGCTACCTTCAGGTGTATACTGTGCAGGAGGCTTAGCAACAATGACACTGACACTGTCCCCTGCCTATCCTTCTCTGTCCCTAAACACAAGGATTGAAAATATGGTTTAGCAAAATAGTTTTAGAACAGAATAGCACACTGACACTTTCCCTCACTGTCCTACTCTGTCCCTCCCTACAAACAAGATTTAGCACAGAATAGCACACTGATAATTTCTACGAGTGTCCTTCTCTGTCCCTAAACTCAAGGATTGAAAATATGGAACAGCAAAATTGGTTTAGAACAGAATAGCACACTGTCAGTTTCACTCACTGTACCTCTCTGTCCCTCAACTCAAGGATTGAAAATATGGTTCAGCAAAATAGTTTTAGAACAGAATAGCACACTGACACTTTCCCTCACTGTCCTACTCTGTCCCTCCCTACAAACAAGATTTAGCACAGAATAGCACACTGATAATTTCTACGAGTGTCCTTCTCTGTCCCTAAACTCAAGGATTGAAAATATGGAACAGCAAAATTGGTTTAGAACAGAATAGCACACTGTCAGTTTCACTCACTGTACCTCTCTGTCCCTCAACTCAAGGATTGAAAATATGGTTCAGCAAAATAGTTTTAGAACAGAATAGCACACTGACCCTTTCCCTCACTGTCCTACTCTGTCCCTCCCTACAAACAAGATTTAGCACAGAATAGCACACTGATAATTTCTACGAGTGTCCTTCTCTGTCCCTAAACTCAAGGATTGAAAATATGGAACAGCAAAATTGGTTTAGAACAGAATAGCACACTGTCAGTTTCACTCACTGTACCTCTCTGTCCCTCAACTCAAGGATTGAAAATATGGTTCAGCAAAATAGTTTTAGAACAGAATAGCACACTGACACTTTCTCTCACTGTCCTACTCTGTCCCTCCCTACAAACAAGATTTAGCACAGAATAGCACACTGATAATTTCTACGAGTGTCCTTCTCTGTCCCTAAACTCAAGGATTGAAAATATGGAACAGCAAAATTGTTTTATAACAGAATAGCACACTGTCAGTTTCACTCACTGTACCTCTCTGTCCCTCAACTCAAGGATTGAAAATATGGTTCAGCAAAATAGTTTTAGAACAGAATAGCACAGTGACACTTTCCCTCACTGTCCTACTCTGTCCCTCCCTACAAACAAGATTTAGCACAGAATAGCACACTGATAATTTCTACGAGTGTCCTTCTCTGTCCCTAAACTCAAGGATTGAAAATATGAAACAGCAAAATTGGTTTAGAACAGAATAGCACACTGTCAGTTTCACTCACTGTACCTCTCTGTCCCTCAACTCAAGGATTGAAAATATGGTTCAGCAAAATAGTTTTAGAACAGAATAGCACAGTGACACTTTCCCTCACTGTCCTACTCTGTCCCTCCCTACAAACAAGATTTAGCACAGAATAGCACACTGATAATTTCTACGAGTGTCCTTCTCTGTCCCTAAACTCAAGGATTGAAAATATGAAACAGCAAAATTGGTTTAGAACAGAATAGCACACTGTCAGTTTCACTCACTGTACCTCTCTGTCCCTCAACTCAAGGATTGAAAATATGGTTCAGCAAAATAGTTTTAGAACAGAATAGCACACTGACACTTTCCCTCACTGTAACTCTCTGTCCCTAAACTCAAGGATTGAAAATATGGTTCAGCAAAATAGTTTTAGAACAGAATAGCACACTGACACTTTCCCTCACTGTACCTCTCTGTCCCTACAAACAAGGATTAGCACAGAATAGCACACTGACACTTTCCCTCACTGTACCTCTCTGTCCCTACAAACAAGGATTAACACAGAGATGGAACACACTGACACTTTCCCTCACTGTCCCTCTCTGTCCCTACAAACAAGGATTAGCACAGAATAGCACACTGACACTTTCCCTCACTGTACCTCTCTGTCCCTACAAACAAGGATTAGCACAGAGATGGAACACACTGACACTTTCCCTCACTGTCCCTCTCTGTCCCTACAAACAAGGATTAGCACAGAGATGGAACACACTGACACTTTCCCTCACTGTACCTCTCTGTCCCTACAAACAAGGATTAGCACAAAATAGCACACTGACACTTTCCCTCACTGTACCTCTCTGTCCCTACAAACAAGGATTAGCACAGAATAGCACACTGTCACTGACACTCTCCCTACCTATCCTTATTTGTCCCTAAACACAAGGAATCCAGGATTAGTAAAGGAAAAATAATGACACTGTCCCTGCCTATGCTTCTCTTTCCCTGCTCCGGAACACACTACACAAGGCCGCCGCGCTGGCGGCCTTTTATAGTGTGGGGCGTGTACTAAACCCCCTCAGCAATAATTGGCCACAGGCATCCTGCCTGTGGCCAATCATTGCTCTCCTCGCTGCCGGCGCTGTGATTGGCCAAGCATGCGGGGTCACAGTGCATGCTTGGCCAATCACAGCGCCTGGATGACACTGCGATGGCGTAGTGCATTGTGGGCCGTTCGCGTCACTCGAATTTGGCGCGAACGGCCCAAATCGTTCGATCTTCGACGAACGATCGAACAGCCGATGTTCGAGTCGAACGTATGTTCGACTCGAACACGAAGCTCATCCCTAACCAGGAGCAGGGTTGCCAACTTTCAGTAAATATACAAACAGTTTGTAAAATCCATAATTGTTGCATCTGTCCATGAATGTCAGTTACAGTCATGCAGCCTACATGTCTGTAATGGACATTCATGGACAAATGCAAAAAGTACGGATTTTACAAGCTGTTTGTATATTTACTGAAAGTTGGCAACCCCGACCAGGAGTCAATCAGTTTATCTGCTGACAAGGAGTATGCTGATGAAAAAAGCAGAGTGACTTATGCCACGTACACACGACGGAAGTTAGTCTGTATGGAACTCCAACGGAGAAGAAAACACGCATGCTCAGAATCAAGTCGGAAGCATTGAACTTCATTTTTCTCGGCTCGTCGTAGTGTTGTACGCCACTGCGTTCTTGACGGTCGGAATTTGGTGTGTCCGTGTGTATGCAAAAATCCGTCTGAGTTTATCCCAACGGAAAAACTGGTCGTGTGTACGAGGCATAAGAAGTGAGCTTATCTCTGTGTTGCTTCTCCTTTCACTGTCCAGTCTCAGGTTGGGTCAGGTCAAAAAAGACCAGGGCTCAGAGGAGGTACTGAAAGTTAAATAATTATGACTATCAGACTAAGGACAACGAGTGGAAGAAAAAAGTACTGTGGAGGAAATCTCTGTTTTGAAGGTGAATATTGCAGTAAAAGTTAATTTAGTTATTTTATCTTTTGGCTATGCATGTTTATCAAATTAGAGGTTACTTTAAAGAGTTACTTTAGTTATGGTATATTTTACCAATATAAACTTCAAAAGTGTACAGCAAGATTGCTATAACCTCAGCCAGGCAGTCAGTAATCTTTATTATTTTAGTACGCTTTAGAATAATTATAATAACATATGTTATATTAGAATAATAACCTGTAATACCCAACGAGCAGTATGCAAGAGAGTAATTTAATTCTGTTCTACAACAGTAATTCTCAACCTCAGTCCTCAAGTACCCCCAATGGGCCATGTTTTGGGAACTTCCCTTAAATAAAATGGCTCTTATCAATACCATGTCATTGATATTGATTTAAAGCAGCTGTGCAAAGTAAAGAAAAACCTAAAAACATGGCCCATTGGGGGTACTTGAGGACTGAGGTTGAGAACCACTGCTCTACAATACACAGGGGTGTTCTATGGTCTGTAGAAGTAGTACCCTTGTCTGTACAATGTGTGTCTGTTCTACAATGAATAGACATCATTGGTTCATTTTCATTTCATGATTAGATTTTCTAGTTTCTCCTGTGTTACTTCCAGGTCAAACTTAGGCAGCTAAGAATAGTATTAATCTATTTGCAGTATAGAGTGCAGACAAGATCTATGTCAAAAGATTTATAACAGGGTTTCAAGACTATCATGTGAACAGTTATTTTAAAGATGGGGATATCAGTAACACATGTATGTCCTCTTCTAATAAGCAAGACCCAACATATCCATTATGAGTTATTACCTAAAATGGCAGCATGACACTATAAATCCTGACTAATTCGTATAGGTTTTAATTGCACTTTAATTGTATCAGCTAAAACACACAGGTGTTTTAGCTGATGAAAGCATTTAAATGTAACCGTGGATTTATTATGTATACAAGATCCCACTACTAAATAGAATGTATGTGTAGCGGGACCCCCAAAAATGGGGTCGCTATGCTGTAAATTTAGGGGCAGCCTGAGCAATAGTATGGCTCAGATTCTACAATTCTTTTTAATATGGACTCTGCTCTGCCATGTTGTTGCCTGGTGTATAGTTCCCCTGGGCCTGTGGTGGCGCTGTTGCCCAGGTCTCGGGTTGAACCACGGGTGGCATTGTGGTGTGACTGGGTGTCCTCTCTCGGCTACCATGCGGTGGGTGGGTTCGGCCTGCTGTGCAAGCCGGGAGAGGGTGCATAAAGGGCAGACGCCATGATCTAGGTGGAGTGTGCCCCATTGGGGTGGTGTGCCAGGGGGATTCCAAGGAGGACCCCTGGTGGCGAAGTCGAGTGTGATAACTTGAGATGCCACTTGATGTCACCCGGTGACCCCCTATGACGTCACAGCCCGGGCATTATGGGACTGTGATGTCATAAGGGGCGGGGTCACATCACCTGGTAACCACGCCCCATGCCTTTATAAATTATTGTGTGCCGCTCACACTTCATTACAGCGGGAGACCTCGTCGTGTCAACATCTCCAGGAGAGAAGAGGGAAGAAGACGACGATGAAGACCGGGCCCCCGCTAGCAAAAGAGCTGGAAGAAGATAGCGGAGGGGCCGGCAGAAGGCAGAAAGCACCGTAGAGCGGGAGAAGAACCAGAGAGCGCGGAGAAGGCACCGGAGAGTCGGAAGAAGACCCCCGAAGTCGGAAGAGACCCCCCAAGTTGGAAGAAGACCCCCAAAGTCGGAAGAGACCCCCGAAGTCGGAAGAAGACCCCCGAAGTCGGAAGAAGACCCCCGGAGCTGCCTAATAAATTACTTTAAAAAGCTCTCTAGTGTGTTTTTTTATTGACACTTTTCCCCCAGGTGAATGGGTAGGGGTACGATGTACCCCATACTCATTCACATAGGGTGGGGAGACCGGGATCTGGGGGCCCCCTTATTAAAGGGGGCTCCCGGATTCCGATAAGCCCCCCGCCCACAGACCCCGACAACCAACGGCCAGGGTTGTCGGGAAGAGGGCCTGTCCTCATCAACATGGGGGCAGGGTGCTTTGGGGTGGGGGGGCCGCAGGGCTCCCCCCTGCCCCAAAGCACCCACCACCCCATGTTGAGGGCATGCGGCCTGGTACGGTTCAGGAGGGGGGGGCGCTCGCTCGTCACCACCCCCTTTTCTGACCGGTAGGGCTGCGTGCTCAGATAAGGGTCTGGTATGGATTTTGGGGGGACCCCCACGCCAGTTTTTTCGGCGTAGGGGGTTCCCCTTAAAATCCATACCAGACCTAAGGGCCTAATATGCTCTTGGAGGGGAACCCATGCTGGTTTTTTATTTAAAATTTGGCGTGGAGTTCCCCCTCATGATTCACACCAAATATCAGCTCTGTGGGAGGGGTTTGCCTTAGAGCCGGTTCACAGAGGGGCGACTTCCTGTAAAGTTGCCTCTCTATGAACGGGGATCCGACTTAGAGGCGACTTCCATTGAAATCAATGGGTACAAGTCGCCTACAAGTCGGATTGAAGTTGTACAGGAACCTTTTTTGAAGTCGGAGCAACTGCAGTCGTGTACATTAAGACGACTCCATTCACTTCCATTCGTTTTAAAAACAGCGCAACTTGGGGCGACTTGAAGTCGGATCCCGAGTCGCCCCTGTGTTAACCGGCCTTTAAGTTTTTTACGTATCTGTTCTTGAATGTATTTAGATCACAGCATGATGTATTGCTTTTTGAAATCTTTTAGCGTGCTTTACTTTGTCAGACATTTTCTACATTTAGGTGATTTCTTGTTTTCAACAGGTCTGGCAGTAATCAGGGCTGGGTGTGGCAAGTGAAATTTAACTCAGCTTTCCAAAAATGTGGTTTATCACAGTTCATTCATGATTTAGCAAAGGGGGAAGGGGCAATTTCTTTTTTCACACTACTGTATTATCTCTTTGTTCAGGTATGATAGAAAGGCTAAGATATTTCTCCCATTTAAACAAGAAAGAGGTGTGAAAGTATCAGATAGTTGTATGAGGAGTTTATAAATTAAGGCAGGGGGACCAGATTTAGAGTACAATTGTTAAAATGATGTGAGTTGTGGTGGTGAGGTGTCTTATTTGGGAGTAGCAGAGAGAAAAGGAAGGAGTTGCTGGAGTCACCAGCTGTCTATTGGGGGGTCCACCGTTGATTGAATATCTGCTGATGTTTTGAGCCATGAGCTACAGAGAAAGTCCTTGAAGCCCAACTCCAGAAAAATATAATCCACCCTTGTAATGAGGCCCCCCGTATTGCAAGGGTTAAATTCTCAATAAGCCTAGGGGAGAGATGAGGAGGCTGTTTCACTTACCTTACAGCTGCCTCCAGTTCTCTCTCCCTCTGCCTAAGAGCCCATTCACACAGGGGCGTCTTTGGATCCGACTCCAAATCGCCCCAGGTCGCCCCTAGTCGCCTCAGGTCGCGCTGGCTGAAGAAATCAATGTAAGTTAATGGAGCCGTCCTTATGCACACTACTGCAGTCGCTCCGACTTCAAAAAAGGTCCCTGTACTACTTCAATCCGACTCCTAGGCGACCTGTACCCATTCATTTCAATGGGAGTCGCGTCTCACTGTCTTAATAGGAGCGACTCTCCAGGAAGATAACATACATTTCTCCTGCAAAACTCTCACTCCCCCCTCCCTCCCACAGAGCTGATTCTTGTTTGATTGGCCACTGGAATGTCTCCTGTCCTGCAGGCAACTTGGAGTTGCCTTGTAAATAGCTCCAGGTCGTGCTGAGTTGCCTCATAAAATCGCGCTGGAAGTCGTGTTGCCCCAGTGTGAATGGGCTCTTAAGCTCTAGTCCAGGTGTCTTCAAGCTATGGCCCTCCAGTTGTTCAGGAACTACAATTCCCATCATGCCTAGTAATGTCTGTGAATGTCAGAGTTTTACAATGAATGCCTCATGGGATGTGTAGTTCCACAACAGCCGGAGGGCCGTATTTTGAAGATCACTGCTCTAGTCTAGGGTGACCAGACATCCCCGGTTTCAGGGGACAGTCCCCGGATTGAGGACACTGTCCCCGGACCAAGTCTGTCCCCAGTTTTGTCCCCGGATTGGATTTGAACAGGGGCTGGGGCAATTTCAAAGACAGTCAGTGCAGAATAAAAAAAAAAAAAAAAAACTGAATTACACTACTAGCTTAGGGGGGTGTATTTTTTTTCCCCATTATCTGTGCCCCTTTCTGATGATCATGTGCTTGTCAGAGCGGAGGGAATATTTCTTCAGTTTTGGGTGCCCATTCCGCTCCTGCTTACATGTCCTTCTGTCTTGGCTCAAGTCCTGGCCAGCCTGCTTATTTTTTTGCCTTCCCTGGCGGAGTGATCTTCCCAGTAGTAGCCGGGGCCAGAGAGTAAGACTTGACAGGCTGCAAGGCGGGCGGCAACGGGCAGAGAGTCGCTGATTGCCGCCATTACTAGTAAAAAAAAAAAAATATGTCCCCGGATTTCATTTTAAAAATCTGGTCACCTTACTCTAGTCTAGTGATGAGCCGAACACCCCCGGGTTCGGTTCGCACCAGAACCCGCGAACGGACCGAAAGTTCGAACGAACATTAGAACCCTATTAAATACAATGGATGCGAACGTTCGAATTCTAAAGTGCTAATTATAACAACTATTATGCATGTTATTGTCATAAATAGGGTTTGGGAACCCGGGTTGTGCACCAGGGGACATGTATCAATGCAAAAAGAAGTTTTAAAAACGGTCGTTTTTCGGGAGCAGTCATTTTAATGATGCATAAAGTGAAAAAAAAAAAGTCAAATATTCCTTTAAATATCGTACCTGGGGGGTGTCTAAAGTATGCCTGTGAAGTGCCACGTGTTTCCCGTGTTTAGAACTGTCCCTGCACAAAATGACACTTCTAAAGGAAAAAAAAGCCATTTAAAACTGCTTGCGGCTTTAATGTAATGTCTGGTCCCGGTAATATGGATGAAAATCTTTAAGAAAAATGGCATAGCTACCCCATGACCCCCCCCCCCTACCCCAGCCCATTACCAGCCCCTTTGGGTCTTGTATGGATATTAAGGGGAACCCCGCACATAAAATAAAAAAGGCCCTATATACTCTGAACAGCCGTATACAGGCGGTGCATACAAGACAGGGACTGTAGGTTTGTTCTTATGTAGAATGTGTTTGTAATTTTGAACAGGTACATTGTTGAAGTGTAGCTCCAGCCCAAAAATCTATTTTTAAACTTTTTGGGAAACATAGGTAAGGGTTATCACCCCTGTAACATTTGTTTTGCTGTCTGTGCCCCTGTTCAGAACATTTCACCTCACTTTCCGTCCCAATGACAACTGTTTTTGAAATGTGGTGTTTTTCTTGAAACAAGGATTGCTGATAAAGCATCAGTACAGATGAGACCCCTTTCTCCCATATTTATTCTTACAGGAGAGAATTTTCCTTTCTAGGGGTAGATTTCCTCTCACTTCCTGTTGTCTTCTTTCGTTTGCAAGTAGGAGTCGTTTGTAAGTTGGATGTTTGAAAGTAGGGACCTGCCGTATATACTCTGCAGAAATAGGCCCCTTAGTTGTTGGTGTTGGCACAACACTGTAAGCACTCAGTTACTCTTGGTTGGTGCTGGAACGCCCTGCTGTCAACTATTATATCAGGAATTTTAATTACATATAATTGTTGAACAGTGGTAGTAAAAATTGGGGCTTTGATGGTGGTGCTGGTGCCACAACACTGTAAGCCCTGACAGTTACTCTTGGTGGGTGCAGCAATGGGCCCTGCTGTGAATTATTAGATCAAGAATTGTAATTACATGCCCCTTTTGAACAGGGGCTGAAAAATTGGGCCTTTCGTGGTGGTGGTGGTGGTGGCGTTGCCACAAGACTGTAAGCCCTCAGAGTTACTCTTGGTGGGTGCAGCAATGGACCCTGCTGTGAATTATTAGATCAAGAATTGTAATTGCATGCCCCTGTTGAACAGGGGCTGAAAAATTGGGCCTTAGGCACTGGTGGCACAACACTACAACCCCTCACAGATACTGTACTTGGAGCACAGCAATGAGCCCTGTTGCAAAGTATTGCTTCAAAAATTGTAATGACACGCCCCTGTTAAACAGGGGCTGAAAAATTGGGCCTTAGGCACTGGTGCCACAACACTCCAACCCCTCACAGATACTGTACTTGGAGCACAGCAATGAGCCCTATGGCAAATTATTGCTAAAAAAATTGTAATTACACGCCCCTGTAAAACAGGGGCTGAAAAATTGGGCCTTAGCCACTGGTGGCGGCACCCATAAACAAAAATGATCTTCCAAGCTATCATCATCAATCGTATCATTGAGGACTCGGAGGAGGAGGATAGCCAGTCAACATAACAGCACAGGCACTCAGCATCAGCATCAGTCTTGAAGGGATGTGACATGTTAAAATCAATTAGTCTGTTATATCAGCATCAGGTGTGTGGTAGCTGGTGGTGATCCAAGACTGGTTCATCTTGATGAAAGTCAGTCGATCAACCGAGTCGGTGGACAGGCGCACCCTGTGATCCGTGACAAATCCTCCAGCAGCACTGAATGTGCGTTCCGAAAGAACGCTGGATGCAGGACAGGCCAGTAGCTCAATTGCATACTGTGCAAGCTCTGGCCAGTGATCCATCCTCAAGACCCAGTAAGCCAGAGGATTTTCGGTGGGAAAGGTGTCCAAGTCTGACCTTGCCCCTAGATATTCCTGCACCATGTTTATCAGACGCTGGCGATGGTTGCTGGAACCGATCATACTTTGGGGCTGCGGACTAAAGAATTGTCTGAACGCATCGGTCAGACGGCCACCTTCCCCACCGCTCCTTCTTTGACTGGCCGAAGCCTCAGCAACTCGTTGTCCAGGACCAGGAGTTTGTAACCTCCCAGTCTCTGGGAACGCGTTGCACAGACCTTTCTGCAAGGCCTCCCGGAGTTGTCTCATCCTCTGCTCCCTCTGCGACGGTAACATAAGGTCCGCAACCTTACCCTTGTACCGTGGATCAAGGAGAGTGGCCAGCCAGTAATGGTCCCTCTCCTTGATCCGAAGAATACGAGGATCCTTCCGCAGACTTTGCAGGATCAGGGAGGCCATGCAGCGTAGGTTTGCTGAGGCATTCGCTCCGGAGTCCTCTGGGTCACTAAGGACGACATGATCCGCAGCCACCTCCTCCCAGCCACGTACAAGTCCACTGGTTTCTTGGGACTGTAAATCATCCCTAAAAGACTGCTGCTGATGATGCTGAGTGCCAGCCTCCACCTCCATGCTGACACAATCCTCCTCCTCCTCCTCCTCCTCCTCTTCCTGTGCGATGGGTGGGACAGAAGGAACACTGTCTGGGTAAAGGGGGCCTTGAGAGGCAAGGAAGTCCTCCTCTTCCTGCCTCTGTTCTGCCTCAAGTGCCCTGTCCATTATTCCACGCAGCGTGTGCTCCAACAGGTGGACAAGAGGTACAGTGTCACTGATGCATGCACTGTCACTGCTCACCATCCTCGTGGCCTCCTCAAATGGTGCCAGGACAGTGCATGCATCCCTGATCATGCCCCACTGGCGTGGAGAAAAAAAACCAAGCTCCCCTGACCCTGTCCTGGTGCCGTAGTCGCACAGGTACTCATTGATGGCCCTCTGCTGCGTGTGCAGCCGCTGCAGCATGGCCAACGTTGAGTTCCACCTGGTGGGCATGTCACATATAAGGCGGTTCTTGGGCAGGTTCAACTCCTTTTGCAGCTCAGCCAGGCGAGCACTGGCATTATAAGATCTGCGGAAATGCACACAGACTTTCCTGGCCTGCCTCAGGACATCCTGTAAGCCCGGGTACCTGCCCAAGAACCGCTGCACCACCAGGTTAAGGACGTGAGCCACACAGGGCACATGGGTCAGTTGTCCCTGTCGGAGGGCGGAGAGGAGGTTGGTGCCATTGTCGCAAACCACCATTCCTGGCTTAAGCTGGCGTGGCGTCAACCAACTCTCGGCCTGGCCCTGCAGAGCAGACAGGACCTCTGCCCCAGTGTGGCTTCTGTCCCCCAAACACACCAGCGCAAGCACGGCATGGCATCTTTTTGCCTGCGTACTTGCGTAGCCCCGTGAACGGCTACGGAGCACCGCTGGTTCATAGGACAAACCACAGGAAGAGGCCATGGAGGAAGAAGAAGAGGAGGGGGTGGAGGAGAGAGGTGTGTCACAACCAGTAGTAGCATTTTGGAGGCGTGGCGGTGGGACAACCTCCAACACTACTGCACCTTGTCCTGCATCCTTCCCAGCTGCCAAAAGAGTGACCCAATGGGCCGTGAAAGAAAGGTAACGTCCCTGTCCATGCCTGCTGGACCATGAGTCAGCGGTAATATGCACCTTACCGCTGACCGCCCTGTCCAGCGAGGCCAAGACATTGCCTTCCACATGCCGGTAGAGAGCCGGAATAGCCTTCCGTGAGAAAAAGTGGCGTTTGGGAACCTGCCACTGAGGAACCGCACATTGCACAAACTCACGGAAGGGGGCCGAGTCTACCAACTGAAAAGGCAGCAGTTGAAGTGCTAGCAATTTAGCCAAGCTAGCATTCAACCGCTGGGCATGTGGATGGCTGGGAGTGAACTTCTTTCGACGGTCCAGCAGCTGGGGCAGGGAAATTTGCCTGCTAGAATCGGACGTCGGTGTACTGCTAGCAGAGTGGCCGCAAGTACTTGGCTGTGACACACCTAATTCTACACCTTCATTCCTCTCAGTGCATGTTTCAGAGAGGACTGAAGTTATAGTGGGGTTGGAGATCCCAGCTGATGCGGTGCAAGGAGAGGTCCGCTTTGTTCTTTGGTGTGGGTCTTTGAGGTAGGCTTGCCAACGAGCTGCATGGCAGGTCAACATATGTCTGGTCAGGCATGTGGTACCCAAGCGGCTGATGTTTTGGCCACGCGATATACGCTTGAGACATATATTGCAAACAGCAGCTGTGCGATCTGATGCACTAGCCTCAAAAAAGGCCCACACCAAAGAACTTTTTGAATGACGGGCAGAGGCAGCGCCCTGCACAGGCGGAGCTCTGCGGTGTGATTCCGTCGGTGTACTGCCCTTACGCTGGCCACCAAAGGGCATCCTGCCTCGTTGGAGATGTGCCTCCTCCTCATCCTCCTCCTCCTCCTCTCTCCTATTAGGCACCCACGTGGAGTCAGTGACCTCATCATCCCCTCCCTCCTCATCACTGGAGCCAATCTGGCAGTATGCTGCAGCTGCTGGAACATGACTGCCAGATTGGTGTCCTTCTTGAGCATCCCCTCTGTCTGCTCTCACGCTACTGCCTTCCTCTAGCTGGGTTTCATCATCAGACCCTTCGAAACGCTGGGCATCCTCCTGGAGCATGTACCCAACACTGTGCTGAAACAGTTCGGGGGACTCCTCAGGAGGAGGACATGGTGGGTCTAGGGAAGGAGTGACTGATGATTTGTCTGACATTGATACCAGGGAAGACGACGCTTTGGCAGCTGCTTTTCCAGTACCCTGAGCCTGGGTGAGAGAGGATGAGGAGGAGGAGGAGGGCTTGGTCATCCACTCTACCAAGTCTTCGGCATGATGTGGCTCAACATGTCCAGCTGCCGAAAAGAAGGACAAGCGTGTCCCATGGCCATGTGCTGATGACAATGCACCGCGTCCACGACCAGCACTGTTGCCCCCAGACACAGAGCCTGCTTGCCCTCTTTTATTGCCTCCTGACTGTCTGCCTCTCCTTGTTTGCCTTCCAGACATTCTAATAGATGGCCTGCAGGGAGATGGGAAAAAAGCAATAAGGGCTACCTTCAGGTGTCCTTCTCTGTCCCTTGAAACAAGGACTTTCACAGTGAAAGAAACTGACACTCTCCCTACCTACAGTTTTCTGTCCCTAGAATAAATGTTTTTTTTAAGCACAATATAGCACAAGGACAATTCACTCACTGTCCTTACAGGTCCCTGGAAACAAGGACTTGCAGAGTGAAAGAAAAAAAACACTCTCCCTACCTACAGTTTTCTGTCCCTAGAAAAAATGTTTTTTTTAATCACAATATAGCACAAGAACAATTCACTCACTGTCCTTACAGGTCCCTGGAAACAAGGACTTGCAGAGTGAAATAAACTGACACTCTCCCTACCTACAGTTTTCTGTCCCTAGAATAAATGTTTTTTTTAAGCACAATATAGCACAAGGACAATTCACTCACTGTCCTTCCAGGTCCCTGGAAACAAGGACTTGCAGAGTGAAAGAAAAAAACACTCTCCCTACCTACAGTTTTCTGTCCCTAGAAAAAATGTTTTTTTTAAGCACAATATAGCACAAGGACAATTCACTCACTGTCCTTCCAGGTCCCTGGAAACAAGGACTTGCAGAGTGAAAGAAAAAAACACTCTCCCTACCTACAGTTTTCTGTCCCTAGAAAAAATGTTTTTTTTAATCACAATATAGCACAAGGACAATTCACTCACTGTCCTTACAGGTCCCTGGAAACAAGGACTTGCAGAGTGAAAGAAAAAAAACACTCTCCCTACCTACAGTTTTCTGTCCCTAGAAAAAATGTTTTTTTTAATCACAATATAGCACAAGGACAATTCACTCACTGTCCTTACAGGTCCCTGGAAACAAGGACTTGCAGAGTGAAATAAACTGACACTCTCCCTACCTACAGTTTTCTGTCCCTAGAATAAATGTTTTTTTTAAGCACAATATAGCACAAGGACAATTCACTCACTGTCCTTCCAGGTCCCTGGAAACAAGGACTTGCAGAGTGAAAGAAAAAAAACACTCTCCCTACCTACAGTTTTCTGTCCCTAGAAAAAATGTTTTTTTTAATCACAATATAGCACAAGGACAATTCACTCACTGTCCTTACAGGTCCCTGGAAACAAGGACTTGCAGAGTGAAATAAACTGACACTCTCCCTACCTACAGTTTTCTGTCCCTAGAATAAATGTTTTTTTTAAGCACAATATAGCACAAGGACAATTCACTCACTGTCCTTCCAGGTCCCTGGAAACAAGGACTTGCAGAGTGAAAGAAAAAAAACAAACACACTCCCTACCTACAGTTTTCTGTCCCTAGAAAAAATGTTTTTTTTAATCACAATATAGCACAAGGACAATTCACTCACTGTCCTTACAGGTCCCTGGAAACAAGGACTTGCAGAGTGAAATAAACTGACACTCTCCCTACCTACAGTTTTCTGTCCCTAGAAAAAATGTTTTTTTTAAGCACAATATAGCACAAGGACAATTCACTCACTGTCCTTACAGGTCCCTGGAAACAAGGACTTGCAGAGTGAAATAAACTGACACTCTCCCTACCTACAGTTTTCTGTCCCTAGAATAAATGTTTTTTTTAAGCACAATATAGCACAAGGACAATTCACTCACTGTCCTTACAGGTCCCTGGAAACAAGGACTTGCAGAGTGAAAGAAACTGACACTGTCCCTACCTACAGTTTTCTGTCCCTAGAATAAATGTTTTTTTTAAGCACACTATAGCACAAGCACAAAACACACTGACACTCTCCCTACCTATCCTTCTCTTTCCCTAAACTAAAGGAATCCAGGTTAAGCAAGAAAGAAATAACAGTCACTGTCCCTGCCTATGCTGCTCTATCCCTGCTCCGGAACACACTACACTAGGCCGCCGTGCTGGCGGCCTTTTATAGTGTGGGGCGTGTACTAAACACCCTCAGCAATAATTGGCCACAGGCATCCTGCCTGTGGCCAATCATTGCTCTCCTCGCTGCCGGCGCTGTGATTGGCCAAGCATGCGGGGTCACAGTGCATGCTTGGCCAATCACAGCGCCTGGATGACACTGCGATGGCGTAGTGCATTGTGGGCCGTTCGCGTCACTCGAATTTGGCGCGAACGGCCCAAATCGTTCGATCTTCGTCGAACGATCGAACAGCCGATGTTCGAGTCGAACGTATGTTCGACTCGAACACGAAGCTCATCCCTACTCTAGTCTATCAGCAGAATCTTGGCATCATCAAGTACAATACAGGAACATTAACCCTATATGGTACTCTGAGGAGACTGGTGTGCAACAAATATGCAGGAGACCAGTCATAGCACTGGAAGGAGCCTGCTGGAGTGAGGGGTAAATATGGCCATACATGGATCGAAATTTGGCCAGTTTAGCAGAATATTGCGCTAAAATTGTACATAAATAAAAGAACCAGAACAGTCTGATAATATGGCTGGGAGAGTCTCCTCCCAGGACAGGGCCTCTGTGAACAGAGAGGATTCCCTTCCTGGGAAATTATTCAGTAATCTAAACAAAGTAATTGGGAGCAGAAGAACAATAAACAAAAGTATATAGATGTACACCACCAGTGTAGAAATAACACAAGCTTCATAGTAGCATACCTCCCAACTTTTAAAAGTCCCCCTGCGGGACATTCAATGTTATTTTTGTACCCCTGACACCGCGGGATGGGTTAATTTGTTTTCGGTACCCCAGTTCACAGTTATTGATCGGGGGGGGGGTGCTCCCGCGGGACGGGTTAATTTAATTTGTTTTTTCATTGGGTCCTCCGTTCCCAGTTGCTGAGCGGGGGGGTGCTGTCGCGGGTGTCCGCCGATCGCGAGGGGGGGGGGGCCGCGGGGAGGGGGGCGTCTTACCTCCCTCCCGTGTGCTTCATCCGTTTGCTCCTCTGCTGTGCGGGAAATTGAACACTCTCGTGGGACTGCGGGAAAGATGTGTAAGTGCGGGAGAAACCCGCAGAATCCGTGCATGTTGGGAGGTATAGCATACTAGCTCATTATGAATTAATGAATTACGTACCTGAGATCGAAGCCCCAGCAGCGGTGCTCGTTCCTCTCCTCCATCGCCGCCACCTCTCCCCGAGTGTCTTCCTTGTATCGCGGCTCCGGAGCTGTGACTGACCGGAGCCACAATGACATCACTCCCGCGCATGTGTGCGGGTGCCGGCACTAATGGCATGATCGCCGTTAGTAACAGCACGCTCAGTAGACATCGGTGCATGCCTTTTGCAAATATCTCCTAAACAGTGTAGGTTTAGGAGATATTTCTTGCACCTACAGGTAAGCCTTAATCAAGGCTTACCTGTAGGTCTAAGTGGCCTGTAAGCGTTTACAACCACTTTAATAAAGATACCTCCAAATGAATATTGCAACAAAGTCCAGTTGCAGGGGTTCTGAGGATGATGTGGTATCTGTCTTTTTGTTGGAGACCTAAAAACAAGATCAGCAGTCACGGGAGGATCCTCCAACTGTTGCCCAGCTATATGACAATGTGCATGTGAGTACCGTAAATAACAAGAAGACAGAGATAATCTGTCTGTCATAAGGTGTCACGTACCTGTTAAGAGACTTAACAGACCCCACTGAAGGTGGAACAGATAGTGCCAGGGGACAAGAGGAACACAAGTGCCAGCGGGAGTTGGTAGTGGAACTTGCAGCAGGAGATGCAGGTTTTAGTCAGGCAGGACATCAGTCCAGGAGCAGATGTGAATCATGCTGGACCAGCTGAGGCTAAAGGGGCACTCCAAATGTACTGCAGGTTCTGGAAGAGTGGCCTATTGAAGCTCTCAGCAAGCTTTAGGCAGGAAAACACTGCAATGACTGGTGTGATTATGAAGGACAGCTGAAGCAGACACTCAAAAGTAGTATGAAGCCAAGTTCGAAGCAGGAGCGAGGTCACAGAAGTAGCCAAGGTCAGAAGCGTAGGTGTAAGCATGGTCAGGAACAAAGCCAGGGACAGGAACAGGTGAGCAGAGGTACAGGCAAAATCCAGGATCAGGTCAGTAACAAGCCGGGTCATCAATGGAAAGCAGATACAGGATACACTCTGGACACAGGAAAAGATGAAGACCAGTCCGCACTGACAGTGAGCAAGAGCATCTCTTAAATAGCCTGTCTAGCATCAGAAACTGTGGGCACACACCTGCATGTGTGCACACATGTGCGCGTGGGCCTATGCTCATTTATATTAGCGATGGGCCTATGCTAATTTCACTATACTGGAATTCCCTTTCATATGGATTCAGATGCCCACTTATGAGACTATGGGCAGGAAGTCCCGAGGGGAGACATACAATGTCTGCAAGCTGAAGTCCTGCACTTTGTGTGGGGTGACAAGAGGCCTCGGATGCAAAAATGAACGCTTTATACACCTAAACCTATGGGTGGGCTTAGTCTCCCCAATCTACAGGCATATTTCCAAGCAGCCCAGATTGCCCAGTTAGCTTACACCACTGCTAAAGGCTCAGTCCCCCTATGGGTATCCATTGAATCACTCTCCTGCCATCCCTTTGCTATAGTATCCTTAATGTGGCTTCCTAGTCGTTTACGGCCGCCTATATTATGCCCCACTTTATCACATTCTTTAGCAATCTGGGACAGAACACGCCACCGCAGCCCTTTATCATCCCCACATACACCACTAGCTCCCATCTTTTGTAACCCGGAGTTTCCGCCTGGCCTGACTCCACGACTGTTCCAATGGTGGCTTAATAAGGGGTTACTAAGAATCAGCGATTTCCTTAATGGAGATCAGATATACACTATGCAGTATTTTAAAGACACATTTCTAATGCCTTCTAGTGAAATATTCCGATACAACCAAATCGTATCCTTTGCCAGATCTAAACTTAATTTACAGGTGGGACCCTGTCAGGGAAATTCCCCGTCTGTTGTCACCAATCTGCGCTCAGTGCGCATGCGCGGCAAAACGGCGCATCGGCGCATGCGCGTGCGTGGCGGGACGACGCTTCGGCGTGCTCGGGTGCGCGCACCGGCGCAACGACGAATGCGCGTGCGCAATAGCTCGCCAATGGGTCTACAGGCGGGCCTATTTAAACAGACGCAGTAACACTATCTGGTTGCTGGTTTGTCAGCTTTACTGTGTTTCTTGTGCCTGAAAGAAGTTAAAGTTCTCCTGCTGTGACCCGGACCGGATTTGACTACGCTTCTGCTTCTCCTGAACCTGACCCCTTGGCTTGCTAAACGGACTTCTACCTCTCTCCTTGTGCTTGACCCTCGGCCTGTGACCCGGATCTGCTGCCTGTCTCCAGCCCTCTACCTTCTGCCTGTACCCTGGACTTCTTGCCTAACCTGACTATACTGGTGCTTCCTGCTAAACTCCTAAACGGACTTGTGCCTTGCTACTGGTTGCTGTTTGACCCTGTCTACCCTTGGTGTTTGACTCCTGGCCTGTTCTTCAGACTCATCCCTGCTAGATTCTTCAGCAAGACACCTCTACCTGCTGGTGGCCAGTGCTCCCTCGTGCTGTCCTCTCCCTGTCTCACCTCCAGGGGGCGGAGTGCGCTTGGGTGCAAGGGTGAACCACTCTCGGCATCTCGGCCTCGGTAAGTACGTAGCTTGACAGACCCCTTACACTCACCACATTTGAATTGTCATGCCAAGCCAGAGGCTTATAAAGGGGGCGGATATCTGCAATATACTCTTCTCTTACTGAGTCAGATTTGATTGATTTGAAACTTGCTTATTTGTACCAGTGGGAGAGGGACTTGAATCTTACCTTTGATTTGACTGAGTGGCAAGACATCGCTTATAAGCTATCCAAAATTTCCATCAATACCACCCTTATAGAGGCCAACTACAAAACGCTCCTGCGTTGGTACTTAGTACCAACTAGGGCAGCTAAAATGCATCCTTCTACCTCACCGAATTGCTTCCGACGATGCGGACAGTTGGGGACGATGCTCCATATTTGGTGGCAATGTCCCCTCGTAACTCGGTTCTGGATTGGGATTTTCAACTTTATAAATTCAGTAACAGGGGTAAACATTCGCAGATCCCCAGAAGTCGCTCTTTTCCACAAATAACCTGACGAAACACCCAAAAAATCATTAAAGTTGATTACTTATATTTTGCTGGCGGCGAGAATGACGATTGCTAGGCATTGGAGACAGTTGATAATCCCTCTTGACCAGGTTAAAAGTAAACTCAACTGGATCATGATTAACGATATATTTACCTATATTCTTTGTAATAACACCAAGAAATTTAATACGGTGTGGGACCCATGGAACGATTATATCTCGACTCCGTAGGGAACTCCAGGTTGACCCTTCCTTTCTTTATTTCCTTTTTCTCTCCCTTTTTTTTTCTTTCCTCTCTCTTCTCTTCCCCATTGCTCTCTTACTTTCTTCTTCTTCTTCTGGTATTTATCTGAAAAATACAGATGATCACCTATGGGGCCTCACGCAGTAGTGAACCATGAGATAATCTCGGGGTCCACTACCAGAATTCCCTGTGGTTTCGGGTCTCCGCCACTGACTGTACGTGGTGGGGTTTCGGTTCATGGGGAGAACATATTATTCAGTCCCATTGGTACTTGGATACATTTGCTCTCTGCTGTAATGACTAAGAACAGATATGTACAATGACCATACTTTCTGTATTTCTGTATTGCTATGTTGATTATCTGAGAAATCGATTTTGTTCTTTTAATGTGTCTGTTCATTTTGAGACTTGTTTCTTTTTCAATAAAAAAATATTGAAATATAAGAAACTATGGACAGCTGCAGGTTAACTATTAGAACATATGAATACTTGCATAATCTCCAATTCTGTTCTAAGTGAAAATAAAACAGCCGCAATTCCCCTGGACAGGACACGTGGCTGAAACTTTCTCTCTTTACTACTTCCCTCTGGGGTTTTCAAAGCCCCTTCCCGAGACAGGAAGCCGATCGACAATCCTTTTTTGGTCATGCCCCTTTGACAGAAGTCGGCCGATTGGTCGTCTTCTGTCGGACCGGCTGCTGTACACAGGCGCCAAATGTCAGCTAGTTTCTATTGAAATATTCGACCCATGTGTACAGCCCTTAAAGGGGCAGGCAGATAAACAGCTTTGTTTATTGCAGAAGCATGAATGTTATCTGACCCCCCTTCCCCAAGGCTCCTGTCTAGGTTGCCTTATGGATGATCTGGTTATCTTATCCCAAATACCTACCCAAATCTCTGAGGATTCAAACACTTTCTTGTCCTATTCCATGTCCCACTGCCTTATTGTTGTCCCATTGCTGTAAACTTCCACATCAATAAAAAAAATCTGCCCTGTGGTGTAAAGTGTAAATAAAATCATCAGTTACTTTAAATACAGATTTTTACTGACCTCCTGGCTGAGATTATTTATTAGAACAGGTAGATTAGACCTGCTGTGCTACAATATACTTACAAGAAAGGGCTATTGAAAGACACAGCAGGAAGCTGTTCAGCAGCTCAGAGGAATAATACTTCCCCTCCAATAATAATACAAAATAATATCCCAGGACTAACCTGCTCATATAAGCAAGATGTACTTTATAGTTCTCCTTTCCTCTAATTTCATCAAGAACAGCAGGACAAACATCAGGTTAGAGATTTATAGGTACTGCACTCTTGCCAACTCACCAAAACAAAGAAAAATGCAATCTACTGAAAATACAAAGCACATGGTTCAGCTGGAAAAAGTCTGCTACTCACAGTTATGCCCCATACACACGATCGTTTTTCATGCCGTTAAAAATGCCATTAAAAAAAATGGCCATTAAAAATGATCGTGTGTAGGCTCCAGAGCATTTTTAACGACGTGAAAAACGGGCATTAAAAATTTCGAACATGCTCTCTTTTTTCACGTCGTTTTTCATGTCGTTTTTTTTAACGACGTGAAAAACGAGTGTGTATGCTTTAACGACGTGAAAAAAAATGCACATGCTCAGAATCAAGTATGAGACAGGAGCGCTCGTTCTGGTAAAACTAGCGTTCGTAATGGAGATAGCACATTCGTCACGCAGTCACGGACTGAAAAGCACGAGACTGAAAAGAGCGAATCGTCGCTCAACAAACTTTACTAACATGAAGGGTGGCGCCATTCGAACGGAACTTCCCCTTTATAGTGCCGTCGTACATGTTGTACGTCACTGCGCTTTGCTTGATCGTTTTTTAAAATGATCGTGTGTACGCAAGACAGGCTTGAGAGGAAACATGAAAAAAAACGACGTGAAAAACGGCAAGAAAAACGATCGTGTGTATGGGGCATAATACCTAGTTGCAAAGATGTAGCATTTTCCTAAAGGCATTTTTTTTTCAAATGCAAGTACAAAAAAATAAAAATAAAAATTTATATTATATATATATATATATATATATATATATATATATATATATATATATATATAGCGGGCATGCACTTTCCCTGTGTATTTAAACTGGCAGAGACACCAGTAATGTGCAGTTCCCTGCAGCTCAGCGGGTGGCGCTGTCGCCTTGGGCTGGGGTTGAACCATTGCTGTGTGCCGTACCCCTTTTTGTCCTCCCTCGGCAGTGGTATGGTGGGGCGGGGAACCCGCTGTGCCTGCTGGGGCGGCCATCTTTGCCACGGGGTCGAGTCCCAGGCACCTTCAGCCTGAGGGCGGTGGTTCGTGTCGGTTCTCTAGGCGTCCTAGGCCTGTAGGACATTTGGAGGTCGTGTTCCATCCCAGGCACCTTTGGCCTGGGGTGAGGTACTCGGATGGAGGTCTGGAGCTCAGTGCCCACCACTGAGTTCCGCGAGGGGAGGAGATCCTAGGGGACCCCGGGAGTGGGTACCCGAATCCAGAGGCGTAATGGACCGGGAGGGGGTACTTGCTTGAAGACCTGGTGCAGCATATCGCCAGTGACGGGTGAGCCTCCACCGGAGACCGCCTGGACGGATATTTTCCCTCGATTGGAGACCGCAACCCACTTTCAGGAAGGAAAGTGGAGAGTTCATTGGTTCTGGGCCTACTCGTATCCACACCCCTCTGTCTGTTCTACTCGTTGAGGGAGTCCAACTGTCTGTGCATTACTCTGTTATCGGAAGAATAAAGGAGTGTTGGACTTTATTGGTGTGGGGCTCATTTTCTGGCAGACATTGTTCAAGAAACCACCAGGAGGAGGCTCCAGATGCAGAACGCCAACCCGAAGGTAAAAGAGGATTGTCTCTCACTGCACATACATCTGCAGGGGAACTTGGCGTGGTGACCTCGTACTCTCTCCTCTGAGGTACCCCTAGACCAGAGCCAGAAGAACTGATACAGAGAGAGAGAGAGTGGAGGCCGCTACACACATATATATATATATATATATATATATATATATATATATATATATATATATACATACACACACACATACACAGTGGGTACGGAAAATATTCAGACCTCCTAAATTTTTCACTCTGTTATATTGCAGCCATTTGCTAAAATCATTTAAGTTCATTTTTTTCCTCATTAACGTACACACAGCACCCCATATGACAGAAAAAATAGGATTTTTGTACTCACCGTAAAATCCGTTTCTCTGACGTCCATGGACCGACGCAGCTCTCATACTGATTACATGTGGGTATATGTCCCTGCTCGCAGGAGAAGACCTAGGCAGAATGTTAGAGGTTAAAACATTCTAGAACAAGCCAGAGCTGAACAGCCCCGCCCAGGGGGGCGGTCCCTCCAGACATTACCCTTCCACCTGCAGCTAATCAGCCTCAGTTCGTAACAAAGCAGTACAAACTTAAAAGGAAGGGTGGGTGCTACGTTGGTCCATGGACGTCAGAGAAACGGATTTTACGGTGAGTACAAAAATCCTATTTTCTCTTATCGTCCATGGACCGACGCAGCTCTCATACTGATTACATGTGGGACGTCCCAAAGCAGTATAAGAAAAGGGTGGGAGCAAAAAAAGTAAGGAACAACCAAAACTTCACTCCAAACCAGCAGAGCCCCTCAACGGAGGAGTTGCAACATTAGACAGCGGCCTGCAACACTTTGCGGCCGAAGGAAGCATCTGAAGATGCAGCCACATCAACCTTGTAAAACTTTGAAAAGGTATGAACGGACGACCAGGTCGTCGCCTTGCACACTTGTGCAACCGACGCTTGATGTCGGAAGGCCCGGGAAGCACCAATTGCCTTGGTGGAATGCGCCGCAACCGGAAAAGGGAGGCGCCCGCCCCTTAAGGGCATAGGCCTGTATGACGGTCTGCCTGATCCACCTAAAGACGGTGGCAGACGACACCGCTCGGCCCTGTTTTGGACCAGACACAGATTTCCGAATGGAAACAGTAGCAGACAGGTACACTCGTAAGGCTTGTACCTATCTTAATGTATGAAGCGCAAACTCTCAGGGAAGCGATGGGTGAGGACACAAGGACGGAAGAACAATGTCCTTCTTAAGGTGAAAGGCCAAGAACATCCTTAGAAAAGAAGGATGGTCGTGGGCGCAACACCAACATATCCTTATGGAGGACCAAGTAAGGCGACTTGCCAGACAAGGCTGCCAACTCAGACACCCGTCTAACCGAAGCAATGGCCAATAAGGCCAACTTCCGGGACAAGGTCAAGAGAGGAATCTCTCTGATATTCTCAAAGGGATGTTCTTGGAGAACCGAGATGCATCAAAATCAGATCCCAAGTAGGGAGAGGAGGCTTGACAGGGGGGACCACATGGCGAACCCCCTGCCCAAAAGGTGCTAATTAAGGAATGGCCCGGTAGTGGTCGTTGAAAAAGACAGTCCGGGCCGAAATCCGACCCTCAAAAAAAGGTATGCAAGGCCAGCTTTTGGGTCACACCACGCTGCAAGAACAGCAAAATCCTGGGAACGGAAAACATCCGAGGATGCCACTCAAGTTCCTCGCACATAGCGATGTAAGCCTTCCAGGTACGGTGAGATATCTTTCTGGAGGAAGATTCCCGTGTCAACAACATAGAAGAGATGACCGAATACGAGAGAACTCGGTCCTTTAGCACCTGGCTTTAAACAGCTATGCCATTAAAGCCAAGGACTGTAAAGCAGGATGAAGTATGCTCTGCGAAGCCGGCGAGGCAACAACAGTAGCAGAGGGTAAGCATATATCAGGCGATACTGCCCCCACGGGCTTCCAACGCGTCTAACGCATCCGCCCAGGGGTTCCTGGACCTGACCACGATCTTGCCACCTTGCGAGTGAGTCGAGAGGCCACAAGGTCCACTTCCGGTGCCCCACCTCCGGTAAAGAAGGTGGAAACACCTCCGGATGCAAGGACCCTTCGCCTGCAATGCACACGGCCGACAGGACCGTCTTGCAGCGAGACGTATGAAAATCCCAAAGAGACTCCGCAATGTATCGGAGAAGGGAGGCCCCAGTGTACAGGGTGCCTCAAATGTTGGCCAATAAAGGCAACTTGATGGAACTTCCCTAGAAACTCGGTCAGAGTACTAGTACCTCAGCTTCCACAGGTGGCGCAAACCCACCCCGGGCACAGAGACCCTAAAGGCTAAAAGAAGTTGTAGTGCACCTGCTAGATGACTGATGAATGAAGCAGAGGCTTTTGCCCAGTCATTGAGCTACAAAAAATGCCAGAGACGCAGCCACTAACGGGCGCAACGCCAACCCCAGCCTGGCGAACACAGTCCAAGCCAGCGCTTCTGATCACCACTGAAAGCAGGTGGAAAGTGATACCCCTGAAACCAGGGATCCTTGTGACAATGCTCCATCCAGCAGCTACCCATGGATAGGTGCCGATTGTGCAAACACATAGTTTATACTATGTATTGCGTCAAACGCACAAATGGAGAGTGTGGGAGGAAACCCACCCAGCCACAAAGAGCATAATACCACCACATACGGCGTATGTAGTTTAGTATTTGTGGATAAACCTATTAAACGCGTATATACTGTGCCAGCGACGAAGGCGTGCACATCATCGGGGCCTGGACGTAAACCAGCCACACAGATTGCGTACACAACCGTGTAGGTATGTTAGCCTGCGAATAAACAAATTGCACATGTTTATACTGTGCATAGCGCTGAGAATGCGCACACCATTGGAACGCAGGGGAGAAACCTGAGCACCCGGATGAAACCCATGCAGACTGCATACGCATACCGTGTATGGTATTATAGTATGTGTGCTAAACATTTTGCACAAGCCCATGTGTGCATAGCACCGAAGGCGCGCACACTGTTGGCGCGTAGGAGGAACCAAAGTACCCCACGCATACTCAGAGAATGCAATACCTACAGCTACTGTAAATGTATTTAGTGTATAGACATAATGTGTATGTTTACACCGTGTATTGCACCAAAGGCATGCATGTCATGTAGCATGGGCAGAAACCCACGCAGACTGCATACGCATACCGTATAGGTATTATAGTGTGTGTGCTAAACCCTTTGCACAAGCTCATGTGTGCATAGCACCGAAGGCGCGCACACCGTTGGCGCGTGTGAGAAACCGAAGTACCCCACGCATACTCAGAGAATGCAATACCTACAACTACTGTAAATGTATTTAGTGTAGTGTATAGACATAATGTGTATGTTTACACCGTGTATTGCACCAAAGGCATGCATGTCATGTAGCATGGGCAGAAACCCACGCAGACTGCATACGCATACCGTATAGGTATTATAGTGTGTGTGCTAAACCTTTTGCACAAGCTCATGTGTGCATAGCACCGAAGGCGCGCACACCGTTGGCGCGTGGGAGGAACCGAAGTACCCCACGCATACTCAGAGAATGCAATAGCTACAACTACTGTGAATGTATTTAATGTAGTGTATAAACATAATGTGTATGTTTACATCGTGTATTGCACCAAAGGCATGCATGTCATGTAGCGTGGGCGGAAACCCACGCAGACTGCAAAGACATACCGGGTAGGTCCAATCGCACAAATTTAGACTGTGCATAGCGCCGAAGCGCCCACTCGGAAGAACTCCACGCAGACAGCACACAGATACCGTGTAGGAATGATAGCATGTGAATCAACATAATATTGCTGTGCATTTCCATTGGAGCGTGGGGGGAAACCGGAGTACCCGGAGGAACCCCACGCAAACAGTATACCCATACTGTAAACATGTATAATATGTGCAATAAACATATTGAACATGTCTATACTGTGCAGAGAGCCGAAGCGCACATACCATGAGAGTGCGGGAGGACACCGGAGCCCCCGCCAGCCCAGAGAGTGTAATACATACATATACTGTGAATGTATCTGGAGTCGTGCATAAACATATTTTGTACGTTTATATCATGTATGGCACTGAAACACAGCATTGGAACGTGGGGACAGCCACACAGACACTGAGACCAATAACACATACATACACTGTGAATGTATGCAGTGTAGAGGTATAGGATGAGTTTAAATTATGGCGCAGAGGCGCATAATCTTCTCTGTATCATTCCAACCTGCTTGACTGTGCTGCTGAAGCAGCATGCAGGTAACAGGTAACCTCTGATCCTCAGACCGTGTGTCTGTCAGAGCTCAAATCATTCCCCAGGAAATGGCGGGAAATGTTACCTCAGGTATCACACACAAGGCTCACAGGGATTAGAGACATAAATGAATAAAGTCCTCCCTCATCCATGCTGCTCGAGGCAGTGTGAGAAAAACAGTGAGGAAACTGTGTAAAAGAAAGGCTTGTCACAGCAATTCCAGCCTGAGAGTGTTCCTCACATCAATGAGATCACTTACAAGCGCCCTGTCATTCACTGACACAGAACTGGAGTCTTCCTCACAAGGGAATGTCCTGTTCATAAACATTAAATATTCAGAGGTAGGGTCCTGAGCCCAATAGCTAGGCCCATATCTGACTCAGAGCACTCCTTCACTAAAGATTTTTGTGGGGGGAGGGGGCTTATAGCTCCTTTTGCTCGCACACCGCTTCCATTCTGACAGGAATGATTCCAGGACTGCTGACAACTGGTCCATAAGGACCGCAGGTGCAGGAAACATATGAACATGTTTAACTGTGCAGCACTGCCAGTTGCCCCAGGCAATGTGGAGAGCAGGTGTATCAGACTCCATAAACGCCACCCTCTGAGACCTTATACACTATACAGTGAATATACAGTCCACCCACTGGCTACGCTGAGGAGGGGATACCCGGGAGGACCCACCAACCCTTAAGGACAGCTCAGTCTGTGAGGAGATTGTGAGGGGATTCGCGCCGCCGCCAGAAACAAAATGCGCGGCGGCCACAAGAAAATGGCCGCCGTCCGCAGCCATAACTGTGCCACTGAACGCCAAGATGGCCGCCGAGCGCAAAATTCAAAGCTCTAATGCGCGCCAATGGCGCACGCAATAACCGCCTCAAACAGCGCCAATGGCGCACGCAATAATCACCTCACACACCAGAAAAAACTGCAGACATGAGCGCCCAACCAGGCCAGAGTGACCCCCAAGCACCCCACAGCACAGCACCAGTACAGGGTGCAGAGAGCAGCATAACAGGGGGGAGACAGGGAGAAACCCCCCATATAAAGAAACACAGCCAGCATGTACTCACCTGCAGTAGGAGAGACTACTTACCCGTCCCTTTCAGGGACCCACTGGCTTGTTTCAGACAGACCTATCACAGAGTCGTACTGCGTAGCTGTCGGCCCGGTCCACCGCGAGAGATACAGTCAGTCAAGTACTGTTCAATCTTGAGAGGACCGCGGGAGCATGAAAGCAACCCGGCCACCCCTGGAGCCATGGGGTATGTCGTGAACTGAGTCTCACGCACACAAGGCGAGGATCAGCACGCTCGATGGTCGGACAGGGAAGACTACGAGGATACTAGTGTACCCAACCTGTTGCCCAGCCGACAGTTGATTGAAGGTCTCAAAAATAAAATAATAAAATTCCCAAAGGAATAAAAATCAAAAAGTAAAATCTTCCAGGAGACTGGCTCCCGAGAGAGCCATGTCTTCTCCTTCTGCTAGGCAGAAAAAAACTGAGGCTGATTAGCTGCAGGTGGAAGGGTAATGTCTGGAGGGACCGCCCCCCTGGGCGGGGCTGTTCAGCTCTGGCTTGTTCTAGAATGTTTTAACCTCTAACATTCTGCCTAGGTCTTCTCCTGCGAGCAGGGACATATACCCACATGTAATCAGTATGAGAGCTGCGTCGGTCCATGGACGATAAGAGAAACACAGAATTGTTGAAATTTTTGCAGATTTATTAAAAAAGAAAAACTGAAATGTCACATGGTCCTAAGTATTCAGACCCTTTGCTCAGTATTTAGTAGAAGCACCCTTTTGATCTAATACAGCCATGAGTCTTTTTGGGAAAGATGCAACAAGTTTTTCACACCTGGATTTGGGGATCCTCTGCCATTCCTCCTTGCAGATCCTCTCCAGTTCTGTCAGGTTGGATGGTAAACGTTGGTGGACAGCCATTTTTAGGTCTCTCCAGAGATGCTCAATTGGGTTTAAGTCAGGACTCTGGCTGGGCCATTCAAGAACAGTCACGGAGTTATTGTGAAGCCACTCCTTCGTTATTTTAGCTGTGTGCTTAGGGTCATTGTCTTGTTGGAAGGTAAACCTTCGGCCCAGTCTGAGGTCCTGAGCACTCTGGAGAAGCTTTTCGTCCAGGATATCCCTGTTCTTGGCCGCATTCATCTTTCCCTCGATTGCAACCAGTCGTCCTGTCCCTGCAGCTGAAAAACACCCCCACAGCATGATGCTGCCACCACCATGCTTCACTGTTGGGACTGTACCGCTTAGAATTAAGGCCAAAAAGTTCTATCTTGGTCTCATCAGACCAGAGAATCTTATTTCTCACCATCTTAAAGTCCTTTGGATGTTTTTTAGCAAAGTCCATGCGGGCTTTCATGTGTCTTGCCACTCCGCCATAAAGCCTCAACTGGTGGAGGGCTGCAGTGATGGTTGACTTTCTACAACTTTCTCCCATCTCCCGACTGCATCTCTGAAGCTCAGCCACAGTGATCTTTGGGCTCTTCTTTACCTCTCTCACCAAGGCTCTTCTCCCCCGATAGCTAAGTTTGGCCGGATTGCCAGCTCTAGGAAGGGTTCTGGTCGTCCCAAATGTCTTCCATTTAAGGATTATGGAGGCCACTGTCCTCTTAGAAACCTTAAGTGCAGCAGAATTTTTTTGTAACCTTGGACAGATCTGTGCCTTGCCACAATTCTGTCTCTGAGCTCTTCAGGCAGTTAATTTGACCTCATGATTCTCATTTGCTCTGACATGCACTGTAAGCTGTAAGGTCTTATATAGACAGGTGTGTGGCTTTCCTAATCAAGTCCAATTAGTATAATCAAACACAGCTGGACTCAAATGAAGGTGTAGAGCAATCTCCAGGATGATCAGAAGAAATGGACAGCACCTGAGTTAAATATGAGTGTCACAGCAAAGGGTCTGAATACTTAGGACCATGTGATATTTCAGTTTTTCTTTTTTAATAAATCTGCAAAAATGTCAATAATTCTGTGTTTTTCTGTCTTTTTTGTACTTGCATTTGAAAAAAAAATGCATTTAGGAAAATGCTACATCTTTGCAACTAGGTATAACTGTGAGTAGCAGACTTTTTCCAGCTGAACCATGTTTAATAAATGTGCAAAAATGTCAATAATTCTGTGTTTTTCTGTCAATATGGTGTGCTGTGTGTACATTAACCACCTCGCGCCCGCCGTACGAGAATATACGGCCGCAAGGTGGTTGTCAAATGCCGGGAGGCCGTTATTATACGGCCTCTGCTATTTGGCCACTGGGGGGCGCGCGAGCGCCGCCGGCGGCGCGCGCACGTGCCCGGCGCTTCACTGCAATGCCGATGCGCGTGCCTGGCGGCCGCGATGTCCACCACCAGGCACCCGCAATCGGCGGTTACAGAGACAAGGACATGGATCTCTGTGTGTAAACACAGAGATCCATGTCCTGTCAGGGAGAGGAGACCGATGCTGTGTCCCTTGTACATAGGGACACAGATCGGTCTCCTCCCCCAGTCAGTCCCCTCCCCCCACAGTAACAATCACTCCAGGGAACACATTTAACCCCTTCCTCGCCCCCTAGTGTTAACCCCTTCCCTGCCAGTCACATTTATACAGTAATCAGTGCATATTTATAGCACTGTTCGCTGTATAAATGTGAATGGTCCCAAATTAGTGTCAAAAGTGTCCGATGTGTCCGCCATAATGTCGCAGTCACAAAAAAAATCACTGATCGCCGCCATTACTAATAAAAAAAAATATATATAAAAATGCCATAAAACTATCCCCTATTTTGTAAACGCTATAACTTTTGCGCAAACCAATCAATAAACGCTGATTGCGATTTTTTTTTACCAAAAATATGTAGAAGAATACGTATCGGCCTAAACTGAGGAAAAAAATATATAAAAAAAAAAATTGGGATATTTATTATAGCAAAAATCAAAAAATATTGCTTTTTTTTCAAAATTGTCGCTCTATTTTTGTTTATAGCGCAAAAAATAAAAACCGCCGAGGTGATCAAATACCACCAAAAGAAAGCTCTATTTGCGCGAAAAAAAGGATGTCAATTTTGTTTGGGAGCCACGACCGCGCAATTGTCATTCAAAGCGTGACAGTGCTGAAAGCTGAAATTTTGCCTGGGCAGGAAGGGGTATATGTGCCCAGTAAGGAAGGAGTTAATGAGGAAAAAATTAACTTAAATGATTTTAGCAAATGGCTGCAATATAACAAAGAGTAAAAAATTTAAGGGGGTCTGAATACTTTACGTACCCACTGTATGTGTATATATATATATATATACACACACACACTATTTTGCCAAAAGTATTGGGACACCTGCCTTTACACGCACATGAACTTTAATGGCATCCCAGTCTTAGTCTGTAGGGTTCAATATTGAGTTGGCAATTTTTTTATTTTGAGAATCTTGCAAACAAGAAAACACATTCCAACTTTTGTTTTATACAAAAATACAAAAAATAAATATATATATATATTTTTCCTTTTTTTTTTTTATATATGCATAACATATTGTATACAAGACTAATAATAATAATAAAGGCATACTTCAACCTATAATATATGAACAAACGTTTTTTCCACCAAGAGAAATATCACTGCATTAAATTATACTATATATACACACACACACACATCACTACAAGCACGGACATCTTCAAAAATACTACACATTACTCAACTTGATTAACACTCAGACCAAGAAACATAGATTATCATGTGTATGTAGCCTTTCTTCAAAAATGATGTGTATCCTTGAAAATCTAAGGGAGAGAAAACAGGGAAAGAACCCAACACCCAGAGATCAACAAACAGCAGCTACAGGCCTGATATTCCTCCACGCCTTTATCCAGACCCTTTGCCGCCATCTGTCTTTCTCGAGACCCCGAATTTTCCCTACCTCACCAAGAATCTCACACACCACCACCGGAACAGGAAGGACTTTCTGCCGAAGGGATACCTGACACCGTGCATTCCAGGTGAAATATCGGACTACTAAACTGACTAAAAAAAGAGTGTCCAAATCAAATCCCTTGCGATTCTGCAATGCTCCATACACCCACTCAGCATAAGACATGCTAGGCAAGAAATGAATATTTAGAGCCCTCCCCACCTTTTTATAGACTTCTATATTGAAAGGGCACTGAAGCAAGAAGTGGTCCATGGTTTCCACTTCACCCCGACACTCCGCTCTTGGACAACCACGATTGTCCAAAGAGCGGCACTTCACGTTCCCTCTCACATAGAGCCTACCGTGGAAAGCGAGCCAGGCCTGGTCCCTAAATTTCAAGGGAATCCGCTCAGAATTTATTAAACGTAAACCTTCCCTCATAATATGACCTGGGCAATCCCTTAAGGCCAGTGGCGCATGAAAGACAGTACCCACGATCTTCTCACCCAGGAGTCTCCTAGGGAGGGACCTGATATCCTCCGCTGTCACATGCCACCGTTTAAGAATTTTCAGGCACGGGGCAACATAAGCCGGGAGCTTACCATGCTTGATCCTTAGGCTTTTCACTGGCCCGCCACTCTCCCAACAGCCCAGAAAAGGTCTAAACCAGATCTGGAAAATACCTACCCATCCAGGCGGTCTCTCTGCTAGCATGTTACCAAAATTGTATTTCAAAAACATCAGAGAGAAGAACACAACCGGGTTGACCATCCCTAGGCCACCCTTCCGCCTTGATAGGTAAGTCACATTCCGCTTCACAAGATTCAGCCTGTTCCCCCATAATAATTGGAAGAAACAACTATAAATCCTGGTATAGAAGGACTCTGGCAAGATGCAAACAAAGCTGACATACAGAAAGGTAGGAATCAGGTAGGTCTTAATCAAGTCCACCCTTTCCCTCAAGGAGAGCCGCCACCCCTTCCAGCATTTCACCTTGACATCAGCATCATTCAGCCTGGCTTCCCAATTTGACTTACTGTAATCATCAGGGCCAAACTCGATGCCTAATATTTTGACTTTCTGCTGAGGCCTTGGGAAGGTGTCCGGAAGTGCAAAGCTCTCACCTCCCTCGCTCATCCAAAAAACTTCACTTTTATCACGGTTGACCTGGGAGCCCGATGCCTCGGAATACTGCTCTATAACTGAGACCACCTCCTGCGCCTCCTCTGTCCCAGAGATAAAGACAGAAACATCATCAGCATAGGCTACAACCCTCAAGGGCGGCTCACCAGTAATGCCCACCGGCACCCCGCACAACGGTCCGCTCTCTAGCCTTCTGATGAAGGGGTCGATTGCGAACACATATAGCAAAGGGCTCAGTGGACACCCCTGGCGCACCCCGGATCCAACCCTGAAGGGTCGTCCAACCCAACCGTTAACAAGCATGAAGCTCTCTGCCTCTCTGTATAAAGTCTTAAGCCATCCAATAAACCCACCCTCCAGGCCATACTTGTCAAGGAGAAGCCAGAGGTACTCATGGTTGACACGATCAAAAGCCTTCGCCTGATCCAATGCCAGCAAATACTTTCCCCAGCCCTCAGCCCTGCAACGTTCCAGAGCCTCCCGGACAGCTAACACCGCTGAAAAAGTGCTCCTGCCCTGGACCGAACAGTGCTGCTGACGAGAAAGCAATCTGTCTGCTACTGACGACAAGCGCCAGAAAATTATCTTCGCCAGAATTTTTCTATCAACGTTGAGAAGGCTAATGGGGCGCCAATTCTCAATCATCGAGGGATCCTTGCCTTTTGACAACAGAATCACAGCAGATTGTCTCATGGAGGGAGGGAGCGAACCCTCCTGCAGACAGCCATTAAATACCTCCACAAGATAAGGTACCAAGCTGGATTTGAAAGTCTTATAAAATTCAGCTGTCAATCCGTCTGGCCCAGGTGTTTTCTTAATAGCCAGACCGTCTATAGCTTTGACTACCTCTTCTGCTGTGATTTCCCTCGTCAAACTTGCCAGCGGAATGTTATTTCCCAGACCTGGTGTAGAATCCAGAAAACTTGACATCTTTGCCCGATCGAGGTACTTCTCCCCCAGAAGATCCACATAAAAAGACCTTGAGACCTCCAGGATCCCTGACCTGGATTTCGTCAAAGAGCCCGTACTATCCCTTAGCCCAACAACCGTCTTAACTGCTGCGCTTTGTTTGCAGTTCTGATAAGGGTCGGGCGAGTGATATTTCCCGTAGTCCCTTTCCAGAACCAAAGAAGCGTGCCGATCATACTGATACTTCCTAAGGAGAAGTTTTACCTCAGAGATTGCCCCTGAATCTCCACCACTCGAGACAAGGCGATCAAGTTTTCTCCGCAGCTGCTGGTAGGCAATGTACCTACCAAGCTGTTTCCTTTTTCCTATGGCCTTGAAAAACCCACTAATCCGGCTTTTGGCAAGCTCCCACCACTCAGACTTACTGCTGCAGAAATCCAGGATGGTTACCTGAGCCTGAAAAAAATCCTCAAAAGATTGTCTTACCTCCTCGTCATCCAGCAGAGCCGAATTCATCCTCCAAATACCCTTTCCTTTAGGTGGCATATCTGAAGCATTGAGAATAACAGACAGCATAAGGTGATCAGAGAACTCCACCATACGACACTCAGGAGCCGAAAAGGCAGAGTCCCCCTTAAAAAAAAACCTGTCTATCCTGCTCTCACAACTGCCTCGCTTAAATGTGTACCCCGTGCTGTCTGGGCAACGCTTAATATGCGCATCTTCCAGACCTGCTTCCCTGGCTATCGAATTAAGAAAGACGCTATCATATCTCAGGCTGTCAGTGGAGCCTTTCCTGTCTTTGGGCCTAGTAACGGTGTTAAAATCACCTCCAAAGACAACTTGCCGAGATGTAAAAAGGAAAGGCTTAATCTTTGTAAAGAGGCATTTCCTCTCCCATCTAGTTTGTGGTCCATAAATATTTACTAAACGTAGATCATGCCCCTTCACAGAGACGTCCAAGACCATACACCTTCCAATCTCTACCTCGATAACCCGCCGACACGTTACCATGCCAGTAAAAATTACTGCAACTCCGCTGTAAGGCTCGGCCGCAAGAGACCAGAAGGAGGGCCCACGCCTCCACTCCCTCTTTGCCAGGTGGACATCAGCAAGGCTATTTAGCCGGGTCTCTTGCAAAAATAAAACATCAACATCCATCTCGCTGAGCAAAAATAAGGCCATGTTACGAGCCCCTACAGATTTTATGCTGGCAACATTAATGGTTGCCACCTTTATCGGAGTGGGAACTGCCATCAGGATGATTGAGGTAGGCGTTTCTTAGCCTGAGCTCCCTCCCCCTTTACTGGAGACCTTGACCTCTTTAGGGAGCACTCTACCTCATCCTCCTCCATCTGAGACACGGAATTAGAAGACTCCTCCTCCCCCTCAGATAAGGACCCAAACTTGTTTCCCAGAGGTAGATCATCTACCTCTAAAGATGAAACCGAGGAGGCAGAGGTCAGGACTACCTTATTCCTCCTTCTGCCCACCTTGGTCCACTCTCCCTCCTCCCCTGAAACATCACCCTGAAAGGCCTCATCTACATCATTAGCAGTGGCAACTTCCCCCTTCTTCCCCTTAGAACCTCCACTAGAGGTCTTACGTTGCCTCAGGGATGGCCCAGGTGAAGCTGCCACCTCAGATCGGCATGAATCTGCCCCTTTGGCAGCCTCAGCCAATCTGGATGACTTATTTACACCTGGAACACTGGGCACCTGAAACACTGGGGAAGAACACACAACAGAAGTAGACACCGACACAGTAGGGAGCACAGACTGGGGAGCAGACACAAGAGGGGTCACACCTTCAGATTGGGAAACTGACACCTGGGGGGCCCCTCCAGGACTAGCTGAAACAGCTCCACCAACTCCTTGCTGCCCCCCACGTTCCTCCTCCTCCATCCTCAGCAGTTCTTCCACCACCTCTGGCTGATTATGGAGGGCTTCAGGGCAAAGGCTATAGGGGTGACCTAACTTGTTACAAAGATTACAACGAATGCTATTGCAGTCTTTTGCAACGTGCCCTGAGCCCTGACAGAGGGAACATTTCTGCGCAGAACATGAGCTTGAAAAATGGCCCTTTTCACCACAGCGATGACAAAGCTTTGGTTGCCCTGCATAAAAGGTAATAATCCTGTCACGACCTATAAAGGCAGACGAAGGGATGTGCTTAACAACATTACCCGTGACATGTAGTTTTACTAACACTGTCCATCCTCCTGTCCATATCCCCCTATCATCTACAACTTTCCTCAAGGGGGCTTGGACATCCGCATATCTCCTCAACCACACCACCAGATCCGCAGCAGGAATGGACTCGTTACGCACTAGAATGGTGACGTTCTTGTATAATGGCTGGCGGGAGACTACTTTAGGTGACAAACCTGCCCATCTTGGGGACTCCTTACACCTCTGCTCATACCTCTCCCAAAAGACATCTAAACCTTCCGCCTTGACAAAGGAGAGGTCATATTCATATGACCCAACTGGGCTGATAAGGGCAAAAATCTCCTCTGCTTTAAAACCCATCCCCAGAATACGGTCCACCACATCTCTCCTATTTGGGGGGGGGCCCTTCTCCAGTCCACCTCAATTGGACCACATTGCGGCGTTTAAAGGAGCTACCAGATGGTGACAGATTGGCCTGACCTTCACTCACATCACTCCTAGTGACTGCAGAATAACTGGCCCTACTCACCCCGGGGACAGGTGCAGCCAGTGCTGCAGCATTGGAAATAACCGCACTCCTTGCAACATCAGGCACATCACTTTTAGTAACAGACCCTTCTTTAGATAAAGTATTAACATTATTGTCAGGAACAGATGGAGCAGAGACTTCTGACACAGAAATGTCATTTACATTACCCTTGGTAATTCTTACTTCATTACCAGCAGTAGAGATGTCTTTGTCAGCACTCTTCTCAGCAGAGTCTGCACTGGCTGGCTGTACACAGGTGGAAGTCTCAGCCAGGAGATGAGCTTGCTCTCCGCTGCCCTCTACTGCACCATCCATAGGAACTACACCTCCATTACATTGTACAGGCAAGTCATGACCAAAAACCTCTTTTTCTTTCACCCGTTGTTTCAAAGGTTTTGGGGGGACATCATCATCCTCTTCTTCATCCTCAGATGATCCAGACACTGAAAACTTGCGACCATGCAAAGGTGATTCCATTTCTGATATAAAGTTCAGCATATCTGCTCCCTCCACAGGCTCAGATGGATCATCTTGCTCCATAGCCTCTTGCTGCGGTGGTAAGGGCACAGAACTTCCTTGGCCCGATGACATACTGCCAGTCAAAACACCTGACTGCTGATCGCCCGCAGCCTGTGTGCCAGAGCTTTCTCCACTTTCTGCAGGCATACTGATAGTTGGCTCGGGATGCAAAGATTTTCCAGCGTGCTGGCCAGAAACACAATCCGAGCCCACAGAAACTTTTTTGCTTTGCACTGACCTTTGCTTCACGCACTCTGATGATGCCTGCCCTCCACTGGCCTCTATGGCCCCTCTGCGCATCGCACGGAAGCGATCATCGTTGCCATACTTCTCTTTGAAAGCACCGCTGGTTTCTTTCAATGTGGCCACCAGCAGACTCTGCTTTTCCACTTTGGCCTCCAAAGCCATTAACTCAGGCCGCATCTGTTTCCTCTTAGAACTGTGAAGCCGGTCACTTGCAATTTTTTTATGCTTGAAGTCAAACTTCAACTTCGCCAGTACTTCTTCCTCCTTAGCGATTCTCGCAATCCTAGCACAAACCTTCTTTCTGTAGGTTGCCAGGCTTTCACCTTTAGCTGGGCCATTTCCCAGGTCCTCAAACACTGGTATGGGAGGACCAGTACTCTGGCCATCCGGGGGATCCTCCCCTGGGTCCACCCCAGGTTCCTGCATCCACCCTGGGTATAGGGAGTAATCAAGCTCCCTGGATCAATAGGCCTCACTGGAGCTCAGGAGATCAGCAGTAGTGCAGCCACACCCTTTGCAGCTATAACAGCTTCAACTCTTCTGGGAAGGCTGTCCACAAGGTTTAGGAGTGTCTATGGGAATGTTTCACCATTCTTCCAGAAGCGCATTTGTAAAGGTCAGGCACTGATGTTGGATGAGAAGGCATGGCTCGCAGTCTCCACTCTAATTCCTCCCAAAGGTATTATGTTGGGTTGAGGTCAGGACTCTGTGCATGACAGTCAAGTTCCTCCACACCAAACTCACTCATCCGTGTCTTTATGGGCCTTGTTTGTGCAGACCTCAACCCGATAGAACACCTTTGGGATGAATTAGAGCAGAGACTGCGAGCCAGGCCTTCTCATCCACATCAGTGCCTGACCTTTACACATAAGTGTGCGCAGCCTATTGCATTTGGGTGTGCACCCCAAAGCCCAAACACACAATACCGATCGCTAACGGTGTTCATTCAGAAAGGGAAGGGGCCAGTAAATTACATATTTACTGGCCCCTTCCCCACTCCTAAAACATCCCAGCAGCAACAGCCGAAAAGGTGAGGAGGGAAGCTGGCAGCGCTGCGGGGGGAAAGATAGGAGCCAGGGCAGTAGAGGAAATCTGTGCTGCACAGAGTGATTAGGGTGTACCTGGGCACACCTGGCACACCCTGTGCGCACGCCTATGCCTTTACAAATGCACTTCTGGAAGAATGGTCAAACATTCCGATAGACACACTATTGCTATAGCTGCAAGCAGGGGGGGGCCAACTCAATGTCAATATTGAACCCTACGGACTAAGACTACGGACTAAGACCGGAATGCCATTAAAGTTCATGTGCGTGTAAAGGCAGACGTCCCAATACTTTTGACAATATAGTGTAGTTTGGGAGCAAGAGCTTCTTCTTGGGTCATATCTGTTACCTTTTGCGGTCTCTACAAGGAGATATCTAGATAGCCCCTTTGAATAAAACATTGTATCATTTCAACATTATGTAACATCACAGACTCTTCAGAAGTACTTTAGCTCTTGACTCTAAGCATTTGAGCGAGTGGAGCCATACTGTGATGCTTACTGTTCTCCTTGCTGTAGATCCGCTGCCACACAGTGCAGAGCAGGACATTGTAAGTCAGGAATGAGGAAATGTGGAATGGATACTAGATTGGAAGCTGCTTTTGGTATAGTGTCTGCAAAAAATGTAATTTCTGTATCATGACCATTGACCAGTGTAGTCCAGAGGCACCCAACCTCCTCTTACTGCTATACCACTTGTACTCCAACACCCCCATTTCTTACCCTCCTAAAATGATAAGACCACACCTTAATTATTAACACACTATAAAATAAATAACTCCAATATCAAAAATATAACAAAATATAACATCTGTAAACAACTTTTTTAACCCCAGTCTGTTGGTCTTTGACGGCACCCTGAACTCCAACACAAATAAAACCAATACACTGCGGGCCTTTATAGCACGATAGGCCTCCAGCCGTATAAGCAGCTCGAAGACAACCCCCGTCCCGCAGTGCAATCATTACAGTATTCCATCAACCTTTCTGCTGGAATTACCAGAAGGGCACATACTACCGATGAGCCCCCCACCCCTTTCCATTACATAAGTTTACTGCCACCATCAAAGACCAACAAAAACACCACCAATCCTCAGCTGCCATGACGACCATCTTCCAATGCTCCTGAAAGAAAGAAAACACACAAACAAACACACACCAACAACAAATAGGGAGGGCGTGTGGGAAAAACTGCCTCCTCCTTTCTCTTCCCCAACTTACTGTTCCCCTGCCTGGTCCCGCCTCTCTCTTAAATAATGCCACTCCCCCTCAAACTTTTTCCCTCAGTCACCTCCCCACTCAGCACTTCCTATTAACCCTTATGTTGTCTCCCCTAAACACACTGTCATGCCCGGCCCTGCACTACTTCTTCTTTGTCTTTTCCGTTCCGGGCCTCACTATACGTAAAATAAAGTCATATTTTTATGTAGCGGGGTCCCCATATTTGGGGCCCGCTATATTTGAAATTTAGGGGGTAGCCTGAGCATTAGTTTGGCTCAGGCTGTTTGTTTCTTTAGGATTGGACTTTACTCTGCTGCGATGTTGTCTGGTCGTACAGTTCCTTTTGACCTGCAGGTGGCGATGTTGCCCAGGTCCCAGGTTGAACCACAGGAAACGTTGCAGCGTGATTGGGTGTCCTCTTTCAGCAGCCGTGCAGTGGGCGTGGTCTACCTGCTGTGCATGCCAGTAGAGGGTACTTAAGGGGCAGACGCCATTGGCCAGGGTGGTTGGTCTTCGTCCTCAGCACATACCCCACCTTCGGTGGCCCTCATGGCCAGGGGTGTGTGTGAATGTGCTGGGTCCTGGGCACCTTTAGCCCAAGGCCTCATCGTTCCAGGTAGGCCCAGTACCTTTAACTGAGGCCTACAACCAAGCAACGGAATCCCAGGGTGCCCGTGGGAGGGTGACCGGTTCTGAAGGAGAGGCAACCAGGGGAGGACCTTTCTAAAGGGATCGGTGAAGGATGTCGCCATCTCAGGAGAGGCCTGGTTACCTGTCAGAGGGAAGGATTCTGTGACACACCGTAAGCTCTTGTATCGTGCCCCATTGGCACCTATGGTCTCTATTTACAAGTGCTGGAAAGTTCGGGACTTCAGAGTTAAAAGGTTCTGTGGCAGGGGATCTTTCTAACACGTCCCTAGGAGAAACAAAGCTAAAGTAATTGTTTGTGCTCCACTCCGGCTGCTAGGACCGTGAGAGGGAACTATCCGGGTGAGCAAAACCCACTCAGGCTTGAGTGGCGACGAGGGTAAATAAGTGCCACGTGCCTGAACCTGCCTCCCTGTCCAACTCTATCTCTGTCTTCAACTTTTCCTACTAAGTTACTAGCAAAGAGAAAATAAACTCATCTGTTGGAGTTTAACACTGTCTGGACATTGGCCTTCTAAGGCTCCATGTACACAGAAGCTGATAAACTGCAGTTTATTGGCGTTTTGCCATTTTTTAAAAAAGCCCATTAACTGCACTCTATGTTAGCCTATGTGTTCATGTACACATAACGTTTTTTAGCTTTAATGAGCAGTGGAGTTAATGGGCTTTTTTCTGAACGCAAGAAATTCGCGTTCAAAGTGCCGTTTTTCGGCAGAAAAAAAACACAAAAAAACGCAAAACGCCGAAAAACGCTCAAAAACGCTCAAAAGCGCTGGCCGTGATCGTTTTTTTGCGTTTTTTGATCCATTGAAAAAAAAAAGTTAAAAAACGCTACACTGAAAAACGCTAATAAAAGCTAGTAATAAAACGCTGATAAAAGCTAACTTTTTCTGCTGCTTTAAAAACAACCGTTTTTGAGCTTCTGTGTACATGGAGCCTTATTAGAGAAAATAGACTTTTCCCTACACTCTAGGGACGAGAACCAACGGAACGAGGTAACTCGCTGTAGGACCCAAAACTGTTAACACCGCTCACCCTCTACATAATGGGGGATACTGGGTATCTGGCATGGTGTGTCCTATCCTGAAAGTGGAGGTAAGCAGGACGGGGATATGTGTGCTACACAAGGGGGCTCGAGTCCGGGATTTTGCAGCTACCCCCCTGGAAGTTGGACTATTTTTCTCTTATGTCTGTGTGTTCTGTGGAGGTCGGCCATTTAGGAAAAGTTGGACTGCGTCACTTTTTTAGAGAAAATGCAGGTCAGGCCTGTACTTTGATTTTCATTCTAACTGCGTAGTTCGTGGGCGTGTCCTAGCTGAAGAAAAGCCTGTGAGCTGCGTGCAGCAAGAGAAAAGGGGGAGGAGCCCCTGCCAACAGTGAGTTGCACGTGGTGCATTGGCGCCAAGAGACAGTACGAGCTGGACTAGTGAAGGAGAAGCAATATGTCTGCTACCCCATGGACTTCCATTGCACCGGGACCTCGGATGTTCCCAACTACCTCTTCCATGGATATTGCTCCCCTCACTGCTCCCCTGATGGATACAGGGATCCGGCTCAAGCCTAGGGGCCGCTTCACCCTTTATACTTGTAGAGATGCGGAGGCCCTAGGTGTGCTCTGTCCCAAGTGCAGTGGTTTGACTGTACAGATACGGCCTTTCGGAAGGTGTTTTACCTGCAGGGAATTTCTGTTTCAGGTGGACCAGCCCACCGAGTCACCCCGAGCCTACCGGGTCAATTGTATCACGGGGATTGTTACTTCTGAGGAGGACAACTACGCCCCTATAGCCGAACCCACGCGCATCGCCGCGGCTGCAACGGATGTACAAGATGGATCTCCGGCCACTATGGAGCCAGCGACAGATGCTACAGCGGACGCTGCTTCCGTCACCACATAGACCTCCATACCACCCGCCAAACGGAAGGTGGGATACGTTAAGGCCTCCTGCGGCCGCAGTCGAAGCCTGCCCCAGCGCCTGCCTGAACCGGATCTTTGCAGTGGAGGGATCTCCAGGAAGTCCACGTCAGGGGACGGTAAGGAGGCTGGGGGAACTGTGATAGCAAGTTTGCCGGGGAAGGGGAAGAAGCCCATACCCCATACTACTGGGGATGTGTATACAACCGACCCGTGGGAACTTTCAAAATCTGGAAACAATGTATCCGTGTCCACCAGAAGTTACTTGCCGGCAGAGGAGTATGATACTTCTAATCTGGACTCATCGTCGATGTGGGTGATGATGTGGAGATTGATGAGATCTTCACTAAGAAGGGTTGGGACAAAATTCCGGTGACTTCACCCCGCAGCCTTAGGGAGGGATCGCCCATGTACTCTGGGGAAACTACACCCCGAGTGAAAGCCCCCGCTCTGAAGGAAGAAGTTATTCCCATACCCGCACTGCCTGCACCTGCATCGTCTGTACCTGCTACCACAGAGGGACGTCCGCCGTTGCGACCACCTCTGCCACAGCTGGAACTAGCACCAATAAAAAGGGCCCCAGATGCCATTGTCCTACCTGGAGCAGGAGATCGTGCAACCATACCGCCCATAGCCCGGTTGCAACGGCTCCTAAACAAGAAGGTTACTACGGAATACGGATGGGAATATCCTTATATTCCCAAGGAACTTCTTTTTGAAATTGATGCCTACCGAGAGAGATGGTACTCCGACTTTGGGATTACCTAGAAGTACCTAAAGCCTGTAGGTATTTCATATGTTCAGCCGCCATGGCTGATCGCTTTAAAGGATGCCGAAAGGAATGGAACTATGGCCTGCGCATACATGCGGACCGGGTGGTAATTTGTAACAAGGAGAGAGAGGACGCTATATATTTAATTGAAACCCTGTATAGACAGTGGAAGACTCTCATTCTCCCTGAGCCTCAATACTACCTTTGAAATGGAAACGTGTGTTTGTTCTATTATCCCGTTTCACAAGAACAGTCTGCCCTGAACTCATGACTTTACTCTCTGATTTAAGGGGGGATCTACTCGGCTGAGGAACCGGAGAACTGTTGTTGTTTTTCTCTTCCTCCTCAACTCCGCAAAAAGAAAGGAAATCGTTTTTTTTCTTAAACTGAACTTTGGGGTAGATCAGCCAGGGCCAAAGCAGGAAACCACCGTGGTCAAGATGGAAAGTTTAAGTACAGCAAAACCATTCCCACGCGCAATTGTGGAGAGTGTAGTGACTTGTGCTGCCACCAGGTGGTAGTGGTTTGCAGAACTATATTAATAATATATGCTCAGTGATGCTAGGCTTAGCAACTCATGCTCTCAGAGGATGGTCATTTCTTTCCGAAGAGATGACTTGCTTCTGTATATGTTAGATAGCAGGATGTGTTTATTGCATGTTTGTTTGTTTTTTTCTCTCTCCCTCTGCAGGTCATCTGCTATCAACTCCGCCGGAGCATGTGTGGGATGTGTAAAAAGTAAAAGAATTTAGATTTTTGTGTATTTTGTGTAAAAAAGTGACATTGAGCATGGGATGTCACTTATGTGTTGCTACATGTTTTCCTTCTTTCTTTCTCTACCCCATTCCCAAGGTACTTGGTTCAGGCACCATTTCTAAATGCTGTATATAGTTTGGAATAAAACAGAGCCCACTCAGGATTGAAGGGGTCTTCTGATCTATTCCAGCCACTGGGACAGTGGCTTATTCAGGAGGGGGTGTATGTAGCGGGGTCCCCATATTTGGGGCCCGCTATATTTGAAATTTAGAGGGTAGCCTGAGCATTAGTTTGGCTCAGGCTGTTTGTTTCTTTAGGATTGGACTCTGCTCTGCTGCGATGTTGTCTGGTGGTACAGTTCCCTTTGACCTGCAGGTGGCGATGTTGCCCAGGTCCCAGGTTGAACCACAGGAAATGTTGCAGCGTGATTGGGTGTCCTCTCTCGGCAGCCGTGCAGTGGGCGTGGTCTACCTGCTGTGCATGTCGGGAGAGGGTACTTAAGGGGCAGACGCCACTGGCCAGGGTGGTTGGTCTTCGTCCTCAGCGCGTAGCCCACCTTCGGTGGCCCTCATGGCCAGGGGTGCGTGTGAATGTGCTGGGTCCTGGGCACCTTTAGCCCGAGGCCTCATCGTTCCAGGTAGGCCCAGTACCTTTGATTGAGGCCTACAACCAAGCAACGGAATCCCAGTGTCACGTATCAGGTAAGACCAGAACTATGTGAACTGCAACAAAGGAAACCCAAACGTGTGTAAGTGAAATATAATGATTTATTAAAGATAAGTGAAATAATATAGATACAACCACCTCCAAACCACACAGTGCACAATAACCAATACCAAACAGAACCCACAAATAATAACAGTAACAGACAAATATGTTCAAGTAATGGGGAAACCAGAATCATAAACAGGGCCAGGCCAAGGTCATACACAGGGAGATCAGCAGATGGGGTAAGGAACACAGGACAGGGAGAGGATGGATGGATGGATCAGGACAGGGAGACAGGATCAAGCAGGGGGCAACCAGGCTGCAGAGCAGGGATCAGGGATTAGGACAGACACAACAGGTTCAGGTTACAGGAATCAGGAATCAGGGTTACAGGAATCGAGGTTCAAGTAGACAGGCTACAGGTCAGGGCACAAGGACGATACCAGGGCAAGGAGTGCTTGTGCTCACCGGGTATTTAAAGGAAGGCTAATTGGCTTCAAGTCACAGCTGACCACAGGAAGTGCTGCCTGTCCCATACTGCCAGAATACACCCGCTGGTGGATGCCGGTACTGCAGTCCATGTATCATGCATTACCACCAGCAGGTGAGATCCTCCAACAAGGATATTGGCTGCAAGAGGACACCTGCTGGCGGACACTAGTACTGCAGTCCAAAGGACCAACAGCACCACCAGTGGGTGAAGCCTTTCCTGACACCCAGGGTGCCCGTGGGAGGGTGACCCGCTCTGAAGGAGAGGCAACCAGGGGAGGACCTTTCTAAGGGGATCTGTGAAGGATGTCGCCGTCTCAGGAGAGGCCTGGTTACCTGTCAGAGGGAAGGATTCTGTGACACACCGTAAGCTCTTGTAACGTGCCCCTTTGGCACCTATGGTCCCTAGTTACAAGTGCTGAAAGTTCGGGACTTAGGAGGTAAAAGGTTCTGTGGCAGAGGATCTTCCTAACACGTCCCTAGGAGAAACAAAGCTAAAGTAATTGTTCGTGCTCCACTCCGGCTGCTAGGACCATGAGAGGGAACTATCCGGGTGACCCACTCAGGCTTAAGTGGCGACGAGGGTAAATAAGTGCCGCGTGCCTGAACCTGCCTCCCTGTCCAACTCTATCTCTGTCTTCAACTTTTCCTACTAAGTTACTAGCAAAGAGAAAATAAACTCATCTGTTGGAATTTAACACTGTCTGGACATTGGCCTTCTTATTAGAGAAAATAGACTTTTCCCTACACTCTAGGGACGAGAACCAACGGAGCGGGGAAACTCGCTGCAGGACCCAAAACTGTTAACTCCGCTCACCCTCTACACAACGGGAGATACTAGGTATGTGGCATGGTGTGTCCTATACTGCAAGTGGAGGTAAGCAGGACAGGGATCTGTGTGCTGCATTTATTTTCAGGCTTGAAGTTTAACAGGTAGATAGAGCTCATTATCTGTCTATAGGCAATATTCTAAAAGTATTTGCAGAGCATTTTAAAGCATTTTCATAAAATACAACACAATTTTGGAGGACGTGACTTGTGCACAGTGTTTTTGGCCATCTACACATGGATGTCTACTCAAAATGTAGGTCATGTGGTGTAAATGTCACTGTGCATCATGCATGATAAAACTGCATAAAATGACACAGAAATGTTGATGGCTGCTGTGTAGGATCATAACCAAAAAGGGAAACCTCCCACATCACTTAATCATCTCTATGTATTCTATTCCCATCCCCCAAGAACAGGATCCCCATACACAATGACAGATCCACCGAAGCAAAGCCTCCATGCTGCCTGAAACACCCACTGCAGGATGCTAATCTGATAACATTTATCAGCCTACATTCTGCCAAGGGTGATGACTATAAGATGCAATAAAAATACATTGAAATATAATTAAAGATCCTTAGCACCTGCTCTCTGGAGTATGCAGCGTCTTTAGTTATACTCGTTTTTCCACCGTTTGTTTTTTCCAAACTTTAACTGGAAACATGCCAACACATTTGCATTTTTGTTTTAAAAGCCTGCAATTTTGTTTCTTGTATTATTAATTTCCTGGCAGTAAAAAGTGAGCTGCTTTTGGAAGTGCATCTGATAAAATCAGAATTAAACTTACAAATACATTAAAGCTTTCCTTACCGGAGGATTTCTTATCAGCATTTTAGGAACTGTGGTCAGTTCTAGCTGTTAACCACTTGCCGACCTACCGCCGTCATTATACAGCGGCAGGTCGGCACGTTCCCGCGAATTGCCGTACCTGTATGTCGGCTCCTTTCGGAGCTATAGCAGGCACGCGTGCGCACCCGCTGCACGGGCGGGGGATCCGATGCGTGTGGCCGGTGGCCGCGATGTCTGATGGCCACATGCCATCGTGAAAAAGAGAGCCAGAATGGGGATCTGTCAATATAAACAAACAGATCCCCGTTCTGACAGGGGAGAAGAGACAGATCTGCTGTTCCTAGTGATTAGGAACAGCGATATGTCTCCTCCTCCAGTCAGTCCCATCCCCCCATAGTTAGAAACACCTCCCAGGGAAAACATTTAACCCCTTGATCGCCTCCTAGTGTTAACCTCTTCTCTGCCAGTGACATTTACATATTAATGTCAGGGTCACCTGTGGCCAGGTGACAGATGCACACCGTAGGGGGACAGGAGTGCACCGCGAGGTAGTGAACCCTATGGCTGGCTTCTGCGGATAGGAAACTGGGTGGTTGTGGAAAGCGGGACCAGAGGAGCACAACCGGGATCCAAACGGAAGCTAGAGCCAAGATTCCCCAGGGCGCGGAGTCTAAGACCCAGCTGGTCTTCTCCAGGGCCTCTAGTGGTGAGGATGTTAGCTGCAGGCTGGGACCAGGTCGCGGCCCCTGGAGTTTCCTAGCTCACGCCCCGTAGGATAAGGGGAAAAGAGGGGAAGCAGCAGCACACGATAAGAGAGAACCGAATAACAAGCTGAAGGTCAGGGGCCACAAGCAGACAAGGATAACGAAGAACGAGCCGAAGGTCAAGGGTCACGAGCAGACAGGGATAGTCAGGGACAAGCCAATAACATAACAGAGAGACAGACGTAGCACACGGCAGGCAGGAACCCAAACACACAATGCCTAACAAACACGTTGATCAGCAAAGCAGGCTTGCAGTGCACAGGTTAATATAGTGTTCAGTGATAGGGCCTGGGGTGGAGTCAGGCTGGGAGGAGATTATAAAGGAAGCCAGGTGAAGGAGGTCTGGTCTCTAGATGAACACATGAGGAGGAAGGTAAGATGGCAGACAAACACTACTGCAAATCCATGACAATTAATCAGTGTATTTTTATAGCACTGATCGCTGTAAAAATGTCAATGGTCCCAAAAATGTGTCAAAAGTGTCCGATCTGTCCGCCGCAATGTCACAGTCCTGCTAAAAATCGCAGATCGCTGCCATTACTAGTAAAAAATATAAAAATGCTATAAATCTATCTCCTATTTTGTAGACGCTATAACTTTTGCGCAAACCAATCAATATACGCTTATTGCGATTTTCCTTACCAAATATATGTAGAAGAATACATATTTGCCTAAGCTGATGAAAAATTATTTCTTCATTTTTAATTTGGGGGATATTTATTAAAGCAAAAAGTAAAAAATATATTTTTTTTTCAAAATTTACGCTTTTTTGTTTATAGTGCAAAAAATAAAAACCGCAGAGGTGATCAAATACCACCAAAATAAAGCTCTATTTGTGGGAAAAAATTTTTTTTTGGGTACAGCGTCGCACAACCGCGCAATTGTCAGTTAAAGCGACACAGTGGCGTATTGCAAAAAATGGCCTGGTCATTAAGGGGGCAAATCCTTCCGGGGCTTAAGTGGTTAAAGACAACTGGCAGCATGGTTCTACAGAGGTATGTGTTAACTGGAGCTACAATAGGTAGTTACAGTCAGGTTGAAAAAAGACAAAAGTCCATCGAGTTCAACCAACAGAAAAAAAATAAGAAGAAGAATAAACAGAAAATAGAGCCCTATACCCACAGTTGGTCCAGAGGAAGGCAAATAAAAACCCAGTAATACATAGTCCAATTTGCTCCAAAGGGTAAAAATACATTAATAGTTAATTTCTTAAAAAAATGTTAATAAAAAAATGGGTGCCGTACCCCGATGATCTTTGATCTCTTTCATGTTGTTCAGGTAGATCTCCACCTCTTAAAGTTTGCCTACCCTTGCTCCAGGGTATTAAAAAAATTGAAGAGGTATGTCAAACTGTGGACAGTTTTTCCAAAATCTTTTAAATTATCCTCTCAATATGTAAATAAATATCTGAAATACCCCTTTAGCCACTTGAAGTATTATGGCACATTCCATTTATATTTAGTAATTTATAGCGCTGCACATTTCTTTACTATTTGTTTTAGGGTTGTTATCATAACTCTTGGTGCTAGATGCTGTGTTATATTATACTAAGGCTGGGTTCACACCTATGCGAATTGGAAGCGGTTTTGCCCCCATCCAATTCACATAGCAGGAGATTGTGACCGGCTCTCTATAGTGCCGATTCACACATCTCCGCAGCGGCTCTGGTGCGATTTGTACAGGAGCCCTCTGCGTCTTTTGGTCCATTTCTGAAACAGTGAATGGAGATGCACCGGACTCCCGCTGTGAGCCGCTGCGTGTTCTAGTCTGAACCCAGCCTTACACCTAAGCGCAGAGTTTCCATTATAATAAAGCCTAAAACCACTGCACGGAACTCTGTGGATTTAGTTGTGTTTACATTACTATGCTTTAAGTTGATTGACTTTAATTTGCCAATACATTGTGCTAATTGGAGCAGCAGACACAGTATATGCATTGGAAGGTTATAGGGGATTTAAGCCTAGTACACATTAATATTTTTTTTTTTTTCGTTCAACCCAGCTCTGGTCAGAGCCGCTGTACTAATGATTCAATGTTAGTACAGCGATCTCCCCCACTGAGCTGTTGTGTTCTGACAGGAGGATGCCCCCCTGCCAGAACACTCCAGTCAGACTCAGCACTTTCAGCCATTGGCTGAGAGTGCTTTTTCGGGAGCTGGTCGGTTGCTGGTTTTCAAGCATGCTCGTCCAACAGAAGCCGGCCAAACGATCAGCTTCTGTCGGACCGGCTGACATACACACGGCCCGTGTGTTCGAGCCATAAGTCTCTGAAATATTACCTTATCACCCATTTGTATAAGCTCTGCCTTTCTAATTAATTAAGGGATGACCCCTTAACTTGACATTTTTTAAACATTTTTACCCAGTTGGGGTAAGTCTGGTGAACATATTAAACATTGAAAATTATATATGATCTTACATGTTCAGAATCCTATTTTTCCAACAAGTATGGTTTGCTTTGCCAGGATTTAACAAAATACAAAAAGAAGAATTGAGTCACACAACCTTAAACAGATATGTGATATAAGTATATATAGGAAACTGGAATGGTTTGTAAATCAATTTAATTTATTTCTTTTTGAAGTTCACTGATATTTTATATCTTTTTTAATAAAAAAAATATTTTACAAATTAATATTTAATAATGTTTTTGCTGAACTTTGTGGGTTTTCTTTTTCATGTGTATTTATTATTTTACCAAAATTATACAAAGAACTCTGCATCATGAGGTTAGTATACAGTATATAGTAAAGATTTTAGGCGTTGTACTTTACATGTTGTGAGTACTATGGATTTTATCTATTAAACCTCCAAAGGATTTTACACTATGTGGAGCCTCTTGATCTCTTTTTTGGTGGCATTTTCCATCTCTACCTGACGGATGACACCGGAAGTGTGAAACATCATTGAGACATGGAAAAGGCCCCGGCTGGGTGTTAAGCCACAGGTCCTTCCTGACCCCCTGTAACAAGGGGTCCACCGGAGCTGGTAAGAGTTCTCAACAGCTGGTGGTGGAATCACAAGCGGTTTGGTGATGAATGATGAGCAGTATTGAGTTTCAGTGGTGTTTCCAATACGTCAATTTATTGTGGACATTTCACGTTTTTGTTGCATTATATTTTTTTATTCACATATTTATCACATTCATTTGTAAATTTTACAATTAATTGATTAGTTTTTGGTTTATATTAAGAACTAGCGCGATTCCCAATTTTTCCACTTCTGCTTGTGTTTGTGTTACACTAAGAATTGCTGCAGATTTTTAATTTTTTGCATTTGAGGTTAATTTAGCATGGTTATACACCATTTCTTCTATTTTTTTTTTTAGTTACAGGACGTCATTTGTGATGAAATGTGTAGGGCGGTGCGAAGTGCTGCCGTCACCACCACCCCTGTGTCTGAACGGACGGGTTATCTTTGGTTGTGTATGGCTGACACGCCAGATTTTAGGCGCTGTACTTTACATGAGAGTACTATGGATTATGGTTATGTAGCGGCCCCCTCTCTCTCCTCTCTATTCTTCTGGCTCTGGCTCTTGTCTAGGGGTACGTCTGAGGAGAGAGTGCAAGGTCACCACGCCAAGTTCCCACTACAGGTGTGTATGTGTAGTGGGAGACAATTCTATTTTACCTTCGGGTCGGTGTTCTGCATCTGGAGCCTCCTTCTGGTTTCTCGAACAGTGTCTGCCAGTAAATGAGCCCCACACCACTAAAGTCCAACACTCCTTTATTCTTCTCATGGAAAAGTGAACACAATCAGTTGGACTCCCTCAACGAACAGAACAGACAGGGGGTGTGGATGCGAGTAGGCCCAGGCACAATGAACTCTCCTACTTCCTTCCCAGAAGTAGGTTTCTGCTCCCAATCGAGGAAGACATCCCTCCCGGCGGTCTCCGGAGGCTCACCCGTCACTGGCAATTTGCTGCACCAGGTCTTCAGGTAAGTACCCCCTCCGGTCCCTTACGCCACTGGATTCGGGTACCCCCTCCCGGGGTCCCCTAGGAAGTTCCTCCCTCGCGGAGCCTTAATCCGGGACCCTCAGTCCCGGACCGCCATCCAAGTACCTCACCCCAGGCTAAAGGTGCCTGGGATGGAACATGACCTCCGAACGTCCTCCAGGCCTAGGCCGCCTAGAGGACCGACACGACCCACCGCCCTCGGGCTGAAGGTGCCCAGGACTCGACTCCCGCCACCAAAAATGGCCGCCCCCTTTATACCCCCTCCCAGCAAGCACCCCGCCCCACCATACGACCGCTGAGAGAGGACAAAAAAGAGGTACGACACTGCAATGATGGCTCAACCCCGGGCCCAAAGTGACAGCGCCACCCGGTGGGCCCCAGGGAACCATACATCACAGTTTCCCCACCAGATTCAAATAGAAAAGCACATACCCGCTACAGTTAGTATACAGTATATGGTTATATCATTGCGTCTGTATGTTATGGTATATAAAAAAATTACTAGTTAAGAAATACACAACAGTTTGATAGAGAGCTAATTAAATTAGGTAATACTCTATAGGCATTGGTATGTGTCTGCTTGAAAATTCAACAGAAAGAAAAGGAAAGGAAGAAAAGACTTAGGTAAGCATAGGAGGGAATCATAGGGGTATAGGGGCTTGAGGGAGTTTTCCCATGGGGTGATCACTCTGGTCTGATTATGGCCTGGTAGATACTAGGTATTACATCAAGGAATAGCAGACCTACTGAAATTTTTCCAAATTGTTGTTTAATATAGCTGACAATTTGACACGGTCAGGGATTAGGCTGGGATGTCTATAGCTATAACAGTAGGGAGGCTCCCACCAACCAGCTGGAATAGGTCAAGTTAGAAGGACAATGGCAGCAAATTTGGGTTAAGTTGATGTGGTGACAGAATGGATAGTGGACCTTTGTGGAGAACCATTACAAGCTGATCACAGCCCTGAAATCTTTGGAGATGTATTTTTCTATGTGAACAGGTACCACGTACCACCTGAAGATAACTTTATAATTAGCTCCAATAGGTTTGGTATTGATAGAAACTGCAGAGGCTCACCTAGTCAATTTATGCCATTCTTTCCTTCATATTTTGTTCCCAAATTATTATATAAGGCATTTTACTAATGTAGGGAAGACGTGGCCTTCGGGTCTTCGACTCTTCACTCAGCAAAATGGAAATGATATGGAAGGGCTGTTGGGATATATATATCAAATCAGTTGCTTCCTGGGCAGATATTATATTGGCATCCAGTGCTGTATTATAATTTTTTACTGCCAGGTTATATTATAATTTCTGCCTGGAGGAAAGTTATATTTAGTTATTGTCTTGATATTATGTTATTGGTTTCTGTCAATGGTTTGTTGTGGTGGAAGAGAATATTATAGTATCTCCCAGGATGATAGTTAATTATAGTATTCTGAAGGCACAAGTTATTTATAATTTCCCCCCGGGCAATACTCAATTATATGGGAGGGACAGGAATAGTATAATTACCAGCTGTTTGCAGAGAGGGGGTTATAATGATTTGCTGCCTGGGGGATACTATAACTAAACCTAAACTCCCAGCAGGAAAAAAAATAAAAAAATAAATGCAATTTTATATTTACTATAAAATTACAATTAGTGTAAATACATGAATTTGCCTAAAAATGTAACCCTTACATACTCTTCTGGACAGCAGAGGGAGTGGCAGTCCAGGGGCAATCAGCTGACCTCCATGCATATACAGTATGCTGATAAGGAACATGCTGAAAGGAGGAGAGAGCAGAAGGATGAACATTATCAGTCTGTTGCTGCTCCTCTGTAGTTAGCACTTCAGTCTTGCAGTAATAGGGTTGTCTGTTTGAATCTCAACTATGGCACTACCTTCACGGAGTTTGGGTGTTCTCCCTGTGCCTACGTGGGTGTCCTCCGGGTATTTTGCATTCCTCACACACTCCAAAGACATGCTGGTAGGTTAATTGGTTCCTATCTTAAAGGAACACTAAAGAGAATTATTTAATTTTTTTTAAATAACAAACATGTCCACCTCCACTGAGCAGCTCGTTTTGCACAGAGTGGCCCCGAACCTGGTCTTCTGGGGGCCCTCGGCGGCTGTCTCGGCTCCCCCCCGCAAGAACTTTCCACCTTCATGCAAGCTCCCTCACATAGTGGAAAGTTCTTGCGGGCGTGTTCCCGTGATACAGCCAGCAAGCTATAGACACTCACTGTATCACTCGGCCCCGCCCCCTGGCACGCTGCGTCATTGGATATGATTGACAGCAGCGCGAGCCAATGGCTGCGCTGCTTTCAATCAACCAATGAATGAGCCGAGAAGCCGACCGAGAAGCCTGCGCGTTCACGGCGCGGGACTTTCGAGGGGTCAGGTAAGTAAACGGGGGGGGGGCTGGGGGGCCGCTAATGCTCGGATGTTTTTTCACCTTCATGCATAGAATGCATTAAGGTGAAAAAACATGTACCTTTACAACCCCTTTAATTGGCCCTAGTATGTGTATGTATGAATGTGAGATAGGGGTCTTAGATTGGAAGCTACTTATGGGCAGGGACTTATATATACAATAGTACTGCATAAATTGATGGCGCTATATAAGTACCTGTAATAGATACTATAAATAATAATTGCTGGAAGTGGTGACATGTTATAATTAATTGCTGGCTTCAGGGGGGTATTAGAATTCATTGTAATATGTTATAGGTAAGACCTGTCATTTAGACAGATTTATTATAATTCATTGCTACGTGCCTTTACAGTATGGTATCCATTATTCCCTGTTCTAACTGCTTACTACATTGTTTAGACTCGAGGATAAAAGGTCTGGAGCTCTTTAACAAGGCCTCTTAGCCTAAACCCACATTATGAATACAACAAAAATTCTGATTGCTATGAATGCCACAATGTATAGCCATAGTGGTGATCTTTTTTTTTTTTTTTTTTTTAATCCTAGCACTACCCTTTGATTATTTTTTTTTTTTTTAGAATTTAATTTTTTATGAAAATAACCGATGGAAAAAAAAAAGCAGCAATGCCTTGCAGGATTAAGACCTTCATCAGCGCTACAACAGCAGTATAAAAGTTCACTTGATATGATAAAATTCATAAAAATGCATTTATTTATAAAAATTATCAATTTTAAAAAAGGGATAAAAAAAAAATAGATTTTAAAACACTGAGTGTGCAACCTGCTGTGGGTATCATTATATTCCTAGGGACAGCCCAAAACGCAGCTCTTTTTCCTGCACTGGATAACATGGTACCACAGTACCCTGCAATTTGGGGCAGTTTTTGAAAGGCAATGCATGCACTACTTTTAGTGCAATTCAGCACCATTTTCGTTCTTTCAAATGAATGGGCTGAAAATTGCTACACAGGAATGTGGAGTGCAATTCAGGTTTGAACTGGCTCTTATAAAATGTTATTGCTAATGGATATCAAATATTGATTACAAAAATAGATCATACAATCATAGGCTTGGTTGGTAAGAGCCACAAAAAAAAAAAAAATTCACCACCTTGATGAAAAATGGTGTGAGATTTTTTTTTTTAGATCTAAAAATCAGTGTCCAACAAGTTGACCAAGTGCCTAAAAAACAATCCAGTATGCACCAATGTAAAAATGATGACCAATTGCTACTATATATTAAATATTTAAATAAACATTTCTAAAAGTGATTTGACAAAGGTAACAAAATAAATATAGCATATATGGTTTCTCATATTCACCAAACTCACTGGACTTCTTAAATATTAATACTTGGGAGAATTCAGAGACCAGGCTGGACAAGGAGGAGGAAGTATATATGGTCTGCCTTGCTTTAAAAATATTGAAATTCCAATTTCTTGAATGCCCATTCTTGAGTAGTTCACCTTTCAGAACATGTTACACCCATAAAGTAATAGAAGTAGAAAGAAAAAAAAAAAGATGAACAAAAAAAGGGACTTGACATTTGTAAACTGGAACAAAGGATCGGACAGAAATGTAGACTCCAGACGAGGCTTGGAAAGTCGTGGAAGTGGGACATGTTGTAACATCTCTCATCATCCAATGAGAACTTATCCAGCCACTTCCATTCACCATCCATCTGGTAGTAACCATACCAGCGGTCATCACCATCTGCCTTGAAGCGGTTTACGTTTTCCTCGATGGCGCCATCCTTGAGAACGGAGAGCATCCCTCCTTTATTTTCACAGAACTTCTTGCTGGATGATTAGTCCAACTTTTCATTTGAATAGTAATAGCCACTGTTGTTATACCAGACCCATTCATGAAGAGGTTGACCACAATGGATGCTGCCACGACTGATATAAAGTGCAGAGCAAACTGCCGCCGCCGCCGCCACCAAAAACAAGATAATAATCGTCCACCTGTGTTTTTTCAGAAACTGGCCGACAGTCACATGCTGTGGATCGTTAGGGATTTTGCCCATCTGAGCTTCATGGTCATCAGTGGATTTTTTTTTTAAACAAATCTGTGTTCCTGGGCTGATCCCTCTCTTCATACACAAGGCAATGGGAATATTCCAAGGTCTGTAGCTAATTAACCCTTTTCTTTTTTCAGCCATTATCCACCGTCTGTTTAGAAAAGGTCCAATGGCTGATTTTACAACACAGGTTGTTAAAAAAATCGCAATGTTTTGGTCCTATGCTGATTTAGATCATGGGTCAAAGTGGGAATCTCGTCCTCCCCACAAAAACTTTGGGACAAAGTGACACCCTCTTGCTTCATGTCATTTCATAAATTTGTAGCATCTGTCACAGTGATCCTCCAGCGGGCTGTAAATTTCCAATATCATCCAGTATACAAAAAAAAAAAGGTGAGAAACATTGTTCCAGGTGAAGGAAGGCGTCAGGCGTAGATTTGTGAATACGCATTTCCTGGATCGTTGGCTTGGCTAGATTTATACTAGGATTTACAGCCATCCTCAGCAAAATAGCAGCTAATAGAAATACATTCTATAGTCCTATGGTGGTATCCGTAGTCCTGGAGTCACTGGGGTTCCCGGGTTTCTGGAGAGTGTTGTTACTACTACCCTTTGATTTTATCGTACATAAGTATAGGTCGTCCCAAATGCAACAAAATTACATATTTGCTAAATCAAAGTTGCTTTGCCAAAAAGTTGGGTTCTACTGCAGTCTAATCGCCACCTTGGCTGAAACTGTTCCAAAGGAAATGGATGTTAGAAAATCAAAAGATGTACGGTAGCCCTTTTACTTATCATGAGCAGAACAAACACCTATTGCATAGTTTATTAGCCATGCTAGCCAAAAGGAGGTCCTAAAATTCCCAGATCACCCAAACTATCTGGTAACTGTACAGCAGTGTAGGGAATGCAAAAATCGTGTATGCCTGTGTGTATGATATTTGACTACGGTTTAGCCATTAGAAAATTGTGTTGTGTCACTGTACTGTATTATATTCTTATGTTATTATTGAAAACCTCAATAAAAATCATTGGAAAAGAAAATAGTGTTGTTCAGCTTTGTATTATTAGGTTTTGAAAATAATACAGCCTTTGAGATAGAGCCTAATTGCAGCCATTTTTTTTAATTCTTGCACATTGTGGAGAAGACTGCCATGCATGGTTTGACTTTTGGCTGATTCCTGCTGAATTTCCTAAAATTCAAGCCAAAGCATGTTCAATCAACTTTTGTCAAAGGAGTCAGACAGAAAATTGTCCACTATGCAGCCACTGTCTTAGTACTCTGACAGCTGCGGGTTCCAACTGTCACGATACAATAGCTGGCAGAGAAGGTTTGTCTCTTCACACTGTTTAGCGCAGTGTTTCTCAACTCCAGTCCTCAAGGTGCCCCAACAGGTCATGTTTTCAGGATTTCCCGCAGATGAAACAGCTGTGGTAATTACTAAGGCAGTGAAACTGATCAAATCACCTGTGCAAAATAATGGATAGCCTGAAAACATGACCTGTTGGTGCGCCTTGAGGACTGGAGTCGAGAAACACTGGTTTAGAGTGACCACAGATGGCAGGCTGAACAAAAGAAATCAATGCATGTATGGCCAACTTAAAGTATAACTAAATGCAAAGCTTTTTTTTAATTTTGGAAATTGATTAAAACACCTATTAGGTTATTATTGCTGTCTATGCCTCTGTTAGGAAGATTCATCTCCCCACATGTATCCTGTTTACCATTATCATTAAACCCTTAAGAAGTTTTACACTATCCAGCGTTTTATGTTTTATTTGGATCTGACTACACGAACTGGAGCTGGAGCTGGAGCTGTTACTGATGTGGTTCCTTCAGGGCTGCTGTTAGGCTGTACGGGGTCCCGTGATTTCTATCTGACAGGGCCCCCCTAAAAAAAATATCAAAAGAATATTTTTGCTAACAATACACCACAAAAATCATTATTAGCATACACAAACACAACACAACTTATAAACTTACAGGTGAACAGGAGGGTACAGTGTGGGGGAAGGGGGCAGGATGGCACAGTACCGGGGGGGGCAGGAGGGTACAGTACAAGGGGGAGCAGGAGGGCACAGTACAGCAGTTAGGAGGGTACAGTACAAGGGGGGGCAGGAGGGCACAGTACAGCAGTAAGGAGGGTACAGTACAGGGGGGCACAGTAGTAGAGGGACAGGAAAGTACAGTACGGGGGCAGGAGGGCACAGTATGGGGGGGCAGGAAAGTACAGTATGGTGGGGTTAGGAGGATACAGTACAGGGGGAGCAGGAGGGTACGGTACAGGGGGAGGGTAAGTGGACATAGTACAGGGGGCAAGAGGGTACAGTATAGGGGCAGTAATGTAGAATACACATAGGTGTGCGCACAGGGTGTGCCAGGTGTGCCTGGGCACACCCTAATCACCCCGTGTGGCGCAGATTCCCCCTGTTTGGACCCCTGATATTTCAGCAAAGCCCCCTAACAGGGGGTCCTAAAAAATAAATAAAAAATAAAAAAATAAAAACTACTGACACCGCCCATTCCCCTACTCATAGGTGTGTGCGAGCAGGGTGTGCCAGGTGTGCCTAATCACCCTGTGTGGTGCAGATTCCCCTTGTTTAGACCCCTAATATTTCACTAAAGCCACCTAAAGGTGCTCCTTAAAAAAAGGTCAATTAAAAAAAATGATAATAATAAATAAAATAATAAAAATAAAAACTACTGACCCCAATCTCCGCCCTACTGACAATGTCCATTTCTCTACTGACGCTGTCAGTATATATACACATGCACACACATGCATATGCGTTTGAGATTTGGGGTGCACACCCTAATGCAATAGGTTGCACACGCCAATGAGAATACAGATATTGTCTCCTGAAGCAGAGCTGTGCAAGGAAGCTGATGTCACAGATCCTATCTATTCTGGCAGGCTGTCACTGGGCTAAATATACAACAGGAATGACAACTCCCATCTTCCTTTCCCTTCAGAGTTTCTGGCTCTCTTCTGGTGCTTTGCAGGGGTTAAAGAAGGATCCCGAGGTGGAGCATCCTGCTACTGCTGCTGCTTGTGTGGGTGGGATATGTACTGCACCAATCACATGGGATGAATAGGAGAGGAGGGTCAGCAGGGATTGGCGCAGTACACATCTCACCCACACAAGCAGCAGTAGTAAGATGCTCCACCTCGGGGTTCTTCCTTAAGCCCTGAAAAAAATGGGGTGGGGATGAGAACCATGGTGTAGGGGAGAAAGAAGAAGGGGGGTAAAAGTGGGGCTGGGTATGAGATGGGGGATGGGTAGAGAAGAACTGGAATGAGACTAGGGGAATCCTGGTCTGTATAGGGATAAAAAAGGAGGAGGATTTGTGCTGGCAGGGCGGAAGGGAGGGCGGATAGATGGCTGTCAAGGGGACTGGAGAGGGATAATCAGAGTTGGGCATGGGGCATACTCTCAGCTGGTAAGAAATAGCCATAGTATAAAAAAGTAAATGGGCTGTCTGGTAGGGAGGGGAGATGGAGTGATCTCCATTGCCTAGTAAAGAGACAGTGTTGGGGGTGTGCAGGGTAGGGGATTCCTGCCATTTGTAATGTTTGTAGATCCCGGGACACACACATGTGTGAAGGTGAAGTGTCTGCAGAGGAAAAGACAGGGAAGGGAGGGGGGAGTGAGAGATAACAACCATCTGAGAGGAGCAGTGTGACAGGCAAAGATGAAGGAGCTGTGTGAGGAGGATGACAGGGAGCAGGACGGCCCGGATAGTGGCTGAGGCGTGGGAGGAAGATGCCAGGGAGGGAGAGAGAGCATTGCAGACATCAGAGAGACAGATAACAGAACTGACCTGTACTGTAGCAAAAGAGACAGCCAAAGTGAGGAGAACTGTTACCACTGCCCAAAACTGCGGGGAGGAAACTTCAAAGCCCCCCCCCCCCATGCACCTAGGACCCCTGGGCAGTTTGCAGAAGTGCCTGTGCATTAAGACAGGCAAACCCTCCCCCGCTCTCAGTGTCCTGAAGAATCCCCCTGCTTTCAGAGAGAGAAAAACAGGCAGCGCTGGGGGGAGACCAGGCACCTATGGGAGGATCATATGTGGCCCGAACAGGGAGGCAGATCGGTGCATTGTGACAGTTACAGAAACAATGCCGTGTATTTCTCCCTCCAGCAACTGAAAGCCGACAGGAGGGAGAGGGAGAGACACACACGGCATAGTTTCTGTAACTGTCACAGTGCACCGATCTGCCTCCCTGTCCGGGCCCCTATGTGTGCCGGGCCCCCTACTGAAGGGCTGGTGGTCCCCCCCTATCAGCGGCCCTGGGTTCCTTTGTACATCCCCTGTTGATGACCCCTACCGGGACATAGTCATCAAGCCTGTTTGACTCTTCATAATAAAGGGTCCAAGCTCTCTGGTAAGAGTCCAACCTATTGTGGTGGTGGCGTGGTCACATGGTGAAGGGATTGGATAACCTTATCCACAGTTGAACCATGGAGTTTGCCATTTGACCATTATGGTCCATTTGAGAGACTTATTTTTCTTGACTGTTTATTTATTTATAATTGTTTTTCAGTATTTTTAATATTAATCACTGTAACACAACACACCTTTATTTAGTTTTCTTGTTTTTTGTCGTAATATCTCACATTTGTGGAGCTGCTTTTTTTTCACACTGAATTTTCCTACTAAGTAGGAACAATGATATGTCTCCTCCCCCAGTCACTTACATCCCCCTACAGTTAGAACACACCTAGGGAACACAGTTAACCCCTTGATCGCCCTTAGTGTTAACCCCTTCCCTGCCAGTGACATTTACACAGTAATCAGTGTCTATATTTCGCTACCATTTCTAGTAAAAAAAATAATAATAATAAAAATTACATATATCTATCCTATATTTTGTAGACGCTATAACGTTTGTGCAAACCTATCAATGTACGCTTATTGTGATTTTTTTTTAACCAAAAATATGTAGAAGAATAAACGGATGAAGAAATTTATTTTTTTTACAATTTATTTATATTTATTATAGCAAAAAGTACAAAATATTGTGTTTTTTTTTTTAATTTACGCTCTTTTTTTGTTTATAGCACAAAAAATAAAAACCGCAGAGGTGATCAAATACCACCAAAAGAAATCTCTATTTGTGGGGAAAAAAGCACACCGATTTTGTTTGGGTACAACGTCGCATGACGTGCAATTGTCAGTTAAAGCGACGCAGTATCTGTATTGTAAAAAATGGCCCGGTCAGGAAGGGGGCAAATCCTTCTGGGGCTGAAGTGGTTAAGGGTTAGAACTTGTTTTGACTTTTTACTGTAGCCTTTGTCATTGTTAGGGATATTGCCCCTCACTTCCTGTCCCGATGACGGTTTTAATTCTTTTCCACGCTACTATTTGTTGGTGTGTGTGTGACACTGTTGAAGAAACTTCACTTCTCCTCCTGTAGTGGTGACATGGAGGCAGAAAGTAAGAAAGGACTAGCAATACAAAATAAGGATTCTGACCATTCTCCAACCTAACCAGAACAATAACAGAAGTTATTTGGCTGCAATTTGGTCTTTAAAGCGGTATTAAACTCCAATTTAAAAAGAAATGGACCCCTGGGGGGTTTATGCCATAGTGTACCACATATTAGCACATTATGGCAGACTTACCTGTCAAAGCAGTCTTTTAGCGCTGCACTGGCACCTCTCCAGCTGGTCCCAGGAGCTTCGATCTTTGACCAGTCTTCCATCAGGAATCGCTCTCTTTGGCCACTTGAATGGCCAGGCTGTGAGGATGTTACATGTGCATGAGAGTCACTTCTCCATGGCACACAGTGGGTGCTGCAAATGTGGTCTGAGCTGTGCATGCATGACTTAGATTACATGGCAGACCAAGAGAGGCAGTTATGACAGAAGAGACCACTACAAAACCTGCCTGTCAGCGATTTTTCAAATTTAGATTTTAATGCCACTTTAATACCTTCTTTCACAAGTTGTATAATTAAACCTCTTACTAAACAGAGACCAAAGTAGTGGAAGATTTGTAGTCAGCTTCATTGTCTCTTTTCTTCACACAGTCACATTTGTTTATTATTCGGTGAAAAATATTCTAACAGTAAGGAGACTAAACCTCACCTGGAAGCTCTCATCCTGTGAAGTGGGCATTTAGTTGAATCCCAGTTATTAGTGAAGGAGTACACATTTACATGATAAACCTCAGTAATGAAAACTGTGCCCTACTTTTCAAGGCTTCTGCTACCATTTTGATGCTTTTGGAATTAGGACCACTGCAAAAACAAAGGTTCAAAGCATCCAGGTGCTTAGGTTTGTAATTCAGATTTGACACATAAAATAAAAGTATAATGTATTTCCAACCATTGATGCTCAAACCTGATTTATAGGAGAAAAATATCCAAAATATTTAATTAAAAGGAAAGAATACCAACACGTATTCTGTTTAAGAAAATTAGCTTGTTTTTCATATTAAAGTAATGCTTTCACCCCAATTACTTTGTAGAAAAATACATAAAAATAGCCTACTTTGCAGATAATTTATGAAGAACTAAAAATTAAGAGGATCAGTCTTCAAACATGGACTGTTTCCCACTCCAATCAATGAGGTACATTGTTAACCACTTGCCGCCCGCCCTATAGCGGATTGACGGCGGCAAAGTGGTTTCAAAATCCTGACTAGACGTGATATGACGTCCTCAGGATTTTGAGCCGCTGCGCTCCCCCGGGGGCGCGCATCACGGCGATCGTTGCTGCGGGATGTCAGTCTGACAGCCCGCAACACCGATCTAGGTAAAGAGTCTCAGACGAAGACTCTTTACCACGTGATCAGCCGTGTCCAATCACGGCTGATCACGATGTAAACAGGAAAAGCCGGTCATCGGCTTTTCCTCACTCGCGTCTGTCAGACGCAAGTAGAGGAGAGCCGATCGGCTGCTCCTCTGACAGGGGGGGTTTGTGCTAATCCATTATCAGCACAGCCCCCCCGAGGATGCCCACTGGACCACCAGGGATGCCACTAGACCACCAGGGAAGCCCACCTATAGGTATTAGGTATTGCACACTAGACCACCAGGGATGCTAATTATATACTAAATGGATGCCAATCAGTGCCACAATGGATGCCAATCAGTGCCCACAATGGGCACCACTGATTGGCAGGCATTATTGTTTGGCACTGATTGGCATCCATTAGTACAGTACAGTGCCACCTATCAGTGCCCATCCATGCCACCTATCAGTGCCCATCCATGCCCATCTGTGCCACCTATCAGTGCCCATGCATGCCGCCTATCCGTGCTCATCAGTGCCCACCCGTGCCACCTATCTGTGCCCACCCGTGCCGCCTATCTGTGCCCACCCATGCCGCCTATCGTTGCCCATCCGTGCCGCCGATCGTTGCCCATCCGTGCCACCTCATCAGTGCCCATCCGTGCCGCCTTATCAGTGCCCATCAGTGCAGCCCCATCAGTGCCCATCAGTGAAGGAGAAAACTAACTTATTTACAAAGTTTTGTAACTGAAACAAAAAAAACTTTATTTTTTAGCAGAAAATAAAAATCGCAGAGGTGATCAAATACCACCAAAAGAAAGCTCTATTTGTGGGAACAAAATGATAAAAGTTTAGTTTGGGTACAGTGTAGCATGACCGCGCAATTGTCATTCAAAGTGCAACAGCGCAGAAAGCTGAAAATTGGTCTGGGCAGGAAGGTGTATAAGTGCCCTGTATGGAAGTGGTTAATCTTCTAATCTGCAGTGAAAAGAATAACAGGTGGCGTATGGTGGTCGCTATGTTTATTTACAAAAAAAGCATTTTATATAAAAAAAATTATCTATTGTCTGGTCAATCCCTATTACTACTCTACCTCTATAAAGTATGCCAAGGTTGACAATCTACTGAACAATTACACCACATTGGTAACTCAGAATTGAGTGAATACTTATAATCTGAAATACCCTCTGGCTGAATTATTCAACATCTTCACGCCTTTTGGTTTGGGTGAACACTCCCAACAATCAACTCTACTAGTAACTACCTAGTAATTGGTTTTGTTGGTTTTTTCACCAAAATAAGGGTTCTGCTGTGTGGTATTTGGCCACACCGACCTACATTAATATGAACTCTTAAGAGATACAAGCATGTATATTTAGGGATCACTCATTGTAATGATCAGTTGGCACTCAGAACACCCAACTGCCATCTGACCCTGAGGTAAGAGGAGAATAAATGGAGCTGATTTGTTCAAATCTGCAAAAACATAAGGGAACATAATTTACCTAACCCATATACTTCTCACAATATCAATACTTCACTATGCCAATAAATATTTTTTTATTCATCTCCAAACAAATAAATAAGCCATCGATCTTAAAGCTGACCCCTACGAAGATATAAAATACACAAAATGATGCAGTGCTGTAATTAATAACACGTCATTAAATGTGTCTGTGAATGTTCTCATTTAATCAGGTCATGATATATAGTAGTAGTAGTAGTTGAAGACAATTGAAGCCACTTCCTCTGCTCTAAAGTGTATCAGTAAAATACCCCAGCATTTATATCCAAACAGGCAGAAACAACAGCTCGATTAAATTACCATGGAAAGGCAGATGTATTTGCCTAAGGACAGGATGGGAGGTGTGAAAATTCTGGAACCACCCCTTACTGCAATGTGTAGTTTTCCTACTCCTTAAGGAAAATAGAATTTCTTTGGCGGACAGTGAGATGCACATTTTGGACAGAGATGACAACTGGTTCCAAAGAGGTGTGAAATAAGGTTTACTTCCACCTGAAACAACCATCATTGAACAGGGTGGGGGCCTTTGACACCATCTGTATTCCTAAGTGAGAGATAAGGGCGCTAAATAACAATCCTCAATAAATCAAGAGGTCCTAATAAGCATTAAAACTAAATTAATTAATTACACCCGCCTTGGATTGTAGTGCTATATAGTGTGTGGATACCAAATCAATGGGATTCAAAATAAATCAATAGATAGTGAACAGAATATTGCCAAACAAACTGCAAAACAACCAAACAAATAAAAACACTCTGCAAACAAAAATATACAATGTGCACCAAAGTCCAAAAATTAAACACAAGAAAATCCCACAGCAATAGTTAACAGTCTTAACAGAAAAAATTCCTCTGCATGTGTTATAAATCTTCCGAATACTTGATGTGCCGTATATTGATCAAATAAATCCTTGTGACTTTAAGATCCACCTTCACCGTGATCAGTATCACCCGATAGTGCTATAGTAAAGATGGCAGCTTACCCCAACATGTTGACCTTTTAGCTAAAAAAAGGTCAGACAAGCTTCTTGTAAGTATCAACTTGCTAAGTGGCAAAGAAATGATGTCAGCTGGACAGGCGATGGTAGGCACTGGGATATGGGACTATGTCCCAGAGGTGGAACGCACGCCAGCTTCTCCAGGTTCGGGACTGCTATTTACCTTATTCACGCCTTCACAGCCTCAGTGCCGGGTTTGTGGCACTCACAAAGTAAGCGTGTTTTTGGCTTTTATATTTATCTTTACAATAAATAGTATTACACTATTTTCGGCCTCTCTTCTCTAATTTGCATACCACCGGAGCTCTCCATATCCCAGTGTTGTTATTTAGCGTCCTTATATCTCACTTATTTTTCACATTGTTTTCAGCTATCACTGAATTTCTGAGGAGCAGCTTTTTTACTTTATTATTAATTGGCGCGGGTTTTTTTATTCATTACCATCTGTATTCCGCATGCTCATTTTTACAATTCACACCTTCGGCCATGTAAATCAAAGGATTAACATTTATGAAACCTTATTGACACCAAGGATGGGATTATGTGATTAGAACAGGTTGGTTCCAAAATGTTACCATCTCCCATCCTGTCCTTGCCATGGTAAGTGGATCAAGCTGATGGTGCTACTTGTTTGGATATAAATGCTGGATGCTGGGGTATTTTCCTGACAGTCATTAGAACTGGAAACCTGCCTTGTACAAGCTCCAAAACTTCTTAAACATTACAGAACAAGTCGAGTTTTATGTAACTGGCCACTACTAGATATAGTAAAACTAGGGGCAACACTTTTTTTAATTTTGGATAGAGAAAGAGAATTTTAAAACCCCTGTCAATTTATTTTTTATTTTTTGCCATCTGAGATTTCCCTTCACTTCCTGCCCCATAGCCAAAACGGGAATGTTGTCATCAGGATCACCAAAACTAGTATCTCCATTGGAAGACTCCTCCCCATACTGTTCTGGGGACAGTCCAAAATTTGGGACTTTCTTTTACTTTCACTTTCAGTGATAATGGTAAAGAGGACTGATGGAAAGGGCAAACCTCCTTAACGGATTGCCGACCGTATACTGTATATATATATATTGTGAGGGGGTTAGCTCAGCAGCGGGTGTGTGTGACCCCCTGGATGGGCTCCCCACACAAAAACAGGCCCAGCAAACGGAGGTTGTGGTTTTCAAAATCAAAAAGGTGCGGTTTATTTTCTATTTACAGTGACAAAACACAGCAAAGAAAAAGAAACATAAACAAAATAAATCCTGGTCAACTTGACCTCTGACTAAACATACAGGTTTCCTAACTAACAACTGGGATCAGCCTAGTGCTGTCCTAGTCCCTAAGTCCCTGGTTTTAAATGTCCAAGCAAATAGCCACACAGGCTTTGTCTCACCGCACAGGGGTTCACTCTCCCTAGACAGTCCACACAGGTCTGGGTCCAGGCATGAGCAAACATCTAATGAAGCTGGGAGTTCTTATAGAGGCCTAAATGAGCTGACAAGCTTCAGCTGGTCTCATCAACTCCCTGTCTGCACGACGCCCCCCACTCTCCCTAGAGGTATGAGTCATCCATGAGCCAACTAGCCTCAGCTGGGCTTATACAACTCTCCACCTAGTTGTATAAGTCGGCGTAAAGCCTGAATCTGGGCAAAATATATCTACCCCCCTGGATGCAACCAGGTGACTTTACCTTCCTGCTGTCACATACCCCCCCCTCTTGTTTTAACCTCGGGGTTGGAACACCAGCAATCAGGCATTCATGTACTCGAGACAAAGCATCCACATTCCCCATTTGAACGCCCGGGCGATGCTTTACTGTGAAGTTGAATTCCTGGAGGGCCAGGAACCACCTATTCACTCTTCTATTTGTTTCCTTGTTTTGAGCCATCCACTTTAATGGAGCGTGATCCGTAACCAAGTCAAAGTGCCTACCTAGCAGGTAGTACCGAAGGGAATCTAGAGCCCACTTCACCGCTAAACACTCCTTTTCAACGGTGGCGTAATTTACCTCATGGGACTTCAACTTCCTGCTGAGGTAAATGACTGGGTGCTCTTCCCCGTTCCAGACCTGGGACAATACTGCTCCTAACGCCACATCTGACGCATCACTTTGTACGACAAAGTCTTTAGAGAAGTCGGGTGAGTACAACACTGGCTGGCTACATAAGGCTTGTTTCAAGAATTGGAATGCTGCCTCAGCCTCGGGGGTCCATTTAATCATGACCGACCCTTTCCCCTTCGTCAGGTTGGTTAGGGGCACAGCCTTAGAAGCAAAGTGGGGAATGAATCGCCGATAATACCCAGCGATTCCCAGAAAGGCTCGTACCTGCTTCTTGCTGTTGGGACGTGGCCAACTCTGGATGGCCTCGACTTTGTTGAGTTGGGGTTTTATTACTCCCCTCCCAATGGTGTACCCAAGATATTTGGCCTCCTCCTGCCCAATGGTACACTTCTTGGGGTTAGCCGTAAACCCCGCTTCCCGAACAGAGTCCAGGACTGCTTGCACTTTTGGCAGATGTGAGGCCCAATCTGTGCTATGGACAATTACGTCATCCAGGTAAGCCGCAGCATACTTCCGATGGGGCCTCAGCATCTGGTCCATTTTCCGCTGGAATGTGGCCGGCGCATTCTGTAACCCGAACGGCATTCTTTTATATTGGAACGCCCCGTCTGGGGTTACAAATGCGGTTTTCTCTTTGGCCGACTTGGCCAGGGGGATTTGCCAATACCCTTTTGTGAGGTCAAGAGTCGTCATGTATCGGGCTGTTCCCAGCCGGTCGATCAACTCATCTATACGTGGCATGGGGTAGGTGTCAAATTTTGTAACTTTGTTCAACTGACGAAAATCGTTACAAAATCGCCAGCTCCCATCCGGTTTAGGCACCAACACAATGGGACTAGACCAATCACTTTGGGACTCCTCTATCACCCCTAAGTTCAGCATTTTCTGTACTTCCTCCCGTATTGCCTCCCGTCGGGCCTCTGGGATCCGATAGGGTTTTAACTTCACCCTTTCACCGGGCGGGGTAATGATGTCATGCTCTACCCCAGATGTTTGTCCCGGCAGCTCAGAGAATACCTCCTTGTTGCGAAGCACAAACTCCTTAACCTCCTGTTGTTGGGGTTGTGACAAGGTGGCTGCTATTCCAACCTCAGGAATCACGCAACCAGTTTGAGCTGGTGACCAAGTGTCTGCGACTAGGGACTCTCTATCCCTCCAGGCTTTCAACAGATTAACGTGATAGATCTGTTCGGGCTTTCGCCTTCCTGGTTGTCTGACCTTGTAATTCACTTCGCTCACTTTTTCCATTATCTCGTAGGGGCCTTGCCATTTGGCAAGGAATTTACTTTCAACCGTAGGGACAAGTACCAGTATCCTATCCCCCGGGGAAAAGGTACGGGTCTTGGCTCCACGGTTGTACACTCTCTGCTGTGCTAACTGCGCTTGGGCCAAATGTTCCTTCACGATGGGCATTACCTGTGCAATTCGGTCTTGCATCAGGGCGACATGCTCAATCACACTCCTGTGGGGAGAACTCTCACTTTCCCAAGTTTCCTTGGCAATATCCAACAGCCCTCTTGGGTGTCTCCCATACAGTAACTCAAAGGGGGAGAATCCCGTAGAGGATTGGGGCACCTCCCTAATAGCAAACATCAGATAAGGAAGTAGACAGTCCCAATCCTTTCCATCTCTATCCACCACTTTCTTCAACATTTGTTTTAGGGTTTTGTTGAATCTTTCAACCAGCCCATCGGTTTGGGGGTGATACACAGATGTACGTAATTGCGTCACTTTGAACAATTTACACAGCTCCTTCATAACCCATGACATAAAGGGTGTACCTTGGTCCGTAAGCAGTTCTTTACAAATACCCACCCGGCTAAACACAAGAGATAGCTCTTTGGCTATGGTTTTGGCCGAGGTATTTCGGAGAGGGATCGCTTCTGGATAACAGGTGGCATAGTCCATTATAACTAATATGTACTGGTGCCCCCTAGCGGACTTGATTATAGGACCTACCAAATCCATGGCGATCCTCTCAAACGGGACCTCAATGATGGGTAGAGGGACCAGCGGGCTACGGAAATGTGGCATCGGGGCCGACCTCTGACACACAGGGCAGGAGGAACAATAATTTTCTATGTCCTTCATCACCCCCGGCCAATAGAATCTCTGTAATACCCTCTCTCGGGTTTTCTCTGTCCCCAGATGACCTCCAAGAATGTGCCCATGGGCCAACTCCAACACCAACTTCCTGTAAGGTTTGGGCACCACAAGCTGCTCAACGGTTTCTTCTGCCCTTTTTGCCACCCGATACAGTAGGTCCTTCTCTACGCTGAAGTATGGGTAAGTGCAGGTATTATCTGGGTTCACTAACTCGCCATCTATTTTCACTACGTTTTCCCGTGCCTTTATTAGGGCGGGGTCTTTCAACTGTTCTGTGGCAAAGTTTTCCCTGTGAACCTCAAGATCAGAAAACTCCACAGACGGTAGGTTTTCGTCTGAGGAGGTGGGCTCCTCTCCAGTTTCTTGAGTCTCCCCTGCCAATACTGATAAGGGAAATTCCGGAGAGTCCTCACCACTCTCAGGGGAGTTCTGGCTATCACATTCCTGGTACATAGGGGCACCAGTGGGGGGCTCAGGATCATCCCACAGTTCCCAGAACTTCGGAAAATCCCTTCCCACAATGGCGTCATGCGGTAACTGAGATACTAAGCCCACTGGATGAGAGAGGGTACCTTTGGGGGTCTCGAAACACACTGTAGTCACTGGATACTCTCGGGTGTCCCCATGCACACAAATAACAGCTACCTTGTTATTCCCAGAAACCTCTGTTTTAACTAACTCAGCCTTTATCAGGGTCACAAGGCTACCTGAATCCAGCAATACCACAACATTTCTACCATTAACACACATTTTGCATAAATGTTTCTCAGTTCCTCGAATGGCAGTGCATGCGACTGTCGCACACAGCGACTGACGTCTGCCCGTCAGAAAGTCACACTGCATGGGTTCCTCCACAACCGGGCAATTGGCTGCAATATGTCCCGCTTGCCGGCAGCGGTAGCAAACGATCCTTCTTGCGGCCTCTTGAGCCGCTGATTTCCCAGGCTGTTCTCGCCAAACTTGGGGTAGAGCTCCCACCCTCTCACTCTCTCCACCCTCACCCCTTGGAATCCTCTTATCCGCCCCTGGGGATGGTCTGGTCTTAGGGTGGAAAGTCCGAGTGTCTCTGGAAGAGGCCGTCAGGTTCTCTGTAGCCAAGTATTTCTCCACACGATCCACAAGACCATCGGCCGTCTCTGGGTCTCCATGGCTTACCCACTTTTGGATGGCAGTAGGAAGAGCTCTCAAAAACCGATCCATTACAACACGTTCCACAATCTTTGGTGCGGACAAAGTCTCTGGCTGTAGCCACTTTCTGCTCAGGTGAATGAGATCATACATTTGAGACCTGGGGGGTTTTCCAAGCTGGAAAGTCCAGTTATGCACACGCTGAGCCCGGACAGCCTGGGTGACACCCAGCCTTGCCAATATTTCAGCTTTTAGCATCACATAGTCTTTTGCTTGGTTAGGCTCTAGGTCATAGTAAGCTTTCTGCGATTCACCAGTTAACAGAGGAGCCACCAGTCCAGCCCACTGCTCCTCAGGCCACTTTTCTCTTTCAGCGGTCCTTTCAAATGTGGTCAAAAATACCTCTGGATCATCCTCTCCAGTCATTTTTGTCAATAAACGACTCACCCCAAAGGACGCGGTATTAGTGGGACGGCTTTCCTCACTGGTCTGCGGACGTTGCTGCATTACTGCTTCCATCTGTTGTTGTAGTCTCTGCTCTTGCTTCTGCAACAGGTCTATGAAGCGGGCCTCAGATTGCTGCTGGGCTTGTTGCTGAGCCTCCAGACTCTGTTGCAAAGTTGCGTTTGTCTGCTGCTGGGCTGCAAGGCTCTGTTGATGAGCTTGCTGCTGGGCTGCGAAGTTCTTTTGCAAACCTGCATTTGTCTGCTGTTGATTGGCATTTGCTAGAGCCAGCTGCTTCAGTATCTCCTCCATGCTGGCTTAAAAAAAAACTGCCACTGGTTCTCCACCAACTGTGAGGGGGTTAGCTCGGCAGCGGGTGTGTGTGACCCCCTGGATGGGCTCCCCACACAAAAACAGGCCCAGCAAACGGAGGTTGTGGTTTTCAAAATCAAAAAGGTGCGGTTTATTTTCTATTTACAGTGACAAAACACAGCAAAGAAAAAGAAACATAAACAAAATAAATCCTGGTCAACTTGACCTCTGACTAAACATACAGGTTTCCTAACTAACAACTGGGATCAGCCTAGTGCTGTCCTAGTCCCTAAGTCCCTGGTTTTAAATGTCCAAGCAAATAGCCACACAGGCTTTGTCTCACCGCACAGGGGTTCACTCTCCCTAGACAGTCCACACAGGTCTGGGTCCAGGCATGAGCAAACATCTAATGAAGCTGGGAGTTCTTATAGAGGCCTAAATGAGCTGACAAGCTTCAGCTGGTCTCATCAACTCCCTGTCTGCACGACGCCCCCCACTCTCCCTAGAGGTATGAGTCATCCATGAGCCCACTAGCCTCAGCTGGGCTTATACAACTCTCCACCTAGTTGTATAAGTCGGCGTAAAGCCTGAATCTGGGCGAAATATATCTACCCCCCTGGATGCAACCAGGTGACTTTACCTTCCTGCTGTCACAATATATATATATATATATATATATATATATATATATATATATATATATATGTAGCGGGGTGTTCCCCTATAATGGGAAGAGACTACATCACCCATAACCCCATTCTTCACATGTTCCACCGCAGAGACTCATGGGAGGGGTTATAAAAGGAGGAGGCGAGGCCTCTTTGGGACACGAGACTTCACAGACGGATCCTCCTGTGCGGATGTGTCGGAGTGCAAGGCCTGAAGCCTGAGGCCTTGCTCTGCATCAAAGAGCCTTCCACCCCCCTCTGCGAGCCTGGGTGGCATCTGACTTTGTGCGCTACAGCCTTGTCGGATCGGGGGCCCGATCGTTGGAGAGATCGTGTGTGTGTGACACGGCCGGTGGAGGTTTCCCGGACTGGATCCGTAGTCCGGCGGGTGAGAGGGCATAAGCCCAGCTAAGATACTGTTACTGTATATAGGCCTATAGACTGCCGTGGCCTACAAGTTATTTTGATACCCCTATTGAAGAGCCTTGTCAGAACTGAGCCTGCGGCTTTATTTAACCAAGTTTCTATACCCCTTGGATTACAAAGTTATACTCTGTTTAAAGTGCACCACCATTACAGACCTGCCGGTGAAGAAAGGAGGACTAAGTTAAATATTAGAACCAGGCCTGGTGGGGATTCTAGCGTGTTGAATTACTGCGCCATAGGGCACTTAGTTAACGGTCGCCCGTATGGCGCACCTGTAGCGTGTGTTACTACATAGTGTGTTAGAGTGGCAGGACGCTGCCCTTAGGAGTGATTATCTTGAACTGTGATTACTGTTACCCCCTTTTATCCATATTGAGAGAATAAGTAAAACACTTTATCTATTACAATTCATTACTGTGTCCTGGCTTAGTTATTATATTGCATAGGATATATCATTGATTATTAGTACTAGCTGTGCCAGAAGGGGGTAGAGCCTATTGCCGGGGGTTGGCGGAGCTGCACTCAGGGCCCAAATCTAATTCTGCAGCCTCCTTAGTTGGAGGTATCGCTACACGTGGGGGTTCTCGTCCGGGATCCTGATGCAGCAAGCGAACGCCAGAAGTGCCGGCATGGACCCCATGGATCCAAGAGCGGTAGAAGAGTGGTGCAAAGCCGCTAATACAGAGCCAAAACAGTCGATAGCCATTAGCCTCCCTGGGGAGAAATGGTCGAGTGAGACGGTAGAGGAACTAATGAGTTCAGTGTCCCCAGATCACACACCGTGGGTGATAGACATGAAGACAGACCCAGACATCTCATATCAATACGCATTAGTGGAATATTGGAACGGGATGCCAGAGGCCTGTAAGCACAAGTGTCTGCGGACGCCAGACAACAGAACATTTAGGCTGGCGCACGCAATAACTGTAGAAAGGGAACCATCCCCTACGGGATCGCCACAGGCTGCGGCCCGAACTCCACCTGAAAGAGAAGACAGGGCGACACCCCCGGTGGCACCTGCACTGGCCACTGCTATATCACCAGAACTGATAAATGCAATAGGGGATTTGTTAGCCAAATGTCAGAAGACAAGTACGGTGCATGTGGAAACTAGCTACCGGAGACTAAAAATATTCTCAGGGAAGCTCCCTGTCCCGGCAGGGGAAGAAGATTTTGATACCTGGGTGGAGCAGGCATTACAGGCGGTGGAGGCATGGGAGGTGCCTGAAGCACAGGAGAGGCAGCGAGTGTTAGAAAGCCTTAAAGGTGCAGCAGCAGAAGCAGTGAAAAGTTTCCGGTTTGGGAATGCAGGGTGCACGGCGCAGGACTGTCTAGCTATGCTGCAGGAAGAGTTTGGTCAATTAGACAAGGTGACAGAGATGGTCTACCAGTTTGAACACACTTTCCAAAAACCGGAGGAGAAACTTTCCGAGTATGTCAGAAGGCTAAACAGGCTGCTGTGCAAGATTGTGTTAAAGAAAGGGATGAAGCCCCAAGATGCCGATGCGGCAAGAATGAAGCAAGTCTTAAAGGGAGCGCTACGCTCCGATCCAGTCTGGCTGCACCTGAAAACCTTGGGAGGAGGAATGTTGCTGACTTATGCTGATTTAATAAAAATCATCAGAGATGAGGAGGCGCTGCAACAGGACCAGCAGAAGGATAAGACAAGTGTTGTACCCGCACAGGTGCTGGTCAATCCAGTAATGACCCCTGAAAGAGAGGCGGAGATAGACACCCTAAAAACTCAGATGTCCAAGGTGTTAGAGATATTGACCTCTCTGATAGCAAAAGACACAGAGTGTCCCAAGAAGAAGGAAAGTCCAAGGAAGGAATTGTTCCCGATTGCCTCAGCACCCGAACCTTTACAAGAATGGGGAGATATAGTCTGCTTCAACTGTGGGGGAGTTGGCCACATTGCAGCCACATGTTCTAGTCCGAAGAAGAAGAGACCAGACAACCGCAAGCCGGCGGGAAACTCCAGAGGGCCCCGGTGAAGGAGTCAACCGGGTGCCCATCATCTTCAGTAAACTCCAAGCTGAATGCGAAGAAAAACAAAAAGAGAGATAGAACACCAAAGGGGAAACGCAATACCCCTCAACAAAGCTATACTCCAGGAGGAAGGGGGGAGACCCCTCAGGAGAGGCACAGCACTCCCCAAAGGGGGTGCCCACCCAAGAAAAATAATAGTACCCCTCAGCGGGTTCCTACACCCATTAAAAGGAGGGAAGTCAGTGCATACCAGGCTCAAGAAAGGTTCAAGTCCAAAGGGAATAGGACAAGAGAGAGTCCAAAGGGAAAAGGTCTGAAGAAGGCGGCTCCTGCCGGACCATATCCAGAGAAGCTGGTAGGCCCATCCCCTATAGTGCCCATTCAAGTGGAGGGAGTCTACACCAGGGGCCTCCTGGATACCGGGGCACAAGTGACCCTACTATACCGGGACTTCTATGACAGGCACCTGAGTCATCTGCCTATCCAGAAGATAGAAGAGCTGGAAATATGGGGAATTGGAACCCAGAGTTTCCCTTATGACGGCTACCTTCCCATCAAAATGACCTTTGACCCATCCGTGGCTGGGAAGGCCGAAGTGTTTGACACCCTGGCAGTTGTGTGCCCTAGGCCGCCTGGAGCCAACAAGAATTCCCTTATAATAGGGACGAACACGGACCTGGTCCGAAGACTCCTGACCCCTCTCGTGACAGAAGAAAGACAAGCAGCTACCAAGATCCATCCCATGCTGAAGACAGCCTACCAACGGCTGGTCCAAGAGCGGGAGACCCCTGGAGAGGAGATAGGGAAGGTGTGGAGACTTGGAAGAGAAGGGGTAGTGTTGCAGCCCGGTGAAGTAACCTGTCTCAGGGCCACTGTGAAGCTTACTTGGGAGCAGCCTGGTCCCTTTGTCATGCTGGAGTCAGACCCAAGGGGTGAGTCCTCAGGCCTGGAGGTGATACCGGAAGTGATTCCGCTGAAGGTCCTGAAGAAGGCCCATTATAGAGTTCCAGTGAGCGTTAGGAATACTACCAAAGACCCCATGGAAATCCCAGCCAGAATGTTGCTAGGCCAGGTGAGCCCGGCGGCCCCTGTTACCCTGTCAGAAGTGAAGAGGACAGGTGGAGGAGGGGATGTTTGGGAGAAGCTGTCCATGGAAAACCCGAATCTGTCCAGGGCTTGGAAAGAGAGAGCCAAGGCCCAGTTGAATAGATGGGAGAAGATCTTCTCTAAGGATGAGTTTGATGTGGGGTGTGCAAGGAGTGCCACCCATCGGATCCGCCTCCAGGAAGATAAGCCCTTCCGAGAAAGGGTCAGGCGGGTCCCGCTAGCAGATCTGGAGGATCTGAGGGAACAACTTGCAGAACTCAAGAGGACTGGTGTGATACGGGAGTCCAGAAGCCCCTATGCCTCTCCCATAGTGGTGGTCCGAAAGAAGAATGGATCATTGAGGCTCTGTATCGACTACAGGACTCTCAACAGGAGAACCATACCTGACCAATACACCACTCTGAGGATAGAGGATGCCCTACAGAGCTTGTCTGGAGCCAAATGGTTCAGCGTTATGGATCTCAAGAGTGGGTACTATCAGATTCCGATGCACCCAGCAGACAAGGAGAAGACAGCTTTCATAACCCCAGTGGGGTTCTTTGAATTCGACCGGATGCCCCAAGGTCTGTCTGGAGCCCCAGCTACTTTCCAACGCCTCATGGAGAAGACAGTAGGAGACATGAACTTGATCAAAGTCCTTGTATACCTGGACGATGTCATTGTCTTTGGGAGAACCTTGGAGGAACATGAAGAGAGGCTGGAAAAAGTGTTGAGAAGACTCAGTGAGGAAGGACTTAAGCTTTCGCCTGAGAAGTGTCGGTTCTACCAGTCTTCTGTGAACTATCTGGGGCACATAGTGTCTGAAGAAGGGGTGGCCACAGACCCTGAGAAATTGGAGGCAGTTACCTCCTGGCCACGGCCCACCACAGTAACAGAACTCAGATCCTTCTTGGGCTTCTGCTCCTACTACAGGAGGTTTGTGGAGGGATTTGCCCGAATTGCTAGACCATTGAATGAGTTGCTCAAGACTGAAGGAGAAGAGGATGGCTCGGGGCCCAGGAGGCCAGGAGAGTCCATCAGAGATCAGTGGAATCAGAAGTGTGAAGAGGCTTTCCAGGAATTGAAGAGGAGCCTGACCACTGCACCAGTCTTGGCCTACGCAGACCCAACCAAACCCTATGAACTGCACGTGGATGCTAGTCATGACGGTCTGGGAGGAGTACTTTACCAAGAACATGAGGGGCAATTGCGACCTGTTGCCTATGTGAGTAGGAGCCTGACCCCCTCTGAGAAGAACTACCCCACTCACAAGCTGGAGTTCCTGGCCCTCAAGTGGGCGGTAGTAGACAAGCTCAAAGACTACCTGTATGGAGCGGAGTTCACTGTGAAGACCGACAACAACCCCCTTACCTACCTGTTCACCATGGCCAAGCTGGACGCCACTGGACACAGGTGGCTGGCCGCACTGTCTGGATTCAACTTCAGCCTTAAGTATAGACCAGGAGTGGGGAATCGAGACGCAGACGCTCTGTCCAGAAGATCTCATTCCCCCACCATTGAAATAGAAGATTGGACCCAAGTGGCACCTGACGGGGTGCGGGCCCTTTGTCAAGGAGCTGAATTCCAAGCCCGAGGAGGCTCCAGAGCAGAGGAAATAGGAGTTACCACGGTGGGAGTCCCCAAACACTACTGTGGAGTAGCTCAATTGGAAGAGGACAACCTACCAAGACTGTCCAAGAAGGAATTGAGGTGTGACCAATTGGAAGACCCCATGGGGAGATTGGTCCTGGAGGCCTTGAAAAATCAGGATCCAAACAGACTCATGCGTCAACCTTCAAAAGAAGCTCGCCTGCTGAGGAAGGAGTGGGATAGGTTGCAGTTACATCAGGGAGTGGTCTACCGAAGGGGCCCCTCTGATGACTCAGAAGATAAGTGGCAGCTGTTCCTCCCAGAGAAACATCGGGAGACTGTTCTGATTGCCCTGCATGACAATCATGGCCACCTAGGGGCTGAAAGGACCTTTCAACTTGTCAGAAGTCGGTTCTATTGGCCCTGCATGAGGGCAGAGGTGGAGGAGTACTGCCACTCATGTGCGCGATGCATCCAGAGGAAGACTTTGCCCCATCAAGCTGCCCCAATGGGCCATCTACAGAGCCAAGGGCCCATGGACCTGGTGTGCATTGACTTTCTCTGCCTCGAACCCGACCTGAGTGGACTAGGAAATGTTCTGGTGATAACCGACCATTTCACCCGGTATGCCCAGGCTTTCCCCACGAAAGACCAGAAGGCCTCCACCGTGGCCAAGGTACTTATGGAGAAGTACTTTGTCCATTATGGGCTGCCACAGAGACTCCATTCAGACCAAGGGAGGGACTTCGAGAGTAAGCTGATCCGGAAGCTCTTGAATTCTTTGGGAATTAAGAAGACTCGGACTACACCTTACCATCCTCAGGGAGATGCTCAGCCGGAAAGGTTCAACCGAACCTTGCTCAACATGTTGGGGACTCTGGAAAGCGAGAAAAAGCAACATTGGAGCCAACACATAGCAGCCATAGTACATGCTTACAACTGCACCATCAGTGATGCTACAGGCTACTCCCCATATCGACTCATGTTTGGGAGAGAAGCGAGACTACCGGTGGACCTGGCTTTTGGCACCTCACTGGACCATTCCTCAGCCACATCCCACAAAGGATATGTGGACAGGCTCAGACACAGCCTGAAAGTAGCCTATGAACAAGCTCAAGCGGCCTCAGATCAAAGGGGAGCTCGGAATAAAAGAAATTTCGACTTGAAGGTCCGGGTACAAGACCTACAGCCCGGGGATCGAGTACTGTTGCGCAATCTGGGAGTCCCCGGAAAGCACAAACTTGCAGACAGATGGAGATCTGAACCCTATGTCATCTGCAGGAAGTTGCCGGGCCTACCTGTCTACAAGGTGAAGCCAGAGGGAAAGGTAGGCCCACTGAAGACATGGCATCAAAACCACCTGCTCCCACTTGCGGAGGCAGTTAGAATACCTTCCGTGGGAGGCTCCCCTGAACCGGCCTCTATCTTGGATACTCCTAGGCCGAACACTCGGTCACAGACCTCCCGAGCTGAAAATGGAGAAGCCTCCCAACTTAGTGGAGATGAAGAGGGAGAACTTGATTGGCTGTGGTCTTCCCCAACTCCAGGAACTTCTATCATAGATCTTCCAGTCACCCAAGATACCACAGATGAAACACTGAACCCAGAGGCTACAGAGTTCATCCCCTTTAGTCCTTCAGCAGATTACTGGGAAGATGCCCATGATAGTTGCTCCGAGGAAGAGGAGCCTGTGGCGCCAGAGCCAGAGAGTCCAGGAGAGCAAAGAGCTTGAAGAGTCATTCGACCTCCTAAGAAGCTGACCTACCCTCAGATGGGGAACAGTTCGGAAGACTCTGTAGTCACTGCTAGGAGAAATGCTGAGATTCCGGATCCCTCCACTGTCCATTTGGTGGAGGGCAACCCCAGCTCACTCTCTGGCACAGTTAGGTAGGCCACCCATGATAATGTGACCTGTGGGCAAGGGAATTCTACCCCTCAGTTATGGTGGGAATCCCCTATCCCAACATCGTTTTCAGAATTTGTCCAGTGTTATATATAGTTGTTGTTAAAATTTATCTTTGGGGACCTAAGAGTTTAAGTGGGGGGAGTGTGTAGCGGGGTGTTCCCCTATAATGGGAAGAGACTACATCACCCATAACCCCATTCTTCACATGTTCCACCACAGAGACTCATGGGAGGGGTTATAAAAGGAGGAGGCGAGGCCGGGCTCGGCCTCTTTGGGACACGAGACTTCACAGACGGATCCTCCTGTGCGGATGTGTCGGAGTGCAAGGCCTGAAGCCTGAGGCCTTGCTCTGCATCAAAGAGCCTTCCACCCCCCTCTGCGAGCCTGGGTGGCATCTGACTTTGTGCGCTACAGCCTTGTCGGATCGGGGGCCCGATCGTTGGAGAGATCGTGTGTGTGTGACACGGCCGGTGGAGGTTTCCCGGACTGGATCCGTAGTCCGGCGGGTGAGAGGGCATAAGCCCAGCTAAGATACTGTTACTGTATATAGGCCTATAGACTGCCGTGGCCTACAAGTTTTTTTGATACCCCTATTGAAGAGCCTTGTCAGAACTGAGCCTGCGGCTTTATTTAACCAAGTTTCTATACCCCTTGGATTACAAAGTTATACTCTGTTTAAAGTGCACCACCATTACAGACCTGCCGGTGAAGAAAGGAGGACTAAGTTAAATATTAGAACCAGGCCTGGTGGGGATTCTAGCGTGTTGAATTACTGCGCCATAGGGCACTTAGTTAACGGTCGCCCGTATGGCGCACCTGTAGCGTGTGTTACTACATAGTGTGTTAGAGTGGCAGGACGCTGCCCTTAGGAGTGATTATCTTGAACTGTGATTACTGTTACCCCCTTTTATCCATATTGAGAGAATAAGTAAAACACTTTATCTATTACAATTCATTACTGTGTCCTGGCTTAGTTATTATATTGCATAGGATATATCATTGATTATTAGTACTAGCTGTGCCAGAAGGGGGTAGAGCCTATTGCCGGGGGTTGGCGGAGCTGCACTCAGGGCCCAAATCTAATTCTGCGGCCTCCTTAGTTGGAGGTATCGCTACATATATATATACAGTATATATATATATATATATATATATATATATATATACGATGGCAAGGTGGCTCTCCTGCGCAGGATCACGTACCTAGTATGTGATCCTGTACTTCGGGGTCTGGGGCGCGCATGTGCGCTGCCGGCAAACTGCTCCCGCTGTAATTAGACATATTGGGAGCAGATCTGCAGGTACCGTTGACTCGATGTCTGCCAGCACCCGCCAATCATTAGGCAGAGAGCCATAACGGCGAACTGCCTATGTGAACAAGGCAATTTGCCGTTCTGTCAGTAGGTAAGGCATTGATACTGCTTTGCAGGAACATGGATCAATGCCTTCCTATAGTTCAAGCACCTCCCCCACAGTGAGTAAGCACAGGCTAGGCACGCAGGCACACTTTGAGTGCCCTTGATGTTAACCTCTTCTAAGCCAGTGTAATTAGTACAGCGATCAGTGCATATTTTTTTAGCATTGTACACTGTATTAATGTATTTATACAAAATAAATACTGTGCTTGTGCAAAAAAATCATACATATGAAATTAAACCATTACAGTGTAAATATCCAGCACCACCACTAAAGTGAGATATAATCACATTAAATAGCAGATACAAAAAACTGTGTTGCGCTAAACATACATTTTGCTCATAAAGTGTTACAAAAAGTCCAATTGTGAAAAATCGCAAAAAACACAAATCTGTGAAATTGCAGATGAATCTAGAAGACCCTCCACCTCGTGCAGATACCGCCACCAAAAGAAATATAGACTCTTACCAGAGTGCCTGGACCCTTTATTACAGAGGGTCAAACAGGCTTGATGTAATAATCTTTGCAGGGGTTATCAGCTGGAGATGTGTCCTCAGATCAAATCAAAAACTTTAATTGGATAATCAAACCAGGCTCCATTCACCCCACTACCATATTTAAACATGCAAATGAAGGAGACGCCAGATAGTATAAAATCCCAACAGACTTATTTAATAAAAAGTATTGCACTTACATTTGTTCAGATAAAAACCAGCGTTGTATACAACATAGCGACCACCATAAAAACATCCAGATACTGTAACCACTTGTTTACTGGGCACTTAAACCCCCTTCCTGCCCAGGCCAATTTTCAGCTTTCAGCGCGGTCACGATTTGAATGACAATTGCGCGGTCGTGCGACGTGGCTCCCAAACAAAATTGACGTCCTTTTTTCCCCCATAAATAGAGCTTTCTTTTGGTGGTATTTGATCACCTCTGCGGTTTTTATTTTTTGCGCTATAAACAAAAAAAGAGCGACGATTTTGAAAAAAACACAATATTTTTAATTTTTTGCTATAATAAATATCCCATTTTTTTTAAAAAAAAATATTTTTTTCCTTAGTTTAGTCCGATACGTATTCTTCTACATATTTTTGGTAAAAAAAAACGCAAAAAGCGTTTATTGATTGGTTTGCGCAAAAGTTATAGCGTCTACAAAATAGGGCATAGTTTTATTGCATTTTTATTATTATTATTTTTTTTACTAGTAATGGTGGCGATCAGCGATTTTTATTGTGACTGCGACATTATGGCGGACACATCAGACACTTTTGACACCATTTTGGGACCATTGTCATTGATACAGCGATCAGTGCTATAAAAATGCACTGGTTACTGTAAAAATGACACTGGCAGGGAAGGGGTTAACACTAGGGGGCGAGGAAGGGGTTAAATGTGTGCCCTGGGAGTGATTACTACTGTGTGGGGGAGGGGACTGACTGGGGGAGGTGACCGATCTGTGTCCCTATGTACAAGGGACACAGCATCGGTCTCCTCTCCCTGACAGGACGTGGATCTCTGTGTTTACACACAGAGATCCACGTCCCTGCTCTGTGTACCGGCCAATCGTGGGTGCCTGGCGGACATCGCGGCCGCCAGGCACGCGCATCGGCATCTCAGTGATGCGCCCCGCGCGCCGCTGGCGGCGCTCGCGCGCCCCCCAGTGGCCGAAATAGCCGAGGACGTCTATTGACGTCCTCCCGGATTTTTAGATCCACATTGAGGCCGTCAATTGTCTATGGCCCGGATCTAAAGCGGGTAAACAGGAATGCAATGGCAAGAAACAGCTCCTTTACCCGACCAGTTTCGTCTCTAAGAGGACTTCTTCTGGGACATGAGCGTCATTTCCTGCTATCACAATATATAGGAAACAGGCAATTCAAGCCTCACTTTCATTCCTGCAGCCACAAGAGATGAGGAATGTATCACAAACAGACCTCACTCTCATGCAAACAGGAACTAATATAGAGGAAACATGCAATTCAAGACTTGTTTTCATTCCTGCAGCCACAGCAGAGAAGGGATGTATCACATCCAAACCTCACAGGAACTGATCATATTACGTTCCATCCAGAAAAAAAAAAAAGAGAAAAAGAGATTTAACTTTATATAAGGCAAGCAAGGTCTTCCGTGGGCACTATATCATTACCAGAGTATATTTACACTCCAAAAATAATAAAATTAATCTGGAAAGAAAAAATAATAATTTAAAGAAAAGCTCTAACTCCACTGAAAAAACGGGCTGCAAATATGAATGTTTGGCTAAATTCATATTAATCATAATGTAGCGATACCCTCAGTTTAAGAGGGCTGCTTGTTTGTTTTGGGCCCTGTAATGCACCGCTCTCAACCCCTGGCAATCGGCTCTAACCTCTCATGACACAGATAGGAAAGGAGGACAATGGTATACCTGTATTACCTCTATACTATTATACGGTACAACCCCCTTTGTATACCAGCACAGTAATTGACACTCACAACCAAATTACTTAACTATAACTTTTTACTGTAGGTAAAAATATAAAAGGGTAATTTGTATACAATATCTTATGCAGATCCCTGCAATATAGGTGCACACATTAAAAGGGTATGACATTCAACAATGCAATGAACATGTATCAACCCCGCGTCAGCTATCCTCCCTCATGAGCATAAAATTGGCGCCCAGCAATGTCCTATACTACCCCATCAGGCCTGACTATAACTTGGAGTATAGATTATTGAAGAATCTTCGCTAGCAACTGTCGGTGGTGCACATAAGAAACAAACTGTAATCCAATAGGGGTAGCAGATAATCGTTAACTTGGCAAAGCTAGAGAGACTGAACAAACTCAGTTCAGGAAAACAGTCTCTCCAAAGTATAACTGTGGTCAATGATGGGCCTAGGCAAAGTTAATAGGCAACCAAGTTACTTAGATGTGGTTCTGAGCTGGAGCTCTCTCACCCAGACCGGACCGACTCCTGTCCGGTTCCTCCGCTACTGTGAGTGGCTTCACAGTGCCCACGATGCGCCGTGTCTTCGGTCCTCCAGAAGATGGTAGCACCTCAGGTGGATCGGATGCTTCGCAGGCTCCTCAGCGGAACGAAAGGGCTCTCTGGAACAAAGTGCGAGGCCCAGGCTTCAGGCCTAGCACGTGCAGCATGTGAGTGCAGGGATCCTCTAGCAAGGAGGGCGGCGTTCCAAGAGAAAGAACGAGGCCCCTCCTCTCCCTTTTAAAGTCCACCCCAGCAGTCCTTGAGCGGGGAAATGCACCCTGGGTGCCTCAAAGTGTGCTGGGAAATGTAGTCTTGCGAGTGAAATGATACCCCGCTACAATAAGAAAAACATTAATTGAACAAATAATATCAAAAAACATGCAAAAAGAATTCTCAAAAGACAGTGAATACAGACTCAATAAAATAAAATCATATATGGAAACAATTATGGGCCAAAAAACAAAAGGGCCAGCTAATTCATGAGTTGTCTATAAAGCTATTAACATTCCAATCAATATTCAGGCCAAGTGGAACGTAGCTTTTAAGGATATAAATCCACTTGGTTTCTATTTGGACAGTTCCCTGACCTTATAGCTCCCCCTCCAATGGGGAACAAAGTGATCAATCCCCATAAAAAGAGTGCCAGAAAGATCTCTGTTATGCATAAGATCATAATGTCGAGAGACATTATGCTTGCGATACCCTTTGCGGATGTTAGCTATATGCTCATTAAGTCTAACAATTAACACACGGGTGGTCTGTCCCACATACTGTAGCCCACAGGGGCATTGGAGCATATATGCCACGTGCCTAGTGCTACACGTAATTAAATGTTTCACTGTATAGTTCTTAAGAGTAACATTAGACATAAAAAACGCAAATATTTCTAGTCTTACATTTGTTCAGATTACAAACTTGACACTTCCCACACTTAAAATATCCTGTGAAGTTTTGAAAAAAAGTTGGTCTGACAGGAGGGTCTAAAACACTCATCGCCACCTTGTCTTTTAAAGAGGGAATACCTTTATGTATGACCTGCGGTTGAGAGGGGACCCAGAACTCTATCATTCTGTAAAATGTACGAATGTTTCCGTTAGATATTATTAATGGCATAATGCTGTGAGGAGTATGTAGTAATAAAGGAAGAACCAAAATTACTTGAGTTCTCATTAGTTTCAAGTTTATCGGCCAACAACACTTCTCTATCCATATTCCCAACTTCATTTAATATCAGACTCAAGGAAGAGGGATCGTAAACCCTCTCCTCAAATCTGTGAAAGAGAACTTGAGATTGAGTATCAAAATCTCTTAAATCAGAGCAATTACGCCTGATTCAAAGGAATTGTCCTTTTGGGACCCTGCTCAGCCACCATTGATGGTGGCAACTGACTGTAAGGGTTAAAATCTGCTTAGACCTGGACAATCAGTGAGAATTCTTTCAGAGCTCTGGAAGCATCCAATGCACACAAGAGAGTCGTTCAATGAATGCTTGCTTTTAATGGTAAGGGTTGTACCTTTATACAAATTATGGACATAGAATATTGCACAAAGAGAAGGAGGGAGGGGGGACAAAGTTCATCACATGAGACATAATTCCTATACAAACATATAGCATCTCAGACAGAGTCTAAACTAGTATTTTAGCTAACGGTTGATATTATCTAAAAACATAATTTAAACTATGAAATGCTGACGTTCTGACTTTGTCTGAAGACATCATTTAAAAACCAGTTCTTACCAGACCTTATCTATCCTGTGGTCATCTTGACAAACAAGACCCTAAAATAAAGATATTCCTGTGTCAGCAATTTTCAATGTCTCAGTCTTGTTATCTCTTTCTCATCCTTCACTATCATTAGAGATATACGCATTACGGTCTGTCCTCTTAAAGATGGTAGAGGTAATAAGACTCCCTCCTTCCACCTTAATATTAAGATCCAAAAAATTTATTTCACTTTGACTCATCTCATAAGTCAGCCTGATCCCTCTATCATTTGAGTTGAGCACAGACAAAAACTCCATCAAGGAGGAGTAGTCACCCTTCCTTAGGAGGAGGATGTCATCGATGTACCGTGCCCAGACGAACCAGCCCCGGCCTCTGCTGAGCACAGATGACATCATCCTCCCATTTAGCCATAAAAAGATTTGCTCTGCTGTGGGCATATTTATCCACCATTACAACGCTCTTACTCTGCAAATAATAATTCCCCCCAAAGCAAAAATAATTGTGGGTAGAGGCAGACTTGACAAGGTTTATAATGAATTCTCTCTGTATATTTGTTAAACCTGAATCCTTGTCCAAATATTAGACCAAGGGAATGAGGAAGAATGGTGTATAGTGACATAACGTCGGCCGTCACCAACCACCAACCTTCCTGAAATGGGCAGTCCTTCAAAAGGTTAATTACTGCTTTGGTGTCCTTAATAAAGGAAGGCATTAGTTTCACTAGGGGTTGGAGATAAAAATCTATATATTTGCCCACCTGGGACGTCACGGAATCAATTCCACTGACTATAGGTCGTCCCAGGGGGCAAACTGGATTCTTCTGGACCTTGGGCAAATAATAGATAATGGTTGTCCTAGGGCATAATGCAATAAGGAAGGATTTCTCTTTTTTAATATCCTGTTTATAGCCCCGCTCAATCAATTTCTCCAATTCACGCTTATATGTCAATCCCAGATCCCTCCTTAAGGGAACAAAAGTATCCTAATCACTCAAAATATTATTCATCTCTGTAAAGTAAGCACTTTTATCAAGTACAACAATCCCCCCTCCTATATCCGCAGGTCTCACTACTAATTCTTTCTGGTCGCACAAGCATTGCAGGCCTAGTTCCAATGAGCCTGCATCTTAACATTTCGTACCTTCACTTTGTCCAAATTCCTCAAAACTACATCTCTAAACACTTTGACTGAAGAAGCCATACCCCCAGGGGGATGAAATAGAGAGGCGTTTGAGGTGATTGGATGGCTGAATGCCAGATGAAACAACTCTTTGTCCTTTGACAGGATTGGAGGACATATATCTCTTAATATTCAGCTTCCGTGTGAATTTTTTGCACGCCCATGAAGGTTTGGAACCTATTAAAATTATTGGGAGGGGCAAATTTAGGCCCCTTATCCTAAATCACCTTCTCTTCACCAGTTAGAGCCTTATTACTCAAAATAAAAATCCCCAAAATCCCCATACCTGCTACTCCCTTTTTCTTTTTCGCTTGAATTCTCCTCCTTCCTCTTTGATCTCCTTTTCTGGGTAATATTGGCCCTGTTGGGGAAAATCCCCATAGTAAGCCTGTTCTGAGTAAGCATCCAGTGTGTTATTCGTGTAAGGACCTGGTCCACATCCCTGTGGCTGCACACTGTATTAGTGTCACTGGTCCCCAAAAAGTGTCAGTTAGTGTCCGATAATTTGCATTATCACAGTCCTGCTATAAGTCACTGATTCCCGCCATTACTAGTAACAAAAAAAATAAATACAAAGATACTATAAATAAATGCCATAGTTTGTAGACACTATAACTGTAGCGGTCTCACCCTCTCCCTCCCTTCTTCTTCTCGGCTGGTTATCTCGTCTAGGGGGACCAGGGAGAGGGGTGAGGTGCTGCCACCAGCTCGCACCTCTTATGTGTGTAGAGGTTTGAGCTAAGATCTTTACCTTCGGGTCTGTGTCCCTGTCCGGATATTCCACTTCAAATATGACAGGTAGATAGGTGAATGTAGAACACTTTGCTTCCAGAAAAGTAAGCCCACACCAGGTGACAGTACAACATCTATATTTATTTAAATATGCCTCTTTGCAAGCAGACAGGTTGATACAAACACGAACTTGGTGGGGAGAGGGTTCAGGCACAATCCTTTCGGATCAGAGAAGCTGTTAGGAGTTTACAACAACTTTTGGCGCACGGTCGCTGCCACCGACCGTGAGGTTGGTCCCTGCCACAGACCGGGTGAAAGATAAGGCCTCTGCCACAGACCTTTGGATAGGCCTCTGCCACTGACCTGATGTAGCTGGGTCTTTGCAAAGACCATAGAACATGGACTACCTTCTAATGGCGACCCCTGTTAGGGAGATGATCCATCCCGGATGGTCCCCAGAGGCCTGCACTGTCACCAGCCAATGCTGCGCTGGATCTTCAGGCCAGGTCACCTCCCTGGTTCTCCTCGCCCGAGACTCGGGTCCCCTCACTCGGTGGGCCCCTAGGTATCTTCTCCCATACCGGACCCAGTCGAAGGTACTGGGCCCCAGTTTCGGCTAGTACCTCACCCCAGGCTTAAGGTGCCTGGGATGGAACTCGAACTCCCTCGCACCCAGGCCGAGGGCACCTGGGCGTGGACGAACAGAACAGCAGCCCCCAGGCTGAAGGTGCCTGGGGCTCGGACCTCGTGCACAAGATGTCCGTCCCCTTTATACCCTCTCCCAGCAGGCACAGCGGGTTCCCCGCCCCTCCGTACTACTGCCGCGAGAGGACACAAAGGGCACGGCCCTACAATGATGGTTCAACCCCAGCCCAAGGTGACAGCGCCACCCAGGGGCCGCAGGGAACTGAACACCATTATATCCTCCACGAACCAAAATGGCCATAGATCCCTAACAATCAGTGTATCTGGGCCATGCTACCGCCCAGATACTCCCCCTAAATGTTAACCCCCGCTACATAACGTTTGCAAAAAAACAATCAATATAGGCTTATTGTGATTTTTCTTTACCAAAAATGTGTAGCAGATCAAATATTGACTGATGAAGAAATTAGATTTAAAAAAAAATAAAATCGTTGGATATGTTTTAAAGTAGAAAGTAAAAAATGTAGTTTTGTTTTTTTAAATTGTCGTATTTTTTGGTTTACAGCGTAAAAAATTAAAACCGCAGAGGTGATCAAATACTACCAAAAGAAAGCTCTATTTGTGGGAAAAAAAGACATACATTTTATTTGGGTACAGCGTCGCAGGACCACGCAATTGTCAGTTAAAATATCGCAGTGCGGTATCGCAAAAAATGGCCTGGTCATAAATCTTCCGGAGGTTAAGTGGTTAATGTGGTCATGTGATCAAGTGGTTAACACAGACAGTAACACAAGCCTGACAGGGGCTCTAATTCCTCCCCACTCCATCAAAAAGTAATTTTCCCTTTGGTAATACTTTAAATTTATCTATTAAATGCATGCAGTGTAAGTACCTGGATTTGACCTGGTATCAGCCTCTTGCAGTCCTTGTACAGCAAGGCTGGAGTGTAAGAGGAAGTATAAAAGGAAGTAGCAGTAGGAACCAATCAGTTCAGTTGCTGACAAGAAGCATGCCGATAAAAAGGTAAAGCAGAGTGGGAGAGAGATAAGAGATGCTTCTATTTTCACAGACTGAGGTGAGCCTGGGATGACTTGGGCTCAGACATAGTGGGTTGAAATATGCTGTCCATTAGACTGATAACATCTAGTGGGGGAGAAAGGTACTGCGGAGAAAATATTTGTATTGAAAGTAAATAATGCAGCAAAATCTATTTGTATTTATTTATCTTTATTTGGTAATTTGTTTTTATCCTATTATGTTATTTTTGGCCGGAGTTCTGCTTTTAAATACCTTTCAAACAGGCCCGTCTGTTTTATTTCCTGTTTATAAAATGTATAAAAATGCCAGTGGGCCCCATTTCATGTATTTTACTACTGATTTTGTATAAATTTGGATAATAATACAATGGGACACATTTATAAAGCAGTGAATGTGACTTTTACCAAACATTCACTGGTGGACAATCAACCACTGCTATCTAAAACACATGTACCTGGAAGATTTGCCTAATGTGAATGTTTGGTGTCAGACACTGCTTTATAAATATACCCCAATATATGATTTTATTTTGTGAGTACATTAGCAATGGTGTGGGAGGTAGGTTTAATAAGAGTATAAAGTTTATTTGTTGAGCAACCAGGAAGTATCAGGGAAACGTGATTTTTGTCTCATCTGTGCAAAATTCTGCAAAGCAAAGCAAAGCTGTTGTCTATAGCAAATATACAGTTGCAAAAAAAAGTATGTGAACCCTTTTGGAATGATATGGATTTCTGCACAAATTGGTCATAAAATGTGATCTGATCTTCATCTAAGTCACAACAATAGACAATCACATTCTGCTTAAACTAATAACACACAAAGAATGTTACCATGTTTTTATTGAACACACCATGTAAACATTCACAGTGCAGGTGGAAAAAGTATGTGAATCCTTGGATTTAATAACTGGTTGAACCTCCTTTGGCAGCAATCACTTCAAACAAACGTTTCCTGTAGTTGCAGATCAGACGTGCACAACGGTCAGGAGTAATTCTTGACCATTCCTTTTTACAGAACTGTTTCAGTTCAGCAATATTCTTGGGATGTCTGGTGTGAATCGCTTTCTTGAGGTCATGCCACAGCATCTCAATTGGGTTGAGGTCAGGACTCTAACTGGGCCACTCCAGAAGGCATATTTTCTTCTGTTTAAACCGTTCTGTTGTTGATTTACTTCTATGCTTTGGGTCGTTGTCCTGTTGCAACACCCATCTTCTGTTGAGCTTCAGCTGGTGGACAGATGGCCTTAAGTTCTCCTGCAAAATGTCTTGATAAACTTGGGAATTCATTTTTCCTTCGATGATAGCAATCTGTCCAGGCCCTGATGCAGCAAAGCAGCCCCAAACCATGATGCCCCCACAACCATACTTCACAGTTGGGATGAGGTTTTGATGTTGGTGTGCTGTGCCTCTTTTTCTCCACACATAGTGTTGTGTGTTTCTTCCCAACAAATCAACTTTGGTTTCATCTGTCCACAGAATATTTTGCCAGTACTGCTGTGGAACATCCAGGTGCTCTTGTGCAAACTGTAAACGTGCAGCAATGTATTTTTTGGACAGCAGTGGCTTCCTTCCGTCGCGGAATACACAGGAACTAGACGAGAGACACGGAGGAACGCCGGAACATATACCGCTACATTCTATCAATGTCATTGTTACTATTGGATCTTGTAAGTGCAATCATTTTTTTAATAAACCGAGCTGGTTTGACATACTACACCATGAGAGTTTCATTTTATCTGAGTTAAAGGTCGGATGAGGAGCTGCTGCCCTGGAGATTTATAGGTTGTGGGAAAACCTTATTTCCTATGCTAGGCGAGACTGCTTCCATGCAGTCATGGTTTTCTGGTAAGCAGGATATATATCTTCTTCACCCGGGTGTCACAACTACATCTACTAATTTCACTTGCGGGCAGAAGCTTTGTCTATCACGCTGTTTGGAACACTTTATTTCACTCCGGATTCATTTCTGCACAAAGAAGTTGTTTTTTACTTAGTTTATGGACTTTAATATCACTATTTTTATTGCATTTTCCTTTTATTGTCAACAAATTCACTCTAGGTTTGAATATTTCACATGTTGACCTGGTTTAATTTTGAGGGAGTTTGCTTTTTCATTCACTAGCGCTGCATATATATTTTTACTTCCTCTGTGGTATCCTCCCATGAAATCCATTCTTGTTTAGTGTTTTACGTATCGTAGATTCGCTAACAGGGATGTTAGCATATGCCAGAAACGTTTGTAAGGCTTTAGCTGACACTCTAGGATTCTTCTTCACCTCATTGAGCAGTCTGCGCTGTGCTCTTGCAGTCATCTTTACCGGACGCTGTTAGCGAAATTAGGCTGTACGCAGAGCATACAGCCAGATATTGTGTCTCTAATAGTAACACATTTCGTCTCAATGATATAATGCATCTTAACCTAAGATTCACTCACCTTCATTCGAACCCCATTCATACAAATCAAGAAGCATCACCAGACTATCCTTCTCGTCATCACAGCCTCCCTGACTGTCGACGCCCATAAAAGGCTTTTATTAAACTCCCAGCCGGAAGTGATGTCACAACATGTGACCTCCTCCATAGGAAGTGAGCTCACAGGGTGTGGGCTCCACCCAGCAGATGACCATATAAGGATATCCCTTCCAATAGGGTTATTTAAATGCATACAACACATGAATACAACAAAATAACCTTTTACAGACATGTATACAATCAAATAGACTAGCAGTGACATGCACTGCTTCCAATGATGGGAACCATATGACAATTATGGCTCAATGGATCGCAATTGTCGTATAGTTATGCTATAGTTCCTGTGGATGCAGATCTGTCCGCTCTGAGTCATTTAATGCCAACGCCAAGAAGTGGCCAGTCCCTTGGCGAGGCATAAAACAAATATCCCTAAAAGGAGTAAACATCGCTGTGTCCACAGGAAGGTTTTTCCCGCCACCGGTCTTCCACCAACGTCTGTATGTGCGAATACGTTCAAATAAGCGCATTACAGCAAAACCAACACTGGGGGACATCTGACAATATACATTAATAAAATTTTCCACAACAACGCCCACTCCTAGGGAGAGTAGCAGCAGTGCTGAACTTTCTCCATTTATAGACAATTTGTCTTACCGTGGACTGATGAACAGCAAGGCTTTTGGAGATACTTTTATAACCCTTTCCAGCTTTATGCAAGTCAACAATTCTTAATCGTAGGTCTTCTGAGAGCTCTTTTGTGCGAGGCATCATTCATATCAGGCAATGCTTCTTGTGAAAAGCAAACCCAGAACTGGTGTGTGTTTTTTATAGGGCAGGGCAGCTTTAACCAACACCTCCAATCTCATCTCATTGATTGGACTCCAGTTGGCTGACACCTCACTCCAATTAGCTCTTGGAGATCTCATTAGTCTAGGAGTCCACATACTTTTTCCACCTGCACTGTGAATGTTTACATGGTGTGTTCAATAAAGACATGGTAACATTTAATTCTTTGTGTGTTATTAGTTTAAACAGACTGTGATTGTCTATTGTTGTGACTTAGATGAAGATCAGATCACATTTTATGACCAATTTGTGCAGAAATCCATATCATTCCAAAAGGGTTCACATACTTTTTTTTGCTACTGTATATGTATATTCTGTAACTCATGCTTTAGCTGATATTCAAATAAGAAGGACAACTGCAATGACCATCGCATGTTACCAATAAAAGACAGCAAATATAATTGTGTTTAGTATTTTTCCTTGTCAAAATATTTTATTAAGGTATACAAGAAGTAATATATAAATAGTCTTAAATATTCATAGTTCTGACAAGTGAAAATGAACAGTTACGCCTATTCAAGAACATATTTTTGTTAATAACAAGGTAGTTACTCAATATCTAAATATGTGTTATAGTAATGTTATTAATACATTTGAAAGATACATGAACAATATATGTTCCATAGAAACAACCAACTTGTCTATGGTTTTATACAACCTGTAAGATTGATGTTAAAATAAAAACAAGAGTTTCAATCTCAAGTAATATTCTTATGTAAATCAAATGAAGCGAGAAAAGGAAAAAATAAATAAAATGAAAAATAGAGGAGATGGAAGAAATAGGAATGAAAAAAGGGAAAGAAGAAGAGAGAAGAAGTCCGCGTGGTCAGGCCCTGGAGCCACCGCTGCAGCTAGAAAAATAATTATTTAAGCCATTTGTCTCAGCTACCATGGTAAAAGTACTTTGTTGTCAAAGGTTGATGGCATGGTATAGTTAATCCAGGGCCACCCCAATTTTTCAAACTTGGGGATCGTGTCCATCTCTATTGCTGTCATCTTAGCATGAGTCATAGCACTATTCAACCTAGCCAATAGTTTGTTTATGTTTAATTTAGGAGATTTCCAGGCCTTTGCTAATGCTTGTTTAGCTGCTGTAAAAAATTGCACTAGCAATTTAAATTGTATGTGTGTTATACTTTCTGGTTTCAAATTGAGTAATGCTATTGCTGGGTCTAGAGGGATTGTCTTATCCATCATTTCCGAGGCCATTTGAAAGAGTTCTTTCCAAAATTTTTGAGCTACTGGACACGACCACCAAATATGAAACTGTGTTCCCAACTCTGTGCATCCCCGAAAGCATTGTGCTGAATAATTTGGAACATATTTCGCTATCCTAGCTGGTACAAGGTACAATCTTGTAAGTACTTTATAATTAGCCTCAACCGCTAATATGTTAGGGGAGGCTGATTTTGCTGTTGACCATATCTGGTTCCATTCTGAATCATCTAATTCTCTTTGTAAGTCCTCCTCCCATTTCCGGACATAATGTGGTTTGCCTGCATCTGCTTGAATCAGTAGCTGAGAGTATAAGGTGGATATTGCTCCCTTAATATGCGGGTCCTTTTTACAGATTGTTTCAAAACTGGTCAGTCGGGATATTGGGGTTGAAGTATTTAATAATGGTGTGAATTCTTTTTTTATTTGGATGTATCTAAATAGTTCTGATTGTGGTAAACCGTAGGTTTCGCAAAAGGTCGGGAAAGGGATGATTGATGATGAGTTTATAAATTTGTACATATATAGGATATCCCGAGAAGTCCATTCTCTAAAAGATTTAGGAGAGACCCATGCTGGATAAAATGCAGGGTTTTTGTATAATGAGAGTACAGGGTTGTGTAGGGATTGTAGTTGATTTTTAATTTTAGATCTATCCCACAGGGAGATAAAATGTTTAGTAATAGGATTTTGTATATTTTTACGGTATTTAGAGGGGATCCAAAGTAAATTTATTAATACCCATAGTGGGATTTCATTCTTTGCATAGTATTTGCTGAGACTAGCTATATGTGCTGCCCTATAATAACATGCAAAATTTGGACAACCTAAGCCCCCATTTACATTAGGAAGATAAAGTGTGCGTAATTGCACTCTCGGTTTGGTAGAGCCCCAAATAAATGATGTTGATTTCTTCTGTATTATTCTCAGATAGTATGCTGGTATCAGAATTGACAAAACTCTAAACAAATATATTATTTTTGGCAATATCGTCATTTTTACGGCATTTATTCTTCCCATCCATGATATCGGAAGGTGGGCCCAAGAATTCATCAAATTTGTTAGATGTTTCAAAATCGGTGGGTAGTTGTAAGAGAATAAATCTGAGAGGGATGCTGTAAGCTGAATTCCTAAGTATGGAAGTGCTCCATCTGTCCATGTATAGGGGAGACCCACTTTAGCAGCCGACAGTTCAATGTTTGAAAGAGATATGTTTAGTGCTAAACATTTCTTGGGATTAATAAATAAGCCTGAAAATGTGGCAAAATTGTTGAGAATTGGGATAAGATTAGGGCCTGATATTTGAGGGGATGAAAGAAATAGGAGGATATCGTCTGCAAATAAACAGATTTTATGTTGATAACCTCCTATTTCAATTCCTGTTATAGTGGGTTCTGATCTAATTATTTGTTCAAGTGGTTCTATGAGAAGGGCGAATAATAAAGGAGAGAGCGGACAACCTTGTCTTGTATCCCTCTCAATATCAAAGGGTTCTGACCTATATCCCGCATATCTTACATATGCTCTTGGTTTATCGTAAAGTGCCTTGATCCAATTCATAAAGTTTGGGCCAAAGCCCCATTTTCGTAAGGTATAGGTCATGTAAGGCCAGGATACCGAGTCAAAGGCCCTTCTATTATCGAGAGAGAGAAAACAGACTGGAATGCCTCGCTTTTTCGCAATTTGTGCCAAGAGGACTGCTCTGCGAACATTGTCACCTGCTTGGCGTGAGGGCATGAATCCTACTTGGTCGCGATGCACAAGTGTGCCTATGACTGTGTTTAAGCAGGTTGCCATTTTTTTTGCCAATAATTTAATATCCATATTTAACATAGAAATGGGACGGTAATTACTACTAAGCGTATCATCTGTTTGTGGTTTTGGAATCATACATATGATAGCCATCAGGGATTCTTGCCTAAATGTTTTGTTTTTTAATAGATAATTTTATGCTTCTGCAAGTATGGGGGAGAGAACGTCCCTATATGTTCGGTAATACAATGAGGAGTAACCATCAGCATCAGGCCTTTTATTTATTCTTAATTCTTTAATAGCTGTGTCTACCTCATCGCTTGTAACAGTTTTTCTAATATCATCTTTTGAGATTCCGTCATTTGGGGAAGGTTGATTTGTGAGAAAAACGCATCAGCAGCAGAGGTGTTAAATGTATTTGTCTCCTTGTATTGGGATTTTAAGTAGGTACTGAATTTTTGAACAATTTTTCGTGGATTGCTGGTGTATATATTGTTGGCCAGTTTAATTCGATAGGTTTGAAGGATTTGTTGATAGATTTTAATGCTTTTGCTAGAAATGTACCGGGTTTGTTAGATTTCATGTAAAATGCATGATTGGTTTTGCGTATCATTTTATCTGCCGAATCAGTGAGGAAAAGGTCGTACTCTAGACGTGCTTTCTCTAGATGAGTTTTTTCAGAGGAAGTAGGATTATTCTGAAAGGCCATAAATGCTGTGTTAAATTCCTTTTCTAATTTTCGTGAGAGTGTTTTTCGCTCTCGTTTCAGAATCCCTATTTGCTGTTGAAAAACTCCCCTAGCGTGAGTGATAAAATTTCAGGGTTAGTATTATACTTTAAGTAGTCTTTTAGTGCTTGTTCTAATGTTAAGCGGTAGGATGGGTGCTTGAGTAATACGTCTAGAAGGTACCAGGTTGGATCATGTGATTTGGGCAGAATGGAGGCGATGGTGGTATATACCGCATCATGGTCTGACCAGGGGATGGGGATAATGGTAGAAGACATTATCTCTGGGACCATACCTATTGTTGTGAATATGTGGTCTATTCGGCTAAATGTTCGATGAGGGTTAGAGAAATATGTATAGTTTCTTTTTGTTGGATTGGATTCTCTCCAAGAGTCAACCATATTGTGTTTGGAAAGAAGCTGAGAGAGAGTCCATTTGGATTGATACTTCGTTGGGGGATATGGGGATGTCCAGAAATGGGAGGAGGGCCTGATTGGAGTCTCCGCATACAAAAAGTGTTCCTTACTTATGTGTGTTTATAACTTGAAAGAGATGAGATAGGAAAGGTAGAGGTTGAAGATTAGGGGCATAATATGAGACTACAGTTACTGCTGTATCCATGATATATCCCATTAGAATTAGCTAGCGGACTTCTGGATTTTTATTTCTGTATGCAATGTGAATGGAGTGGTGCAGTGAAATGCGATGAGCGTACCTCACTTTTTTGTATTGGCAGAGGCCGTATATACTTGAGGGTAGGAGTTACTGAAAAAATTGAGAGTAAGAGTTGGTGTAAAATGTGTTTCTTGTAAGCACACAATATGCGCTTTCTTGGCTTGGAATGACCGGAAGGCTTTTGTGCGTTTTTGTGGCACATTAAGACCCTGGACATTTAGCGAGACAATGTTCAAAGGGGCCATGGTAGATGACACAAAAAGCTATTCTTACCTGTTGCCTTATTACAGTGATCTCCCGGTCCAATCCGTGCGGACGAGAGAGAAGGTAAGGAAGAAAAGGATCCAGTGTGATCAGTCTTAAGGAAAAAATAAAAAACGGATGAGATTATACAACACATAACTATAATAAAAATATATTGATATTCAAAGTTTACCAGTGATGGGGGGCAAAACCCCCGCTCAGGGGACAAAAGGCTTTCGTTGAATCCCCACATATTAGTGTGGGAGTCTGAGGAAAGTCTGGTGGGGCGCATGGGGTTTCCGTGCAATGGGGTGCCGCCAAAAAAAAAGAGAAATATACATCACGGGGATGTATGATTATTAGCCCTATCTATGCATATAAGTGTTGCTTAAAATTTAGTAAATAATCACTCAAGGCGAGAGGGGAAGGAATTTATCTCTTGGCAGTGAGCCTAGTGGATTAACTTTAGTGTATTAAATCATATCAGCCTAAAAAGATACCTTAGAATATAAGTAAGAAACTAAGTAATGAGAACCAAACTGTTCAAAAACTGAATTTTTGCTATTCAACCTAAGGTAAACTAATAATGTAAGAGGTAAGTTACAATTCTGTGAGATGCACCACAGGGATTTTAGGATAAAGTTTACGTAAATTGTTCACTATAAGTGATGAGACCTACATTGGAAAATGAACAAGAAAAAGAAAAAGAAAACTGGTAACAAAACAGTTACGTCCCTGTGTTTCTATATGAAGTATGGAGGCAAAATAATGTGCTACTGTTGAATAAATACAATTTCAAATAGGGTTAGGAGAAAAACCACTACAATATGTTTTGTGTGGAGTTTTTCAAAATGCTCCTATGTTGCGAATTGCTAAGTATGTATTGAAACAGGGATATTAATTTCCAAGGTGCTTCCGCTTTAGAAAATTCAATAGAAAGTTTGTCACTCGTACAGTCTATCAATCTATCAGTCCATAGAATCTTCTTGGCCTTGGGATGAGGGTCAGAATCGTCCTCTTTTGTGTGCCTGGGTACTTCCATTTCTGGTCTCAGATTGGGATGCTTTATGTATAGAAGAGGCTGAGGCTGATCTTCTTCGTGAGGTAATTGATGCAGAGCTTCCGTCTGTCAAATTGAGATCCTGGAAAGCTTGTTGTAATTCTTCTGATGTTCTGCATGAGATTTTGGTTCCATGGTGGGTGAAGTGTAGGGCAAAAGAGAAACCCCATTGGTATCTGACATTGTGGCGTTGGAGTTCCATTAATTGTGGTTTCATTGCCCTTCTCTTGGATATTGTTAATTGCGATAGATCTGCAAAAATCTGATAAGTATGCCCTTGAAAAATTAGATTATTTTGTTCTCTTGCTGCAATCAATAGTTGTTCTTTTGTCCGATAGAAGTGAAATTTTGCTATGATATCACGAGGAGGTCCATCCACTTTTTTAGGCATTAGAGCCCTGTGCACTCTGTCCATCTCCATTCTTTCTATTGGTATACCTGGTGTTAATTCTTGGCATAACGCTGTTATTGTTTCCTGCAGGTCTATTATAGGGTTGAGCGTACCAAACATTAGAGTTTTTGGGCACCGGACCCGAACCTGAACAATTGCGTGTATGTTCGGGTTCGGGTCCGGTGTTCGGCGATGTAATGGCGCATTTAGAAAAGCTTCAGGGGGCAGCCAATCACCTTTTGTTTAGCCCTTAGAAGCTATCATAGCCATGCCTACTAATGGCATGGCTGTGATTGGCCAGTGCAGCATGTGACCCAGCTCAGTGCAGCATGTGACCCAGCTTCTATATAAGCTAGAGGCATACAGCACAGCACGTCACTCTGCTTTAGACAGGATAGGGAGAGGTTCCTGGCTGCTGTTGCTTATTAGGGAGAGATTGAAATACATGAGTTAGTCCTGATTCTGCAATCTGAGAGAAAAGATAGAGAGACAGTGTAGGGGAAGGTTCCTGATGGTGCTTTCAGGGAGATTTATATAGGAGTCCAGATTCAGAGATCTAATAACTCAGCGATCTGCATAGGTTTACCTGTTTGTGTTGCAGTGCACAGTCTTTTTACACTGCCATGAGCCCAGTGTCAGAGAAAATCTAACTTTTATCTGCAAGCTCAGTGCACCAGCACTACATATGCTACGTTGAGAGATACACCGTTTCCATACTGTGGGTGTATTGTGTTCTGGCAAAAAGACCCATTTAGGGCAAAAAAAAATAAAAAAATTGCAGTGTTTTCTGCATATATGCAAGTGTGAGATTTACAAATTTATATATTTTTCTTGTATTGTGTTATTCCACAAAAAAATTAGGGCAAAAACTTTTTTTTAATAGCATTTTCTGTATTGCTGTAGGTGTGAGATACACTGTTTCCATACTGTGGGTGTATTGTGCTCTTGCAAAAAGACCCATTTAGGGCAAAAAAATAAATAAAAATTGCAGTGTTTTCTGCATATATGCAAGTGTGAGATTTACAAATTTATATATTTTTCTTGTATTGTGCTATTCCAAAAAAAAAATATTTAGGGCAAAAACTTTTTTTTTAATAGCATTTTCTGTATTGCTGTAGGTGTGAGATACACTGTTTCCATACTGTGTTGTGGGTATTTTGCAGTGTTTTATGCATATCTGGAGCTGTGTGAACTAAACAATTTCTATATATTTTTCTTCTACTGTGCTATCCTAAAAAAATAAAAATAAATTTGAATAGCATTTTCTGCAGTTCTGTAGCTGTGAGATACAGCGTTTACGTACTGTGGTTGTGTTGTGCTCTTCCAAAAACACCCATTTAGGGCCACAAAAAATATTTTGCAATGTTTTCTGCATATCTGGAGGTGTGTGAAATAAACAATTTATATATTTTTCTTCTACTGTGCTATCCTAAAAAAATTATTGTAGGACAAAAACATTTTGTTTGAATAGCATTTTCTCCAGTTCTGTAGCTGTTAGATACAGCGTTTACGTACTGTGGGTGTGTTGTGCTCTTCCAAAAACACCCATTTAGGGCCACAAAAAATATTTTGCAGTGTTTTCTGCATATCTGGAGCTGTGTGAACTAAACAATTTCTATATATTTTTCTTCTACTGTGCTATCCTAAAAAAAAAATATTTGAATAGCATTTCCTGCAGTTCTGTAGCTGTGAGATACACATGTATAAGGCCCCTGCCACGGGCCGGGTGAATAAGGCCCACCGATACAGTCAGGATGACCTTGAGCTTCTCCTTCTAAGAACTAGCCCATATCAAGGGGAAGACATCTCTCCAGGGAGTCAACAGACCCTTCCCTCACCGTGCCTCCAGCATCGGGCCATCGGAAGGTTCCTTCCTTCCCTGGAAGAGGGTCCCCTACACGAGGCGGCACCCAAAGACTCCTCGACCCTTAGCGGACTCCAGACAAAGGCTCTGGACCCCAGGCTTTACTCCCGCCCCTAGGCCTCTATACCCAGGGCAGCAGGAACTCCAGGATAGTACCTCACCCCGGGCTAAAGGTGACCGAGATGGAACAGGAACACGTGCACCCAGGCCGAAGGCACCTGGGAGCGGACCCCACTGGACATCAGCCCCCAGGCCAAATGTGCCTGGGGCTCGGACCCCGATCAGGAGGCGTCTGCCCCTTTTATATCCTCTCCCGGCATGCACAGCAGGTTCCCCGCCCCGCTGTACTACTGCCAAGAGGGGACACAAAAGGCACAGCACTGTATCGGCGGTTCAACCCTAACCTACCATGGCAGCTCCACCTGTAGGCCGCAGGGAACTGCACACCAATACTGTCCCCCGAGGACAAAATGGTCCATGAATCCTACAGAATTAGGGTGTTTGAGCCTATTTACCACTCAAACACTTCCCTTAAATTTAGCACCCCGCTACATTTTTATTTCAAAGTATTTTATTTTCCCACTAGCTTATCCATTAAATTGAATATTTTTTTCCAGAAAGGGCATATTCTTGGGCATTCACACCATATGTGTGGCATCGTGACGTTGAGTTTCTGAGGTTCTTAACCACTTGTCCCCCGCCCACTGTCAATTGACGGCGGGCGGAGGATACTCTCGTTCTGGGAGGACGTCATATGACGTCCTCCCTTTAAAACGAGCTAGGAGGCGCGCGCCCGCCGCGTTCACAAGGCCCCGGCGGCACCCGCGATTGCCCGGGAAACGAGCAGGAAAGTGGATCTCTGTGTGTAAACACAGAGATCCACGTCCTGTGAGGGAGAGGGGACCGATGGTGTGTCCCTTGTACATAGGGACAACCATCGGTCACCTCCCCCAGTCAGTCCCCTCCCCCCACAGTAAGAACACATTGAGGGAACATATTTAACCCCTTCCCGCCCCCTAGTGGTTAACCCCTTCCCTGCCAATCACATTTATACAGTAATCAATGCATTTTTATAGCAGGGATCGCTGTATAAACGTGAATGGTCCCAAAAATGTGTCAAAAGTGTCCGATGTGTCCGCCGCAATATCGCAGTCACAATAAAAAATCGCAGATCGCCGCCATTACTAATAAAAAAATAAAAAAATAAAAATGCTATAAATCTATCCCCTATTTTGTACACGCTATAACTTTTGCGCAAACCAATCAATACGCGCTTATTGCGATTTTTTTTTACCAAAAATATGTAGAAGAATACGTATCGGCCTAAACTGAGGAAAATTTTATTTAAAAAAAATGGGTATTTATTATAGCAAAAAGTAAAAAATTGTGTTTTCTTTCCAAACTGGACGCTCTTCTTTTGTTTATAGCGCAAAAAATAAAAACCGCAGAGGTGATAAAATACCACCAAAAGAAAGCTCTATTTGTGGTAAAAAAAGGACACAAATTTCGTTTGGGAGCCACGTCGCACGACCGCGCAATTGTCATTCAAAGTGTGACAGCGCTGAAAGCTGAAAAATGGCTTGGGCAGGAAGGGGGTTTTCGTGCACAGTAGAGAAGTGGTTAATGACTTCCTGTACCTCTTCTGCTGAAAAGGGGGCCTCCAGCATATTTTTTTATTTTTTTATTTTTTTTATGTTATTTTAAGTTATTTCCCTATCCACATTTGTTTGCAGAGCACTTCCCATGCTCTTAACATCATTTTGCTGCCATTTGCAGCCCTCTAGCCCTTTCCATTACTTTTTTAGAGCCTTTTTAGTCCTCAGAAGTTCGGGTCCCCATTGACTTCAATGGGGTTCGGGGTAAAGCTCGGGTCAAGTTCGGTCCCAAACTCAAACTTTTTTCCGAAGTTCGGCCGAACCCGAGCATCCAGGTGTCCGCTCAACTCTAGTCTATTATAGATTCTGGTATACCTCTGAAGTGCAAGTTAGACCTTCTTGAGCGGTTCTCAAAGTCCTCAATTTATTTTGGAGTGTAATATTTTCTTCTTTCAGGTTTTCCAATTCTGACAGGTGGTCTTGTGTGGTATTTTCTATTTCCTCCACTTTAATTTCTAGTGCAGCAGTGTGGTGTCCCAATTCTCTGATTTCCTTTGTTAAATTGGTGGTAATTTGCTCTGAAGTGTGTCTCAGTGCTTTGTGAAGCATTCTTTCAAATTGTTTTAGAATATTTGAGGGAGCTGATGCTTCTTGTGGTAATATTTGTGACAGAAAAACTTCAGCCTCTGAGTCTGAGTCTCCTGAGGAGATAGGTTGTGGCTTTATAGGCTTGCTTTTCTTCTCTGAGGTGAGTGTGTCTGAGGAGACTGGCGCTTTTTTCTGTGAGGAATTCCGCGCTTGTGTGCCGCTATTGGGGTTCATTTTTGTTTTGCAGCGGGCTCCTCCAAATACCATTGTGCTCCCAAAATGTTCCCCTCACCTCTCTGATACTTGAGACAGCTTTTCTGATGTTTTTGTGATGTATCTATCTAGCTGCTTTTTCCCCCTCACGGAGCGGAGCTCTAGTCAGGCATAACCGTCCCGCTAGCCTCCGCGCATGCGCCCCCGTGTTTAGTATTTTTCCATGGTCTGAGAGATTATTTCAGCTCCAACACTTTGTGAACATGGAGGATTACTACATTATTACTAAATAACACACAGTCAGTGCAATCAATAAGTAATTATGTGATATTTTATAATTATATTCTTTTACAGGAACCAGTTTGTGTCTGTTAATGAAGAATTCCGGCCTTTGAAAAGATGTTAAATCTTTTTTTTATAGAGAAAAAAAAACTTTTTGCAGACCATGCATATTTCTGGGTGTGCACTGCTGACCTACAAATATATGAAAAGAACAGAGAAACCTGTAACTTGCAAGATGCTTGGATGAGTTCTCACGTTTTATCTCTTGTTGCGAGCACGCTGGGCTTGCTCATCTTACAGCAGGTAACTCTCAGTCATGTGTTAGACTGAAACCTGATGCAACGTGACAAGTCAAACGAGGCTGTCTTGCTTGGGCTTATGCCGTGTCTGCTGTTTAAACAATGCAGGTATTCATGCTGAATTCCGTATCATCCTTTTATTGGGTGTGTTCATTAATATTCTTCAGCAATTATTTTAATACTGCGCAATGTAAAGCTGCAAATGAATCCAACATAATGGAATTAAAAAAAAAAAAATGGAAGGGAAAATGTGAAATAAGTTATGTGATAAAAAAAAAAATATTTGTGTAGCGCCCTGCTCCTATTGGGTAGGCGCTATTTGTAAATTTAGTTGTCTGAGCTGTAGTTTAGCTCAGAATAATTGTGTAAATTACTGTTTCAGTCCAGCTGTGCTGTGCATATTTCCACTTGACTGTGGGTGTTGCTGTCACCTCAGGTCAAGGTTGGAAATGCGGCAGGCTGGATGTATTGAGAACCTCTTGCCCAGAAACCGCTCAGTGGGATTGGTCCCCTCGCTGTGCATTCTGGGAAAGGGTACTTAAGGGACAGACACCGTCTTCCGGGTCTCCTGGCCTAAGGTGTGCGTAGCAATTTCCTGCCTCTGGGCCGGCTGGCCCGAGCCCTCATTACTGGAAGAAGGCCCAGGAGTTTCTGGGGCCTACTGATCAGGGGTGGCCCTTTGCTGTCTTGTCTGCGGGAAGAAGCCGAGCAATTGAGGAGACCAGGGGAGGACTTTTCCCAGGAGAGGACCGAGCAAAAAGGCTGGTGCCTCGGGAAGAGCCTGGAGACTCAATTGGAGGACGCATCCCTACATATCTACCTCACAGTATCGCCGGATCGGCTGAAAGAAACTGGTACTGTGTGTCTGTACTTAAACTTTGCAAAAGTTGTGGATTCTTCAAGTCTGTGGCAGATACTATTTGTATTCTTCAAGTCTGTGGCAGATACTATTTGTATTCTTCAAGTCTGTGGCAGAGACTATTTGTATTCTTCAAGTCTGAGGCAGAGACTGTTGGCCAAGCACCACACCGGCTGCTAGGTCAGTGAGAGAGGCCTATCCGGTGGTTGCTATATCCAGTGTGGAGACTGTTTGTCCTCTGGATTAAGAAGTACCCATGATCCGCAAAGCAAGGTACCTGAATCTCCCCTAACCCTCCATCCCTCTATTGACATTTCTTTAATAAAACCATTGAAAAGAGACTATGTGTTGGTGCTGACATCTGTGAAAACTCTTCAATGGGACCCCTATGACGGATACGGTGGAACAGACAGGTAACGGCAAGACCCAAATATATAACCAGCAGCTCCTTCGGGGGTAGTGCTACACTTGTATTGCCTGAAAGATGTGGAATACTGTATATCCGGGGTCTTAAATTAAAATTTACAGAAATCCGGTCAGCAAAATTTCTTTCCGGCAGAGGTCCGAATCTTGTTAGCACTATAACACATCACGGCCCCCCCCGTATATTTTCAGCGTACCTTTCACCTCGTAGTTCCCTTTACATCACAATCTCCTCTTAAAAGCAGTCCCACAGTGTCCTTAGGTCCTCTTTACAACTTTGCCCCCCTTTACATTGCAGTGCCCCTTTACACCACACAGTGCACCTTTATATCATACAGTGCTTCTTAAAGTGGTTGTAAACCCTCTAAAAAAAGAAAAAAACCTGCAAGACAAAGGCATAATGAGCTAGTATGCATAGCATACTAGCTCATTATGAATTACTTACCTTAGATCAAAGTCCCCGCAGCAGTCCTCGTACACCGCTCTGGCCGGCGACATTGCATACTTCTGGGTATCGCGGGCTCTGATTGGCCCGGAGCCGCGATGACGTCACTCCACACAAAAAACTGAAGCAACGGCACGTACTTCAGTGCGTATGTGCCGATGACGTCAGCACATGCAAATACAGGGGATATCTCCTCAGCCCCCAAGAACAACATCTGATTGAATGAAGGTTACTGCAAGCACTTATAAGAACATGAGCATAGATACCTTTAACTTGGCAGTGAATTAGTACCAGAAAATAGACACAAGACCGTTTAGTCGTAAATTAACTTAATAACTTGGTGCAGGTTAGAATAAATGGTGGTTTGAGCATAAATGAGAAGACAGAAGGTAGGTTCAGACACAGTCCGCTAGTCCACTATGCCAAGATAATTTAGAATAGAGTTCTGTATCACTAGACTGGACTTAACTCATGAGTCAGCAATAAACAGTGCATATAAGTCTTAACTGCAATGTAAATAATAGTGCTATAACTAGTTTAGAGTGCACCCTGGGGGAATGACTATGATTTAGTGCAATGCTCTCTGTGAGGTACCTCTTAGCATTAGCAATAGGTAAAGGTCTCTGTGTAGCAGCGGTAAAGGGGCAGTCTTTAGCCCTAATGCTTCAGCCAGCTAGTGTTGGGGCCCAGTTGCACATGGGAATAGTCCTAGTCAAGCCTACAAGGCTGGAAAAATAATTTTGAATAAACAAAATAGTAGCGCTGTGTTCAGTGAATAAACAAATCTAAGCAAAATAAATAAATATATGTACACCCTGTGAAGAAAAAAATATACATATATCAAATATAGAAATAATAAGTGTCCATAACGTTCATCCAATGCTTGAAGAGCAAATGAAAAAGTGATAAATTAGTCCACAAGTGATTATAATATTTCCAAGTGTTTAAACTTCAGTGAAGAATCAATTTTCATGTGATATCTTGAATAAAAACTTCCACCACACCATAAAGTGCTCAGTGATTCCACACCCTAAGGACTTGCACTCACCAATAGGATATGCCTTGCACTCTCATGCTTGGCGACACAGCTTAATTTACCCCCAAGAGTATCAAACAGATCCAAACGGTGTATTAGCAAGCCAGATCACTCCACATGTGAAAATAAAATGTCTCCAATAGTGAAGTACCATATATACTCGAGTATAAGCCGACCCGAATATAAGCAGAGGCACCTAATTTTACCACAAAAAAATGGGAAAATGTATTGACTCGAGTATAAACCTAGGGTGTCCATCTGCATGCCTCACTGTGCCTCACTTTGCCTCACTGTGCCCATGTGCATGCCTCACTGTGTCCATGCCTCACTGTGTCCATGACTAGACTGACGTTTAACATGGGAGTCTATGGAAGGGGTGCCCGGCTTTGAAAAATCGGTGCTCCACGGCCGTAGGTCCCCCAGACAAAAAACTTTGCACACTTATAGAGGAGAAATTGGGCTACATGTTTGGGGTTCAGGGGACCTACGACTGGCCGGTACCGGGTCCCCAAAGTCACTGGAGAAATGACCGTTTAACATGGGAGTCTATGGAAGGGGTGCCCGGCTTTAAAAAATCGGTGCTCCCCGGCCGTAGGTCCCCCGGACAACAAACTTTGTACACTTGTAGAGGAAGAGTGGGGCTATATGTGTGCCAGTACCGGCTCCCCAAAGTCTGGGAGATCAGGCGCAAAAAGGTGACTCGAGTATAAGCCGAGGGGGGCATTTTCAGCACAAAAAAATGTGCTGAAAAACTCGGCTTATACTCGAGTATATACGGTATATAAAACTCCTTATTAAAACTGCACAAGTAGCCTTCAAATATTGCACTCACATCTAATAGAACAGATAAAAGCACTTCAGCAGTAAAAAGATTTCCAAACGCCAGACAAGCTTGCGGTGGCAGCCGTGATTTATTACGGTCTCGGCGGACCCGGAACTAAATCACAAATCTCACCCTCCACTACGCTCGCTTGCCTCTCCACTTCACTCCAAAGCACTGCAAACTCCTGCACACTCAATAGCCGATACGGTCGGTAAGTGGCCGGTAAGATCAAAACGTTATGCACCTTGAGCGACAGCCGTGTAGCCACTCCCAGACTAGTTTCGTCACTCTGGACTTCTTCCAATGGGATTTAAGCCTGCAAGGCTGCTAGATAGCTGTATGGTTAGTTTCTAAAGGGCTTAGTCTCTCTAGCAGCAGATAGTAAATCCCCACAGCAGCAGCTCACCAGTCCCAGCGATATTGCAGCTCACCATCTGGTCACACACAGTGATCAGTCCACTCTTTGCTCTGCACCCAGATGACTCCTGAGGAAGCATGTACAGCAGTGATTCTCAACCTTTGTGCCGTTGCACACTAGTGTGCCCCGTGAGATTTGCAGGTATGCCGGGGGAGTTTTTAAAAATATTTAAAATTGCTAGCATTTTGAATCCTTGAACATATTGATAAATTTAATGATAAATCAATGTTGCAAAAGTTAAAAAAAGTAACATATATAAAAATACAATCTCTGTCAATCTGTCATTCATTGGTTTCTTTAGTAGCGCGAGACTTGTGCCAGATCTCGGGAGAACTCGATCACTCTAATTATATTAGAATAATAGAGACCGTTCCATTCGAACTTTGTTGCTTATTAATAAAGTTTGTTCATTGTTTAGCGATGGAGAAATACTTAATCATTTCTGGAACTCTGAAAGAGAAGTTGCAAGGAAGCAAGCTAAAGTAAAAAGAAGATTACAATCACTTCAATCTGACTTGCTCTCGAAAGCAGGCACATCTTTTACATTAAATTTAAAATTCAATATACAGGTATATGTAAAAAACAAAATTCGATCTTTTTGGTGCGCCGCAAGACAAAAAAGTTTGAGAAACACTGCCTTAGAGCATGAAGTGCATAGTCGGCAAATTTGTATTTTAGAAAATACTGATTTTAATGCAGGAAAGTAAAGAAAACCAGGAGCACTATACAGGAGAATGTGAAAACAGAGAGGGTAAAAAAAATTGTAATAGGAGATGATGCCAATGCTGCAACGTAAGGTTGAGACGCTCCCCTGGTTGTACCAGTGCACCAGGGTACCAGTGTGGGCTGAAGAATATGAGACAGTTTTGGTCTCACACAGGATAGGAAGTGTGACAAACTACATGGTTGCTCGCTTCACATGTTTCCCTCATGTATGATCAGAAGGATACTGCCATAGTTGGTCTAAATTTCTTGTCCCAAAATGAATTATTTTTTTATCTGTCTTGTCCTTGCTAAACATTGGTTTCTTTTATTTGGCCAGTTTTGCATTTTTTTTTTATGTTTTTTGAACTCTTTAGTTACTTTTGACTTAACTTGCAACTCCCATCTTAAACTAGCACTACGCTGTACTTTCCTTGGCTAATATTATTCTTCTTATTATTCTTTTTACATAGGCATTCCATTCAATGTTGATGTTGCAAAAAATAAAAATAAATGATACAGTATCTTGGCGTGGCTTAGTATTTAATAAATACATTTAGAGGTTAAAATGTTATGTTGTGTTTAATATACAGTATCTCACAAAAGTGAGTACACCCCTCACATTTTTGTAAATATTTTATTATATCTTTTCATGTGACAACATTGAAGAAATTACACTTTGCTACAATGTAAAGTAGTGAGTGTACAGCTTGTATAAAGCCTCGTACACACGACCGAGTTTCTCGTCGTAAAAAACACGTTGTTTTTTTCGATGAGATTCTTGTTAACCTTGTCAATTTTCTCGTCAAGCTTTCCATGCGTACACACTGACATTTCCCAATTTCCTTGTTGTTCTCCGCGGTCACGTCCAGCACGTACGACGGCACTATAAAGGGGAAGATCTTTTTTCTTGGCGCCACCCCTTGGGCTGCTTTTGCTGATCTCGTGTTACCGCGTGTGAAGTAAAAGTTTGGGAAGAGACGATTTGCGATTTTCAGTCTTCGTACTTTTCAGTTCGTTTTCTGTGGTTCAGTTTGTGCTTGTGGGTTCGTATCTTGACTTTCAGGGCGTCTAGGCAGGTCGTATCTGTTTTACAGTGCGTTCTTGCCTGTTCGTTTCTGTTTTTCAGTTCGTTATTTATAGGCCTTGCTGTTCTAAAGTGCGTTCTGTTCTGTACGTTCTGATAAGACGACCGTTTCCTAGCCATGTCGCCTGGACGTTCTCGTCGTCGAGTTCGTACTGTGCGTGCGCTTGGTGTTGGTCTGCTTGTTTTGGACCAAGACCAGTCCATGAATGGTGTGAGGAGGAGTTCATGGACCAAGAATTGGTTGCTCCAGCGGGACCAATTCTGCCACATGCCTCTGCTGCGGGAGATAGTCGAGAATAATCCTGAGGACTACAGGAATTTTCTGCGGATGTCTGACCCCGTTTTTCAGGAACTGTTGGCTTTGGTGTCCCCCTATATTACCAGGAAGGACACCGTTATGCGGGAAGCCATCAGTGCTGAGCAGAGGCTCATCGCCACGTTACGTTATCTGGCGACAGGGAGAAGTCTTCAGGACTTGAAGTTCACGACAGGCATCTCCCCCAGGCTCTGGGCCTCATAATCCCAGACACCTGTTCTGCTATTATACAGGTCCTGCAGGAGGACTATATTAGGGTAAGTTTTCTCCATTAACATCACATTTTATGTATTACATGTATGCTAATGTATTGTATTTCTTTCATCCTTCCCTAATTACCATGATTGTAATATGCTGAGAATGTCCCCTTTGTCCTCATGCATGCTTGAAGCTTTAGATTGCCCCTTTTTTCTCCTCCATGCATATTTTCCTTCACTAACCTTTCCAGCAGGGGCGCCTGTTGCTCCAAATGTTTGGGGGTTCAAACCCCAATTTAGGAAATAAACTTCCTCCTTTTTTGCTCTGGTGCCTATTAAACGCCCCCATTTGTTCCCTCCAATGCAGCCATTTTGTTCCCTCTAATGCAGCCATTTTGTCCCCTCCAATGCAGCCAGTTACCCCCCAGCCCTGCACTTACCTTCTTGTGGTCAGCGCCATCCTTCTTCTGTCCTTGATGTCTTCTCCTTCCCTTGATGTTGCATCAGCCAATCATGTTACCATTAAACAGACTTGGTGAACATGATTGGCAGAGCAGCCTGTCAGTGTTTACACAAGGAATGCCCCCCCCCCCCTGCGTCCCCTATTTAACTTTTCTGAAGCCAATTACATCCCTCAGGCTGTAATGTGCAAGACAATTTTCCTTACTGTTTCTGATATGCAATTTTAAGCCCATAAATGCTGCAGTTCTTCATATGTCGGTCGCTTAACAGGGGGCCATCCACCTGAATAGTGGGCGGCATAGACAATACATAGGTTAATGCAAGGCATGAACCTATGTATTGTTCTGAGTGACCGGCACAGGAGAGAGGGGGCAGTGCTCCAGCGCCCACTCTGGACGCACCGCCACTGCAATGCTATCCTGTGTCCAAACACATCTACCCCCCCTCCCCATTATAATTTATTAATGGACCATCATAGGGGGTGATGAATATGATACATGAGCCTTCCATTATACTTATTTAAAACACCTTAATAAACGTAGACTTTGCTTGATGTTGGCCTCTAATGTATTTTCTTAGAATATACTTGTAATGTTTGATTTTTGTATTCTAATATTTTTTCATCTTGTTTGACTCCACAGCTTCCTTCCACGCCACAGGAATGGCAGACTGTGGCATCGGAGTTTGCCACGCGGTGGGACTTCCCCAACTGCGGTGGTGCTATAGACGGGAAGCACGTCCGCATCGTGCCGCCACCCCGTTCTGGGTCCTACTACTTCAATTACAAGGGGTTTCATAGCATTGTGCTGATGGCGGTGGTGTCAGCACGGTATGAATTCCTCTATGTTGATGTAGGGAAGAATGGCCGGATGTCCGATGGGGGATCCTTCATCCAGACGGAGTTTGCCCTCCGTCTCCAGAGTGACGACCTTGCATTGCCACCGGATGCAGGGAATATTGAAGGACTCCCATTTGTTTTTTTGGCTGATGAAGCTTTCGGGCTCGGACCACATCTTATGAGGCCATTTCCTCGGAGGACCCTGACCCCAGAGAAGAGGGTGTTCAATTACCGGCTGGCCAGGGGCCGAAGAGTCGTTGAAAATGCCTTTGGCATAATGGCCAGCCGGTTCCGCCTTTTTATGACTTCAATACACTTGGCGGACTACAAAATAAACTATGTAGTATTATGCTGCTGTGTGCTACACAATTTTCTTTGCCGCAAATCTAATTCTTATATGGCCTCAGTTTTGCCTGAGGCTGGACTTTCCCCTGATAATCCCCTGCCGGGCCTGGAATCTGCCCGTGCTGGCTTGCCCCCCCCAAAATGCCCGTGAGGTTCGGGACAAATACATGGACTATTTCACGGGTAGGGGGGCAATTCCTATGCCAGGCTATGTCTAAAGATTCCTGTCTAACGATCCAAATAAAAATCTTGTTTAAACTTCTAAATTTTGTTGGTTTCCTGTCTCCTAGTTTGTCTTAGTGCATTTGTAGTGCCAAGTGTATTTTCCTTTAGTAAATACCAACCATTTCACTATGTAACCTTTAAAAATGTACCAAATAAGGTTAGAGCGTATTAGAAAAAGAAGCTACACGTTGTTTGTGTTCAAATATTTTACTATGTGGAAATTCACACACCTTTTTTTTTTTTATTTTACATTTTTTGTTTGCCTGGCCACAAACCGGCAATTGTTTTCTTAGGAAAATACAAAAACAACAGTTGCATTCCAAAAATTACAAAATTGGATACCTCGAAGCATTCTGAGACATTCACTTACACAAACTATATGTCTCTATGTGCCCGTCCTAATATGGGGTCCTGCCACCCCTTGCCCAGCCAAAAATTGAATATGCACACAATTGGGATTATTTTCCTATAGGGATTTTAGACTCCTGATCCCTATTGTCAACATGTGCTATCTGCCATCAGGGGTGATCAATGGACGTGTTTTGGGGGTGCAACCCCTTCCTCAGTTCACCTACTTTAGATACGAGGAAGGGGTTGCACCCCCAAAAGACGTACATGGATATCCCCTGATGGCAGATAGCACATGTTGACACACTGTGTGCAGATTCAATTTTTGGCTGGTTTGATTGTCAAAAAGTTTTTTAAAAGTTGAAGAAGAAACATGAAAAAAAGGGGGTTGGGATGCCTTATTGAATTCTCCCCAAAACATTGAGAATGTCTTTAAATGTTTGATCTATCACATGTATTCTTTCTTTAATTTTGTCCAGTTCCGTGCTACATTCTATCACTTGCTGGATGAGGCGGAGGGTGTTACCGGCCTCAAAATGTGAATTAAGAGAGCCGATAATTGTAGACGTGATGAGATAAGGTGATCAGCTTGGCGTGGACTGCAAAGAATCACACAACAGCATAAGACAGGACCACTGGGTTTTATGGCTGGAAATCGTTTGACTTTTACATAACAATACATCTTTTACATTTTTATAATCACATGTTTATAACTATTAACAATATATAATACAGATTTTAACTGAAGTATTTTAAAACGTAGTTACACAATGACCATTGTTATATTTTAATAACATATATATTCCTGTTATTCCGTGTTATAGATGATGATGTACACTTTAACTGTGCAATAATGGTTTAATACAAACATTATTTCGGTAGTTCTCTTTTTTAACCACTAGATGGTGCACATGAAGCAATGCATAGCTTTACATATAGGTTTTTCTTAAGAATATCAGTTTTCAACATGTGCTTTTCTAACTTTATGGAACTTGTATAAACCAAGTTTCAATATACTTATTTAGAACGGTTTAGTGCTTCTCATAGACATTTATTCTGACTAATGCAGTATTTTCATGTTTTTATGCCCTTTTCACTTGTTTCTCACACATGCTGTTCTAACTTCTAATAGCAGTAAAACTATAACATACAGTCTGCTGTAACTTTCCCTGCATCTGCTACAGATGTTTAAGAATCTTTCTATTATAGTTTAATGCAGATTAGGAACGATTTAGAGTACATACCTGCAAAGAATCACACAACAGCATAAGACAGGACCACTGGGTTTTATGGCTGGAAATCGTTTGACTCCAGTCACATGGTGGGTGGCCTTATATAAACTCTGTTTGTGTACCTTCTCTGCCATCTACTGGTTCTTGATAGAATAGCAGGAAGGTATTTCTTTGCTAGAAATAAAATAAAATAAAATGAGTATGTACTTTGCTTTGGGGCGTCTGTTTTGTGACCATATAAACCCCAGTCCGTCACACTCTCCCCTCCTTCAGTTAATGGCTCCCGACATTAAACTCAATGGTTATCTGAACACTGTTTAGTGATTTAAGTAACCCAGATAGGTACTTGTTGCCACCAAGGAGCTATGTTAACTATCTGGCATGTCATGGGAGTAGCTAGCATTGTAGGAGTTTGTACGGTGTGAATCTGACTTGGTATGTATCTTGGTTGACCAAGTGTGTCATATGTAAAGATCTCTTTAGGCTTAGCTTGTCTGGTAGATCTTCTGACAGGAGTTGAGTCATCTCCATCAACATCATTCCCCATTTGCATATCTTGGCTCACAGGTAAGTCTTGACTTAATGAGGGTAATTCTGCAGTGTCTAGTCTCACCATGTCTGTAGCCCAGATTTGGTCGTCAACTAATGTTCCATCATTTTGTTCTTGTTCAAGATTGGGTGTGGTAGTTGTAGGATAGAACTCTTCTGCAGAAACTCTTAAAGGGATTTTCTGTACGTTTTGAGAGTTTTGTTGAGACACAACATGATCATGACTTTCTGTAGTCTCTGGTATATAAGGATAATACCATCTTTCTTCATCTGAACATTCCTCCTCTTGGTCCAGATCCAGTCTGGTCTCCTTTCTGTTACTTGATTGTCTTTGTTTCATTGGTACTCTTGAAATGTGTCCTTCAATTGGTAGGTCATTTACTGGTAGTAAAAGATTTCTGTGCAGCACTCGAATAGTCTTTTTGCCACTTTCAGACTGAATTTTGTACACAGGCCCATCTTTGATTCTTTCTACCACTTTGTGTACTGATTCTTCCCAGTATGAACGAAGTTTACCAGGTCCTCCTCTTTCAGAGAGATTTCGTACTAAGACCCTATCACCCGGTTGAAGAGGTGCTCCTTTTATCTTCTTGTCATAGTACTTCTTCCCTTTAGCAGATGATTTTTGGCTATTCTTGGATGCGATTTTGTGAGCTTCTTGCATTCTGGATGCCCATTTTTGAGTAAATGTTGGTTGACTTTCTGATTCCTTTTCCAAATTTAGGTTGAGCATTAGGTCAATAGGCAAGCGAGGAGATCTTCCATACAATAGAAAGAATGGCGAATATCCTGTGGCTTCATGCCTGGTGCAATTGTATGCATGAACCATATGTGGAAGATATTCTTTCCAATCTGACTTTTTCTCTTCCTCTAAGGTGCGAAGCATCTGTAACAAAGTACGGTTCAGTCTCTCCACTGGGTTACCCTGTGGATGGTACGGAGTAGTTCTTGAATGAGAAATCCCTGCCAATCGTTGCAATGTCTGAAACAAGTTGTTTTCAAATTCTCTTCCTTGGTCATGGTGGAGTTTCTCTGGATAGCCAAAACGTGGTATGAAATCTTGAAAGATCTTTTCTGCCGCCGTTTTTCCAGATTTGTTCTTAGTGGGATACGCTTGTGCAAAGCGTGTGAAGTGGTCAACTATTACAAGTATATACTCATATCCTCCTTTGCTTTTTTCCAAGTGAAGATAATCAATGGATACTAACTCCAAGGGTGAACTGGTAGTAATCGAACCCATAGGTGCTCTTTCGGTGATATTTGGACGCTTTTGTTTGATGCAGTTGCACTTCTTCAGCACATATTCATCAATGTCTCTTTGCATAAATGGCCAGTAAAATCGTTTACGTGCTAGGTGGGTTACCTTGTCTGTACCAATGTGACCCATGTCATCATGAAGATTTTTTAAGACCAATGGCTTTAGCTTTTCTGGTAGGACTAGCTGTTTTCGGGTTCCAGCGTCTCGGTAGAGGATTCCTTCATCAACTCTGAGTTTGTTCCATTCATGTATCAAACGTCTTGTTTTACTGGTCATACTCTCCTTCTCTTTGTGGTTTGGAATCCAGTCGTTCTCCTTAAGCCAGACAACTTCTCTAATGTTGGTATCGTCTTGTTGTAATGCTCTGATGTTCTCCTGAGTCATTGGGCAGATTGTCTGTCCTTTCAGCAATTCTTCGGCCACATCACTTTCTGAGTGAAAAGTCAATGAAGCCACCCATAGTGCCTCTTCTTCGTCGACAGCTTTGCTCCCTTGCCACATAGCTGACACAACCTCAGATGGTACAAGCTCTGTGTACTCACTCAAATTCTTTGTGAGTTCCACCGGAAATCGTGACAGTGTATCCGCGTCTGCATTCTGTTTACCTGGCCTGTACTTGATATCAAAGTGGAAATCGGCCAACTCGCCAACCCAGCGATGACCCACAGCATTCAGTCTGGCAGTACTCAATAATACATATGTCAATGGGTTGTTGTCTGTGTAGACTGTAAATGTTGGAGCGTAGTACAAGTAATCTCTGAATTTGTCACAGACTGCCCACTTGAGAGCTAAAAACTCAAGTTTACCAGAGTGAAGATGGTAATTGCGCTCTGCTGGATGGGAGAAAAAGAAACCCTGGACTGCCGCACTCTGTATAGACAGTTATTTATTCCAAAATTTCAGGTAAAAAATCCAAATTCAAAATAAATCCATAAATCCAAAACAACAAATGCAGATGGTGTGCATGCAGGGAAGGGTGGCTAACGCGTTTCACGTCACGAATTGACGCTTACTCATAGCTCTGCTGGAGTCAATGTTCTGGAGCCAAACCCGATAACACGAAGTTTTTCTCCTTGTCGTTGGTACAGTACAGCACCTAGGCCTTCATTGGAAGCATCAGTGTGTAAAACGAAGGGTAGGTCAAAATCAGGGTATGCTAGTATTGGTGGATTGGTTAGCATGTCCACCAGTCTGGATACTACAGCTTGATGTTTGGGTGTCCATTGAATCTGTGTTTTAGATGGCACTTGTGTTTTGTTCCCATTTTTCTTTGTAGGTTTCCCTTGATTGTTTTTGGTAATGGATGTAGCAGATTCTTTCTCAGTGTTCTGCAAAAGTTCATACAGTGGTTTAGCAAGTCGAGAGAAATCTTGAATGAAGGACCTGTAGTAGCTCAGGAATCCTAACAAAGATCTGACTCCTCCCACTGTTTTTGGTTCTTTCCTTTTCAAATGTAATACCGCTTCAAGATCTTTTGGGTCAATTTTTATGCCTTCTTCTGACACCATTCGTCCAAGGTTTCGAATCTGTCGTTTAAAGAGTTCACACTTCTTCGGTCTAAGTTTGATACCATGCTCGCGCATTCGACTAAGCACTTGCCTTATATCATTGACATGCTCCTGAAAAGTTTTGGAGTAGCAAAGTACGTCATCCAGGTATGGAGAACAACATTTGTCTCTGATGCCCTCTAGTACATTTTCCATGCATCTCTGAAAAGCTGCTGGGGCATTAGTTAATCCGAACGGAATAAGATTCCACTCCAGGAGTCCCCAGGGGGTGCTAAAAGCCGTCAGATGTCTGGAGTCTTCATGCACAAAGCCTTGATGATACGCACTACCCTGGTCCAGGATTGAGAACCATGTAAATCCTCCTAAGCTATCTAGCAGATCTTGTATTCTGGGTAGTGGATGTCTATCTGGGATAGTCTTTCGGTTTAACTCCCTAAAGTCAACACATAGTCGTAGGCTACTGTCCTTCTTTCGAACACAGACAACGGGAGATGAGTATGCGGAAGAAGATTTTGTTACCCAACCTCGGTCAAGAAGGTTTTGGATATATTCTTTCACTTCCTTGTATAGGGGTTTCGGTATCGAATTGTAGCGTTTCTGGACAGGAGTTTCATCTTTCAGATTTATCCTCAATTTCAGGTTAGGAATGCATCCTATGTCTCCCTCATTTCGAGCAAAGACATCTGATTCGTCATATAACATTTGTCTCGCTATCTCCTGTTCTTCTTCTGAGAGATCTTCCAAATTGACAGGTGGGTGCCACTTAACTGATTTGTTAGTGGATAGCTGATTTCCAGTGTCCACTTGATTCAACTGGTTTACATGAAACGCCCTTTTCTTCTGGTCAATTCCCTTTCTATCGTCTTTGTTTGGAGACAATGGTAGAATTTCAGCTGCTGGAGAAATGGTACCCAATACTGTTCTGGGCGGAAGATAGATGTCATGTTGAGCACGGTTCAGTATAGGTATCTTCACCAGTTTAGAGAACCCATTTGGCACATCTACCACTGAAGGAAATAGTTCAAGTCCTTCCTCAACTGGATATTCTGGAAGTGGTTCAAATGGCATGATTCCTCCTTTTGGCCACGCTCTAATTCTGCATTTGACTTCACAGATCTTGCCTCCTTTAATCTGGAGTCCCTTCTTCCCCACTTTGACCATACGACTATCGGATATTTCTCCTGGGTCAGTTGCTTGACTGACAGCATTGACAATGTTATTCGCTACACTCTGTCTTACTTTCATAGCTTCACTCAGCAAGATAGTCAGGTTTTGGGTGCTGTTTGGTCGGTCACGGTTTTCTCTGATCAATTCTTCGATCACATTAAACCCAAGAATTGGATTGCCATTACAGCAGTCACTCACCAGCATTGGCACATAGATGGCTGAGTTTCCATGTCCACTACTTTCGAATTCCAGGCAGACTTCAATCCATCCGATGAATGGAATGATAGAACCATTTGCAGCTGTAATAGATAAGTTGTCATCACAAAGTAAATCTTGTATGTGCCTAATGGAGACACTGGATAGAAACTTTTCTAACCATGCCTTCCCGACAATGCTGACCTGATCTCCTGTGTCGATCGACATGTCAACCGGAACACCATTCATCTGGCATGACAGTAGGCATTTTCCTCCAATTAATTGTGCTACGTGTTGTTTGGAGAATCCCTTCTCTTTTGGGAGTGTTCTAGTTGACCGGTGGGTGAATACCCTGTTTACCTTCGCACGGGACAGATCATTTGAGGTGGTCACTGGTTGTCCCTTCCCAGTGACCGTCTGTCGTTTCCCGACTGCCTTCTTTTCTTCAAGCAATCAACCGCTCTGTGTCCTGTCCAACCACAGTAGAAACAGTGGTAGCAGTTCTGACTCTCTTGTTTAATGCAATCATCACACCTGAGTTTGCAGTGAGCTGTATCTGGAACTTGAACATTGGTTAGTGGCTTAGTCCTTTGGTTTCCAACAACAGGAGTTTGCTTCATCATCTTTTCCAGGTTCTTTGTGAGAGCAGAAACCTGTGTTGTTAGTTCCGTTAATGCAGTGTGATTTGCTCTAGCATCTTCCTCAACTCTCTTTTGCAAGGTGTCTTTTTCACTATTACCTGGTGTCTGTGATGAATGAACAGTAAGAGGTTTATGTTTAGGTGCACTGTTTAAGCGTCTCTGTCTTTCTGTTTCCTCATCAACTGATCTGGTGACCTGCTCTGTGATAAAGTCATCCGTTACTGTCAAATCAGACACGTAAGGCTTGATATCTCGTCTAACATTAGAGTTTTTTTCGTTTAGTCCCTGATACAGTGTATGAAGGAATATGCCTTGCACCAGTTTTTTGTCATAGTTACATAGTTACATAGTTACATAGTTAGTCAGGTTGAAAAAAGACACAAGTCCATCCAGTTCAACCGTAAAAATAAATAAATAAATAAATAAATAAATAAACATATATCGTACAATCCCATATACCCAATTCTATACCCACAGTTGATCCAGAGGAAGGCAAAAAAAAACCAGAAGAGCATGATCCAATTTGCTACAGCAGGGGAAAAAATTCCTTCCTGATCCCCCGAGAGGCAATCGGATATTCCCTGGATCAACTTTACCTATAAATGTCAGTACCCAGTTATATTATGTACATTTAAGAAAGAATCCAGGCCCTTCTTAAAGCAATCTACTGAGCTGGCCAGAACCACCTCTGCAGGGAGTCTATTCCACATTTTCACAGCTCTTACTGTGAAAAAACCTTTCCGTATTTGGAGGTGAAATCTCTTTTCCTCTAGACGCAAAGAGTGCCCCCTTGTCCTTTGTGTTGACCGTAAAGTGAATAACTGAACACCAAGTTCACTATATGGACCCCTTATGTATTTGTACATGTTGATCATATCCCCCCTTAATCTCCTCTTCTCAAGAGAGAATAAATTCAGTTCCTCTAATCTCTCCTCATAGCTGAGCTCCTCCATGCCTCTTATCAGTTTGGTTGCCCTTCTCTGCACTTTCTCCAGTTCCCCAATATCCTTTTTGAGAACTGGGGCCCAAAACTGAACTGCATATTCCAGATGAGGTCTTACTAATGATTTGAACAGGGGCAAAATGATATCTCTCTCTCTGGAGACCATACCTCTCTTAATACAAGAAAGGACCTTGCTCGCTTTGGAAACCGCAGCTTGGCATTGCATGCCATTATTGAGCTTATGATCTACCAAAACCCCCAGATCCTTCTCCACTACGGATCCCCCCAGTTGTACTCCCCCTAGTATGTATGATGCATTCATATTATTAGCCCCCAAGTGCATAACTTTACATTTATCAACATTAAACCTCATCTGCCACATAGTCGCCCAATTAGACAGAGCATTGAGGTCGGCTTGTAAATTGGCGACATCCTGTAAGGACGTTATTCCACTGCATAGCTTGGTGTCATCTGCAAAGACAGAAATGTTACTTTTGATCTCAGACCCAATATCATTTATAAACATATTAAAAAGTAAGGGTCCCAGCACTGAACCTTGGGGTACACCACTGATAACCTTGGACCATTCAGAGTAAGAATCATTAACCACTACTCTCTGAATTCTGTCTTTTAGCCAGTTTTCTATCCATTTACAAACTGATATTTCCAATCCTGTAGACTTTACCTTACACATGAGCCGTGTGTGGGGAACTGTATCGAACGCTTTTGCAAAATCCAAGTATACCACGTCCACTGCCACCCCTCTGTCCAAGGTCTTACTTACCTCTTCATAAAAAGAAATCAGGTTTGTTTGACAACTTCTGTCTTTCATGAATCCATGCTGTCTGTTGCTTAAATAGTTTTTTTCCAGCAAGAACTCATCTATGTGGTCTTTTATTAATCTCTCCAGTATTTTCCCAACTATAGAAGTTAAACTAACAGGTCTATAGTTACTTGGTAAACACTTAATTCCCTTTTTAAATATAGGCACCACATTGGCCCTGCGCCAATCCAGTGGTACTATTCTTGTCATTAATGAGTCCCTAAAAATTAAATACAATGGCTTTGAAATTACAGAGCTCAATTCTTTTAGGATCCGTGGGTGTATGCCATCTGGTCCAGGTGCTTTATCCACCTTTATTCCATCTAAATATTTCTGGACCATATCACTTTTGAGCCATTGTGGATTTGGGGCTGTGTCACTACCCCCATTTTGGACATGAGCTCCCCCATGCTCCTTTGTATACACAGAACTGAAGAAAGTATTTAATAAATTAGCCTTCTCTTTGTCCCCAGTCACCCACTCTAGATTATTTTGTAAAGGGCCTACATGCTCAGACTTGACCTTTTTACTATTAATATATTTGAAGAATTTTTTGGGGTTTGTCCTACTATCTTTTGCAATCTGTCGTTCATTTTGAATTTTTGCATCCTTGATTTCCTTTTTACATATCCTGTTATATTCTTTGTAACATTTAAATGACACTAGTGTTCCCTCATTTTTATATTTTTTAAAAGCTCTTTTCTTATAGTTTATAGCTTTTTTAACTTTGGCAGTGAGCCACATAGGTTTTATTTTTAGCCTTTTAAACTTATTGCCCATGGGAATATACTTTGCAGTGAGTTCACAAACAGTCTTTTTGAAGAATTCCCATTCCTGTTCTGTGCCCATTGATGCCAATATTCCTTCCCAGTCTAAGTCCTGGAGAGCAGCACTCATCCTTGGAAAATTTGCTCTCTTGAAATTAAGTGTTTTTATCTTTCCTGTATGTGATTTTTGCTTACAACTAACATCAAATGAAATCATGTTATGGTCACTGCTACCCAGGTGTTCCTTTATCTGAACATTAGTAATACGCTCTGCATGGTTTGAGATTACCAGGTCCAACAGAGCATCATTCCTAGTTGGGGCCTCAATAAACTGGACCATAAAATTGTCCTGCAATAGGTTTATAAATTTTTGCCCTTTAACTGTCCCAGCAGTTCCATTACTCCAGTCAATTTCTGGGTAGTTAAAATCCCCCATTATTATCACCGTCCCAGCCCTTGCAGCCCTTTCCATCTGTGCAAGGAGCTGAGTCTCTAACTCCTCATTAACATTGGGTGGTCTATAACAAACTCCAATGATTAGCTTTGAACTACGCACATCTGTATGCAGTTCCACCCATAATGCTTCAGACTCATCACACTCTCCATCCACCAGGTCCTCTTTCACACTCGCTTTGAGATCACTTCTCACATAGAGACAGACCCCTCCACCCTTCCTTTTTACCCTGTCTTTCCGAAAGAGTGCATAGCCAGGAATATTAATAGCCCAGTCATGTGAGGAATGAAGCCAAGTTTCAGCAATACCGATTACATCATAGCTCTCCTCATGCACCAGAGCTTCCAACTCACCTATTTTGCTTGGCAGACTTCTGGCGTTGGTGAACAGACACTTTAATGCATTAATATTATTTGACCGGTCACATACTATCCTCTTGGGTGTTCCCAGATTGCAACTAGGACTTGCTACTATACTTACCTTGGGTTTATGTTCTTTGGTTACCCTACCACTAATGCCCCTAATACTACCCTTTAGAATATGTTCCCCGCTGACTCTCACTATCTCTGGACCCTCCCCCCTGTCACCTAGTTTAAAAACCCCTCTAACTTTTTGGCCATCCTTATTCCCAGCTGATCTGCACCCTCCTCATTTAGGTGCAGTCCGTCCCTTCTATAGTACTGGTTATCGACTGAGAAGTCGGCCCAGTCCTCCAGGAACCCAAACCCCTCCTTACTACACCAGCTCTTCAGCCACTTGTTCACTTCCCTAATCTCCCTCTGCCTTTCTGGTGTGGCTCGATGTACCGGTAGTATTCCCGAGAATACTACCTTGGAGGTCCTTTTCCTCAATTTAGCTCCTAAGTCCCTAAAATCGTTCTTTAGGACACTCCATCTGCCTCTGACTTTGTCATTGGTGCCAACGTGCACCATGACAGCTGGGTCTTCCCCAGCCCCTCCCAGTAATCTGTCCACCAGATCCGTGATGTGCCGAACCCGAGCGCCCGGTAGACAACATACAGTTCGGCGCTTCAGGTCTTTGTTACAGATTGCCCTCTCTGTCCTTCTAAGAATTGAGTCCCCTACCACCAGAATCTGTCTTTCCTTTCCCTTCGCTTCCCCCCCACTCTCACTGGAGGAGTTCTTCCCCTGGCAGCTAGGAGAGTCCCTCAGCTCCAGCAGTGCTGGTCCCGGACTGGTTTCACCAATGTCACTCAGTGGAGCATACTTATTGGGATGCTCCAGCCCTGGATCGGCCTCCCTGGCACTTCGCCCTCTACCCTTCCTGACTGTCACCCATCTACTATTTTCTAGTGCCTGCACCTCTTTGACTCCACCCACCTCTGTGCTGGCCCCTGCCATCACCTGCCGGGTACGTATCCAGCTCTCCTTTAGTGTGGAGGGACTTCCCAGTGCTGACAGTTGCTTCCCTAGATTCAGAACCTGGGCTTCCAGGGAAACAATGTGTTTACATTTTGCACAGCAGTAATCGCCCTCGATCAGATGATCAAGGAACGCATACATGCTGCAAGATGTACACCGAGTCGCCTCGCCACACCCGCTGGGCATCGTACCTATTAATTTAATGAGGATTCGAGATTATACCCTGTCCAAATTACCTAACACTATCTTCCTGACCCAACTATTCAACAAGACAATACACAGGTACTCAACAAGACAATACACAGGTACTCAACAAGACAATACACAGGTACTCAACAAGACAATACACAGGTACTCAACAAGACAATACACAGGTACCACGCAGACCCACGTGCACCCACAGACCAACGGACCCGCGTGCACTCGCAGACCAGCGTGCACTCGCAGACCAACGGACCCGCGTGCACTCGCAGACCAACGTGCACTCGCAGACCAACGGACCTGCGTGCACTCGCAGACCAACGGACCCGCGTGCACTCGCAGACCAACGGACCCGCGTGCACTCGCAGACCAACGGACCCGCGTGCACTCGCAGACCAACGGACCCGCGTGCACTCGCAGACCAGCGGACCCGCGTGCACTCGCAGACCAGCGTGCACTCGCAGACCAACGGACCCGCATGCACTCGCAGACCAGTGTGCACTCGCAGACCAACGGACCCGCGTGCACTCGCGGACCCGCGTGCACTCGCAGACCAACGGACCCGCGTGCACTCGCAGACCAACGGACCCGCGTGCACTCGCAGACCAACGGACCCGCGTGCACTCGCAGACCAGCGTGCACTCGCAGACCAACGGATCCGCGTGCACTCGCAGACCAGCGTGCACTCGCAGACCAACGGGCCCGCGTGCACTCGCAGACCAGCGTGCACTCGCAGACCAACGGACCCGCGTGCACTCGCAGACCAGCGTGCACTTGCAGACCAACGGACCCGCGTGCACTCGCAGACCAACGGACCCGCGTGCACTCGCAGACCAGCGTGCACTCGCAGACCAACGGACCCGCGTGCACTCGCAGACCAGCGTGCACTCGCAGACCAACGGATCCGCGTGCACTCGCAGACCAGCGTGCACTCGCAGACCAACGGGCCCGCGTGCACTCGCAGACCAGCGTGCACTCGCAGACCAACGGACCCGCGTGCACTCGCAGACCAGCGTGCACTCGCAGACCAACGGACCCGCGTGCACTCGCAGACCAACGGACCCGCGTGCACTCGCAGACCAACGGACCCGCGTGCACTCGCAGACCAGCGTGCACTCGCAGACCAACGGGCCCACGTGCACTCGCAGACCAGCGTGCACTCGCAGACCAACGGGCCCGCGTGCACTCGCAGACCAGCGTGCACTCGCAGACCAACGGACCCGCGTGCACTCGCAGACCAACGGACCCGCGTGCACTCGCAGACCAACGTGCACTCGCAGACCAACGAGCCCGCGTGCACTCGCAGACCAGCGTGCACTCGCAGACCAACGGACCCGCGTGCACTCGCAGACCAATGGACCCGCGTGCACTCGCAGACCAACGTGCACCTACAATACACAAGTACTAACGATCCACACACACTACTCAGACAACACCCAGGTACTCACACTACACATCTACTATGACCCCTGTTTTAACCTCCTGTTTTAAACTCTTGATTTTAACTCACCATAAGCTCTCGCCTATCATGTTGTGATGTGGACAGAACTTTTTGTTTTAACCCCACTAGCCTGTAAACAAATTGTTGTGCTGTTTCTCTTTCTTGCTGGGTAGCATTGCTAAGGTCCTGAAATAACTCATTACCACTTCGTTCTCTCATATGTGACTTCAAAAACCTTTTCAATTCAGCAACAGTAAGATCATCTTTGTCAGTCAACATATCTTTAAAATTACCAGGTTTGATTATTCTCAACACGGTGCGTATAATTTCAGATTCAGGGAATTTTTCTGTTAGACCCTCGTCAATTTGTCTGCACGCGCTACTGTAACTCATGTCCGAACCATGATCTGAAATTACACCACCATGCATTTTGAATTCTCTACGTGGCAATAAAGCAACAACGTCAGTTAATCTCACCACCTCCGATACCTGTTCAGTCCTTGCAGTCCCACTACTTATTTCTTTTGCAGCGGTTGCAATGTCCACAGTTGGTGTACTTTCCTTGTTAAGTTTTAGTTCATTGATCTTGTCTTGGATGATGAGTAGGTAAGACATGCCTTGATCTTCTAACTTCTCCAGCTGATCACTTCTCAAGTAGTCTTCAATAAATTCAACGAGTTCCATTTCATTGGTACCAGTCACTGATGGAACGTCCACATCTCTTTCATCTTCCAGCGTAATAGCGAGGCTATGCAGCTGTTCTTCACGAAGCAGATGAAGTTGTTTCCGGATATCCCACATCAGCGCACGACGAGGAGACGCCATATCTGTTGCACTCTGAAGACTTGCACTCACAAGGCAGACGACACTCACGACTCTCCTTGTAGCTCTGTAGTAGGCTCACGCTTGTCTCGCGCTTCCCTCTCACTGGTAACAAAACGAATCCCGGCACGAGCCTCCAAAATGTTACCGGCCTCAAAATGTGAATTAAGAGAGCCGATAATTGTAGACGTGATGAGATAAGGTGATCAGCTTGGCGTGGACTGCAAAGAATCACACAACAGCATAAGACAGGACCACTGGGTTTTATGGCTGGAAATCGTTTGACTTTTACATAACAATACATCTTTTACATTTTTATAATCACATGTTTATAACTATTAACAATATATAATACAGATTTTAACTGAAGTATTTTAAAACGTAGTTACACAATGACCATTGTTATATTTTAATAACATATATATTCCTGTTATTCCGTGTTATAGATGATGATGTACACTTTACCTGTGCAATAATGGTTTAATACAAACATTATTTCGGTAGTTCTCTTTTTTAACCACTAGATGGTGCACATGAAGCAATGCATAGCTTTACATATAGGTTTTTCTTAAGAATATCAGTTTTCAACATGTGCTTTTCTAACTTTATGGAACTTGTATAAACCAAGTTTCAATATACTTATTTAGAACGGTTTAGTGCTTCTCATAGACATTTATTCTGACTAATGCAGTATTTTCATGTTTTTATGCCCTTTTCACTTGTTTCTCACACATGCTGTTCTAACTTCTAATAGCACTAAAACTATAACATACAGTCTGCTGTAACTTTCCCTGCATCTGCTACAGATGTTTAAGAATCTTTCTATTATAGTTGAATGCAGATTAGGAATGATTTAGAGTACATACCTGCAAAGAATCACACAACAGCATAAGACAGGACCACTGGGTTTTATGGCTGGAAATCGTTTGACTCCAGTCACATGGTGGGTGGCCTTATATAAACTCTGTTTGTGTACCTTCTCTGCCATCTACTGGTTCTTGATAGAATATCAGGAAGGTATTTCTTTGCTAGAAATAAAAGAACAAAAAAATGAGTATGTACTTTGCTTTGGGGTGTCTGTTTTGTGACCATATAAACCCCAGTCCATCACAAGGGCACTGTCAGCAGAGAAACCTGTACTATCCTTCACCCCAACATTCACATCCCCTAAAAACAAAATAAAAAGGTATTAGAACTCTGCAGGCCTACCTCTCTTACCTGAAGCTGCGGTGACAGATACTGACCTGTTGTGGTGACCAGTTCCACAACGTCATTCACCTCTCCTTCCTGCACTTCTCCTTCCTCCACCTCAACTTCCTCCACATCTTTAGGTTGTTGGTCTTTTGGAGTTTGGGGTTGTTGTGAAGCTGTGGGGTTCCTGTGCTCCCTGGAGTGTCCTCCTCCCAGTCTTCTCTCCCCTATGAGAATCAAACAAAAGGTAGAGTTATCACACAGAAATTCTCTATGTAAAAAAAAAAAAAAAACAGGCTAAATTGCTTGGAAGTGGGGTACAAGTGTGTGTTTGGGCGGAAGTTAAAGATGAATGCATTATTTCTGAGCAAGAATATGCTTAGTATTCACCTTTGTCTGTCATTTTTTAGACATGTAGGCAACACAAAAATTCTCTGATGCACCTGTGTGGGACACCCAAAAAACGCGGGTCTGGTGGCCCACACTATAGTGCTCCAAAGCACAGATGTGGAAGCAGCTGCTGAGTGTCCTCTCCTTTACACAGTTTACAGTTTGCATTTCATTCTCTTTACAAACACATCATCTAGCCTAAAACTTTGTGCCCCAAATTTCCAAAAAAATGGCAGATGTCTAATTACTTTTGTGGCTGTAAAATAAGCCAAAACAGCGGATAGGGGCCGAACGAAGTGTCTGTAACGTAACGAACGATTACTGTGCCCAACCAAGTTCAAAATATTACATTTTGGAAGGGAGTCCAATAAGAAAAAAAACTAAACCAGCAACATGTCAGTTTAGAAAAGGATTAATAGCAGAAAAGTGTACAGTTTACTTACTTTTTGCGAGCATTCTCTTAATGCTCCTTAACTGCTCTGGCTCCCTCAGTTTGAGGTCTGACCACCTCTTTCTGAGCTGCTCATTTGAGCGTTTCACCCCGAAATTCGTCTTCAGACTCTTCACGACTTTAGTGAGGATTTTGGCCTTCCTTCTATTTGGTTTGCTATACGGCCCATGCTTTGCGTCATAATCAGACTTGAGCAAGATGTCCACCATCTCCGCCATCTCGGCAAAAGACATATTCGATGTCTTGAATCTCCTCCTTGATCGTGACGTTTCCTCGGTCTCCGGGCTTGTCTCCTCCTCGTTAGTTGCGGAATTATCAGACACCTGCTGTAACTCCTAGAAATGACAAAGCTGCGCAACACTAAATTGAATATCAAAAATGAATGAACATAAATTGTAAAAACAATTAACTCTAATGAAAATGTTTTTCAACGACAAATAAATTGAGATAAAATAAATTAATATGAATAAATTGAATTAAATGAAAATCCCAACTAATGTCAGACAGTCAATTAAAGACTGAATACTAGAAGCTGGAAAAGGAAGCTCAGTCCTGTGGATAATTGTTGAGATAAAAAGCTGAAGATCATGTAGACAAGAACAGCAGACAGGGGTCCTCTCACTCCACCACTGGTGACTTCAAACGCAATATACACCCTTGAAATAGTGCCAGGTATTCGATAGACAAAGATTCCACCACCACTAGTAATCACTGCCGCTTACCAGAGCAAAGGATCTGTACACAGATCAATATCAACAGATGGCTATTTCCCTGCCAGGGTCTCTGTAATACTGTTTTTCCAGGATTCCACGATTTAACTTGTTTAATAAATAAAAGAATGCACTTGCATATATGTCACGAATAACAAGCGTGTGGTAAAAAATAAGCCGGCCGGCTATACAAGCCCTCTCGCTCCGGGACTCGTTCTGGATGTCGGTGACGTCAGCTCCGTAACTCCGCCATATCTGTCTGCGCGCCGAAAGAGAAGGGGCGGGGAAAAGATGTTAGTTAGAACGTCATGGGCGGGCAACGTGTGCGGAGCGACGTGTTCGTATTTTGACGCATGCGTGGTGTGTATATAGCAAACACACATGTGACTATAGTACGTTCGGTGTGCGGAGAGAGGAGTTCAAGTGACGGACGTGCGAACGAAGGTATGTAATTTTGAGACTGTGCCAAATTGTTGGCCTATACTGTCTTGAGAATGTTGTAGGATATATATGGTGACTACGATGTTAAGGAGGTTAGACTGTTTGCCTCACATTAGTTATATATTATTTATTTAACTTGCAGATACAATATGAATGTCTTTATTAGCGACAAAGAGTTCCTGGCGGAATTTATTGACCGGGTAAGGGAGCTGCCGGCTCTGTGGGAGACGAAAAACCCCATCCACAAAAAAAGAGGGGTGAGAAAAGCAGCACTGGAGAAGCTGCTCCCATTTGTGCAGACCAAGGTGCCCACAGCCACAGCAAAACAAGTGGACACTAAAATTGGGAGCTTGAGAGGCACCTACAGGACTGAACGCTCTAAGGTCCTGGCTTCTCAGAGGTCAGGAGCAGCAGCAGGTGATGTGTATGTCCCGATTTTGTGGTACTACAGCAGGATGTCCTTCCTGGATGACCACATTGAGGCAAGGCCATCACTCTCCACTCTTCCCCCCAGACTTCCCTGCAGCCAACCTGAGCCTTCTCTGGAGCAAGAGGAGGCAGCCATCCTGGATGAACCTGATTTGGCCATCTGGAGCCAGGTATAGTATTTAATGAAAATGTATTGGGATAAAATTAATGTTTGCCAAATATGTCAAGATGAGAAACATACAATATTTTGGCTTCCACAAGTGAAATCAAGATCTCGAGACATTAGTCTGCACTTAATTGGGTGCTAAATAGTCAATCTGATGTAGGTGTAAATTAGAAAAAATGATTTCTGGATTTACATTCTAATTGCTTTAATCATGTTTATAAAGTTTGCTGCAAAGATTAAAACAACATATTAAACTATGTCCCTTTTTCATACACAGGATGAAATCAGCCAGGAGGAGGGTCTGGAAACTGTCAGGCAGGAGGAGGAAGGGCCCAGTGGCAGCCAGGAGGAGGCAGGGCCCACTGTGAGCCAGGAGGTGGCAGGGCCCACTGTGAGCCAGGAGGTGGCAGGGCCCACTGTGAGCCAGGAGGTGGCAGGGCCCAGTGGCAGCCAGGAGGTGGCAGGGCCCAGTGGCAGCCAGGAGGTGGCAGGGCCCAGTGGCAGCCAGGAGGTGGCAGGGCCCAGTGGCAGCCAGGAGGTGGCAGGGCAAAGGAGAAGCACCAGATCCCAGGTGCCTCCTATCCGGCTTCCCAAAAGAGGCAGGAGGGACAGGACCACCAGTGAGGCAGCAATGGCCCTTATTAAAGAGGCCCATGCCACCCTCAAAGAGCCCACATCCCCTGAAGAGGCCATTGCCGGCCTAGTGGAGGCAAAGTTCAAGGTGATGAGCATGGAGCAATGCCTCCTATGTGAGCCCCTGCTCATCACCTTGCTCAACAAGGGGGTGATGGGAAAAATTACCCCCAATACCGCCATTTGTGAGGTGGCACAACTGTCCCAACCTCAACCTCCTCCTCCACCTCCACATTCTTCTTCTGCCCCACCCCCTTCTCCTCCACCTCCACCTTGTTCTTCCGCCCCACCCCCTTCTCCTCCACCTCCACCTTGTTCTTCCGCCCCACCCCCTTCTTCTCCTCCACCTCCACCTTGTTCTTCTGCGCAACCCCCTTCTCCTCCACCTCCTCCTCCTCCTGACAGGAGTACCCCTCCAGTGGCCCAGCCTCCAGCCAAACGAAGAAGGAAGGCTGCAGGGAAGGCTTCAGGAAAGGTTGCAGGGAAGGTTGCCAGGAAGACGAGGAAGTGATGGCCTTGCTTCATTGTGGTCGGACAGAAGGCAGCCTGTTGTAGTACCACACACTTGGGACATATATATCACCTGCTGCTGTTCCTGACCTCTGGGAGGCCAGCATCAGATTGTGCTCAGAAATGTTGGCCTTCTCAAGCTCCCAATTTTAGTGTCCACACAGGGTTGATGTGTGGTCTGGGGTCCCTGGGATGCACAAATGGCAGCAGCTTCTCCCGCGCTGCCTTCTCTTTATTTTAGTTCAAACATGAATAAATGTTATTTTTCTTTAAGTTCATACTTGACTATGTGTATTTGTAAAAATGTAAAATCTAGCTTTGGAGTAAGCAGATACATTTGACTGACAAAAAAAGGGACAGATACCAACCCCCCAAAAAAATAACGAAATCGTATTTCCCAAAAAAGGGTGTAAAATTTAAATAATATATATTAACCACTTAACGACCGCTCACTGTATATATACGTCGGCAGAATGGCACCGACAGGCACAATCACGTAGAGTGTACGTGATTGCCTTTGTATAGTTGGGGGGTCCAATCGGACCCCCCTCCTATACAGTGAGCGGTGGCTAAGTGTCCGGGAGCGTTCCGGGATGAGAGGGCAGCCATTCGTTTCTGGCCACCCCCTCGCGATCGCTCCCGGCGAATGGAAATGCCCCCTCTGTCTGTGTCAGACAGAGGGAACAGGAGGAAGTGATGTCATCTCTGGTGCGGCGCTCACATATACCGAGCGCCGTACAAGAGAAGACATCAGGTCAGTGCACACAACACTACACTGACACCAGGACACATAGGGACATAAATCCACCCCCCAGGCCCCCCCAGACACCCCAGATCACCCCCCAGATCACCCCCCCCCCAGCCCCCAGTCACAGTGTCACTGATTACAGTGACCATTTATTTAGTGATCACTGCAATCAGTGACATTTGTGACTGTAAAAGTGTCACCAAAGTTTAGTCTTAGGTCCAGTGTAGCCCCCTAACCCCCCCCCTAATAAAGGTTTAACCCCCTGATCACCCCCCAGATAACCCTTTCACCCCCTATCACCACTGTCGCTAAGCGATCATTTTTCTGATCGCTGTCTTAGCGTCAGTGATGCCGATCGGCAGCCAGTAATTTTTTTTAGGTTCGCCGCATGTTTTTATAGCGTCAGGTACCCCAATATATTATCTAATAAAGGTTTAACCCCCTTGATCGCCCCCCAGGTAACCCTTTCACCCCCTATCACCACTGTCACTAAGCGATCGTTTTTCTAAACGCTGTCTTAGTGTCTGTGATGCAGATCGGTAGCCGGTAATTTTTTTTAGGTTCGCCACAGGTTTTTATAGCGTCAGGTACCCCAATATATTATCTAATAAAGGTTTAACCCCCTTGATCGCCCCCCAGGTAACCCTTTCACCCCCTATCACCACTGTCGCTAAGCAATTGTTTTTCTAAACGCTGTCTTAGTGTCGGTGATGCAGATCGGTAGCCAGTAATTTTTTTTAGGTTCGCCGCATGTTTTTATAGCGTCAGGTACCCCAATATATTATCTAATAAAGGTTTAACCCCCTTGATCGCCCCCCAGGTAACCCTTTCACCCCCATCACCACTGTCGCTAAGCGATCGTTTTTCTAAACGCTGTCTTAATGTCGGTGATGCAGATCGGTAGCTGGTAATTTTTTTTAGGTTCGCCGCAGGTTTTTATAGCGTCAGGTACCCCAATATATTATCTAATAAAGGTTTAACCCCCTTGATCGCCCCCCAGGTAACCCTTTCACCCCCTATCACCACTGTCGCTAAGCGATCGTTTTTCTAAACGCTGTCTTAGTGTCGGTGATGCAGATCGGTAGCCAGTAATTTTTTTTAGGTTCGCCGCATGTTTTTATAGCGTCAGGTACCCCAATATATTATCTAATAAAGGTTTAACCCCCGTGATCGCCCCCCAGGTAACCCTTTCACCCCCATCACCACTGTCGCTAAGCGATCGTTTTTCTAAACGCTGTCTTAGTGTTACGGGTGACGCTGGTTAGTTAGTTTGCTTTTTATAGTGTCAGGGCACCCGCCGTGTATATAACCCAATAAAGGTTTAGCCCCCTGATCGCCCGGCGGGTGATATCAATTAGGTTTTAGCGTCAGAGAGGGTCTGAGTCACACCCCAGGCAGCGTCAGGTTAGTGGCAGTAACGCTAACACCCACGCGTGAAGCATACACCCCCCTTAGTGGTATAGTATCTGAACAGATCAATATCTGATCTGATCAGATCTATACTAGCGTCCCCAGCAGTTTAGGGTTTCCAAAAACGCAGTGTTAGCGGGATCAGCCCAGATACCTGCTGGCACCTGCGTTTTGCCCCTCCGTCCAGCCCAGGCCACCCAAGTGCAGTATCGATCGATCACTGTCACTTACAAAACAAAAACACACATAACTGCAGCTTTCGCAGAGACAGGCCTGATCCCTGCGACTCCAGTGCTGTAGGAGGTGATTTCACCACCACAGTTAAAAAAAAAAAAGCAAATATGCCGAAGCATTGGGGCAGCAGGGGCGGAGGAGCGATTTTGCTCCTAATGCCGCGTACATACGGTCGAAATTCCGACGGAGGCTTGCCCGTGGAAAAGTCCGACCATGTGTGTGCGGCATAACTTTTTTGCGGGAGGATGCCCCCATGCTTCGGCATATATAAATGGTGCATGTATGCCCATCATTAGAAGTGGGTGGATGAAGGGAGGTATTCTAATGGTGGGCATACCCACCGATCAATCTCTTTTTTCGTTCAGCCAACTGGCTGCATGAAAAAAAAAGATTACAATACATGTCCAACAAGGACCAGCAACGTACTGGTATGTTGCTGGACTTTGAATGTTTATACCAGAATGATGCCTGCGGGTTTAGGTATCATCTTGGTATCATTCTTTTCAGCCTGCGGCCGGCTTTCATGTAAAAGCAATCCTAGCGGCTAATTAGCCTCTGGACTGCTTTTACAAGCAGTGGGAGGGATTGCCCCCCCCCCCGGATATAAAAAGCGCCATTGGGAAATTGGGAAAGCATTTTATCACACCGATCTTGGTGTGGTCAGATGCTTTGAGGGCAGAGGAAAAATCTGGGGTCTAGAAGACCCCAGTTTTTTCAAAAAAAGAGTACCTGTCACTACCTATTGCTATCATAGGGGATATTTACATTCCTTGAGATAACAATAAAAATGATTAAAAAAAAAATACTTGGAAGGAACAATTTAAAAATAAAATAAAAAAGCAAAATTAATAATAAAAAAAAAAGAAAAAAAAGTACCCCTGTCCTGCCCTGCTCTTGCCCAATGGCGAACGCAAGCGTCGGTCTGGCGTCATATGTAAACAGCAATTGCACCATGCATGTGAGGTATCACCGCAAAGGTCAGATCGAGGGCAATCATTTTAGCAGTAGACCTCCTCTGTAAATCTACTGGGGTAACCTGTAAAGGCTTTTAAAGGCTTTTAAAAATGTATGTAGTTTGTCGCCAATGCGCGTTTGTGCGAAATTTTAAAGCATGTCGTGTTTGGTATCTATGTACTCGGCCTAAGATCATCTTTTTTATTTCATCAAACATTTGGGCAATATAGTGTGTTTTAGTGCATTAAAATTAAAAAAAGTGTATTTTTTAACCCAAAAAATGTGTTTGAAAAATCGCTGCGCAAATACTGTGTAGAAAAAAAAATGCAACACCCACCATTTTAATCTGTAGGGCCTTTGCTTTAAAAATATATATAATGTTTGGGGGTTCAACATAATTTTCTTGCAAAAAAAAAAATGTTTTCATGTAAACAAAAAGTGTCAAAAAGGGCTTTGTCTTCAAGTGGTTAGAAGAGTGGATGTAAGCTTCCTAATGTTGTGTATAAAATGCCAGAACAGTTCAAAACCCCCCCAAATGACCCCATTTTGGAAAGTAGACACCCCAAGCTATATACTGAGAGGCATGTCGAGTCCATGGAATATTTTATATGTTGACACAAGTTGCGGAAAAACGACAATTTTTTTTTTTTTTTGCACAAAGTTGTCACTAAATGATATATTGCTCAAACATGCCATGGGCATATGTGGAATTACACCCCAAAATACATTCTGTTGCTTCTCCTGAGTACGGGGATACCACATGTGTGAGACTTTTTGGGAGCCTAGCCACGTACGGGACCCCAAAAACCAAGCACCGCCTTCAGGCTTTCTAAGGGTGTAAATTTTTGATTTCACTTCTCACTGCCTATCACAGTTTCGGAGGCCATGGAATGCCCAGATAGCACAAAACCCCCCCAAATGACCCCATTTTGGAAAGTAGACACCCCAAGCTATTTGCTGAGAGGTATTGTGAGTATTTTGCAGATCTCGCTTTTTGTCACAAAGTTTTGAAAATTTAAAAAAAAAATATATATATATATATATATTTTCTTTCTTCATTTTCAAAAACAAATGAGAGCTGTAAAATACTTGCCATTCCTCTCAGCAAATAGCTTGGGGTGTCTATATTCCAAAATGGGGTCATTTGGGGGGGTTTTGTGCGATTTTGGTATTTTATGGCCTTCGAAACTGTGATAGGTAGTGAGGAGTGAAATCAAAAATTTGTGCCTAGAAATCCTGAAGGCGGTGCTTGGTTTTCGGGGTCCCGTACGTGGCTAGGCTCCTAAAAAGTCCCACACATGTGGTATCCCCGTACTCAGGAGAAGCAGAAAAATGTATTTTGGGGTGTAATTCCACATATAACCATGGCATGTGTGAGCAATATATTATTTAGTGACAACTTTTTGTAATTTTTTTTTTTTTTTTTGTCATTATTCAATCACTTGGGACAAAAAAAATATATTCAATGGGCTCAACAGGCCTCTCAGCAATTTCCTTGGGGTGTCTACTTTCTAAAATGGGGTCATTTGGGGGGGTTTTGTGCTATTTTGGCATTTTATGGCCTTCGAAACTGTGATAGGTAGTGAGGAGTGAAATCAAAAATTTGCGCCCTTAGAAATCCTGAAGGCGGTGCTTGGTTTCCGGGGTCCCGTACGCGGCTAGGCTCCCAAAAAGTCCCACACATGTGGTATCCCCGTACTCAGGAGAAGCAGCAAAATGTATTTTGGGGTGAAATTCCACATATAACCATGGCATGTGTGAGCAATATATCATTTAGTGACAACTTTTTGTAATTTTTTTTTTTTTTTTTTAGTCATTATTCAATCACTTGGGACAAAAAAAAAAAACTCAATGGGCTCAACATGCCTCTCAGCAATTTCCTTGGGGTGTCTACTTTCCAAAATGGGGTCATTCGGGGGGGTTTTGTACTGCCCTGTCATTTTAGCACCTCAAGAAATGAGATAGGCAGTCATAAATTTAAAGCTGTGTAAATTTCAGAAAATGTACCCTAGTTTGTAAACTCTATAACTTTTGCGCAAACCAATAAATATACGCTTATTGACATTTTTTTTACTAAAAACATGTGGCTGAATACATTTTGGCCTAAATGTATGACTACAATTGAGTTTATTCGATTTTTCTTATAACAAAAAGTAGAAAATATCATTTTTTTTCAAAATTTTCGGTCTTTTTCCGTTTATATCGCAAAAAATAAAAATCGCAGAGGCAATCAAATACCATTAAAAGAAAGCTCTATTTGAGGGAAGAAAAGGACGCAAATTTTGTTTGGGTACAACATTGCATGTCCACACAATTTACAGTTAAATCAGCGCAGTGCAAAATTCTGAATTCACCTCTGGTCCTTTAGCTACCAAATGGTCCGGGGCTTAAGTGGTTAAAAGATTCAATGGGAGATCACTACCAAAACATTGCGAAATTACAATTAACATCAGTTTGAAAAATATCAAATTTTTAAATATTCCTAAAAACTTGCACGATATAATACACATAAATCTTCTTAAGAGCAGCATGAAAAAGGTTAAAAAAAGATAGTCATAACTCTGTGTGAATATCAGCAGCAAAAGAAGTTCATTCGTTTGGATTAATGTAACATTCTAACGAAGATTTCAATGCACAACATTTAAACGATGCAAAAATTTGGAGCGTGACGAATGTGCTATCTCCATTACGAAGGCTTGTTTTAACAGAAGATGTGCTCCCGTCTCATAGTTGCTTGTGAGCATGCGCGCTTTTGGAAGAGTCGTAAAAGCATACACACGAACCATTTTCTCGTCACAAAACAGGCCGACGAGAAACACGACGAGGAAATCTGGAATCCTGACGAGAAAATAGAGAGCAGGTTCTCTATTTTCTCATCGAGATTCACTGCAATTTTCTCGTCGTAAAACCATACACACGAACGGTTTTCTCGACAAAAAAGCTCACGCGGCACTTTTCTTGCCGGTTTTGGACGAGAAACTCGGTCGTGTGTACGAGGCTTGACAGTGTAAATTTGCTGTCCCCTCAAAATTACTCAAAACACAGCCATTGTTCAATATATTTTTATTGAGAAAGATATATAGGCATCTCAATCAAATGAAGTACATTGGAACAGAGAGGGGTACACTGGGCGAACGTGTGAAAATAATCACTCATGAGTATAGTAGAGACATTAAGAGTGACCCAGCATACCAAATTAAAATAACAATATAAAAAGCATAAAAAGAGAAACAAAAGGGGGGAGGAAGAGAGAAGTGCAAGAGAGGGAGGTGGGATGGGGGGGAGGGAGAAGAAGGAAGGGGGTTGGCACACATGGCAGCAAAAATTAATATTTGGCATGTGCTAACAGTGAATTTAAACCTTATATAGAAATAAAATCCACAGCATTTAAATAAATAAGAGTGAGACATCAAGGACCTGGGTTGTTCAGGGGGGTGAAGAAATTATGTCCTTATAACATTGGGTAGATAGGAAGGAGGACCACGGGGCCCAGGTTAAAGTAAATTGTTTGGTAGTATCTCTCGCAATGTGGGTGAGTTCTTCCATGAGGTTAACGTCAGAGACTCTTTGCAGCCAACACTTAGTGGACGGAGATGTAGATTGACCCCAAAGCACAGGAATGATAGCCTTAGCCGTGTTAAGAAGGTGTGGAATCAGCGAGCGTTTATATCTACCTATTGACATTGAGGTAGCATGGAAGAGCACTGTCCAGGGGTCCAAAGGTAACTTGATCTCAGTGATCTGGCGAATAAGGTCTATTACCGCGGACCAGTAAGGGCGAATGATCGGGCAGAACCACCAGATGTGAGCATGGGTGGCCTCCTGTCCGCAATTTCTCCAACATAGCGGGGAGTTGGAAGGGAACATGCGGAAAACACAGCCATTAATTGTCTAAACCACTGGTAACAAAAGTGAGTACACCCCTAAGTGAAAATGTCCAAATTGGGCTCAATTAGCCATTTTCCCTCCCCAGTGTCATGTGACTCGTTAGTGTTACAAGGTGTGAATGGGGAGCAGGTGTGTTAAATTTGGTGTTATCGCTCTCACTTTCTCATACTGATCACTGGAAGTTCAACATGGCACCTCATGGCAAAGAACTCTCTGAGGATCTGAAAAAAATAATTGTTACTCTACATAAAGATGGCCTAGGCTATAAGAAGATTGCCAAGACCCTGAAACTGAGCTGCAGCATGGTGGAAGACCATACAGCTGTTTAACAGGACAGTTTCCGCTCAGAACAGGCTTTGCCATGGTCGACCAAAGAAGATGAGTGCACGTGCTCAGCGTCATATCCAGAGGTTGTCTTTGGGAAATAGACATATTAGTGCTGCCAGCATTGCTGCAGAGGTTGAAGGGGTGGGGGGTCAGCCTGTCAGTGCTCAGACCATACGCTGCATGCTGCATCAAATTGGTATGCATGGCTGTCGTCCCAAAAGGAAGCCTCTTCTAAAGATGGTGCACAAGAAAACTTGCAAACAGTTTTCTGAAGACAAGCAGACTAAGGACATGGATTACTGGAACCATGTCCTGTGTTCTGATGAGACAAAGATAAACTTATTTGGTTCAGATGGTGTCAAGCATGTGTGGCGCCAACCAGGTGAGGAGTAGAAAGACAAGTGTGTCTTGCCTAAGTCAAGCATGGTGGTGGGAGTATCATGGTCTGGGGCTGCATGAGTGCTGCCAGCACTGGGGAGCTCCAGTTCATTAAGGGAGCCATGAATGCCAACATGTACTGTGACATACTGAAGCAGAGCATGATCCCCTCCCTTCGGAGACTGGGGCACAGGGCAGTATTCCAACATGATAACAACCCCAAACACACCTCCAAGATGACCACTGCCTTGCTAAAGAAGCTGAGGGTAAAGGCGATTGACTGGCCAAGCATGTATCCAGACCTAAACCCTAGTGAGCATCTGTGGGGCATCCTCAAACGGAAGGTGGGGGAGCGCAAGGTCTCTAACATCCACCAGCTCCGTGATGTCATCATGGAGGAGTGGAAGAGGACTCCAGTGGCAACCTGTGAATCTCTGATGAACTCCATGCCCAAGAGGGTTAAGGCAGTGCTGGAAAATAATGGTGGCCACACAAAATATTGACACTTTGGGCCCAAATTGGACATTTTCACTTAGGGGTGTACTCACCATTTTCACTTAGGGGTGTACTCACTATTGTTGTCAGCGGTTTAGACATTAATGGCTGCGTGTTGAGTAGTGATGAGCCGAACACCCCCGGGTTCGGTTCGCACCAGAACCCGCGAACGGACCGAAAGTTCGAACGAACATTAGAACCCTATTAAATACAATGGATGCGAACGTTCGAATTCTAAAGTGCTAATTATAACAACTATTATGCATGTTATTGTCCTAAAAAGGGTTTGGGAACCCGGGTTCTGCACCAGGGGACATGTATCAATGCAAAAAGAAGTTTTAAAAACGGTCGTTTTTCGGGAGCAGTCATTTTAATGATGCATAAAGTGAAAAAAAAAAAGTCAAATATTCCTTTAAATATCGTACCTGGGGGGTGTCTAAAGTATGCCTGTGAAGTGCCACGTGTTTCCCGTGTTTAGAACTGTCCCTGCACAAAATGACACTTCTAAAGGAAAAAAAAGCCATTTAAAACTGCTTGCGGCTTTAATGTAATGTCTGGTCCCGGTAATATGGATGAAATTCTTTAAGAAAAATGGCATAGCTACCCCATGACCCCCCCCCTACCCCAGCCCATTACCAGCCCCTTAGGGTCTTGTATGGATATTAAGGGGAACCCCGCACATAAAATAAAAAAGGCCCTATATACTCTGAACAGCCCTATACAGGCGGTGCATACAAGACAGGGACTGTAGGTTTGTTCTTATGTAGAGTCTGTTTGTAATTTTGAACAGGTACATTGTTGAAGTGTAGCTCCAGACCAAAAATCTATTTTTAAACTTTTTGGAAAACATAGGTAAGGGTTATCACCCCTGTAACATTTGTTTTGCTGTCTGTGCCCCTGTTCAGAACATTTCACCTCACTTTCCGTCCCAATGACAACTGTTTTTGAAATGTGGTGTTTTTCTTGAAACAAGGATTGCTGATAAAGCATCAGTACAGAGGAGACACCTTTCTCCCATATTTATTCTTACAGGAGAGAATTTTCCTTCCTAGTGGTAGATTTCCTCTCACTTCCTGTTGTCTTCTTGCGTTTGCAAGTAGGAGTCGTTTGTAAGTTGGATGTTTGAAAGTAGGGACCTGCCGTATATACTCTGCAGAAATAGGCCCCTTAGTTGTTGGTGTTGGCACAACACTGTAAGCACTCACAGTTACTCTTGGTTGGTGCTGGAACGCCCTGCTGTCAACTATTATATCAGGAATTTTAATTACATATAATTGTTGAACAGTGGTAGTAAAAATTGGGCCTTTGATGGTGGTGCTGGTGCCACAACACTGTAAGCCCTGACAGTTACTCTTGGTGGGTGCAGCAATGGGCCCTGCTGTGAATTATTAGATCAAGAATTGTAATTACATGCCCCTGTTGAACAGGGGCTGAAAAATTGGGCCTTAGGCACTGGTGGCACAACACTGCAACCCCTCACAGATACTGTACTTGGAGCACAGCAATGAGCCCTGTTGCAAAGTATTGCTTCAAAAATTGTAATGACACGCCCCTGTTAAACAGGGGCTGAAAAATTGGGCCTTAGGCACTGGTGGCACAACACTGCAACTCCTCACAGATACTGTACTTGGAGCACACCAATGAGCCCTGTTGCAAAGTATTGCTTCAAAAATTGTAATGACACGCCCCTGTTAAACAGGGGCTGAAAAATTGGGCCTTAGGCACTGGTGGCACAACACTGCAACTCCTCACAGATACTGTACTTGGAGCACAGCAATGAGCCCTGTTGCAAAGTATTGCTTCAAAAATTGTAATTACACGCCCCTGTTAAACAGGGGCTGAAAAATTGGGCGTTAGGCACTGGTGGCGGCACCCATAAACAAAAATGATCTTACAAGCTATCATCATCAATCGTATCATTGAGGACTCGGAGGAGGAGGATAGCCAGTCAACATAACAGCACAGGCACTCAGCATCAGCATCAGTCTTGAAGGGATGTGACATGTTAAAATCAATTAGTCTGTTATATCAGCATCAGGTGTGTGGTAGCTGGTGGTGATCCAAGACTGGTTCATCTTGATGAAAGTCAGTCGATCAACCGAGTCGGTGGACAGGCGCACCCTGTGATCCGTGACAAATCCTCCAGCAGCACTGAATGTGCGTTCCGAAAGAACGCTGGATGCAGGACAGGCCAGTAGCTCAATTGCATACTGTGCAAGCTCTGGCCAGTGATCCATCCTCAAGACCCAGTAAGCCAGAGGATTTTCGGTGGGGAAGGTGTCCAAGTCTGACCTTGCCCCTAGATATTCCTGCACCATGTTTATCAGACGCTGGCGATGGTTGCTGGAACCGATCATACTTTGGGGCTGCGGACTAAAGAATTGTCTGAACGCATCGGTCAGACGGCCACCTTCCCCACCGCTCCTTCTTTGACTGGCCGAAGCCTCAGCAACTCGTTGTCCAGGACCAGGAGTTTGCAACCTCCCAGTCTCTGGGAACGCGTTGCACAGACCTTTCTGCAAGGCCTCCCGGAGTTGTCTCATCCTCTGCTCCCTCTGCGACGGTAACATAAGGTCCGCAACCTTACCCTTGTACCGTGGATCAAGGAGAGTGGCCAGCCAGTAATGGTCCCTCTCCTTGATCCGAAGAATACGAGGATCCTTCCGCAGACTTTGCAGGATCAGGGAGGCCATGCAGCGTAGGTTTGCTGAGGCATTCGCTCCGGAGTCCTCTGGGTCACTAAGGACGACATGATCCGCAGCCACCTCCTCCCAGCCACGTACAAGTCCACTGGTTTCTTGGGACTGTAAATCATCCCTAAAAGACTGCTGCTGATGATGCTGAGTGCCAGCCTCCACCTCCATGCTGACACAATCCTCCTCCTCCTCCTCCTCCTCCTCCTCCTCCTCTTCCTGTGCGATGGGTGGGACAGAAGGAACACTGTCTGGGTAAAGGGGGCCTTGAGAGGCAAGGAAGTCCTCCTCTTCCTGCCTCTGTTCTGCCTCAAGTGCCCTGTCCATTATTCCACGCAGCGTGTGCTCCAACAGGTGGACAAGAGGTACAGTGTCACTGATGCATGCACTGTCACTGCTCACCATCCTCGTGGCCTCCTCAAATGGTGCCAGGACAGTGCATGCATCCCTGATCATGCCCCACTGGCGTGGAGAAAAAAAACCAAGCTCCCCTGACCCTGTCCTGGTGCCGTAGTCGCACAGGTACTCATTGATGGCCCTCTGCTGCGTGTGCAGCCGCTGCAGCATGGCCAACGTTGAGTTCCACCTGGTGGGCATGTCACATATAAGGCGGTTCTTGGGCAGGTTCAACTCCTTTTGCAGCTCAGCCAGGCGAGCACTGGCATTATAAGATCTGCGGAAATGCACACAGACTTTCCTGGCCTGCCTCAGGACATCCTGTAAGCCCGGGTACCTGCCCAAGAAGCGCTGCACCACCAGGTTAAGGACGTGAGCCACACAGGGCACATGGGTCAGTTGTCCCTGTCGGAGGGCGGAGAGGAGGTTGGTGCCATTGTCGCAAACCACCATTCCTGGCTTAAGCTGGCGTGGCGTCAACCACCTCTCGGCCTGGCCCTGCAGAGCAGACAGGACCTCTGCCCCAGTGTGGCTTCTGTCCCCCAAACACACCAGCGCAAGCACGGCATGGCATCTTTTTGCCTGCGTACTTGCGTAGCCCCGTGAACGGCTACGGAGCACCGCTGGTTCATAGGACAAACCACAGGAAGAGGCCATGGAGGAAGAAGAAGAGGAGGGGGTGGAGGAGAGAGGTGTGTCACAACCAGTAGTAGCATTTTGGAGGCGTGGCGGTGGGACAACCTCCAACACTACTGCACCTTGTCCTGAATCCTTCCCAGCTGCCAAAAGAGTGACCCAATGGGCCGTGAAAGAAAGGTAACGTCCCTGTCCATGCCTGCTGGACCATGAGTCAGCGGTAATATGCACCTTACCGCTGACCGCCCTGTCCAGCGAGGCCAAGACATTGCCTTCCACATGCCGGTAGAGAGCCGGAATAGCCTTCCGTGAGAAAAAGTGGCGTTTGGGAACCTGCCACTGAGGAACTGCACATTGCACAAACTCACGGAAGGGGGCCGAGTCTACCAACTAAAAAGGCAGCAGTTGAAGCGCTAGCAATTTAGCCAAGCTAGCATTCAACCGCTGGGCATGTGGATGGCTGGGAGTGAACTTCTTTCGACGGTCCAGCAGCTGGGGCAGGGAAATTTGCCTGCTAGAATCGGACGTCGGTGTACTGCTAGCAGAGTGGGCGCAAGTACTTGGCTGTGACACACCTAATTCTACACCTTCATTCCTCTCAGTGCATGTTTCAGAGAGGACTGAAGTTATAGTGGGGTTGGAGATCCCAGCTGATGCGGTGCAAGGAGAGGTCCGCTTTGTTCTTTGGTGTGGGTCTTTGAGGTAGGCTTGCCAACGAGCTGCATGGCAGGTCAACATATGTCTGGTCAGGCATGTGGTACCCAAGCGGCTGATGTTTTGGCCACGCGATATACGCTTGAGACATATGTTGCAAACAGCAGCTGTGCGATCTGATGCACTAGCCTCAAAAAAGGCCCACACCAAAGAACTTTTTGAATGACGGGCAGAGGCAGCGCCCTGCACAGGCGGAGCTCTGCGGTGTGATTCCGTCGGTGTACTGCCCTTACGCTGGCCACCAAAGGGCATCCTGCCTCGTTGGAGATGTGCCTCCTCCTCATCCTCCTCCTCCTCCTCTCTCCTATTAGGCACCCACGTGGAGTCAGTGACCTCATCATCCCCTCCCTCCTCATCACTGGAGCCAATCTGGCAGTATGCTGCAGCTGCTGGAACATGACTGCCAGATTGGTGTCCTTCTTGAGCATCCCCTCTGTCTGCTCTCACGCTACTGCCTTCCTCTAGCTGGGTTTCATCATCAGACCCTTCGAAACGCTGGGCATCCTCCTGGAGCATGTACCCAACACTGTGCTGAAACAGTTCGGGGGACTCCTCAGGAGGAGGACATGGTGGGTCTAGGGAAGGAGTGACTGATGATTTGTCTGACATTGATACCAGGGAAGACGACGCTTTGGCAGCTGCTTTTCCAGTACCCTGAGCCTGGGTGAGAGAGGATGAGGAGGAGGAGGAGGGCTTGGTCATCCACTCTACCAAGTCTTCGGCATGATGTGGCTCAACATGTCCAGCTGCCGAAAAGAAGGACAAGCGTGTCCCATGGCCATGTGCTGATGACAATGCACCGCGTCCACGACCAGCACTGTTGCCCCCAGACACAGAGCCTGCTTGCCCTCTTTTATTGCCTCCTGACTGTCTGCCTCTCCTTGTTTGCCTTCCAGACATTCTAATAGATGGCCTGCAGGGAGATGGGAAAAAAGCAATAAGGGCTACCTTCAGGTGTCCTTCTCTGTCCCTTGAAACAAGGACTTTCACAGTGAAAGAAACTGACACTCTCCCTACCTACAGTTTTCTGTCCCTAGAAAAAATGTTTTTTTTAATCACAATATAGCACAAGGACAATTCACTCACTGTCCTTACAGGTCCCTGGAAACAAGGACTTGCAGAGTGAAAGAAAAAAAACACTCTCCCTACCTACAGTTTTCTGTCCCTAGAAAAAATGTTTTTTTTAATCACAATATAGCACAAGGACAATTCACTCACTGTCCTTCCAGGTCCCTGGAAACAAGGACTTGCAGAGTGAAAGAAAAAAAACACTCTCCCTACCTACAGTTTTCTGTCCCTAGAAAAAATGTTTTTTTTAATCACAATATAGCACAAGGACAATTCACTCACTGTCCTTACAGGTCCCTGGAAACAAGGACTTGCAGAGTGAAATAAACTGACACTCTCCCTACCTACAGTTTTCTGTCCCTAGAATAAATGTTTTTTTTAATCACAATATAGCACAAGGACAATTCAGTCACTGTCCTTCCAGGTCCCTGGAAACAAGGACTTGCAGAGTGAAATAAACTGACACTCTCCCTACCTACAGTTTTCTGTCCCTAGAATAAATGTTTTTTTTAAGCACAATATAGCACAAGGACAATTCACTCACTGTCCTTACAGGTCCCTGGAAACAAGGACTTGCAGAGTGAAAGAAAAAAACACTCTCCCTACCTACAGTTTTCTGTCCCTAGAAAAAATGTTTTTTTTAATCACAATATAACACAAGGACAATTCACTCACTGTCCTTCCAGGTCCCTGGAAACAAGGACTTGCAGAGTGAAATAAACTGACACTCTCCCTACCTACAGTTTTCTGTCCCTAGAATAAATGTTTTTTTTAAGCACAATATAGCACAAGGACAATTCACTCACTGTCCTTACAGGTCCCTGGAAACAAGGACTTGCAGAGTGAAAGAAAAAAAACACTCTCCCTACCTACAGTTTTCTGTCCCTAGAAAAAATGTTTTTTTTAATCACAATATAGCACAAGGACAATTCACTCACTGTCCTTACAGGTCCCTGGAAACAAGGACTTGCAGAGTGAAATAAACTGACACTCTCCCTACCTACAGTTTTCTGTCCCTAGAATAAATGTTTTTTTTAATCACAATATAGCACAAGGACAATTCAGTCACTGTCCTTCCAGGTCCCTGGAAACAAGGACTTGCAGAGTGAAATAAACTGACACTCTCCCTACCTACAGTTTTCTGTCCCTAGAATAAATGTTTTTTTTAAGCACAATATAGCACAAGGACAATTCACTCACTGTCCTTACAGGTCCCTGGAAACAAGGACTTGCAGAGTGAAAGAAAAAAAACACTCTCCCTACCTACAGTTTTCTGTCCCTAGAAAAAATGTTTTTTTTAAGCACAATATAGCACAAGGACAATTCACTCACTGTCCTTACAGGTCCCTGGAAACAAGGACTTGCAGAGTGAAATAAACTGACACTCTCCCTACCTACAGTTTTCTGTCCCTAGAATAAATGTTTTTTTTAAGCACAATATAGCACAAGGACAATTCACTCACTGTCCTTACAGGTCCCTGGAAACAAGGACTTGCAGAGTGAAAGAAAAAAAACACTCTCCCTACCTACAGTTTTCTGTCCCTAGAAAAAATGTTTTTTTTAATCACAATATAGCACAAGGACAATTCACTCACTGTCCTTACAGGTCCCTGGAAACAAGGACTTGCAGAGTGAAATAAACTGACACTCTCCCTACCTACAGTTTTCTGTCCCTAGAATAAATGTTTTTTTTAATCACAATATAGCACAAGGACAATTCAGTCACTGTCCTTCCAGGTCCCTGGAAACAAGGACTTGCAGAGTGAAATAAACTGACACTCTCCCTACCTACAGTTTTCTGTCCCTAGAATAAATGTTTTTTTTAAGCACAATATAGCACAAGGACAATTCACTCACTGTCCTTACAGGTCCCTGGAAACAAGGACTTGCAGAGTGAAAGAAAAAAAACACTCTCCCTACCTACAGTTTTCTGTCCCTAGAAAAAATGTTTTTTTTAATCACAATATAACACAAGGACAATTCACTCACTGTCCTTCCAGGTCCCTGGAAACAAGGACTTGCAGAGTGAAATAAACTGACACTCTCCCTACCTACAGTTTTCTGTCCCTAGAATAAATGTTTTTTTTAAGCACAATATAGCACAAGGACAATTCACTCACTGTCCTTACAGGTCCCTGGAAACAAGGACTTGCAGAGTGAAAGAAAAAAAACACTCTCCCTACCTACAGTTTTCTGTCCCTAGAAAAAATGTTTTTTTTAATCACAATATAGCACAAGGACAATTCACTCACTGTCCTTACAGGTCCCTGGAAACAAGGACTTGCAGAGTGAAATAAACTGACACTCTCCCTACCTACAGTTTTCTGTCCCTAGAATAAATGTTTTTTTTAATCACAATATAGCACAAGGACAATTCAGTCACTGTCCTTCCAGGTCCCTGGAAACAAGGACTTGCAGAGTGAAATAAACTGACACTCTCCCTACCTACAGTTTTCTGTCCCTTGAATAAATGTTTTTTTTAAGCACAATATAGCACAAGGACAATTCACTCACTGTCCTTACAGGTCCCTGGAAACAAGGACTTGCAGAGTGAAAGAAAAAAAACACTCTCCCTACCTACAGTTTTCTGTCCCTAGAAAAAATGTTTTTTTTAAGCACAATATAGCACAAGGACAATTCACTCACTGTCCTTACAGGTCCCTGGAAACAAGGACTTGCAGAGTGAAAGAAAAAAAACACTCTCCCTACCTACAGTTTTCTGTCCCTAGAAAAAATGTTTTTTTTAATCACAATATAGCACAAGGACAATTCACTCACTGTCCTTACAGGTCCCTGGAAACAAGGACTTGCAGAGTGAAAGAAACTGACACTGTCCCTACCTACAGTTTTCTGTCCCTAGAATAAATGTTTTTTTTAAGCACAATATAGCACAAGGAGAATTCACTCACTGTCCTTCCAGGTCCCTGGAAACAAGGACTTGCAGAGTGAAATAAACTGACACTCTCCCTACCTACAGTTTTCTGTCCCTAGAATAAATGTTTTTTTTAAGCACAATATAGCACAAGGACAATTCACTCACTGTCCTTACAGGTCCCTGGAAACAAGGACTTGCAGAGTGAAAGAAACTGACACTGTCCCTACCTACAGTTTTCTGTCCCTAGAATAAATGTTTTTTTTAAGCACAATATAGCACAAGGAGAATTCACTCACTGTCCTTCCAGGTCCCTGGAAACAAGGACTTGCAGAGTGAAATAAACTGACACTCTCCCTACCTACAGTTTTCTGTCCCTAGAATAAATGTTTTTTTTAAGCACAATATAGCACAAGGACAATTCACTCACTGTCCTTACAGGTCCCTGGAAACAAGGACTTGCAGAGTGAAAGAAACTGACACTCTCCCTACCTACAGTTTTCTGTCCCTAGAATAAATGTTTTTTTAAGCACAATATAGCACAAGGACAATTCACTCACTGTCCTTCCAGGTCCCTGGAAACAAGGACTTGCAGAGTGAAAGAAACTGACACTGTCCCTACCTACAGTTTTCTGTCCCTAGAATAAATGTTTTTTTTAAGCACACTATAGCACAAGCACAAAACACACTGACACTCTCCCTACCTATCCTTCTCTTTCCCTAAACTAAAGGAATCCAGGTTAAGCAAGAAAGAAATAACAGTCACTGTCCCTGCCTATGCTGCTCTATCCCTGCTCCGGAACACACTACACTAGGCCGCCGTGCTGGCGGCCTTTTATAGTGTGGGGCGTGTACTAAACACCCTCAGCAATAATTGGCCACAGGCATCCTGCCTGTGGCCAATCATTGCTCTCCTCGCTGCCGGCGCTGTGATTGGCCAAGCATGCGGGGTCACAGTGCATGCTTGGCCAATCACAGCGCCTGGATGACACTGCGATGGCGTAGTGCATTGTGGGCCGTTCGCGTCACTCGAATTTGGCGCGAACGGCCCAAATCGTTCGATCTTCGTCGAACGATCGAACAGCCGATGTTCGAGTCGAACGTATGTTCGACTCGAACACGAAGCTCATCCCTAGTGTTGAGTTATTTTGAGGGGACAGCAAATTCACACTGTTATACAAGCTGTTACATAGTTACATAGTAAGTGAGGTTGAAAAAAGACACAAGTCCATCAAGTCCAACCTATGCTGTACACTCACTACTTTACATTGTAGCAAAAGTGACATTTCTTCAGTGTTGTCACATGAAAAGATATTATAAAATATTTACAAAAAATGTGAGGGGTGTACTCACTTTTGTGAGATACTGTATATTAGTTCCTGGCGTTGACAGGAATACTTATGCTGTTCCCTTTTCATCTGATGGGCTGGCCACAAACTATATAGCCGCGTACACACGATAGGTTTTACCGATGAAAATAGTCCTAAGGACTGTTTTCATCGGACAAACCGATCGTGTATTGGCCCCATCAGTCTTTTTTCCATCAGTGTTTAAAAATAGAACATGTTTTAATTTCATCCGATGGTTAAAAAACCGATAGCAAATTACTATCGTCTGTGGGGAACTCCATCGGATAAAAAACCCACGCATGCTCAGAATCAAGTCGACGCATGCTCAGAAGCATTGAACTTCATTTTTTTCGGCTCATCGGAGTGTTTTACGTCACCGCGTTTGAAACGGTCGGTTTTTTGACTGATGGTGTGTGGGCAAGACTGATGGAAGACAGTTTCATCAGATTTCCGATGGAAAAAACCATCGGATTAGAATCCATAGGATATCCGATCGTTTGTACAGGGTTTATGACTTTTCTTTAGCAATGCAGCCAGTTGGAGTTGAAAGTGTGTTCAGTTGCATAGCTAAAAGTTTTAAAGTTGAAGTTTAGCTTAAAAAAATTCTCCCTACAACTTAATCAGTGGAAGAACTTTTCTCAATGGAGGAAGTGGAAGGAAGGAGCGTGTCCCTGTTGGACCATGTCTACTGCTGTTCTGTGCTAATATGCTGTGCAAAAATTACAAATGAAAATAGCTATCATTTAAATTTCATACAGATAAACACAGTGCTTAAAAATATACATATATCCAAAAAAGGTGCTAGTGCTAAACAATAAATAAAACAAAGTGTTAAAAGTCCACTTATGCCCTGTATACACGATCGGAATTCCGATGGGCTAAAATCCGATGGAATTTTTCGTTGGAATTCCGTTCAAAGCTGTCTTGCATACACACCATCAGACCAAATTCCAACCGTCCAAAATGCGGTGACGTACAGCATGTACGACGTCACTATAAAGGGGAAGTTCAAATCCAACGGCGCCACCCTTTGGGCTGCTTTTACTGATTTTGTGTTACCGCGTGTTAGTAAAAGTTTGGTGTTAGCCGTTTCGCGCTTAAAATAAATATTAAGATATTTTGGAGACCTGGCTTTAAAATAAAATACAAAGATTCATGAGATCACAAGAAACAAAGAAATAAGTTCGTCAGAACTCGGTGTGAATATCTGCAGCGAAAAATAAAATTTGTTCTAACATTAGAAAGAAGAAAAGAATGCGCTACATTTAACGATGCATTAATTTGCAGCATGACGAATGTGCTATCTCCATTCCGAACGCTAGTTTTACCAGAAAGAGCGCTCCCGTCTCCTAATTTAGTCTGAGCATGCGTGGATTTTTCTCCGATGGAGTTCCACACAGTCGATCGGAATTTCCTATCGTTTTTTTTTACCATTGGAAAAATTTAAAACATGTTCTATTTTTTTACACCGATGAAAAAAAGTCAGATGGGGCCCACACACGATCGGAATTTCCAATGAAACAAGTTCATCGTACTTGTTTCATCGGAAATTCCGATCGTGTGTACAGGGTGTGATGGTGAGACCCTGTACATCCTTAAAGAGTGTTGGTTTACACCAGATTTGGTAAAGAAAGACATGCTGATTGAACAGCTGTGTCTTGGGCTATTTAGTTCTGACATGACTATGGATCAGGGCTCCACCCAACAGACAGGAAGTCTGTGTATGGGAGTCAGATGGACTCCCATCCCTTGGAGAGGAGTCAGGCGCCGCATGGGTGCAGCCAGAGTATGCATTTCTGCAGGAGGCAGATGTCATTGGTGAAGTAAGCAACCAGCTGCTGACCGGGAGTAAGCGAGGAGTGAGCTTATCTCTTGGAAACTCTTTGGGTCTAAGGAGCAGACCTAAGGCCTAGGCTAAAGGCCTGAAACAGCCGGATAGCAAGAAGGTAAAGCTAGGAGGCTAAACTGTTAAGTATGCAAGATACAGGAATGGTGGAACCCCCCTGTGAATGCTACAGATGTATTTGTGAACTTTTGTGCTTTTAAATAAAAATGGGCTACCATGCCCTTAAACAGAGTTCCTGACTGGCCGAAATCACTGGAAAAACGCATCCACCACGAGAGCTAACAACCCCTAATCTTACATAGGCATAAAAAGTGCTTCTATAGAAGAAAAAAGGGATGCTTCAACAAAATCTTGCTGCTTCTTACCTAGTGCAAACTGCTTGTGCTGTGTACCCATCGTAATTGTGCTCCAATATACACCATAGCCACACCACTGGCGCCCCCATATGAAATGTCACTCACTACATGTAGTTGACCAACTAAGCTTACACCTAGAATATTCAAAGGGTACTTCTAGTTCTGGTAAAGATGGGCCCAACACCCCCCGGTTCGGTTCGCGTCAGAATGGGACCCGAACGTGAAAAATCAAAAGTCCCCATTTTGAAGGCTTATATTCAAGTTATTGGCCATAAAGAGGTATAGGGGCCTGGGTACTGCCCTGGGGGACATGTACCAATGCAAAAAACACTTTTAAAAAAGATTGTTTTTAAAGGAGCAGTGATTTTTTTGATGCTTAAAGTGAAACAATAAAAATAAAAAAATATTTTAATATAGTGCCTGGGGGGTTCCCTAATGCCGCATACACATGATCGGAAATTCCGACAAGAAAACCGTGGATTTTTTTCCGACGGAATATCAGCTCAAACTTGTGTTGCATACACACCGTCACACAAATCTTGTCTGAAATTCCAAACGTCAAGAACGCGGTGACGTACAAGACGTACAAGACGTACGACGAGCTGAGATCAATGAAGTTCAATAGGCAGTTCGGCTCTTTGGCTTGATTCTAAACATGCGTGTTTTTTTGCGCGTCGGAATTGCATACAGACGATCGGAATTTCCGACAAGAACTTTTTCCGTCGGAAAAATAGAGAACCTGCTCTCAATCTTTTGTTGGCATAAATTCCGACAGAAAAAGTCAGATGGAGCCTACACACGGTCGGAATTTCCGACCAAAAGCTTCAATCGTAATTTTCTAGTCGGAATTTCCGATCGTGTGTACGCGGCATTAGTCTGCCTGTAAAGTGGCGCATCTGTACCGTGTATAGAACCTGCTGCAGCAAAACTGACATTTATAAAGAAAAAAAAATTACATTTAAATTGATTTTCCCTGCAAGCTTTCTTTATTTTGTAAACAACAGCTTGGGGAGCCAGTCTGTATGATGAGGCCACAATTTAGTGCACTCAGAACAAGATTAGAGATTTTTTGGATATGTTCTGATGTCTCTTTGGCAGACTTTGGATGGAAATAACACATTTTTGCACCACAGTTAGCAAGCCTTATATGAAGAAGCCAAATTATAGTATACTTAGCTTGTGCTGTGTACCCAACGTAATTGTGCTCCAATATACACCACAGCCACACCACTGGTGCCCCCATTTGAAATGTCACTCACTATATGTAGTTGACCAACTAAGCTTACACCTAGAATGTTCAAACAGAGCATTTTTCGCGATGTGAAAAATGGGCATTAAAAATTTGGAACATGCACTATTTTTTCTCGTCGTTTTTCACGTCGTAGTTTTTCTCGTTGTTAAAAACGGTCGTGTGTAGGCTTGAAAAAACGACGTGAAAAAAATGCGCATGCTCAGAAGCAAGTTATGAGACGGGAGCGCTCTTTCTGGTAAAACTAGCGTTCATAATGGAGATAGCACATTTGTCACGCTGTAACGGACTGAAGAGCACAAGGCTGAAAAGCGCGAATCGTCTCTCACCAAACTTTACTAACACGAGGATCAGCAAAAGCAGCCCAAAGGGTGGCGCCATCAGAATGGAACATCCCCTTTATAGTGCCGTCGTACGTGTTGTCGAACGTGTTGTACGTCACCACGCTTTGCTCGAGCATTTTTTTGCACGATCGTGTGTAGGCAAGGCAGGCTTGAGAAGAATCACGTCGAGAAAAACATTGTTTTTACAATGACATTAAAAACGGTCGTGTGTACGTGGCATTATATGTAGAAGCCAAATTATAGTATACTCAGGCCAAGACTAATGCCGCATACACACGACCGTTTTTCATGGCGTGAAAAATGCTATATTTTAAATTGGTCATTAAAAACGATCGTGTGTAGGTTCCAGAGCATTTTTAACGATGTGAATGGCCTAAAAAAATCTAGAACCTGCTCTATTTTTTCACGTAGTTTTTCACGTCGTTCTTTTTAACGTCGTGAAAAACGGTAGTGTGTATGCTTTTACGAGGGGGAAAAAAAATGCGCATGCTCAGAATCAAGTATGAGACGGGAGCGCTCCTTCTGGTACAACTAACGTTCGTAATGGAGATAGCACATTCGTCACGCTGTAACGGACTGAAGAGCATGAGGCTGAAAAGCGCGAATCGGCTCTCACCAAACTTTACTAATACGAGGATCAGCAAAAGCAGCCCAAAAGGTGGCGCCATCCGAATAGAACTTCCCCTTTATAGTGCCGTCGTACGTGTTGTACGTCACCATGCTTTGCTCGAGCATTTTTTTTCATGGTAGTGTGTAGGCAAGGCAGGCTTAAGGGGAAACACGAAAAATCACATCGAGAAAAACTTTGTTTTTTTCAATGACATTAAAAACGGCCGTGTGTACGCGGCATAATAGATTTTTTTAGATAAAGTCTGGTGTCTCTTTCGCAGACTTTGATTAAAAGTACCAGGTGTGGAAAAAATTGGGCTTTGGGTGTTGGTGGTGTCTTTACACCGTGACCCTATAGAAGTACTCTTGATGAAAGCAAGAATTGGCCTTGCTGTAAAAAAATAATTAATTTGACGTCCCTGTCACTCAGTTGCGGAAATATTTATCTTTGGGTGTTGGTGGTGTCCTCCAGACATGATGCTTGCCATTCAGGCCAAAGAATTCAATCTTTATTTCATCAAACCAGGGAATTTTGTTTCTCATGCTCTGAGAGTCCTTCAGGTACCTTTTGGCAAACTCCAGGTGGGCTGCCATGTGCCTTTCACTGAGGAGTTGCTTCTGTCTGGCCACTCTACCATATAGGCCTAATTGGTGGAGTGCTGCAGAGATGGTTGTTCTTCTGGAAGGTTCTCCTCTCTCCACAGAAAAGCTGGAGCTCTGTCAGAGTGACCATCGGGTTCTTGGTCACCTCCCTCACAAAGGCCCTTCTCCCCGATCGCTTAGTTTGGCAGTGTCCTGCTCTAGGAAGAGTCCTGGTGTTTCCAAACTTCTTCCATTTATGGATGATGGAGGCCACTTGTGCTCATTGGGACCTTCAATGCTGCAGAAATGTTTCGGTACCCTTCCCCAGATCTGTGCCTTTATGCAATCTTGTCTCTGACTATTCCTTGGACTTCATGGCGTGGTTTGTACTCTGACATGCACTGTTAACTGTGGGACCTTATATAGATAGGTGTCTGTCTTTCCAAATCATGTCCAACCAACTGAATTGACCACAGGTGGACTCCAATCAAGTTGTAGAAACATCTCAGGCCAGGTTCACACTGGTACGACACGACAGTCGTACCACTTTGGATCCGACTTTGCCCTGTGACTTGCAGTTTGACATCCGTCTGACTTCAATGAACAGGGATCTGACTTTGATCCCTGACAAAACCAGGCACTGTCTGGTATGAATGTTTAGGGGGAACTCCATGCCAAATTTAAAAAAAAAACGACATGGGTTCCCCCTCCAAGAGCATACCAGGCCCTTCGTTCTGGTATGGATTTTAGTGGAACCCCCACGTCGAAAAAAATGGCGTGGGGGTCCCCCCAAAATCCATACCAGACCCTTATTCGAGCACACAGCCTGGCAGGTCAGGAAAGGGGGTGGGGACAAGCAAGTGCCCCCCCTCCTGAACTGTACCAGGCTACATGCCCTCAACATGGGGGGGTGGGTGCCCTCAACATGGGGGGGTGGGTGCCCCCCCCCACACCAAAGCACCTTGTCCCCATATTGATGAGGACAAGGGCCTCTTCCTGACAACCCTGGCCGTTAGTTGTTGGGGTCTGCGGGCGGCTCATTGGAATCTGGGAGCCCCCTTTGACAAGGGGGCCCCCATATCCCGGCCACCTGCCCTATGTGAATGAGTATGGGGTACATTGTAACCCTACCCATTCACCTTAAAAAAAGTGTCAAAAATAAAACACAGTACAAAGGTTTTTAAAGTAATTTATTAAGCAGCTCCGGCTTCTCTTCCGACTTCTCCTCCCCTCTCCGGCTCTTCAGCCTCTTCCGCTGATGTCTTCTCCCTTCTCCGTTTCTTTTCCCTCTCCACTTTCTCTTCGGTTCTTCTCCCTCTGTCGGCTGTCTTCTGCCGGGTCTCCTCTGCTGTCTTCACGCTCTTTTGCTCGCTCTTATGCCCAGTCTTCTCCGCTGTCTTCTCCCTCTATTCTTCTTCTGATGTTGACTCAACGCTTTCTCCCGCTCTAATGTCGGGTGCGTGGTGTGCCACTACTTATATTGGCATGGGGCAGGGGCACCGCGTGACGCTGGGGCTGCTTAATAAATGACTTTAAAGACCTTTGTACTGTGTTTTATTTTTGACATTTTTTTAGGTGAATGGGTAGGGGTACAATGTACCTCATACTCATTTACATAGGGTGGGGGGCTGGGATCCCTTGTTAAAGGTGCAGGAACTCCCCTTTTCTGAGTCACGTGTTTTCTCCGCCCCTACCCACCTCCGAGCACCGTCCCTTTTTCCATCCCCTACCCATCTCCCAGTACCGCCCCTTTTAGATAATACAGAACCAAGTATCATTTTGTGGTGCTAAGTAATTTGTATGGAATTTGGAAATGATATCAAGAAAAGTAGTAAAATAGATCCCCTTCAGCCAGCAACAATAGATCCCCCTAACAATGTACCACCCACAACAAAATTTCCCCCCCAGCAACAATAGACTCCCGGCAGCATCAACAGATCTCTGCACAGCCAGCATTAACCACTTGACGACCGCTCACTGTATATATACGTAATTTTTTTGAAGAGGGATATCTCGGTAACGGCAGCAGCTGCTGCCACAACCGAGATATCCATCTCTTCAGTGAGCGGTCGTGTTTACGATAATGGTGGTCTCCACGGCGGATTCACCCTCCGCCGCTTACCGGAGCCGTCGGTAGCGGCGGAGGCGATCGGGTCCTTCTCCCTATGTGGTATGGATAAGAGTGAGGGCAAGATGGCCCCCACCCGTCTCCATACCATAGCAGGGCGGAGCTGACGTTAAAACGTCAGCTCCGCCCATACGTCTTAAAGGGACATATTTTTTTTGTCATTTTTTCAAATGACATTTTTTTTTTTTTTTTTTTTTATTGCATTTTAGTGTAAATATGAGATCTGAGGTCTTTTTGACCCCAGATCTCATATTTAAGAGGACCTGTCATGCTTTTTTCTATTACAAGGGATGTTTACATTCCTTGTAATAGGAATAAAAGTGATCCATTTTTTTTTTTTTTTTAAAACAGTGTAAAAATAAATAGAATCCAGTAAAATAAATAAGAAAACAAAAAAAAAGCGCCCTATCCCGACGAGCTCGCGCGCAGAAGCGAACGCATACGTGAGTAGCGCCCGCATATGAAAACGGTGTTCAAACCACACATGTGAGGTATCCCCGCAATCGTTAGAGCGAGAGCAATAATTCTAGCCCTAGACCTCCTCTGTAACTCAAAAGATGCAACCTGTAGAATTTTTTAAACGTCGCCTATGGAGATTTTTAAGGGTAAAAGTTTGACGCCATTCCACGAGCAGACGCAATTTTAAAGCGTGACATGTTGGGTATCAATTTACTTGGCGTAACATTATCTTTCACAATATAAAAAAAAATTGGGCTAACTTTACTGTTGTCTTATTTTTTAATTTAAAAAAGTGATTTTTTTCCAAACAAAGTGCGCTTGTAAGACCGCTGCGCAAATACGATGTGACAAAAAGTATTGAAATGACCACTAATATATTCTCTAGTATGTTAGAAAAAAAACAATATATAATGTTTGGGGGTTCTAAGTAATTTTCTAGAAAAAAAATGTTTTAAACTTGTAAACACCAAATTTGAAAAACAGGCAAGGTCCTTAAGTGGTTAATAGACTCTCTGGCAGCCATCAACATAAGACCCCTCCCCCAACAGTAGATCTTGTTCAGCAACAACTGACCCACCCAGCAACAATAGGTCCCCCACCAGCAACACTAGACCTCCTCAGCAACAATAGACCCCCCTGCAAAAATAAATCCCCTCCAGCTAGAATAGATCCACTAGCAGTGAGCATCAATACCCTGCAGCACACCCCAGCAGCCCTTGCCATTACATACAGTCAGTCCAGGAGGTGCCGGAACTGCGTTCCCCCGCATTCCCGCTGAAAAAAAGCCCTGCCGATAAGCCCCCCACCGCAGACCCGACAACCAACGGCCAGGGTTGTCGGGAAGAGGCCCTTGTCCTCATCAACATGGGGACAAGGTGCTTTAGGGTGGGGGGGCGCATGGACCCTCCCCCCCACGTTGAGGAAATGTGGCCTGGTACGGTTCAGGAGGGGGGCGCTCGCTCGTCCCCACCCCCTTTCCTGATCTGCCAGGCTGTGTGCTTGGATAAGGGTCTGGTATGGATTTTGGGGGGCCTGTTTTTTTGGTGTGGGGGTTCCCCTTATAATCCATACCAGACCGAAGGGCCTGGAATGCTCTTGGAGGGGGAACCGATGATTTTTTTTTATTTTATTTGGCGTGGAGTTCCCCTTCAAGATCATCAGAGGACGGCGATCCGACTTTGATCCGACTTCAGTGATATTCAATGGGCTGAAGTAGGATCAAAGTCGGACCAAAGTAATGTAGGGAGCATTTTCAATGTCGGACCAGTTAAGACGGCTCCCATAGGGAAACATTGACTTTTCACACGTAATGCGACATGAGCTCCCAATGTCGGAGCGTTTGTCGTACCAGTGTGAACCCGGCCACAAGGATAATCAGTGGAAACAGGATGCACCTGAGCTAAATTTTGAGTGTCATGGCAAAGGCTTTGAATACTTATGTACATGTGATTTTTTTAGTTTTTTATTTTTAATTGTGTAGCGGACCCCCCATAATTGGGGTCACTATGCCTAAATTTAAGGGGTAGCCTGAGCAAATAGTTAGGTTTAGGCTGTTTGAATTCTTTAAATTGGTTTCTGCTTTGTTGTGGTGTTGCCTGGCAGTACAGTTCCCTTTGGCCTGTGGGTGGCGCTGTCACCCAGGTCTTAGGTTGAACCACAGGTAGCATTGCAGCGCGATTGGGTGTCCTCTCTCGGCAGGCGTGCAGTGGGCGTGGTCTACCCACAGTGCATGCCGGGAGGGGGTACTTTAGGGGCGGACGCCATTAGGTCCGGAGTTCGGAGGTGATCCAGAGGACCCCTTGGTCCTAGGCACGTACCCCACCTTCGGTGGCCCTCGTGGCCAGGGGTACGTGTGTGTGTATTCAGTCCCGGGCACCTTCGGCCCGAGGCTGCATCGTTCCAGTTAGGCCCAGCACCTTTAGCTGAGGCCTACACCAGAATAGGAGTCCCAGGGTGCCCAAGTGGGGGTGACCCGCTCTGAAGGAGAGGAAACCAGGAAAGGACCTGTCCATGGGGATCGGTGAGGGAAGTCACTGTCTCGGGAGAGACCTGGTTGCCTATCAGAGGGAAGGATTCCATAATCCTACAGAAACCTTGTAACGTGCCCACTGGCAGCTAAGGTCTCAAGTGTTACAAGTGCTGGGAAGTTCGGGATTCAGAAGTTCATATCCTGATCGTATCCTTAGGAAATTTAAAGTGAATGTTCCGTGCTCCACACCGGCTGCTAGGACCATGAGAGGGGACTATCCGGGTGAGCAAAGCCCACTCAGGACTGAGTGGAGATAAATGACAGTTAAGTGCCGGGTGCCTGAACCTGCCTCCCTGTTAAATTCTCTATCTCCAACTTTCCTATCAAGTTTCTATCTGCCACACTTCCCTCTATCAACCTGGGATTCTACAGCCATCCACTGGGAGTTGTGATAGTTCCCTTCACGGAACATCTACATGCCGACGGACTGATGTTAGCCCCTTCTCATCTGGATTCAGCAGTGGTATCGTTGTACACATTTTTATACCAGTATCATACTTAGCTACATGTTTTTATGACTGCTTTTGCTACCGTTTGGTATTACTCACACCATTTTTACAGTTTATGTAGCTACATCGATTTTATCTCCAGTGCAATATTTATTTTGTTACCTACTTGAAGACTATAAAAGTTTTAATGCTATTCCCATCGAGCGCTGCCTTTGTGTGTTTTTTGTATCCTACTACCCATTTTTCCAGTGGTTGGTAGCTGCACTTGGAATCGGCATGCAAGGAGATCAGCTAAAAGTAGTTGGATCTATGTGCGTTATAATTAATCAAAATTAGTCGATTAATCGATTAAAAAAAAAAAAACGATTAATCGAACACGAAAATTTTAATCAGTAACAGCCCTACTAAATTTACTATTCCAAAGTTTTCACTAGGTATCTTAAAAAGAAACTCGTTGATATGGATGTGCCAGAAAGATATCTGTTGATCCTGCATGTATCTGTTTTTTCCTCTCTGTATGTTTAAAACATAAAATCCTAATGTAGCAATACCCCCAGTTAAGAGGGCTGCAGGTATAGTTTAGGGCCTGTAACACACTGCTGTCAACCTCCAGGAACTGGCTCTAACCTCCCTTGGCACAGCTAGCGCAAATGGAAGCGTGAAACCCGCTATGCTATGGGAACCACTGCTTCGCAATAAAACACACACAATCAGTTAATATCAGATTACCTGAGCTGATTGCTTCAGCTGGGATAGACAGTACACCACACTCGTGTTTGCTTAACCACGAATACTTTTACTGAGTAGAAGTATAAAGTTAGACAATGGTACATTTATCTATGCAGATCCCTGCAATATTAAAAGTCAAATCAAATAACAAGTACTATATTCTAACAGTATTAAGCACACTGAATGTCTCTTAGTAAACTACGCTCGCGAGCTTCCCCCTCGTGGCCAATATGGCGCCCAAACAATGTCTCCCTGCTGAACAGTCAGGCCTGACTAATTCACACACAGTTAATTTGTTGAGAAGGATCTTCGCTAGCAATGGTGGTGCGCTTTGTAGGTTATTTGTAATCCAAAGGTAGTAAATGGTTAGTTATTCAGCATGCAATAAGACAACTTAACTCCGGCTGCACAACACACTGTTCCTCTGGGGTGCAATGTAACACTCCGGTAACGGTCGGCCCTGACCAAAGGATACTGGCCCTAAAAGGTAGTCAATGAATACTGAGCAAGTGCTCTCTCACCCGACCGGACCAGTCCATACAACCGACTTCAGTAGTTGGTGCTCCAGCACGCAGCCTCACGATGCTCGTAGTCTCCGATCCTCTCGACCATCCGAGGGAGATTGATGGATGAGACGACTCTGGGTTCTCCCGTGACGATCAGCAAGCTCCCTGGATTCCCTACGCCCAGGCTCTCCGGGCCTGGTACAAAGCAACAGGCCCCAACGTAGGCTCGACTTGGTAGGAGGGCAGTGTCCAAAGAGACCCATGTGTTGCTCCTCCCTGCTTAAATAGTCCTTCCCCAGCAGACCTTGCGCCGGGCAATGCACTGTGGGTGTCCCGCTGCATACTGGGTATAGTAGTCTTTGTACTCATTTAAAGTGACACCCCGCTACACACTCCCCCCACTTAAAATATTTGGTCCCCAAAGATAAACAGTCAAAAAACATTGTTAGCATATGCACACGTAACACAATTCACAGCTACAAAGGAGCCTGGCAGAGGAACTTTCCACCAAGCTTTGGGAGAGATGTTGTCCTGCCCACAGATCACATTAGTGGAAGTGGCCTGTCTAACTGTGTCAAGAAGTGAGCTAGGGTTGCCCTCTACCAAATTCACAGTAGAGGGACCAGGCGTATCTACTGTCCTTCTTGCTGTGACAACAGTCTCTTCCGAGCACTCCCCCATTTGAGTGTAGGTTAGTCTTCTTGGGGGGTGGATGGTCCTTCTCTCTCTTTGCTTCCTAGGAGCCGGGGTTTCAACTGCAGTGGGTTCTTCCAATTCTCCCTCTATTAAGTCAGGTGTGTTGGGTTTCGCTGGTCCAGGGGCATCTAATTCAGGTGCAGAGAGGTACAAGGACTCCCTGGGGTCCTCTACTGGAAAAGAGTCCAAAGCATCCTCCCATTCTTCGGTAAGAGTATCAATTGGTATGAACTCAGCAGCCTCAGCATTTAAAGTGTCCCCAGTGATATCTTCAGATGATGGAGAGGCCATGGTCATGGGTTCAGGTACTTGAGAGGACCATAACCAATCGAGTTCCAATTCCTCATCTTCACTCTGATCTTGGGCATCCATTTCCCCTGAAAGAGTTGTTTGAGATCTGGTGACAGGTCTAGGGGTATTAGAGGCTGAAAGGGGCTCAGAAGGATCTGAGGTAGGAGGCAAACGAACTGCTTCGGAGAGGGACAGCAAGTGATTCCTGTGCCATGTCTTCAATGGCCCCACACTCCCTTCTGGTTTGAGTTGATACACTGGCAAACCTGGCAATTGTTTACAGATTACATATGGTTGTGACCTCCACCGGTCGGCCAGCTTATGCTTCCCTGGAATGCCTAAGATCTGTAACAGCACCCTGTCTCCTGGCTGTAGGTCATGAATTCGGACCTTGAGGTCATAACTTCGCTTATTCCTGACTCCTCTTTGATCGGAAGTCGCCTGGGCCTTTTCATACGCCAGTCTTAAACTCTGTCGCAACCGATTCACATACCCCTTGTGGGAAGCTGCCGACGTATAATCTATTGAAGTGCCAAAGGCAAGATCTACCGGTAGTCTTGCTTCCCTGCCGAACATCAGTCTGTATGGGGAATACCCAGTGGCATCACTAGTCGTACTATTGTATGCATGCACAATGGCGGCCACATGCTTGCCCCAGTGCTGCTTCTTCTCCTTACTCAATGTCCCCAGCATATTCAACAATGTCAGATTGAATCGTTCAGGTTGGGCATCACCTTGTGGGTGGTATGGGATGGTTCGGGTCTTCTTTATACCCAGTGAATCTAACAGTTTCCGTATCAGTCTGCTTTCGAAATCCCTTCCCTGGTCTGAGTGGAGGCATTGAGGTAGTCTGTAGTGTACAAAGAACTTTTCAACAAGAACCTTAGCCACTGTGGAGGCCTTCTGGTCTTTGGTTGGGAATGCCTGAGCGTATCTAGTGAAATGATCGGTTATCACCAGAACATTCCCATGTCCACTCAAATCAGGTTCTAGACAAAGAAAATCAATGCATACCAGATCCAAGGGCCCTTGACTTTGTAGGTGGCCCATTGGGGCAGCTTGATGAGGCAGAGTCTTTCTTTGTATTGTGACAGCAGGAAGGTAAAGTCACCTGGTTGCATCCAGGGGGGTAGATATATTTCTCCCAGATTCAGGCTTTATGCTGACTTATACAACTAGGGAGGGAGTTGATGAAGCCCAGCTGAGGCTAGTGGGCTCATGGATGACTCATACCTCTAGGGAGAGGGCTGGGCGTCGTGCAGGCAGGGAGTTGATGAGACCAGCTGAAGCCTGTCAGTTCGTTTAAGGCCTCTATAAAAACTCCCAGCTTCATTAGATGTTAGCTCATGCCTGGACCCAGACCTGTGTGGACTGTCTAGGGAGAGTGAACCCCTGTGCGGTGAGGCAAAGCCTGTGTGGCTATTTGTTTGGACTTTTACTAAACCAGGGACTTAGGGACTAGGACAGCACCAGGCTGATCCCAGTTGTTAGTTTAGGAAACCTGCATGTTTAGTCAGAGGTCAAACTGACCAGGATTTATTTTGTTTATGTTTCTTTTTGGCTTTGCTGTGTTTTTGTCACTGTACATAGAGAAATAAACCGCACCTTTTGATTTTGAAAACCACAACCTCCGTCTGCTGGCCCTGTTTTTGTGTGGGGAGCCCAACCAGGGGGTCACACACACCCGCTACCGAGTTAACCCCTTCACAGTTGGTGGAGAACCAGTGGCAGTTTTTAAGCCAGCATGGAGGAGATACTGAAACAGCTGGCTCTAGCAAATGCCAATCAACAGCAGACAAATGCAGGTTTGCAAAGGAGCCTTGCAGCCCAGCAGCAAGCTCATCAACAAGCCCAGCAGCAATCTGAGGCCCGCTTCATAGACCTGTTACAGAAGCAAGAGCAGAGACTACAACAAATGGAAGCAGTAATGCAGCAACGTCCGCAGACCAGTGAGGAAAGCCGTCCCACTAATACCGCGTCCTTTGGGGTGAGTCGTTTATTGACAAAAATGACTGGAGAGGATGATCCAGAGGTATTTTTGACCACATTTGAAAGGACTGCTGAAAGAGAAAAGTGGCCTGAGGAGCAGTGGGCTGGACTGGTGGCTCCTCTGTTAACTGGTGAATCGCAGAAGGCTTACTATGACCTAGAGCCTGACCAAGCAAAAGACTATGTGATGCTAAAAGCTGAAATATTGGCAAGGCTGGGTGTCACCCTGGCTGTCCGGGCTCAGCGTGTGCATAACTGGACTTTCCAGCTTGGAAAACCCCCCAGGTCTCAAATGTATGATCTCATTCACCTGAGCAGGAAGTGGCTACAGCCAGAGACTTTGTCCGCACCAGAGATTGTGGAACGTGTTGTAATGGATCGGTTTTTGAGAGCTCTTCCTACTGCCATCCAAAAGTGGGTAAGCCATGGAGACCCAGAGACGGCCGGTGGTCTTGTGGATCGTGTGGAGAAATACTTGGCTACAGAGAACCTGACGGCCTCTTCCAGAGACACTCGGACTTTCCACCCTAAGACCAGACCATCCCCAGGGGCGGATAAGAGGATTCCAAGGGGTGAGGGTGGAGAGAGTGAGAGGGTGGGAGCTCTACCCAAAGTTTGGCGAGAACAGCCTGGGAAGTCAGGGGCTCAAGAGGCAGCCAAATGGATTGTTTGCTACCGCTGCCGGCAAGCGGGACATATTGCAGCAAATTGCCCGGTTGTGGAGGAACCCATGCAATGTGACTTTCTGATGGACAGACGTCAGTCGCTGTGTGCGACAGTCGCATGCACTGCCATTCGGGGAACTGAGAAACATTTATGCAAAATGTGTATTAATGGTAGAAATGTTGTGGTATTACTGGATTCAGGTAGCCTTGTGACCCTGATAAAGGCTGAATTAGTTAAAACAGAGGTCTCTGGGAATAGCAAGGTAGCTGTTATTTGTGTGCATGGGGACACCCGAGAGTATCCAGTGACTACAGTGTGTTTCGAGACCCCCAAAGGTACCCTCTCTCATCCAGTGGGGTTAGTATCTCAATTACCGCATGATGCCATTGTGGGAAGGGATTTTCCGAAGTTCTGGGAACTGTGGGATGATCCTGAGCCCCCCACTGGTGCCCCTATGTACCAGGAATGTGATAGCCAGAACTCCTCTGAGAGTGGTGAGGACTCTCCAGAATTTCCCTTGTCAGTATTGGCAGGGGAGACTCAAGAAACTGGAGAGGAGCCCACCTCCTCAGACGAAAACCTACCGTCTGTGGAGTTTTCTGATCTGGAGGTTCACAGGGAAAATTTTGCCACAGAACAGTTAAAAGACCCCGCCCTAATAAAGGCACGGGAAAACGTAGTGGAAATAGATGGCGAGTTAGTGAACCCAGATAATACCTGCACTTACCCATACTTCAGCGTAGAGAAGGACCTACTGTATCGGGTGGCAAAAAGGGCAGAAGAAACCGTTGAGCAGCTTGTGGTGCCCAAACCTTACAGGAAGTTGGTGTTGGAGTTGGCCCATGGGCACATTCTTGGAGGTCATCTGGGGACAGAGAAAACCCGAGAGAGGGTATTACAGAGATTCTATTGGCCTGGGGTGATGAAGGACATAGAAAATTATTGTTACTCCTGCCCTGTGTGTCAGAGGTCGGCCCCGATGCCACATTTCCGTAGCCCGCTGGTCCCTCTACCCATCATTGAGGTCCCGTTTGAGAGAATCGCAATGGATTTGGTAGGTCCTATAATCAAGTCCGCTAGGGGGCACCAGTACATATTGGTTATAATGGACTATGCCACCCGTTATCCAGAAGCGATCCCTCTCAGAAATACCTCGGCCAAAACCATAGCCAAAGAGCTATCTCTTGTTTTTAGCCGGGTGGGTATTTGTAAAGAACTGCTTACAGACCAAGGTACACCCTTTATGTCCCGGGTTATGAAAGAGCTGTGTAAATTGTTCAAAGTGACGCAATTGCGTACATCTGTGTATCACCCCCAAACCGATGGGCTGGTTGAAAGATTCAACAAAACCCTAAAACAAATGTTGAAGAAAGTGGTGGATAGAGATGGAAAGGATTGGGACTGTCTACTTCCTTATTTGATGTTTGCTATTAGGGAGGTGCCCCAATCCTCTACGGGATTCTCCCCCTTTGAGTTACTGTATGGGAGACACCCAAGAGGGCTGTTGGATATTGCCAAGGAAACTTGGGAAAGTGAGAGTTCTCCCCACAGGAGTGTGATTGAGCATGTCGCCCTGATGCAAGATCGAATTGCACAGGTAATGCCCATCGTGAAGGAACATTTGGCCCAAGCGCAGTTGGCACAGCAGAGAGTGTACAACCGTGGAGCAAAGACCCGTACCTTTTCCCCGGGGGATAGGATATTGGTACTTGTCCCTACGGTTGAAAGTAAATTCCTTGCCAAATGGCAAGGCCCCTACGAGATAATGGAAAAAGTGAGCGAAGTGAATTACAAGGTCAGACAACCAGGAAGGCGAAAGCCCGAACAGATATATCACGTTAATCTGTTGAAAGCCTGGAGGGATAGAGAGTCCCTAGTCGCAGAAACTTGGTCACCAGCTCAAACTGGTTGCGTGATTCCGGAGGTTGGAATAGCAGCCACCTTGTCACAACCCCAACAACAGGAGGTTAAGGAGTTTGTGCTTCGCAACAAGGAGGTGTTCTCTGAGCTGCCGGGACAAACATCTGGGGTAGAGCATGATATTATTACCCCGCCCGGTGAAAGGGTGAAGTTAAAACCCTATCGGATCCCAGAGGCCCGACGGGAGGCAATACGGGAGGAAGTACAGAAAATGCTGAACTTAGGGGTGATAGAGGAGTCCCAAAGTGATTGGTCTAGTCCCATTGTGTTGGTGCCTAAACCGGATGGGAGCTGGCGATTTTGTAACGATTTTCGTCAGTTGAACAAAGTTACAAAATTTGACACCTACCCCATGCCACGTATAGATGAGTTGATCGACCGGCTGGGAACAGCCCGATACATGACGACTCTTGACCTCACAAAAGGGTATTGGCAAATTCCCCTGGCCAAGTCGGCCAAAGAGAAAACCGCATTTGTAACCCCAGACGGGGCGTTCCAATATAAGAGAATGCCGTTCGGGTTACAGAATGCGCCGGCCACATTCCAGCGGAAAATGGACCAGATACTGAGGCCCCATCGGAAGTATGCTGCGGCTTACCTGGATGACGTAATTGTCCATAGCACAGATTGGGCCTCACATCTGCCAAAAGTGCAAGCAGTCCTAGACTCTATCCGGGAAGCGGGGTTTACGGCTAACCCCAAGAAGTGTACCATTGGGCAGGAGGAGGCCAAATATCTTGGGTACACCATTGGCAGGGGAGTGATAAAACCCCAACTCAACAAAGTCGAGGCCATCCAGAGTTGGCCACGTCCCAACAGCAAGAAGCAGGTACGGGCCTTTCTGGGAATCGCGGGTTATTATCGGCGCTTCATTCCCCACTTTGCTTCTAAGGCTGTGCCCCTAACCAACCTGACGAAAGGGAAAGGGTCGGTCATGATTAAATGGACCCCCGAGGCTGAGGCAGCATTCCAATTCTTGAAACAAGCCTTATGTAGCCAGCCAGTGTTGTACTCACCCGACTTCTCTAAAGACTTTGTCGTACAAAGTGATGCGTCAGATGTGGGGTTAGGAGCAGTATTGTCCCAGGTCTGGAACGGGGAAGAGCACCCAGTCATTTACCTCAGCAGGAAGTTGAAGTCCCATGAGGTAAATTACGCCACGGTTGAAAAGGAGTGTTTAGCGGTGAAGTGGGCTCTAGATTCCCTTCGGTACTATCTGCTAGGTAGGCACTTTGACATGGTTACGGATCACGCTCCGTTAAAGTGGATGGCTCAAAACAAGGAGACAAATAGAAGAGTGAATAGGTGGTTCCTGGCCCTACAGGAATTCAACTTCACAGTAAAGCATCGCCCTGGCGTTCAAATGGGGAATGTGGATGCTTTGTCTCGAGTACATGAATGCCTGATTGCTGGTGTTCCAACCCCAAGGTTAAAACAAGAGGGGGGGGTATGTGACAGCAGGAAGGTAAAGTCACCTGGTTGCATCCAGGGGGGTAGATATATTTCTCCCAGATTCAGGCTTTATGCTGACTTATACAACTAGGGAGGGAGTTGATGAAGCCCAGCTGAGGCTAGTGGGCTCATGGATGACTCATACCTCTAGGGAGAGGGCTGGGCGTCGTGCAGGCAGGGAGTTGATGAGACCAGCTGAAGCCTGTCAGTTCGTTTAAGGCCTCTATAAAAACTCCCAGCTTCATTAGATGTTAGCTCATGCATGGACCCAGACCTGTGTGGACTGTCTAGGGAGAGTGAACCCCTGTGCGGTGAGGCAAAGCCTGTGTGGCTATTTGTTTGGACTTTTACTAAACCAGGGACTTAGGGACTAGGACAGCACCAGGCTGATCCCAGTTGTTAGTTTAGGAAACCTGCATGTTTAGTCAGAGGTCAAACTGACCAGGATTTATTTTGTTTGTTTCTTTTTGGCTTTGCTGTGTTTTTGTCACTGTACATAGAGAAATAAACCGCACCTTTTGATTTTGAAAACCACAACCTCCGTCTGCTGGCCCTGTTTTTGTGTGGGGAGCCCAACCAGGGGGTCACACACACCCGCTACCGGGTTAACCCCTTCACAGTATGCATCTTGCACATGAGTGACAATATTCCTCCACTTCAACCCGCATACATTGCCAGTAAAATCTGTTCCTTACGAGCTAAAAGGTTCTTTCCGACCCCAGGTGGCCATGATCATCATGCAAAGCGGTCAGAACAGTCTTCCGGTGTTTCTCTGGCAGAAACAGTTGCCACTTATCCTCCAAATCATTTGAGGGGCCCCTTCGGAGACCACCCCTTGATGCATTTGTAGCCGGTTCCATTCTCTTCTTAATAGACGAGCCTCCTTTGATGGGTCCTTCAGAAGAAAGTCTGGGTTTTGGCTTTCCAATGCTTCCAGAGCCAATCTCCCCAGCGGGTCTTCCATTTGATCTCTTCTCAGATCCTTCTTTAAGAGTTTGGGTAGATTCTCTTCTCCAATCTGGGTCACATCACACTAATACTTGGGTACTCCAACAACCGAGACTCATATTTCTTCGGCTCTGGACCCGCCACTTGTCTGGAACTCTGCTCCCTGGCACAAGGCTTGCACTTCCTCTGGGGCCGGCTGAGTCCAGTCTCCCGTAGGATTAGTGGGAGTATGGGACCTTCTGGATAAGGCATTAGCGTCTCTGTTTCCAGTCCCGGGTCTGTACTTTAGACTGAAACTGAATCCTGAGAGAGCTGCCAGCCAACGGTGGCCAGTGGCATCCAGTTTGGCTGTAGTCAGGAGCTAGGTGAGCGGGTTATTGTCTGTCTTTACCACAAACTCAGCTCCATACAGGTAGTCCTTCAGCTTATCCACCACAGCCCATTTTAAGGCCAAGAATTCCAGCTTGTGGGTGGGGTAATTCTTTTCAGCTGGGGTCAAACTTCTGCTCACATAAGCAATGGGCCTCAGCTGGTCATCATGCTCTTGATACAGCACTCCTCCCAGACCATCATGACTGGCATCCACATGTAGTTCATACGGCTTTCTAGTGTCCGCATAAGCCAAAACAGGGGCAGTGGTCAGGCTCTCCTTCAATCTTGTGAAAGCCTCCTCACAGCTCACAGTCCACTGGTCTTCTATAGACTCCCCCGGTTTCCTGGGCCTTGAGTCATCTTCTTCTCCTTCGGTCTTCAGGAGTTCATTCAACGGCTTGGTGATTTTTGCAAACCCCTCCACAAACCTTCTGTAGTAGGAGCAAAACCCCAGAAACGACCTGAGCTCAGTCACTGTGGTGGGCCGGGGGCCAGGAGGTAACATTCAATAGTGTTTTTATATATAGATTTTATTAATATTGTGATAGTTTAGTGGAGCTAGCGTTAGGTTAGACATGTAGTCCCGAAGTAGCCATCAGATTACCTTCATTTGGAATGTATCCCCACCAACGAAAAGGTCTTGACAGTCCCCTATGCATTAGGACTGTGGGTGGGTTTTTTAAGATGTTTTCACAATGTTGCACGATGTCTCTATATCGATTGGGTATTTTGTTTGTAAGTCTGTGCATGTGTGTGGGGGTGCATGCGCCCGTGCCCATGGTGTTGGGTGACTCGGTGTGCGTATGCGCCTGCCGCTGGCTCACTGGTTATGGGTATGCGGTGGGGCGGGTGCGTGTCCCGAGAGGGCAGTGTGCGAGCACATACATGTATACATATATTGCTTTGGTTCGTGTCAATTGGTTCCAAATTATGACTGTTCATATGGACCGAAGTGTGGTACTGGACCCCTCTTGGAACAACTGAGGAATTACTAATTCCCTCTACCCAGTGCACTTGACATCTGGATTCCATCCGTTCTGTTGTGTCGTTTTGTTGGCACCAGATGCGGTATGGGAGTCTCGCCGCCGCTCCCGGGTGAACTTTTGATGCCTTGTTGCCCACTTGAGGGCAGAAGTGACAGTTCATACTGCCGGAAGTGGCGGGTGGAACGCACATCCACCGTGACTTCCGGTTTTTCAGGCAGAGTACGTTTCATCTATTGATGGAGCGGTGGCCCAGCGCCATAGGAGGAGATTTTAGCTATACACAGGCAGGCGGCAGCAGTAACTGGCTAACTTTGGCGGCTTGTGTAGCACAGGTAAGCCCCATCAAACGGATATACTGTCCATCTTTCTTCCTTCCAGATGAAAGACATTATCTTTATGTGGTCTTTATAGTATATAAATTATCAATTGGTGTATAGCATATGCCAAAATTTAGATGGGTTAGTAGCTGCTGTCAGTGTGGTCAGTGAAGGGTTAAGCTATACTGGCATGCTCTTTGGGTGAGAGGAGGAGTGACCTGTGGTGGGTCGGGCTACAGACAGGTGACCACTTATGCCCACTTACACATGGTTTAAAGAGAGTTCAGAGGGGAGTCCAGTTACTATCACTTTTTTGGCTCTGAGGAAGAGGGCTCGCCCTCGCAACGCGTCAGCCGTAGCTGTAACATCTGTCGTCTTGACTCTCTGGTTATCTGCTTATCTGGTTCCAGCAAGAGGCTATCTCCTTGGATGGAATGTTATGTGCCTATTATTTTACTTGCTTTGTGAGTATTCATGATCTCTTAACTTACTTTTAATAAACCCAGCCATTGGTAAAGCACTAGGTCGGTGCGCCCTCTTTTTTCTTTTACCTTCTAGTCCTAAGAATACCAATTATTCTGAGGAGGGCAGCAAGATCCCTGGTCATTCCCTTTCTAACGGAATACTCTGGTTGTGCCACCAAGAGACCAAGCTTCCGAGTGCAGGAGACTGTTTGTGTTTCTGTGAATTTTCTATCTTGGGAACTCCAGCAGCTGGTAGATAGGTCTGAAGTGGTGTATGAAGGTGCTTCGCAAATTTTGAGAATGGTTTTGTCCATTGAAGAGAGACAACTTAGAAGAGATTCCTTGGCAAAAGGTTTTTTAAGCAGCATTGATGACTATGAGAAGCAACTCCAAGGACTGGAGCATGACGTAATCAATCAGGACACAACAACTAGAGAGGACAAGATGACATCAGCTTGCTACAAACTAAAGCATTTGCTGGAGAACGAAATGACTCAATGGTGGGACATTGTGTTGTTAGAGAAATATCTAGAGGTTAATAGAATACCTAGAGGGTTGAGAATCACCAAAATATGTGGGTTCCTTGAGAAGGATATAGAAGAAGAATGGGTTAGAGAAATGAGGAAATTTAACAGATCTTGGCTCGAGTTGATTATCAGACAGAGGCAAAGAAATCTATTAAATATTAAAACTGATATTATTAATATACAGGAAGAATTGTTAGCATTCATAGATCTAGAGTCCTTTGTAGGATGGGATACCAAAATAAATGAGGAGACAGGGGTCTTTGAAACAGAACTAATAAGTAGAAAATCAGGCAAATTTGAGAGGGATCGACAAGATTATGCTTTGGGCTGTGAGTTTAACTGGAAGAAACAGAGAGGTCTAGGGCCCCCTGCTAATGAACATGAAAGGGCCAAAGATGAACATCTTAGACAGTCTAATCATAATCACCATCACAGTGATGATATGCATACTTCTCCCTCTCTTACCGGTGACACACAGCACAAAAGTACTAGGAGGAATACTACTAAGAAAAATAATAGGTATTGGAATAGAAATAAGAATAAGAATAAGAATAGAGAGAAGGATAGAAATAGAGACACAAATACATCTAAATATAGGGATGCACCTAGGAACACTAATGACATAGGAAGGCCCCATGGGGTTTCCTTGGAAAATAGGGGCTATGACCACCTTCCACCCCCTCCTTTACCCAGAGAGGGACTTATGGAGCAGTGGAAAAAAGATCAATGGAACACTCTGCCGCAAGGTCCTATGGGAGCCGTAGATTTAGATATGGCTCCGAGGGTCCATGCGACTTCAACAGATGTGGAGAGGATGGGTATTCCTGTAGTGGCTGGTGCCGCTTTGGAGTCACCAAAAGAACAACGGGAGCTCCCTCTCAAACCAGGTCCAATGACAGGGAGTCAAAACCCGTCAGGGGACACCACTAAAGCTAATGGCACTACTATTACAAATAGCATAGAACTAAACAAAGAAAAGTCTTCTTTTTTTGTGGATGTAGCTGCGGGGAAGCTGAAACCCGCAGCGTTGAAGAAAATAGCATCAAAACTCCTATCCCCCCCAAACACCAGGGGACTAAAAAGCCAACGAGAAGAGGCAGGAGGGGAGGTAAGAAGTCAAAGAAGAGATCAGAAATAACCGAGGGATGCTCCACTATAAAGATCTACAACCTCTCAAAAAATGTGTTTTCAGAAACAGAGTTGGATCTACTTAGAAAAGGCCTGAATTATGCCCCTGAAAGCCCTCCCAACCTCTTTGAGCTCTTCATTGATCTAAACAAATTTGTACGGAATCTAACTGTGAAACGCCACTATAGGCTGAAATAAATAAATAGAGGGACAAAAGAAAGGTGAAGAAATAGAGGTACTATTACCGTCGTCTCCGTCTGATACATTGGAGAGAGAAATGCACGAAATATTGGAAGAGCTATATTTGGAAGGAGGGCAAGAATTCCATGGGGAGGTTTCTGTACCTGTCGGGGAGGCTGGAGTTATTAACACTTTATTTAGACCAAAGTCCAGCTTCTACCCGCATTGGAACAAAGGGAATTTTATCCCAACGTTTTACGAAATCATTTTGGATGAGTTCAGAAATCTTTGTGGGAAGAAAAAAACGGTTCGGGGTCATCAATTAGATTTAGCAGGCCCTTTAAGCAGTTTAAAGAAAAACTCTGATGTGGTGATAAGAAAAGCCGATAAAGGCGGTGGGCTGGTTATCCAAGACAGAGAGCACTATTTAGAAGAAGCCTATAGATTGATTGGGGACACAAGTACTTACGAAAGACTCATGTGGGACCCTACGGTTATCTATAATGCTGAGCTCAAGAAGCTTTTAAATAAAGCCCTAGTGGATCAGATTCTGACTAAACACGAACACCAATTCCTGTACTCCAAACACCCTGTGGTTCCTCATTTCTACCATATACCGAAGGTCCACAAAGATTTGGAAAAGCCGCCCGGCAGGCCGATTATAGCAGGTATAGATCGCCTTACTAGCAACCTAGGCAGCTTTATAGACCACTTTCTTCAGGACTCGGTAACAAGTTTGCCATCTTACATCAAGGACTCAGGCCATGCCCTAGAAATTCTAGCCCCATATGTATGGGAAAAAAGGATATAGGTGGCTTTCGTTGGATGTGGCGTCATTATATACGTCCATCCAACATGAGTTTGGCCTCAGGGCAGTTGAGTATTTTATTGCAGAGGCTCACCGGTTTAATCCCATGCAGGCACGGTTCCTCTATGAGTGTATCGAGTTTACACTCACCCACAACTATTTTACATTCCTAGGTAATTTCTATAGACAAGTGAGAGGCACAGCAATGGGGGTACAGTTTGCCCCCAGCTATGCAAATCTTTTCATGGGGTACTGGGAGCACAAGCATATTTGGGCCAACAATCCCTATGGAGGTAACCTTATCTTATACTCGCGTTATATTGATGACATTCTTATTATTTGGAATGAGACAGACGAAGAGTTAGATGGTTTCCTGACACATTGCTCAAAAAGCCCTTTTGGAATTTCCTTTACCCATGTAATAGACGAAAAATCTTTAGTGTTTCTAGATTTGGAATTACAGGTTGATGACAAAGGCATGATTTATTCAAAGATGCATTTTAAGCCAAGCGCAGGTAATTCTTACCTTCATGCTCGTAGTCATCACCACCCTAGGTGGATCAAAAATGTCCCTTTTGGACAGTTTAGTAGGCTGCGGAGGACATGCACCTTTAAAAAGAATTGCGAGGAACAGGCACAGATCCTCAAAAATAAATTTATCGAAAAAGGATATGAGGACAAACATATTGATGAAGCATTCCAGAAGTACCTCAAATTATATGATAACAATCTGGTAAATGATTTGGACAATGCGGCTAAGTTGGAGGATAACAATGAAAAACCGCAGGTGAGATTTTGTACAAGATACAATAACAAAGTCCCAATGATCCAGAAGATTTTTAGGAGAAACTGGAAAGTTCTAAGATCTGACCCTATCCTGCGAACCAGCCTGCCTGTATATCCAAATTTAGTCTTTAGAAGACCAAGAGACCTGAGAAGTATGGTGGCCCAGAGTAGAGTCAAGAAGATTAGAAACACAGGTCTAAACAAACCCTGGACCACACTGTTTGACCAAAAAGGGATTTACAAGTGTGGGGTCGGTAACTGTGGCAACTGTTTACATATGAGCCATCGTAAGAAGGAAGTCCAGGGAACAGACGGGAAGAACCACAAGGTCAATCAGTTTATTAACTGCGGAACCTCTTTCGTGATTTATGGTCTTCTCTGTCCATGTGGCCTCTTGTACGTTGGTCGCACTTCGCGACCAATGAGAATGAGAATGGGAGAGCATAGGAGTAGTATCCTGACGGAAAAGGAGAACTATTCGGTACCCAGACATTTCAAAGAGGCTCATGATAGTTCGGTTAGTCGCTTGAAAGTGTTTGGGATTGAGGCCATCTCAAATGATCTTGACAGTGGTAAAAAAACACCAGATCTTGTGCACTAGAGAGGCATATTGGATATTCACCTTGGGCACTCTAGTTCCTCATGGCCTGAATGAAGGGATCAAATTACATAATGTAGTGTAGATCCCCCTCTGCCCCTTCCTGGATTAGGTGGCGCTAAGCCTTCTGTACCGTCTAGATAGGTAGATCATACTTCCCAAAGTCAGTGGGGCCAGCTGCTCCATTATGTAGCGACTATATTAACCTTGGTCAGGTCCACTGGCCTTCTAGTCAACAAGATTTCTTTATAATGTTTTTAAGATTTTTTAAGTTTTAGGGATTGCATTACATTATATACATAATTTTTTTATATTTTATTACCAATTCTAATATTCAATTAGGTTAACATTCAATAGTGTTTTTATATATAGATTTTATTAATATTGTGATAGTTTAGTGGAGCTAGCGTTAGGTTAGACATGTAGTCCCGAAGTAGCCGTCAGATTACCTTCATTTGGAATGTATCCCCACCAACGAAAAGGTCTTGATAGTCCCCTATGCATTAGGACTGTGGGTGGGTTTCTTAAGATGTTTTCACAATGTTGCACGATGTCTCTACATCGATTGGGTATTTTGTTCGTAAGTCTGTGCATGTGTGTGGGCGCATGCGCCCATGCCCATGGTGTTGGGTGACTTAGTGCGCGTATGCGCCTGCCGCTGGCCCACTGGTTATGGGTATGTGGTGGGGCGGGTGCGTGTCCCGAGAGGGCAGTGTGCGAGCATATACATGTATACGTATATTGCTTTGGTTTGTGTCAATTGGTTCCATATTACGACTGTTCATATGGACCGAAGTGTGGTACTGGACCCTTCTTGGAACAACTAAGGAATTACTCATTCCCTCAACCCAGTGCACTTGACATCTGGATTCCATGTGTATTTGGGTAAGAATAACTATATAACTACGGGTGGTCTCCTTATACCTTGGTGGTTTATTTGTCCCATAGGTCTGTAGGTGTAGGGTCACATGCTGGAGTAACAGCCCTCACAGGTCACCTTGAGTAGCATTGTCCTTAATTAATTTGGGTTTCTTTTCTATGGTTTGATGTGTAATTTTTTATTAGATATGTTAATTTAATAGTTATACCAATCATTAATAACCCCCCCTTTCCCCCCTCCCCCCTCTCTTCCGATCATACACTAGTCTCCTTATGCACACCCTGTTTATTATAGAGGGTGTGGGGTCTACGGTTATCACAGCGGCTACGGGACCCCCTTGGTGAGTAAAGGCTGTGTCAATGGCAATGTGCGCGGGGCACGTTTGTGTTGTGCCGCGCACTGAACTATGACTTGGGGACACCGTCTCTGGCTTGCACCAGCGCAAATAAGGTGAAGGTTTGCTGACACCGGATGCGGAATGGTAGTCTCGCCGCTTCCGGGTCAACCTCTGATGCCTGCACAACCCACTTGAGGGCGGAAGTGATGCCTTTGACTGCCGGAAGTGGCGGGTGGAACGCATATCCACCGCTACTTCCGGTCTTTCCGGCCAATATGCGCCCCATCTGTTGATGGGACGATGGTCCGGCAAAACAAGGGGGAAACTCCATTTGCGGGCGGACTGGCGGCGATGATGATTCAGGGACGTTGTCTCCGGCCTTCGCCGGCGTTCTGTTGTGTCGTTTTGTTGGCACCAGATGCGGTATGGGAGTTTTGCCGCCGCTCCCGGGTGAACTTTTGATGCCTTGTTGCCCACTTGAGGGCGGAAGTGACGGTTCATACTGCCGGAAGTGGCGGGTGGAACGCACATCCACCGCGACTTCCGGTTTTTCGGGCAGAGTGCGTTCCATCTATTGATGGAGCGGTGGCCCAGCGCCATAGGAGGAGATTTTAGCCATACACAGGCAAGTGGCAGCAGCAGCAACTGGCTAACTTTGGCGGCTTGTGTAGCACAGGTAAGCCCCATCAAACGGATATACTGTCCATCTTTCTTCCTTCCAGATGAAAGACATTATCTTTATGTGGTCTTTATAGTATATAAATTATGAATTGGTGTATAGTATATGCCAAAATTTAGATGGGTTAGTAGCTGCTGTCAGTGTGGTCAGTGAAGGGTTACGCTATACTGGCATGCTCTTTGGGTGAGAGGAGGAGTGACCTATGGTGGGTGGGGCTACAGACAGGTGACCACTCACGCCCACTTACACATGGTTTAAAGAGAGTTCAGAGGGGAGTCCAGTTACTATCACTTTTTTGGCTCTGAGGAAGAGGGCTCGCCCTCGCAACGCGTCAGCCGTAGCTGTAACATCTGTCGTCTTGACTCTCTGGTTATCTGCTTATCTGGTTCCAGCAAGAGGCTATCTCCTTGGATGGAATGTTATGTGCCTATTATTTTACTTGCTTTGTGAGTATTCATGATCTCTTAACTTACTTTTAATAAACCTAGCCAGTGGCGGCCCGTCCATAGGGGGCGCCCGGGCGCCGCCCCCCCCCCCCCCCCCCCCCTCCTGTGGTCACCAAAAAAAAAAAACGGGCCCTTTAAGGTTTTTTTTTTTTATGTCTTTTTTTTACACATGGCGGCGCGACCATAGTGGGCGCAGAAGCGCAGCTACTGCTCGCTTCTGCGCCCGGCCGTCTCTCACCACAACAATACATAGGTTCATGCATTGCATGAACCTATGTATTGCTGCCGCCCACTATTCAGATGGCCGGCCCCTTGAGCGCTGGCCATCTGAATCACAGCGTTTGATTGGCCTTTAGAAGTGCCTATCAGAGCCAGCAGGCTCTGATAGGCTTCCCGACTACAGCCTGAGGGCTGTAATCGGCTTCTAAATACCTAATGAGAGGACGCACAGGGGTGCGTTCCCTGGCCAATCAGGTTCACCGGGTCTGGTTACCTGATTGGTTGAAGTGACATCGAGGGCGGGAGAAGACATTGAGGACGGAAGAAAGACGGCGCTGACTCGAGGAAGGTAAGTGCAGGGCTGGGGGGGAGAAACTGGCTGCATTATGAGGACAAACTGGCTGCATATGGGGGAGAAACTGGCTGCATTTGGGGGAGAAACTGGCTGCATATGGGGGAGAAACTGGCTGCATTTGGTGGAGAAACTGGCTGCATATGGGGGAGAAACTGGCTGCATATGGGGGAGAAACTGGCTGTATTATGGGGGAGAAACTGGCTGTATTATGGGTGAGAAACTGGCTGTATTGTGGGGGAGAAACTGGCTGTATTATGGGGGAGAAACTGGCTGCATATGGGGGAGAAACTGGCTGCATATGGGGGAGAAACTGGCTGCATATGGGGGAGAAACTGGCTGCATTTGGGGGAGAAACTGGCTGCATATGGGGGAGAAACTGGCTGCATTTGGGGGAGAAACTGGCTGCATTTGGGGGAGAAACTGGCTGCATATGGGGGAGAAACTGGCTGCATTTGGGGGAGAAACTGGCTGCATTTGGGGAAGAAACTGGCTGCATATGGGGGAGAAACTAGCTGCATTTGGGGGAGAAACTGGCTGTATTTTGGGGGAGAAACTGGTTGCATATGGGGGAGAAACTGGCTGCATTTGGGGGAGAAACTGGCTGCATATGGGGGAGAAACTGGCTGTATTATGGGGGAGAAACTGGCTGCATATGGGGGAGAAACTGGCTGCATATGGGGGAGAAACTGGCTGCATTTGGGGGAGAAACTGGCTGCATTTGGGGGAGAAACTGGCTGCATTTGGGGGAGAAACTGGCTGCATATGGGGGAGAAACTGGCTGCATTTGGGGGAGAAACTGGCTGCATATGGGGGAGAAACTGGCTGCATATGGGGGAGAAACTGGCCGCATTTGGGGGGAAAACTGGCCGCATTTGGGGGAGAAACTGGCTGCATATGGGGGAGAAACTGGCCGCATTTGGGGGGAAAACTGGCCGCATTTGGGGGAGAAACTGGCTGCATATGGGGGGGGAGAAACTGGCCGTATTATGGGAGAGAAACTGGCTGCATTTGGGGGAGAAACTGGCTGCATATGGGGGAGAAACTGGCTGCATTTGGGGGAGAAACTGGCTGCATTTGGGGGAGAAACTGGCTGCATTTGGGGAAGAAACTGGCTGCATATGGGGGAGAAACTGGCTGCATTTGGGGGAGAAACTGGCTGCATTTGGGGGAGAAACTGGCTGCATTTGGGGGAGAAACTGGCTGTATTTTGGGGGAGAAACTGGCTGCATATGGGGGAGAAACTGGCTGCATTTGGGGGAGAAACTGGCTGCATATGGGGGAGAAACTGGCTGTATTATGGGGGAGAAACTGGCTGCATATGGGGGAGAAACTGGCTGCATATGGGGGAGAAACTGGCTGCATATGGGGGAGAAACTGGCTGCATTTGGGGGAGAAACTGGCTGCATATGGGGGAGAAACTGGCTGCATTTGGGGGAGAAACTGGCTGCATTTGGGGAGAAACTGGCTGCATTTGGGGGAGAAACTGGCTGCATATGGGGGAGAAACTGGCTGCATTTGGGGGAGAAACTGGCTGCATATGGGGGAGAAACTGGCTGCATATGGGGGAGAAACTGGCTGCATATGGGGGAGAAACTGGCCGCATTTGGGGGAGAAACTGGCCGCATTTGGGGGAGAAACTGGCTGCATATGGGGGAGAAACTGGCTGTATTATGGGGGAGAAACTGGCTGCATTTGGGGGAGAAACTGGCTGCATATGGGGGAGAAACTGGCTGCATTTGGGGGAGAAACTGGCTGCATTTGGGGGAGAAACTGGCTGCATTTGGGGGAGAAACTGGCTGCATTTGGGGGAGAAACTGGCTGCATTTGGGGGAGAAACTGGCTGCATATGGGGGAGAAACTGGCTGCATTTGGGGGAGAAACTGGCTGCATATGGGGGAGAAACTGGCTGCATTTGGGGGAGAAACTGGCTCCATTTGGGGGAGAAACTGGCTGCATTTTGGGGACCAACTGGCTGCATATGGGGGAGAAACTGGCTGCATTTGGGGGAGAAACTGGCTGCATTTGGGGGAGAAAGTGGCTGCATTATGGGGGAGAAAGTGGCTGCATTATGGGGGAGAAACTGGCTGCATATGGGGGAGAAACTGGCTGCATTTGGGGGAGAAACTGGCTGCATATGGGGGAGAAACTGGCTGTATTATGGGGGAGAAACTGGCTGCATTTGGGGGAGAAACTGGCTGCATATGGGGGAGAAACTGGCTGCATTTGGGGGAGAAACTGGCTGCATTTGGGGGAGAAACTGGCTGCATTTGGGGGAGAAACTGGCTGCATTTGGGGGAGAAACTGGCTGCATATGGGGGAGAAACTGGCTGCATTTGGGGGAGAAACTGGCTGCATATGGGGGACAAACTGGCTGCATATGGGGGACAAACTGGCTGTATATGGGGGACAAACTGGCTGCATTATGGGGGAGAAACTGGCTGTATTATTGGGGGAGAAACTGGCTGTATTATTGGGGGAGAAACTGGCTGTATTATGGGGGAGAAACTGGCTGTATTATGGGGGAGAAACTGGCTGTATTATGGGGGAGAAACTGGCTGTATTATGGGGGAGAAACTGGCTGTATTATTGGGGGAGAAACTGGCTGTATTATTGGGGGACAAACTGGCTGTATATTGGGGGGAAACTGGCTGCATTTGGGACAAACTAGTAGCGTTTGGGCACAGTGGCTGCGTTTTAATGGGCACAGTGGCGGCAATTGATGATTTTTTTTTCAGTTTGTTTGCGCCCCCCCAAAAAATTTGAGCACCAGCCGCCACTGAACCTAGCCATTGGTAATGCACTAAGTCGGTGCGCCCTCTTTTTTCTTTTATCTTCTAGTCCTGAGAATACCAATTATTCTGAGGAGGACAGCAAGATCCCTGGTCATTCCCTTTCTAACGGAATACTCTGGTTGTGCCACCAAGAGACCAAGCTTCCGAGCGCAGGAGACTGTTTGCGTGCCAGGAGGTAACTGCCTCCAACTTTCCTGAATCTTTGGACACTCCTTCGGCAGACACAATGTGCCCCAGGTAGTGAACTGAAGATTGGTAAAACTGGCACTTTTCCAAAGAAAGTTTGAATCCCTCATCACTGAGTCTCTTCAGGACCTTCTCAAGCCTCGCCTCATGCTCTTCTAGAGTTTTCCCAAACACAATGATGTCATCCAGATAAACCAGCACTTCAATAAGGCTCATGTCCCCCACCGTCTTTTCCATGAGTCGCTGGAAAGTGGCCGGAGCTCCTGACAGGCCTTGAGGCATGCGATCAAATTCATAGAACCCCGCAGGGGTGATAATTGCTGTCTTTTCTCGATCTTCAGGGTGCATTGGAATCTGGTAATACCCGCTCTTCAAGTCCATCACACTGAACCACTTTGCTCCAGACAAACTCTGTAAGGCATCCTCTATTCATGGAGTGGTGTATTGATCTGGTATCGTTCTCCTATTGAGGGTCCGATAATCAATACATAGCCTCAATGACCCATTTTTTTTCTGAGCACCACTATTGGGGAGGCGTATGGTCTCCTAGACTCTCGGATGACCCCGGTTCTCTTGAGCTCTGATAGTTGCTCACGCAGATCTTCCAAATCAGCCAAGGGGACCCGCCGGACTCTTTCCCTGAACGGCCTGTCCTCCTGCAGGCGAATGCTGTGGGTAGCACTTTTTGCACACCCCACATCAAACTCATACTTGGAGAAGATCTTCCGCCTCCTAGTCAACTGGGCTCTGGCCCTCTCCCTCCAAGCTGGTGGTAAAGCCGTATTTTCCAAACAGAATCTTTCCACAATAGCTCTCTCCCCCTCTTCCTTCTTTAAGTCTGACAAGGCAACCGGAGTGGCAGGGTTCACTTGGCCCAACAGCATCCGGGCTGGGATCTTCACAGGTGTGTTGGTGGTGTTCCTGATGCTCACCGACACCCTGCCATTAGCCTTCTTCAGAGCTCTCAATGGAACCACCTCAGGAATTACTTCCAGCCCTTGATGGGTATCCAAAGGATCTGGTTCTAGGACTACGAAGGGACCAGGTTGCTCCCAGGTGAGTTTTACGGTAGCCCTCAGGCAAGTTACTTCCCCGGGCTGTAGAATCCTCTCCTTCTTGTCTAACTTCCAGACCTTTCCTTCTTCTGGAGCCTTCTGTTCCATCACCAGCCGTTGATAGGCCCGTTGCAACATAGGGTGAATTCTGGATGTTGGGGCATCCTGCTCCTGGGCTATAGGGGCCAGTAATCTCCTGACCAGCAGAAAAAAAGGGAGCCGCTCAGGTGTAGGAATCCTCCAATCACCTCCTCCCAGCAGCCAAGGGTGCAGACAATGCTACTAACAGCAAACAGGAACAAAAAAGTCTTCTGGACTGCAGCACTCCAAAGATAAAAGCCTTTATTAAAATAGGAAATCCAAAATGCACACTGTACAACGGTACACAGGTCAAAAAAATCTGGCTAACATGTTTCGCACTGTACTAGTGCTTATTAAGCACTAGCACAGTGCGAAACATGTTAGCCAGATTTTTTTGACCTGTGTACCGTTGTACAGTGTGCATTTTGGATTTCCTATTTTAATAAAGGCTTTTATCTTTGGAGTGCTGCAGTCCAGAAGACTAATCTCCTGACCAGGTCAGTATTAGTCCCTATTATAAGGGAACTTTTGTTTGGCTCCTGGCGGGCGAGGACAAACTACCGCCAATGTGTTGAAGACATCTGCGTCTCCGGCTACTGAGGGGTCAAAGGCCAGTCTAATTGGGAGGTATCCATCATATGGGAAGTTTTGGGTTCCAAGTCCCCATATTTCCAAGTCTTCTAGCTTCTGCAAGGGCAAATGTCTCAGATGTTTCTGGTAGAAGTCCCGGTACAGAAGGGTCACTTGAGCTCCCGTGTCGAGAATGGCCTTCGTGTAGATCCCTTCCACTTGAATGGGGACCACTGGGGAGGGTCCCACCAGTTTAACAGGAAATTTCCTCGTGGAGGTCTCCTTCCTAGGTTCCATGGGTTTGGCCTTCTGTGATTTTTTTTTCTTCACCACTTAACGACCGCTCACTGTATATATACGTCGGCAGAATGGCACCGACAGGCACAATCACGTACAGTGTACGTGACTGCCTTTGTATAGTTGGGGGGTACGATCAGACCCCCCTTCTATACAGTGAGCGGTCGTTATCCGTTGGGGAGCAGTCCGGGATGAGGGGACGGCCGTTCGATTCCGGCCACCCCCTCGCGATCGCTCCCGGCGAATGAGAAAGCTTCCTCTGCTGTGTAATGTTTACACAGGCAGAGGAAGTGATGTCATCTCTCATGCGGCGCTCACATATACCGAGCGCCGTACAAGAGAAGACACACAGGTTAGTGCATAAACAGTACACTGACACCAGGACACATAGGAACATAAATCGCCCCCCAGGCCCCCCTAGATCACCCCCCAGATCACCCCCCAGCCCCCAGTCACAGTGTCACTGATTGCAGTGACCATTTATTTACTGATCACTGCAATCAGTGACATTTGTGACTGTAAAAGTGTCACTACAGTTAGTTTTAGGTCCAGTGTAGCCCCCTAACCCCTCCCTAATAAAGGTTTAACCCCCTGATCACCCCCAGATAACCCTTTCACCCCCTATCACCACTGTCGCTAGCGATCGTTTTTCTGATCGCTGTTTTAGTGTCGGTGATGCCGATCGGTAGCCAGTTATTTTTTTTAGGTTCGCCGCAGGTTTTTATAGCGTCAGGTACCCCCATATATTACCCAATAAAGGTTTAACCCCTTGATCGCCCCCCAGGTAACCCTTTCACCCCCTATCACCACTGTCGCTAAGCAATCGTTTTTCTGATCCCTGTCTTAGTGTCGGTGATGCCGATAGGTAGCCAGTTATTTTTTTAGGTTCGTCGCAGGTTTTTATAGCGTCAAGTACCCCCATATATTACCTAATAAAGGTTTAACCCCCTTGATCACCCCCCAGGTAACCCTTTCACCCCCTATCACCACTGTCGCTAAGCGATCGTTTTTCTGATCGCTGTCTTATTGTCCGTGATGCCGATGAGTAGCCAGTTATTATTTTTAGGTTCGCCGCAGGTTTCTATAGCGTCAGCTACCCCCATATATTACCTAATAAAGGTTTAACCCCCTTGATCGCCCCCCAGGTAACCCTTTCACCCCCCTATCACCACTGTCGCTAAGCGATCTTTTTTCTGATCGCTGTCTTATTGTCGGTGATGCCGATAGGTAGCCAGTTATTTTTTTTAGGTTCGCCGCAGGTTTTTATAGCGTCAGGTACCCCCATATATTACCTAATAAAGGTTTAACCTCTTGATCGTCCCCCCAGGTAACCCTTTCACCCCCTTTTGCCAGTGTCACTAAGCGATCGTTTTTCTGATCGCTGTATTAGTTATGCTGGTGCCGATAGATAGCCAGTTATTTTTTTTAGGTTCGCCGCAGGTTTTTATAGCGTCAGGTACCCCATATATTATCTAATAAAGGTTTTAACCCCCTAATTGCCCTTAGTTAACCCTGCGTCACACCCCAGGCAGCGTCAGGTTAGTGCCAGTAACGCTAACACCCACGCGTGAAGCATACACCTCCCTTAGTGGTATAGTATCTGAACAGATCAATATCTGATCTGATCAGATCTATACTAGTGTCCCTAGCAGTTTAGGGTTCCCAAAAACGCAGTGTTAGCGGGATCAGCCCAGATACCTGCTAGCACCTGCGTTTTGCCCCTCCGTCCAGCCCAGGCCACCCAAGTGCAGTATCGATTGATCACTGTCACTTACAAAACACAACACACATAACTGCAGCGTTCGCAGAGACAGGCCTGATCCCTGCGACTCCAGTGCTGTAGGAGGTGATTTCACCACCACAGTTAAAAAAAAAGCATATATGCCGAAGCATTGGGGCAGCAGGGGCGGAGGAGCGGAGCAGCGATTTTGCTCCTAATGCCGCATACATACGTTCGAAATTCTGACGGAGGCTTGCCCGTGGAAAAGTCCGACCATGTGTGTGCGGCATAATTTTTGCGGGAGGATGCCCCAATGCTTCGGCATATATAAATGGTGCATGTATGCCCATAATTAGAAGTGGGTGGATGAATGGTGGTATTCTAATGGTGGGCATACCCACCGATCAATCTCTTTTTTTCGTTCAGCCAACAGGCTGCATGAAAAAAAAGATTACAATACATGTCCAACAAGGACCAGCAAAGTACTGGTATGTTGCAGGACTTTGAATGGTTATACCAGATTGATGCCTGCGGGTTTAGGTATCATCTTGGTATCATTCTCTTCAGCCAGCGGCCGGATTACATGTAAAAGCAATCCTAGTGGCTAATTAGCCTCTGGACTGCTTTTACAAGCAGTGGGAGGGAATGTCCCCCCCTCCCGGATATACAAATCGCCATTGGAAAATTGGGAAAGCATTTTATCACACTGATCTTGGTGTGGTCAGATGCTTTGAGGGCAGAGGAAAGATCTAGGGTCTAATAGACCCCAGTTTTTTCAAAAAAAGAGTACCTGTCACTACCTATTGCTATCATAGGGGATATTTACATTCCCTGAGATAACAATAAAAATGATAAAAAAAAAAAACTTGGAAGGAACAGTTTAAAAATAAAATAAAAAAGCAAAATTAATAATAAAAAAAAAAAAAAAAAGCACCCCTGTCCTGCCCTGCTCTTGCGCAATGGCGAACGCAAGCGTCGGCCTGGCATCATATGTAAACAGCAATTGCACCATGCATGTGAGGTATCACCGCGAAGGTCAGATCGAGGGCAGTCATTTTAGCAGTAGACATCCTCTGTAAATCTATTGTGGTAACCTGTGAAGGCTTTTAAAGGCTTTTAAAAATGTATGTAGTTTGTCGCCAATGCGCGTTCGTGCGAAATTTTAAAGCATGTCGTGTTTGGTATCTATGTACTCGGCCTAAGATCATCTTTTTTATTTCATCAAACATTTGGGCAATATAGTGTGTTTTAGTGCATTAAAATAAAAAAAAAGTGTATTTGTTCCCCAAAAAATGTGTTTGAAAAATCGCTGCGCAAATACTGTGTGGAAAAAAAAAATGCAACACCCACCATTTTAATCTGTAGGGCCTTTGCGTTAAAAAAATATATAATGTTTGGGGGTTCAACATAATTTTCTTGCAAAAAAAAAAAAATGTTTTCATGTAAACAAAAAGTGTCAGAAAAGGCTGTGTATAAAATGCCAGAACAGTTCAAAAACCCCCCAAATGACCCCATTTTGGAAAGTAGACACCCCAAGCTATATACTGAGAGGCATGTCGAGTCCATGGAATATTTTATATGTTGACACAAGTTGCGGAAAAAAGACAATTTATTTTTTATTTTAATTTTTTTTGCACAAAGTTGTTACTAAATGATATATTGCTCAAACATGCCATGGGCATATGTGGAATTACACCCCAAAATACATTCTGTTGCTTCTCCTGAGTACGGGGATACCACATGTGTGAGACTTTTTGGGAGTCTAGCCGCGTACGGGACCCCAAAAACCAAGCACCGCCTTCAGGCTTTCTAAGGGTGTAAATTTTTGATTTCACTTCTCACTGCCTATCACAGTTTCGGAGGCCATGGAATGCCCAGATGGCACAAACCCCCCCCCCCCAAATGACTCCATTTTGGAAAGTAGACACCCCAAGCTATTTGCTGAGAGGTATGGTGAGTATGTTGCAGATCTCGCTTTTTGTCACAAAGTTTTGAAAATTGAAAAAAAATATATATATTTTCTTTCTTCATTTTCAAAAACAAATGAGAGCTGTAAAATACTCACCATGCTTCTCAGCAAATAGCTTGGGGTGTCTACTTTCCAAAATGGGGTCATTTGGGGGGGTTTTGTATTATTTTGGCATTTTATGGCCTTCGAAACTGTGATAGGTAGTGAGGAGTGAAATCAAAAATTTGTGCCCTTAGAAATCCTGAAGGCGGTGCTTGGTTTTCGGGGCCCCGTACGCGGCTAGGCTCCTAAAAAGTCCCACACATGTGGTATCCCCGTACTCAGGAGAAGCAGCAAAATTTATTTTGGGGTGCAATTCCACATATAACCATGGCATGTGTGAGCAATATATCATTTAGTGACAACTTTTTGTAATTTTTTTTTTTTTTTCGTCATTATTCAATCACTTGGGACAAGAAAAAAAAATATTCAATAGGCTCAACATGCCTCTCAGCAATTTCCTTGGGGTGTCTACTTTCTAAAATGGGGTCATTGGGGGGGGGGTTGTGCTATTTTGGCATTTTATGGCCTTCGAAACTGTGATAGGTAGTGAGGAGTGAAATCAAAAATTTGCGCCCTTAGAAATCCTGAAGGCGATGCTTGGTTTTCGGGGGCCCGTACGCGGCTAGGCTCTCAAAAAGTCCCACACATGTGGTATCCCCGTACTCAGGAGAAGCAGCAAAATGTATTTTGGGGTGCAATTCTACATATAACCATGGCATGTGTGAGCAATATATCATTTAGTGACAACTTTTTGTAATTTTTAATTTTTTTTGTCATTATTCAATCACTTGAGACAAAATATTGGTATCCCCGTACTCAGGAGAAGCAGTAAAATGTATTTTGGGGTGCAATTCCACATATAACCATGGCATGTGTGAGCAATATATCATTTAGTGACAACTTTTTGTCATTTTTTTTTTGTCATTATTCAATCACTTGAGACAAAAAAAGAAAAAAAAACAATGGGCTCAACATGCCTCTCAGCAATTTCCTTGGGATGTCTACTTTCCAAAATGGGGTCATTTGGGGAGGTTTTGTACTGCCCTGCCATTTTAGCACCTCAAGAAATGAGATAGGCAGTCATAAATTAAAAGCTGTGTAAATTCCAGAAAATGTACCCTAGTTTGTAGACGCTATAACTTTTGCGCAAACCAATAAATATACGCTTATTGAAATTTTTTTTACTAAAGACATGTGGCTGAATACATTTTGGCCTAAATGTATGACTAAAATTGAGTTTATTCGATTTTCCTTATAACAAAAAGTAGAAATATCATTTTTTTACAAAATTTTCAGTCTTTTTCCGTTTATATCGCAAAATATAAAAATCGCAGAGGCAATCAAATACCATTAAAAGAAAGCTCTATTTGTGGGAAGAAAAGGACGCAAATTTCGTTTGGGTACAACATTGCATGTCCGCACAATTTACAGTTAAAGCAGCGCAGTGCAAAATTCTGAAAACACCTCTGGTCCTTTAGCTACAAAATGGTCCGGGGCTTAAGTGGTTAATCTCTTCCTGGACCTTAAGCCTTGTTGGGCCTGGTATGCATTAATTTCCTGCCAAGGTTTAGGTTTTGACTTAAAGTGAGAAGTACTAAGTTGGTGGGGTGGGGAATTGTCCCCCCTTCTTAGATTCTCCTGTTCTCTGATACCGTTAGAGCTTGCTGGAATTGACGGGCACCCGGTTGACTCCTTCACCGGGGCCCTTTGGAGTTTTCCGCCGGCTTGTGATATGTACTTTGGGATCTCTTTGGGCTGTGGCACACCCGTCCGTAATGTCCAACCCCTCCACAGTTAAAGCAAACTTCTTCTTCTCTGTCCTGCTGGAAGACTGGTGTTGGGGCATTCTGGAACACTTCCCTCTTTGAGTCTTCTTTTTTTGTAGCTCCTGAAATTTTAGCCATTAAAGAAGTCAGCATTTCCAATACTTGGGCCATCTGTGACTTTAGGACAGCCACCTCCAGAGTCCCGTTCCGTGGCCAAAACAGACCCAACCCCTGCTGAGGGAGAAGGAGTGGGTTTCTTACTTGCCTGTTGGTCATTGAGTAAACCTCTTCATCTCTCACTACTCGCACAAGGTCTGGATAGCTTAGGGACATGACTCCTCCGGTAGTCTTCAGATGGAGCCAGACTGGATCAGAGCGCAGTGCTCCCCTCATGACCTGCCGCATTCTGGATGCATCTATGGCCTCGTGTTTGCTTAACCACGAATACTTTTACTGAGTAGAAGTATAAAGTTAGACAATGGTACATTTATCTATGCAGAGCCCTGCAATTTTTAAAAGTCAAGCAAATAACAAGTACTATATTCTCACAGTATTAAGCACACTGAATGTCTCTTAGTAAACTATGCTTGCAAACTTCCCCCTCGTGGCCAATATGGCGCCCAAACAATGTCTCCCTGCAGAACAGTCAGGCCTGACTAATTCACACACAGTTAATTAGTTGAGAAGAATCTTCACTAGCAATGGTGGTGCACTTTGTAGGTTATTTGTAATCCAAAGGTAGTAAATGGTTAGTTATTCAGCATGCAATAAGACAACTTAACTCCGGCTGCACAATACACTGTTCCTCTGGGGTGCAATGTAACACTCCGGTAACGGTGGGCCCTGACCAAAGGATACTGGGCCTAAAAGGTAGTCAATGAATACTGAGCAAGTGCTCTCTCACCCGACCGGACCAGTCCGTACAACCGACTTCAGTAGTTGGTGCTCCAGCACGCAGCCACACAATGCCCGTAGTCTCCAATCCTCTCGACCATCCGAGGGAGATTGATGGATGAGACGACTCTGGGTTCTCCCGTGACGATCAGCAAGCTCTCTGGATTCCCTAGGCTCAGGCTCTCCGGCCTAGTCCAAAGCAACAGGCCCCAACATAGGCTCGACTTGCTAGGAGGGCGGTGTGCAAAGAGACCTGTGTGTTGCTCCTCCCTGCTTAAATAGTCCTTCCCCAGCAGACCTTGTGCCGGGCAATGCACTGTGGGTGTCCCGCTGCATACTGGGTATAGTAGTCTTTGTACTCATTTAAAGTGACACCCCGCTACACTAACAATTAACTTCTTTTATTTGGCCTCTATTTATTTTTTTTGATGTTCAGCCCCATCAAGCTGCAGTCTGCCATAGAGTTTGAAAGGCAGCCTGCAGCAGAGCTGGACACTGCACCTGTCCCTTCTGGACTACAATGCCAGGAAGGACACACTACACCTAGATGGCCTCATGTGCAAAGGACATAAACGTTGGAGAACTTGATCTGGAAAGCAAAACGTTTGTTTCTACTTCCTAAATAATTTCTCCTGTTTTTAAATAAAACAAACTCAGGAGGCACGTATGAATGTAGCCGGAGCCACGGTTCACACTAGAACAGTGCGGGAAACCCCCAATCCATGTTCATAACACACTGCTTTTGCAACCTGCAGCGGGTGTCAGTGCTATGTTAATGACACTCCAAAGCAGGTCACAAACGAGTGAGTTTGCCTGCAATGGATCCCATGGTACATAAGAACCATGCAATCCAGTTGCAATGTGTTTCCAAAAGTAGTGCATGCACTTCTTTGGTGCGATGCAGTGCATCAAAATGAATGGGCTTAAAATGCACTGCACTGAATCGCATTTGAATTGCGCAGAAATGCGGTGCGCATTCCTGTGCGATTCATAGTGTGAACCTAGCCTAATGCCGCGTACACACGATCGATTTTTTCGACGGTGAAAACACCGTCGAGAAAATCGACGTTAAAAACGAGGAACAGCTTGTTCCCCCCACACACGGCCGTTTTAAATGTCTTTTTTTTTTGGTCGAAAAAAACGACCGTGTGTGGGCTCCGCGGCAGTGTTTCCCTATGGGAAACACTGCCGTGGAAAACATGTCGAAAAAAACGACGAGAAAAATTAGAACATGTTCTAATTTTTCTCGTCGTTTTTAATGCCGTTTTTCTCGTCGAAAAAAACGACAGAAAGCCCACAGACGATCGTTTTTCTCGTCGAATGGGAAAAATGTCGTTTTTCTCAACGAGAAAAACGGCCGTGTATACGCGGCATAAGACTTCAATAGACAGGAAGAGGAAAGACACGGTACCTAGAACAAGTTATATTTACATATATATTTTAATAGCATTCATTTGAAATTTGGTTGAACTAGATGGACTTGTGTTTTTTTGAAACCAGGCTAACTATGTAGATATGAATAAAAGTCAGGGTAAAATGCTCTGTGGGTTTCTCACGCTCTCGCTATGGTAAAATGTTGTAAATACCACAAAGGGCCGTACATCAGACATGGCAATCACTTCCCAGTGCAGTGTTTTTCTGGAAATATCTTTGAGCACTTGTTTCGGATGCAGGAAATCCGCTTCCTGATTGGCGATCCTGACCTTCCTGACTCCCGAGTTGTGAGACAAGTATTGAGTCAGTTAACGCTTCCTAATGTGGGAGTTTTCATCCAAGTCAGCTCAAGGCAACATCCTCTAAATAATACTATCACTGTACCGCATGAATGAAAGAGGGAGTGGTTCTCATTCACCCCAGATAAACCCAACCGATTACTGCATCTGCAGAACACTGGAAGGAATGTTCTATTTGGAAAATGCAAATTCAAAACGTACACAATTAAATTAATATACTTTTTCTTATGTGAGATAGAGAACCATAGAATATTGATTGCAGAAAAAAAACAGAAAAGAGAAATACTTATTATTCTTATGTAGCGCCCTGCTCCCAATGAGTGAGCGCTATGTGTTAAAATTATAGTTGTCTGAGCAATAGTTTGGCTCAGAAGGATTGTGTTCAAATTATACCTCTGTTTCAGTTCCACTGGTTGCATGATTTTCCCCCTGACGGTGGGTGTCGCTGTCACCACTGGTCAGGGTTAGAAAGGCAACAGTCTGGATGCATTGGGTATCTCTTTACCAGAAGCAGCCCAGGGGGCGTGGTCAACCCGCTCTGCATTCTGGGAGAGGGTACTTAAGGGACAGACACCATTTTGTGGGGTCGCTCGTTGGTGTTGGGCGCCTCCCGATCAGTAGCGTCACTAGGGTTGGTGTCACCCGGTTCAAAAAAATTGGTGTCACCCCCCACCAACTATAGTCCCCCCTCAGTACAGACCCCCCTCCCGCAGTACAGACCCCCCTCCACTAACTACAGACCCCCCTCCCGCAGTACAGACCCCCCAAGTGTTTACTTGCACGAGAACACAGATATTCCACAGACATAGCTGCTGCTCCCAATTTGCCATACATCAATGGCACACTGTCTGCGTTCGGGACTGCACACCTGCAACCGCACAGATATCAAATTGGAAGCAGCAGCTTTGTCTTTGTCCGCCCGGATTCAGCCTCTCCACAGTGACAGTCCCTCCTGCACTCACCGCGCCACAGCTTCCTTGCCTTCTCCTCCTGTCCAGTTTATACCACTGGGAATTAATGTTTATAGCCTTTCAGTAAACATCATTCAACTTTTTTTCACAAAAATTGTGTGTGTGTGTGTGTGTGTTTAACTTTTTGATTATCACAAAAAATTAGGGCTGTGGAAATTAACTATTAATTCTTCGATTGATCGATCAAAATTCTTTAGATCGATCAAAATTCTTTTGATTGGTACTCACCTCTCCACCGGCTTCCGGGTCTTCAGGGAGATCCGGTGACGTCACGGACACCGGCGGGGCTTGCTGTGTCCATCTGAAGGGCTCCTTTGCTGTGCCTTCATATCTGCATGCCGGCGGGACCTTACTATCTGCCACACGCAAGGGCTGTTACACTTCCCTCTATCAACCTGGGGTTCTACAGCCATTCACTGGGAGTTGTGATAGTTCCCTTCACGGGACATCTACATGCCGACGGACTAATGTTAGTCCCTTCTCATCTGGATTCAGTAGTGGTATCGTTGTACACATTTATATACCAGTATCATACTTAGCTACAAGTTTTTATGACTGCTTTTGCTACCGTTTGGTAATACACCATTTTTACAGTTTATGTAGCTACATCGATTTTATCTCCAGTGCAATATTTATTTTGTTACCTACTTGAAGACTATAAAAGTTTTAATGCTATTCCCATTGAGCGCTGCCTTTGTGTGTTTTTTGGATCCTGCTATCCATTTTTTCAGTGGTTGGTAGCTGCACTGGGAATCGGCCTGCAAGGAGATCAGCTAAAAGTAGTTGGATCTATTTGCGTTATAATTAATCGAAATTAGTCGATTAATGGATTAAAAAAAAAAAACGATTAATTGAACACGAAAATTTTAATCAGTAACAGCCCTACAAAAAATGTCTCGACCCAGGGTGTCAGAGGTGTTGGATGACTTAAGTCTTACATGGTCAGGACAACCAGTGAGGTACAGATTCAGTAAGCGGCCCTCACAAGGGTAGCGCTACATACATTTTGTCAGTAATTCCTCCCAAAAAATAGCAGTGAGCCTCCTGGTATGAGAGGAAGCCTAGGAATCCCCAGCCCTACAGCCTCATAACTGCATTGTGAGATTATCTAGGGCACTGCTGCCTCTGACTATCAGTTTCATGAGATCTAGGGTGAGATTTGGTAATGTAATTACTGCATAGAAGCATTCTGTTTCTATGCACACAAATGCTGGACTCAGGATCATGCCCGCAAGGGAGCGCTTCTCCCAGGGGGTTTACCGATGCGAGGAGGAGCCGCGAGCACAGCCGGGGGACCCCAGAAAACGAGGTTCGGGGCCACACTGTGCAAAATGAACTGCACAGTGGAGGTAAGTATGATATGTTTGTTATTTAAAAAAAAAACTAAGGTTTACAATCACTTTAACTGCCAGTGAATGAAAATCCCAAAAGACAGATAATGTCTTTGGAGGCGTCTGTTTAGAAACATGAACAATGTCTCTAATTTTTTAATATAAGATTCCTTATTTGTCCATTTTATTTACAGTGCTTTGAAAAAGTATTCACACCCCTTGATATTGTCCAAATTTTGTCATGTTACAACCAAAAACGTAATTGTATTTTTTGGGGAATTTATGTGAAAGACCAACAAATAAATATCTGAAAAGTGTGACGTGTGGCAAGGGGTATGAATACTTTTTCAAGTCGCTGTATCTTGTGAATGTGACATAATAAACATTTCAACTGTTTAAAACGTAGGAGTTTGAATAGGGCCAGACTTATCAGGCACAGTAGACCCTGTTGTTTTACCGTAGCAGACAAGTTATAGTGTGTTGTGTTGCATGTTAAAACTCAACTCCAGGAATTAAACAAAATCTACTCTTGCAGTAAAGGCTCCCCACATTACAAGAGTTACCTCCTCATAAGGGTGTAAGGCCTCGTACACACGACCGATTTTCTCGGCAAGAACCAGCAAGAAACTTGCTGGCAGAGATGTCTTGCCGAGTAAATCGGTCGTGTGTACGCGGCTATCGGGTTTCTCGTCGAGAAAACCGACAAGTAACCTCGACGAGAAAATAGAGAACCTGCTCTCTATTTTCTCGTCGAGATTCTCGTCAGCCTGTTTCTCGACGAGAAAAGTGAGTGTGTGTACACTTACCTGTCCGCCGGGAAGCCCGCGCATGTTCGAAATGAATTTGACGCATGCGCAGTAGCTTCCTAGGCATACGTAGGGTATACCAAGATGGCGGCAACGGCATCGAATGTGACGAGCGCATGCTCGTCGTAGTCGATGACGTCACCGCGTACGCTCCATTCAAAGAACCGCGGGTTCTTTGAAACGAGCGTGTGTACACTCGGCCGGGACAAGTTTCTTGTCCAAGAATCTCGTCGAAAAAAACGACATGTTTTTTTCAACGAGAATCTCGGCCGTGTGTACGAGGCCTAAGAATAACAGTATTTACTTATCCCTCAGTCCAGCAGGAGCTTTCCAGCAGGGCAACCGGTACTGTGAAGCCTCTTCTCCAAGGCAGTCACGGTCGCATGTACAGAGTAGAAGAGGACAGCACTGGAGGTAGGGTAAGGCAGTTTCCCCTAGACCTAACAAGCTTTTCATCCTTGCAGCATGGGAAGGGTAGAATGTATCTAATTTCTGGAAATAGGCTTTAAAGTTGTACTAAAACCTAAATGTTTTTAGTAAACTTTTTTTTGCTAATTTTACCTACAGGTAAAATGTAGGTAAAATTTATATTTCGTAAACATGCACCTTTTAAAAGATAATCCAGTGAGCATCAGCCGGTGACGTCACCAGCGCATTCGTTCTGAAGAGAACTCATGCCATACCTTCAATGCTCTGTGCCGTGGCTGTGACTACGCAAAAGTGATGTCATCAAGGCTCGACCATTCAAGCAGCTGGAGACTGCAAACCAGGTTGGAAGACCGGGTGAAGATGGAAGCCCGATCAGCGCTGACAGCTTAATTTTCACGATGCATACTAGGACATTATGGCATTATCTTGCAGGGAGGCTGGACTTTTTTTTTCCAGCAATAACTTCCACTTTAGGGTAAAAAATGTCCCACTATATGTCCTACTTCTTTCCGTTCAATCCCTAGACACTTACCAAGCTCCATGTCACCGATCCAGTGCTGTCTACGGCTTCAGCACCGCTACCCCTTCCTGCTTTGACAGGAGAAACTGAGGGCAGCAGAGCCAATCATAGCACCCAGTTTGCTATAGGAAGCACCCAAGGGAGGGAAGAGCAGATAGTGTCAGCAGTGGGCTGCTAGAAGAGGAGGAAAGCAACCTTTCTGTGCAATATTTTAGCACTGAACAGGCAAGTATAATCTCATTTTTGCAAAAATGGCCTATAGGTTGCCTGACCTTAAAGTGATACTAATTTTGAATAGCAATTCAGGTTTTAACAGACCTTCGTTTTCAACCTGGTCTACCACAATGTACAGGTTGTTGACATCTGTGTGTTCTGGTGCACTGAAAGACATGTGTGTTTTGGTGATTTGGAGATGTACAATGGAGTGCCATTCAAAATAAAGACCAGATTAGCATACTCCACACAACGTTCTGAGATGGGAAGAGAGACACTAATGCCGGGTACACACTATTCATTTTTTCGCATTCAACCCAGCAGGTTGAACGAAAAATAAAAATGACGGCTACAGTCGGAGCCACTGTACTAACCATGCAAGGTTAGTTAAGTGTTCTTCCCCACTAAGCTGTTGTGTTCTGACAGGGGGACCCCTGCCAGAAAACCCCAACCAGTGCTGTCTGCCATTGGCTGAGAAAGCTTATAGGGAGTTGGTAGGCTGCTGCTTTTCCAGCATGCACGTCCGACAGAAGCCGGCCGAAGGGATGGCTGCTGTCGGACAGACCAACATTCACAAAGGCCAAATGTTGGTCTTTTTTTTTTAACCGGTTGTTGTCTGTCGGCTGTTGTACCTAGCTTTAGATAACTGCTTAAGTACTGCGTAATGTGTTGGAACTACTTCCTCTTAGAAGAGCTCTGAAAAAGCTAATGTTCAAGTTAGAATTTTTTCACTCAATAGTCTATTGCCCCAAGAGATAACAGCAATGTCATAGAAATACAAAATAAGCATGCAGCCTTGTTCAATCTTAGTGGTATGTGTACATGTCTGACTGGGGAATCCGGTAACAGGTTAAACTATTTACCTCCATCTACTGTCTTGCAAACATCAACAGCCTACAGCTAAAGGTGTTGATTTGGTATTAAAAGAGGAACTAAACTCTCTCAATCAACATGAACTATTTTTTATCTTTATGTTGCTAGCCTTAGTAAATAGATAGGAAGATATATTAAATTAGCTTGTTTTTAAACTTTTTTTCTTTTTACATTTCTTCAGTTGCTTCCTGGTTTCTGGCCTAGGTTAAAATTATGTTTGTTTTCTTTCATCTGGAGAAGAAGAGGGGATTTCTCAGCTAAGCATGCCGTACTCTCTGCATGCCTGAGCTAAGGACAGATGGATTCCAGGAAGTAAATGCTACATGAATCATCTGCACTTACTCAAGAAATGCTATGGGAGTGTTTTTCAAAATGATTTCTTAACAAAATAAAACATGGAGACATGGATGGATGGGAGAGTTTGCTTTGAATATTAAAAATGAATTAAATTGCATTTTCAGTTTGTGGTGCCCAGATACAGTTTAGTTCCACTAAAGTCCCTGGTTGTCTGCATTAAAGGAACAGATTATTTAGGACAACAGTGCTCTTTTATGTGTTTGAAAGTAGTTATAAAGCTTTGTATTGTTTTGTTTTTTTATGTAAATGTAGCGCCCTGTTTCCAATGAGTGGGTGCTATATTTGAAATTTAGTTGTCTGGGCATTTGTTTAGCCCAGAGAGATTGTTCATTTAAATTATGGCACTGTTTCAGTTTGGTTGGTTGCATGATTTTCCTCCTGACAGTGGGTGCCATTGTCACCACTGGTCAGGATAGGAAAGGCAGCGGGCTGAATGTATTGGGTATCTCTTTCCCAGCAGCAGCCCAGGGGGCGTGGTGAACCCGCTGTGCATGCTGGGAGAGGGTACTTAAGGGACAGGCGCCATTAGGGTGGGGGCGTTTTGGAGAGTTGGGGGTCATTGGTTGGTGGTGGGCACCACCCGCCCAATCCCGACCTGAGGGCCCTCATGGCCTCAGGGAAGTGCTGCCAGTTTCCGCCTCGGGCCACGTTGGCCTGAGGCTCTGTTGCTGAGATGAAGGCCCAGAAGTTACTGGAGGCCTACTGATCCGGGGATGATCCTGTGTCGCCTTGCCTGCTGGAAGGGACCAAGCAATTGAGGACTCAATTGGAGGATGCATCCGGGTCATAATCTACCTCACAGTGCTGCTGGAACGGCTGAAAGATCCTGGCACTGAGAGCTGTGTTCTTTATTCCGAAGATAACCCAGGGAAGGGTTACGCTAAGTCTGTGGCAGAGACTGTTCTATTTTCATCAAGTCTGTGGCAGAGACTATATGTGATCGAGCTACGCATCGGCTGCTATGCCAGTGAGATTGGGCCTATCCGGTGTTTGCTGAGTCCAGCGTGGAGACAGTTGTTCCTCTGGACCTAGGAAAATTCCTGTGATCTGCAACTAAGGTACCTGAGTCCTCCCCATCCCTTCTACCCCCTCTGTTAGAAACTTTATTCAATAAAACCCTTGAAAGAGACTTTGTGTTGGTGCAAACTTCTTCTGGACAACTCTTCAAGGAGAACCCCTGAGACGAGCATACGGAACCGTAAGGTAACGGCAGGCACAAATTTAAACCAGCAGCTCCTACGGGGGTATCGCTACATAAAAATTACAAACATGCCTATACTTAATTGCTCTGTGCAATGGTTTTGCACAGAGAATCCCCGAATCTCTTCTTCTGGGGTCCCCTGGGCGCTTCTGGCTCCTCTTCTTCATCGGGTGCCCCCAGGGAAAGCCACTTTCCCTGGGGGCACCCGTGCTTGCTCGCTCCTGAGTCCCGCTGCTGTGTCTATCGCTCCCGCTGCTATCAATCTGTCCAATGAGGAGAGAGACAGTGGCGGGGGCTGCTGCGCACGTGCACATCGCTGGATCAGATAGAGTCAGGTAAGGAAAAGGATGGGGGGTTCTGGGGGGCAGCTGCAGCACAGAAGGTTTTTCGCCTTAATGCATAGAATTAAGGTGAAAAACTTTAAGGCTTTATAAACATTTTAAAGATTATTGAAGGAAAGAGCTGTGACCCCATGCAGCATCCACCCACAGTGTGTTCGTGTACTGAAGGCTCAATGTGGCACAACTCCAGTCACAACTCCATGTGTGCTATAAGTACTCTGTGTAAGTTCACAGTGTGAGGGATGTTTTGGTTTCTTTTTCAGTTCTAAGAATATCAACACTAAGGAAAGAAACAGAACAGCGCCTGCCGTCCATGTTAGGAGAGACCTGTCAAGGTTCCAGGCAATGAAAAAATGCTTATACAATGGCAATTTCACTAGGAGTTGCCTGCTTGCTGAGGAAACAATTCATGTGCAGGGTACACGCTGTTCCTTTCTCATGACCTCTTTGCTTCAATATTTTTTAGCTATAATGCTATAATGCTTCTATCCCCATCATTCAATTCACATTCACATAAATGAAAACATCTGAGTTTTAAAACACAGAATCAGGTTTTAACAAATATTCAAAAGGTATACAGTGGGGATCGAAAGTTTGGGCACCCCATGTAAAAATGTGTATTAATGTGCATAACGAAGCCAAGGAAAGATGGAAAAATCTCCAAATGGCATCAAATTACAGATTAGACATTCTTATAATATGTCAAAAAAAGTTAGATTTTATTTCCATCATTTACACTTTCAAAATTACAGAAAACAAAAAAACGGTGTCTGCAAAAGTTTGGGCACCCTGCAGAATTTATAGCATGCACTGCCCCCTTTGCAAAGCTGAGACCTGCCAGTGTCATTGATTGTTCTCAATCATCGTCTGGGAAGACCAGGTGATGTCAATCTCAAAGGTTTTAAATGGCCAGACTCATCTGACCTTGCCCCAACAATCAGCACCATGGGTTCTTCTAAGCAGTTGTCTAGAAAACTGAAACAGAAAATAGTTGACGCTCACAAAGCTGGAGAAGGCTATAAGAAGATAACGAAGCGTTTTCAGATGTCAATATCCTCTGTTCGGAATGTAATTAACCACTTCAATACCATGCACTTATACAGCTTCCTGCCCAAGCCAATTTTGAGCTTTCAGCACTGTCGCAATTTGAATGACAATTGCGCGGTCATGCTACACTGTACCCAAACAAATTTTTTATCATTTTGTTCCCACAAATAGAGCTTTCTTTCGGTGGTATTTGATCGCCTCTGTGATTTTTATTTTTTGCGCAACAAATAAAAAAAGAGCGAAAATTAAAAAAAAAACTATGTTTTTCTTTGTTTCTGTTAAATTTTTTTGTAAATAAGTACCTTTTCTACTTCAATGACGGGCACTGATAAGGCGGCACTGAAGGGCACTGATAAGGCGACACTGATGGGCACCGATGAGGTGGCACCAATGAGGTGGCACTGATGAGGTGGCACTGATGGGCACTGATGATGGGCACTGATAGGCGGCACTGATGGGCACTGATATGTGGCACTGATATGTGGCACTCATAGGTGGCACTGATTGGCACTCATAGGCGGCACTGATTGGCACTCATAGGCGGCACTGATGGGCACTCATAGGCGGCACTAATGGGCACTTTTAGGCGGCACTGATGGGCACTTATGGGTGGCACTGATAGGTGGCACGGACGGGCACTGATAGGTGGGCACTTTTGGGCACAGATGGGCACGGATGGGCACTGATAGGTGGCACTGATGGACACTAGTAGGTGGCACTGGTGACACTGCTGCCTAGCAATGCCAGCCACCACACATTTGTTTCTTGGTATGATCGTGCCAGTCAGTGCCCATGTGTGGGCACTGATTGGCATATTTTTTTATATATATATTTTTTTACTACATGTGGATGGCCATGGGGGCCATCCACATGCTTAGGGCTTCCCTGGTGGTCCTTGGGGGCTTCCCTGGTGGTCCAGTGTGGGTATCCGAGGGGGGGCTGTGCTGATAAACAATCAGCGCAAACCCCCCCCTGTCAGGAGAGCCGCCGATCGGCTCTCCTCTACTCGCGTCTGTCAGACGCGAGTGAGGAAGAGCCGATCAACGGCTCTTCCTGTTTACTTCCTGATCAGCCGTGATTCGACACGGCTGATCACATGGTAAAAAGCCTCCGACGGAGGCTTTTTACCGAGATCAGTGTAGCGGTGGGTCAGACTGACCCACCGCTCCACCGATCGCCGGGATGCAAATAAAATAAAATAAAGTGCTGACAGTTCCTTAAAGTGCAATTGGTGCTTAGAAAATTGCTCCTCTTTCTTTAGCCAAAGGAAAGTGCTGTGGCTTGGGCAAAAAACGCAATCTCTGTGTACTGTCACCACTCCAGTGAACTCCTAGGACCAAACTCACCAAACCCCCCTGTTCGGTTCGCACCAGAACCTGCGAACAGCCAGATTGTTCGCGTGAACTTTAGAACCCTATTAAATACAATGGACTCGAACGTTCGAAATCAAAAGTGCTAATTATAAAGGCTAATATGCAAGTTATTGTCCTAAAAAGTGTTTGGGGACCCGGGTCCTGCCCCAGGGGACATGTATCAATGCAAAAAAAAGATTTAAAAACGTCTGTTTTTTCAGGAGCAGTGATTTTAATAATGCTTAAAGTGAAACAATAAAAGTGAAATATTCCTTTAAATTTCGTACCTAGGGTGTGTATATAGTATGCATGTAAAGTGGCGCATGTTTCCCGTGCTTAGAACTGTCCCTGCACAGTGTCATTTCTGAAGGAAAAAAAGTCATTTAAAACTCACTCGCGGCTATAATGAATTGTCGGCTCCCGGCAATACATAGAAAAGTCATTGATGAAAAAAAAAATGCGTTCCCCCAAATTCAATTACCAGGTCCTTCAGGTCTGGTATGGATATTAAGGGGAACCCTGCCACAAATTGAAAAAAAAATGCGTGCGATTCCCCCCAAATATCCATACCAGGCCCTTCAGGTCTGGTATGGATTTTAAGGGGTACTCCACCCCAAATTAAAAAAAAATGGTGTGGAGTTCCCCCAAAAATCCAGACCAGACCCTTTATCCGAGCATGCAACCTGGCAGGCCGCAGGAAAAGAGGGGGGGACGAAAGAGCGCCCCCCCTCCTGAACCGTACCAGGCCACATGCCCTCAACATGGGGAGGATGTCCTCATGTTGATGGGGACAAGGGCCTCATCCCCACAACCCTTGCCCGTGGTTGTGGGGGTCTGCGGGCAGGGGGCTTATCGGAATCTGGAAGACCCCTCTAACAAAGGGGACCCCCAGATCCCGCCCCCCCATGTGAATTGGTAATGGGGTACATTGTACCCCTACCATTTCACAAAGAAAGAGTAAACAATTGTAAAAAAAATACACAGACACCATTGGGAAAGTCCTTTATTAAAAAAAAAAAAAAATAATAAAAAAAAACATTCCAGCGATTAAATCCAGTGTCCCACAGCGCTGTCCACACGAAACGTCATTGGCTGAGCCTGAGCGGACCTGATGGGGAACTTCCTCCGCAGTGTAATAAATGAATAGACCCGCCCCTTCTAAAGTTCCCCATCAGGTCCGCTCAGCCAATGACGCCGGTGTAAGGCTGAGGACCTGATGCGGAACGTGAGAACGGGCGGGTCTATTCATGTATTACACTGTGGAGGAAGTTCCCCATCAGGTCCGCCCCCTTATTTTTAATAAAGGACTTTCCCAACGGTGTCTGTGTATTTTTTTTTTTACAATTTTTTACACTTTCTTTGTGAAATGGTAGGGGTACAATGTACCCCATTACCAATTCACATGGGGGGGCCGGGATCTGGGGGTCCCCTTTGTTAAAGGGGTCTTACGGATTCCGATAAGCCCCCCCACCCGCAGACCCCCACTAACACCGGGCAAGGGTTGTGGGGATGAGGTCCTTGTCCCCATCAACATGGGGACATGGTGCTTTGAGGGGTCACAGACCCCCAAAGCATCCTCCCAATGTTGAGGGCATGTGGCCTGGTACGGTTCAGGAGGGGGGGCGCTCTCTCGTCCCCCCCTCTTTTCCTGCGGCCTGCCAGGTTGCGTGCTCGGATAAAAAGTCTGGTCTGGATTTTTGGGGGAACTCCACACCATTTTTTTTTAAATTTGGGGTGGAGTTCCCCTTAAAATCCATACCAGACCTGAAGGGCCTGATATGGATATTTGGGGGGAGCCGCACGCATTTTTTTTTTAAATTTGCGGCAGGGTTCCCCTTAATATCCATACCAGAACTTAAGGGCCTGGTAATTGAATTTGGGGGAACCCCCACGCATTTTTTTTTTATCAATGACTTTTCTATGTATTGCCGGGAGCCGACAATTCATTATAGCCGCGAGTGAGTTTTAAATTACTTTTTTTCCTTCAGAAATTACACTTTGTGCAGGGATGGTTCTTAGCACGGAAAACATGCGCCACTTTACATGCATACTATATACACACCCTAGGTACAAAATTTAAAGGAATATTTCACTTTTATTGTTTCACTTTAAGCATTATTAACCTCCCTGGCGGTATGATTCTGTCTGGAAATATGTACCAAAAGCGGTACAATTGTTTTGCATGGAAATTTGGTGTTATGTATTGTAGGCCTGCGATTCTTAGTAATTACTTACTTAAACCTGACCAAACAAGAGTCTAGGAGACATCCCGGGTATGATAAAGTTTGAAACACAAAATAATAAATTACAATATAATAAATAACTATAAATAATTATAACAAATAGTAATGTAATTATAATAAAAATTATTCAATAATGTAATCAAATCAAAAACACTGAAATTTGCTCAGTTGCAGATTTGTCGCTGTCATTAGATTTTTTGTTTGATGATGAATTTCCCCACAAATCGCTATCGCTCAATTCTGCGAGTGATTGTAATTTATTATCGCTGTTTTTTAGCTGGTCTAAAACCACTTTTGACATAAAGGGACACTTTTTGGTTGCTATGGACAATCTTCAGTTTCCAGGCAGAAAGAAAAGTATTTATTATATAAAAGTGCATGCAGGACACTGGGCAGACCACTAGGGACAAAGGGGGTGTGTAATTATTACATACAGTACTGTAATCTGTAAGATTACAGTATACTGTATGTATACTATGTGTTTACTTTTTTGAATTTGGCGCCGAACTCCGTCCCCGTGCGTCGCAACGTCGCAGGGAACGGAGCTCGGCACTCGGCAGTGAGGATCGAGCGAGACACGGCTCGCTGACACTGCGGGAGGACATCGCAGGATCCAGGGAACAAGGTAACTTACTTTCCCTGGATACTGCGATGCAGCCCGAGTCTGGCTCGGGGTTACCGCTCTTAGCATTGAAAACTCACCCCGAGCCAGACTCGGGATTACCGCTAAGGAGGTTAAAATCACTGCTCCCAAAAAAACGGCCATTTTTAAAACTTTTTTTTGCATTGATACATGTCCCCTGGGGCAGGACCCGGGTCCCCAAGCACTTTTTATGACAATAACTTGCATATAAGCCTTTAAAATTAGCACTTTAGATTTCTTCCATAGACTTTTTGAATTTGCAGCGAACACCCCAACTTGTTCGCTGTTCGGCGAACGGGCGAACAGGCAATGTTCGAGTCGAACATGAGTTCGACTCGAACTCGAAGCTCATCCCTAGTCACCATCTGTACCACCGCAATTTTCCATACAAGAAAACCAGAAAGGATATCATCGCATAACTCTGTTTATTTAAAATCCTCCCTTGACACCAGGAATTATATGCCATCAATATGTAATATACTGTGGTTGCTCCGTGTCTCCAAATGTGTATCAAAGCCAGCGTGTTCCACCTGGCGGAAGCGGAAGTGACGTAGAGCCACGCGTCTGCATTCTTACGCATTTCATCACTATGACATCATCATGAGGACACGAAGATTGCATTTTTTGCACAGCACTTTCCTTTGGCTAAAGAGGAGGACTTTTCTCAGCACCATTTGCACTTTAAGGAACTGTCAGCACTTTATTATATTTTGAGTACTATTTGCACTTTGATGATTGCATTCTAATAATTTTTTCACTATAGGGGATAGCACAGGTTTTACCACATGGCTGTACTTCTAAAAGTAAAACTCTGCTGTCATTGATCATTCTCTGCTAAGGTCAATTTAAAACGATATAAGCCAAGATCAGTTTAGTTATGGTGGATTATCAAGGCTGTGTAAATGGTTGTCTGAGACTAAAGCTGGACATAGACCAGCAGAATCGCATTTGAACAAATATAGAAACTCTGAAAGATTGTATGTCAAAGAGTTTGATCTCGCCATCATTGAGTCAACAAAGTAGTTTGAAAACCCTTAACATTTCATCCAGACCTGCTACTTGAATGCAGTTCCAGATGTATTAAACAGGTTTCTTTTGTGCCTAGAAAATGTGCATTAAAATAAGTATGATTTTTTTTCTGAACAAAAACCACATTCAGTTTTCATTCATTCAGACTGGGTTCACACTTGTGCGAACCGCATTCCTGTGCCGATCACATACAATGCCTGTGCGATGCAAATTCAGTCATACAAACTGTATGGCTGAAATTGCATCGCATTCGCACCAAAATGGTGCAGGACCTCTTTTTTTTGGTCCACACTGGAATCGGATCGCATGTGATTCAATTCCTGCACCATTTCACAGTTCGCACTGCGATCCAATCTGGGGGGGGGGGGGGGGCATTAACATTACAATAACACTCCCAGCGGTTCACAGATGTCAATGTGAACTAGTGTAAAATTCAGGTGCGATGCTGAAACCAGCACTAAATCGCAGGGTTTTCTGCATCGCACCAGTGTGAATCGGGATTCAAGAAAAGTTTTTATCCTGATCCTTCAAACTTTTTCATTACTATAATAAAAAAACTTTCATGGATTTGACCCCATTAAGCATTAGAAAATCAAAAACAAACATTTCCATGTCAATTTATAAACGTTTATTGCCAGCTTTTAATACTAGTAAAGTACTAAACAATATTGAAAAAAGATCTTGTGCACAATCTATAACTCTGCAAGCATACAGTGCATAAACACCTGAACAAGAATTTGCATTTTCACAGAATTATCAGCAATAACAGCCTACCTATTTCTTCCAGCATAGGTTTCCTTTATTCATGGGGAAGTATAATTTTACACACGATACAAAGTACTTGTTACAATGTTTGTTTATGATTTTCTGTTCTATCAATAAAAACTTTACGGAACAAAAAAAAACAAAGTACCATAGTACTGTGTTTCCCGGAAAATAAGACCTACCCCGAAAATAAGACCTAGCTTCATTTTCCAGGAGGGCTGCAATATAAGCCCTACCCCGAAAATAAGCCCTAGTTTAAAATGCTTGCAAAGTCCTATAACCCACTCTATTAGTCCCTTTCACACGGAGGTCCGTTCAGGTCCGCCTGTCAGTTTTTTAGGCGGACCTGAAACGGATCCTCCATGTAGCCCTATGGAGGCACGGATGTCAGCGGAGACATGTCCGCTGACATCCGCTCCGCTCCGCTCCGCCAAAGTGTGACGGAGGAAAACCCTATTTTTCCTTCCGTCGGCGGAGCGGATCGGATGACAACGGACTCTACGGTCCGTCATCATCCGATTCCCCATAGGGGAGAGCAGCGCTCTGACAGGGCGGTCCCTGCACAGTGTGCGGGGACCGCCCAGTCATCCGTCGGCTCAGCGGGGATCAACGGAGCGATCCCCGCTGAGCAAGCGGAGCTTCACGGGGCGGATCTGCACGGATCCGCCCCGTGTGAAAGAGGCCTTACAGTAGTATATAATGTACAATGTGTGTGTTTCTGTACTATAAATGCAGGGAAAAGAGCTCCGGCAGGTCACAGAAGCGCAGAGCGGCGCTATAACGAAGGTATTTGGCACAATTATATTACAGAAACACACACATCCACTCTATTACACACAGTAATAGAGTGGATTATAGGATTTTACAAGCATTTTAACTAAGTTCACACTGGGGATTCCTATCAGGCATGGAGAGAGAGGGGGAGAGAAGACATCACATTACATGGTAAGACCTACCCCGAAAATAAGCCCTACTGTGTCCTTTGTTGCCAAAATAATATAAATCTATATTAAAGTGTCTCTTGTTAAAAAAATGAAAGTAAGATTACAGTGGTTTGGGGTCCAATTAATTTTATATGTTTAAAATACAATCTTTGTTTTACAGAAAAACATTTCATACATGAAAACTGAATCTCAGAACACCAGAGGTTTTAAGTTAGAGAGTCTAGCAATAGTTTTTTTTACCTTTAGAAAGACTGTCTTTTTAAAAAGTGAGGGATGGGAAGTGAGTGGAAGGTGTTTTTGTTCTGATTCATGAGCTACTGAGCTCTGTATACAGGATTGTTTGTTTCAAAAGAAGCCGTCAGAAGTGAAGAAATTGCCTAGTACATCAGTTAAGGAGAAATATGTTTTTCACGTTATGTAACAATGCTGCTTTTTGTGATTGGTCCATCACTGTCACATGGGGGAGGAATAATCCTTAGTCCAGTGTAAGCTTCAGCTGGAGTCACTCAGATTTTACAAAGAAGTAACTATTATCTAATGAAGAAGAGGAGGCATGACCGAATAATAAGTAAGTGCATCTCGGAAGGGAGCATTAAAGTGATATTAAAGTTAAATTTTTTTAATTAAAATAATAAACATGTTATATTTACCTGCTCTGTGCAATGGTCTTGCACAGAGCACCCCGATCCTCTTCTTCTGGGGTCCCCCACCAGCGCTCATGGCTCCTCTTCTTCAGCAAGTGCCCCTATAGAAAGCTGTTTTCTATGGGGGCACTTATGTGGGCCCACTCCTAAGCCACCTTGTCTGCATCTATTGACACAGATGAGGCGGCTCAGCCCCACCCCCTGCTCCCTTGTCACAGGATTTGATTAACAGCGGTGGGAGCCATTGATTCCCGCTGCTATCAATCTGCACAGTTAGGAGAGAGAGAGACACTGCTCTTGTGCTATTGGGTTCAGGTAAGTGTAAGGGCACTTTCACACTCGCAGCGCCCGGCGTCGGCGGTAAAGCGCTGCTTTTTTGGGGGGGCTTTACCGTCATTTTTGTGGCGTTTTACCAGAGCTGCCCATTGATTTCAATTGGCATGGGCGCTTTAGGAGTGGTGTATACACCGCTCCTACAGCTCCTCAAAGATGCTGCTTGCAGGACTTTTTTGAGCGTCCTGCCAGCGCACCGCTCCAGTGTGAAAGCCCCTCGGGCTTTCACATTGGAGTGAAAGGAGATGCACTTTACAGGCGCTATTTTTTGCGCTATAGCATCTCAGTGTGAAAGGGGACTAAGGAGGGGCTGGGGGAGGGGGGGAGGGGAGATCCTGCAGCACAGAAGTTTTTTTTTTACCTTAATGCATAGAATGCATTAAGGTAAAAAAAAAAAACTTAAAGCAGAGCTCTAGTCTCCTATGCAATTTTTTGATAAAAGCACCCCCTTGATTGTTAGTACTTAGTACTGTATTATTTGGATATTGGCATAACTGTCCTCATACTTGTTATTTGTAAATCTATAATCTCTTACTTGATCTCAGCAGCAGGCAGCGGCCATCGAGGATGTGGCCATCTGAAGCCCACTCCTGTGTATTTCCAGGATTCAGTGCAGCTGGCTACATAGCATGCACCTCCTGATCTTGCGCCTGCGCAGTAATGACACTGTTCACACCCTGTTGTTATGACAACCTTTCAATCAACAGAGAACCCCGGAATCTTACGATTGGACCTGCATTAGATGCCGGAAGACTCCTAGGATCGATGACATAGATATCCCAGGAGTCAAATGCCCTGGTAGATGACGTAGTCACCTAGGCGGCCACGACCAGAAGTTGTGGGGAAGAATAATTAAAAAAAGGTACTTTCTTTACAAATGTAACCCTTTCAGTTTCAGTATCCAAAACATAAACCACTATGGGTGCACATTACAATGGGGTTAATTATGAAAAATTAGTGGAACGCCACTTTAAGGCTCTAGAGCCACTGTAAAGTGGAGGTCCGCCCACTGCTGCAAAAATTAAAAGCCAGCAGCTACACATACTGCAGCTGCTGGCTTTTAATAATAGGACACTTACCTGTCCTGGAGTCAAGCGATGTCGGCACCGCAGCTGATGTTTCCATCAGCTGTCGGGTGCTGCCGCTGTCGTTGCGGGTAAGGGAACCCAGCAGGGTAGCCTTACGTCGTTACGTCGGGAACCCTACTGTGCTTGGGTATCCGCTCCCCCCCCCCAAATGTGGCACTGGAGGGGGGAAGGAGACAAATGGGAGGAAGTTCCACTTTTGGGTGGAACTCCGCTTTAAGCGCTTCACACCCATAATCTGTATATTAAGGTTCCTCAGCACAGTGCCCCATGCTGAAGATATTTTGGCAAACTAACTGCAAAACTAGCAGTGAGCACCAATGCTTGGTTCTAGTTCCATACCTGTGCCGTCACTGACAGCTGCCAAGGTAGACTAGCAATTGGAAACCAATCAACATGGTGCTTGATCATGATCACTATGACAACCAATCATATTGATCACTTGGCTTTGTTGACAAAACTAATCTACCCACTGACATGATATTGTTTCTCACACAACCTGTAAACATAGAATTAATAAAAAAGATTTTTAAAACATATTAGAAGTTATTAAATATGCATTTCATTTAAACATAAGCAGATTAATATAACAGTGTACCAAATAAAAGCCTTAGAGCCGGTTCACACAGGGGCGACACGACTTTGTGCGCGACTTTGCAAGGCGACTTGAGCGTGAACCACAGCGCGACTTGGGGCGACGTGAAGTCACCTCCAGGACAGGGGACTTTGCCAGTGGCCAATCAAAGAGTAATCAGCTCTGTGGGAGGGAGGGGGAAGGGAGGGGTTTGCCTGGAAAACTATTTTTATTTCCTGTAAAGTTGCTTCAGTTAAGACAGGGGATCCGACTTGGAAGCGACTTCCATTGAAATCAATGGGTACAAGTCGCCTAGAAGTCGGATTGAAGTAGTACAGGAACCTTTTCTGAAGTCGGAGCAACTTCAGTAGTGTACATTAAGACAGCTCCATTCACTTCCATTGATTTTCTCAACCGCGCGACTTGGGGCGACTTCAAGTCGGATCCCAGGACGCCCCTGTGTGAACCGGCTCTTAGAAGTCCATGAAAACAAATGTCTACATTATTCAAGTAGGTAACATAGAACTAGAGTTATTTTATACTCAACAACTTGTCAGGAAAATACACAGAATTTTTATTTCTTTGTGTGGTCACTTCTTTCCTGTATGCCATAACTTAGTACATCTAACCCAAGAAAAAAATGTAGCTGTCAATCATTCTATAATGAAGATTTCCTTGTTCTGCTTCTGCATGAACCATGTCGTCAGTCAGTATGATGTGGTGGACTTGGTGAGCACACAATAGGAGTACTGCCTATTAGCACATGGCTGTAATGTAATATGGGCCTACAGCTGCAACTCTTTAAAATAATACATTCAAGGAAGCAAATCTTAAATGGTAACCTATTGTTACTATTTCTGTTATGCAAAACTGACACCCAAAATCCCAAAGTTATTTCTATAATTGAAAGTCCTGCATATTCTCCTGGCTACACATGTCAAAGTTTATTACAGCTTGTTAATGCTTCTCAGATTAGCTACATCTTTCCTATGTACTGAGCAGATCTGTTGCTTCCTCTGCACACAGGATGACAACATTCTCTTGCCATGACCAAGCACAGCACTTTTACCCCTTCTATTTTTATTTTATCTAGGGAGTCCTTTAAAGGGGAGTTCTGGCTGCAGTATTATTATCAAACAGATGAACATTATGCTGATATGCAGACTTTATGTTCATAATGATATTAGTACAGATTCTACTTTCATGAGGTTGCATAATATGCCATATAATCCTAATACACTTTACAGCTATTGTTTAATTTGATTATTACTAATGACCATCTGTCAGTAAACGACTCTTTTACAGTTAAACAAGGCCATGAAACAGTTAATGATTGCAGTGATTGCACGGACAATGTAAAGGAAGTGGAATCTAGGATTCATAAATGCAAGTACAATAGTCAATTCACTCCTAGTGTCCCTGACCTTGTGCTTTTGAATTGCTGTGTGTCTATTTAATACCAGTGTGTGGGCGAGCAAGCAGTGAGAATAGGTGGCAATCTAGCAGAGTCTTTGGAAGGATGGCATTATATCAGAATTTTTCAAATAATATCACACCTTTGATCTGTCTATAGTAGATATATACTAATAATCCTAGATGTCTTAGAGGGGGGTAACCTAGATTGAAAAGTTGCCATAACTGTGTCCCTGGATATGACAACCTATAGCTAGCCTGCTGCACTGCAAACCAGACATCTGTAAAAGACAAAAGACAGACGGAACGCTAAATAGGCCAACTTACAATGACCAAACTTGCAGCCATTCCCCTGTACTGGCTGCGGGTAGTGAGAACATAAAGTAACAATCCTGTGACCTTGTGTGCTTAAAGGCAGAAAGAAACAATAAGCACATTTGTCTTGTTTTAACGATTTTCTTCTCCAATAATCTGCAGTACCTTGAATTAGAATATTATATTTGTCTCAAACATCCCATAACAGGCACAAGCCCCTTCTGATTGTTAAAAGTGTCTGTGTGCAAATTTAAGTCGTAAATCACTGAAAGTAACAAGTTAGTCCCACCAAGGTGAAGAAAATGTCCTGCAGTCTCTGTCAGTCAATTTCAGGCCCTAAATCTAACCTCAATTGCATGGCACTTATTCAGAGTTGGTACCAGTGGCGGCTGGTGCTAAACTTTTTTGGGGGGGCGGCAAACAAACCCCTCCACCGACGTGGCTTCCCCAGCTTCTCCTTCCTGCCAACCCACTCTTCTTCATATCTGCCTCCTGCCCTGATTGACCGGGAAGAGGAGCTGGAAACCAATAGCAAATATTGATTCGCTAGTGTCACAAATGGGTGGGTTCGGGGCGCACTTGGAGTCCAACCTTTTTCAAGCCAATTAGAGCCTAAGGCCTCGTACACACGACCGAGTTTCTCGGCAAGTACCAGCAAGAAACTTGCTGGCAGAGATGTCTTGCCGAGAAACTCGTTCGTGTGTATGGTTTCTCGTCGAGAAAACCGACAAGTAACCTCGACGAGAAAATAGAGAACCTGCTCTCTATTTTCTCGTCAAGATTCTCGTCGGCATGTTTCTCGACGAGAAAAGTGAGTGTGTGTACACTTACCTGTCCTCCCGGAAGCCCGCGCATGTTCGAAATGAATTTGACGCATGCGCGGTAGCTTCCTAGGCATACGTAGGGTATACCAAGATGGCGGCGACGGCATCGAATGTGACGAGCGCATGCTCGTCGTAGTCGATGACGTCACCGCGTACGCTCCATTCAAAGAACCGCGGGTTCTTTGAATCGAGCGTGTGTACACTCGGCCGGGACAATTTTCTTGTCCAAGAATCTCGTCGAAAAAAACGACATGTTTTTTTCGACGAGAATCTCGGCCGTGTGTACGAGGCCTCAGGCTCTAATCATGTGCTTGAAAAAAACAAACTCACAGGAAGCTATGTGTCCAGCGCCCCGCATGCAAACTAGGGGGGTGGCAACCCTGCGCCCCTTATGGACGGGCCGCTGCTGGTTGGTACCAAACTTATGCAGGAAAATTAAGCTTGCAGCATGTCTCATAATCAGCTTTCACTAGCAGACCTAGCTTGCCTGTCCCTGAACACCAGAGGGCACCCCATTTGCACCTCAGGTCTGCAAGGGCCTATCTGTGGTTTTCTTCAGGGCAAGCTTCCTTACGAGTTGTCCAAGGGTGTCACACCCTGTCTGTTTCTTTTCCAGTCCCTAAATTTCTCTTCCAGATGGGGCCAGCACATGTAGTATTATTGTGATGGAATGGGCGCTGCATGTTGGGCTGTATGACCTCCACATGTACAACTTCCATGTGGTGGGAGAGCACGTAGACTCTAAAGCCCTGTACACACGATCGGATTTCCTATGGATTCTAATCCGATGGATTTTTGCCTTTTAACTATATACTTGAATGTTGATAACTCACATATGTACAGCTTCAGTCATCCCAGACAGTTGACAGCACATTCCCTTCAGTTGCAGTTTTTAGAGTTTCAAATTAGAGGGGAGTCGAGAAGGCACATGTAGGCATAGGAGGACTCAATCAGAGATTAGCATCCCATGCAAAAGACATGGGAGTAGTCCCAAAAAGATCCGTGTGTTCTTCCTCTGCTTTCCCTCCTAAGGGGAAGCTAAACAGATAAAGCCTCACTGACTACATCTTGCTGTGGCCTGGACATGTGGTTACAACTCCCCGGCAGCTGCCCACCAAGACTATTTTTACCATTGCCCTGTTACCTATGGTGCCACTGGTGGGGCAGAGTTGGTTCTAACACCTGGTGACACCTAGAATCACCTGTAGCGGGGTCTTTAAATTTAGTTGGGGTACACCTGGGTGGTAGTATGACCCAGGTGTGTAATTGTGAGAGGTTTTGGACCCCTTTGTATTCGTGGAGGATTGGGTGGTGTATTATTCTCCTTGACCTGTGGGTGGCGGTGTACCCGCAGGCTCAAGGTAGAATCACTACCACAGTGCTACCCTTTTTGTCCCTTTCCGGAGACTGTACGGCAAGGGCGGGGAACCTGCCGTGGTGTCGATGGGAGGGGATAAAAGGGGGAGACGCCCTCACCACGAGGTCTCTTCACGCACCCAGGCACCTTAGGCCTGGGTGCGGGCGGTTCGGAGTTCCGGCCCAGGCGCCCTAGGCCTGACCGGAATGGAGTTGGAGTCCATCCCAGGCACCTTCAGCCTGGGGTGAGGTACTAGATCGTAGGCCTGGGGCCCAGTAACTTCGACTGGGTCCCGCAAGGGCGAAGTGATCCGAGGGTCCCCGAGGTGGACGGGACCCGCATCTGAGGTGAGGAGGCCGGGGAGGTCACCCGTCCGGAGAGTCCGGAGTAGCATCAACCCGGTGACGGATGGGCCTCCGGTAACTTCCTTAGAGGGACATCTTCCCCTGATAGGGGCCACAGCGCAGCGAAGGTACTCCTAAATATGTTCTCTTGAGTTGCTGGTAGAGACTCACAAGTTCCATGTTCTATGCTAAATCAAGGCTACGATAACCGCTGGTGAAATCACAGTGGTTTAGATTGAAATCAGAATAGTGCCTCGACCTGCTCATCTCACCGTATCAGGCTGTTAAAACGTTCCAACCAGTTGGCTACAGAAGCATTGTTTATTGTGGAGCTTACAATAAAGCAAAAGTTGGACCGTGATCGGTGTGTGGACTCTGGTTAATGGGAGCAAAGGAGGGTGCCAGCATAGCAGGACTGAGTTTCATAACTAAAGCACATTGGCCCGAGGAAGATACTGATACTGGCCTTCACCTCACCCACAGTCATGGGGAGGACATGGGCCGTAGCGCATCTCACCCTGTCGTGTGACATACCCCTAGACAAAGGAGACGGGGTGAGGCCGCTACACGTGGGGGCTCGTGAGTCCAGGATAAATTGTGTATTGACTTTGAAATTTGAAATGGCTGTGTCTGGACTTTGCTGCCCGGAGGAGTGCCGAGCAGGTCGGCCATGTGATTGGCCAAAGTGCGTCCCTGTGCTCGAAGTCGTGGAAATGACCCCAAGACGGGAAAGGCCCATGCAGAAAGAGCGGGAAGAGGGAGAAGTCCAGCCGTGTGAAGTACTACATGTGGGGACTTTTGCTGCACTGCGCCATGAGGCACCCCGTGACTGCGCAATTCATGGGCGGAGACTGGAGAAAGCCCGCGAAAACGTGCAAGTCGTGGGAGGAGTCTGGTCATGTGAGGAGATACACGTGGAGACTCCGGCGCGTGGTCAGTGCGTGATGGAGCAGCAGATAGTCGGGATGGCCTCAAGCTCCCCGTGGATTCCGGTTCCCTACCCCACGAAGATGACTGCTTTTGCTGCTCCCCTTACAGACACGGGGATAAGACTTAGGCCCTGAGGGCAGTTGGCTTTGTACTCATGCAGAGACACGGAGGCCCTCGGCGTGATCTGTCCCGGATGCTCGGGACTGGTGGTCCACCTGAAGCCATTTGGGCGTTGCGAAGCATGCAAGGAGTTCCTGTTCGAGGTGGAGCCGTCCACAGTAAAGCCCCGGGCCCTTCGCCTCAACAGCCTCACAGGTACCGCTACTCCGGAAGGGGAGATCCAGGCCTTTGCGGAGGTCCCGTACGCACTGACCAGGACGACGTGACTGCCCAACCAGAGACTGAGAGAGAAAAATCCGAGGATGCTGCTTCGGTCACCACAGATTCCCTGCTCCCACCTCCGAAGAGGAACGTTGGCCTGGTGCAGGCCTCCTGTGGTCGTGGAAGAGCTTCACCCCGTCGCTTGCCGGGCCTGGATGGATCCGGTTGGAAGAGTCCTGGACATCCCAGTTCTACAAAAGGTCAAGGTGAGCCAGGGGCTGGGACTGTGGTGGTGGTTGGAGGTGTCGGGAGTCCGCAGTTGGTGGAGGACGCAAGGGAGGGTAGTTCCAAGTCTACTAGAGACTACCTTCCCGCCGAGATGTATGACACCTCTGACTTGGAATCGCTGTCAGACTGCGGGGATGACGGGGAAATAGATGAACTGTTTCACCGGAAGGGCTGGGACAAACGCCCGTTACCCGTGCTACGTGAACCGCAGGATTTCCCTATGTCTATAGGAGACAGCACGCCCCGGGTGCAGGCCCCGGAGCTTACGAGGAAGTCTAGTCCTTCGGCCAACTTTCCACATTCCACAACATCACCCGTTTTGGTGGCGGGGATGCAGCGTGCTTCATTGCAGGCACAGAGAGCGAAGCTGCCCGAGGTAGTGAAAGTACCTCGGCACCCGGAGGCCATCGTTCAACCAGGAGAAGGTGAGCGGGATGCCATGCCTCCTTTGGCCAGATTGCAAAGACTTTTATCCCAGAAAGTCGCCCGTGAGTACGGATGGGAATATCCCTACTTGCCTCGGGACTTACTTTACGAAGTTGAGGTCCTGCGACAGAGATGGTACGACGAATTCGTTTGGGAAAAACTCAAAGTACCTCATGCCCGGCGATACTTGTCCTGTTCGCCACCAGTGTCGAAAAAGTTCAAAGACTGCAGAGCAGACTGGATGTTGGGGCGCCACATTTATGCGGACAAGGTGCTTATCTGCCGGAGGGATAAAGAGGATGTCAACTATTCGATTGAGGTTTTCGATAAGCATCTAAAGCCTTCGTTCTTGCCTGATCCGAAGTTCTATCTGTGAGAAGAGACTCACTTGTTTTCCCTGCAGTTTCTGGAAATGTCCTTGCCGGAACATTTGAACCGTACCCTGGTTTTTTATTTGGGTTTGTTTTTCTACTCTTTGGAGGAATGAGAGCAGTTTTTGTTGTTCGTTCTCTCTTCTTCCAGACATCAAGGACAGAGACTTTTTGGGGGTAGAATCAGTGTAGGGACGCAGGAAGAAGGAAGACTTCACCAAGTGTAATTACCGCGGCACTGTCACCAGGTGGCAGTGTTGCGCAACGGTTGTTGGAATTCTACACTTGCATTACTTTGCCATTTGAAGCGAATGGGTTTCTCGGCTGATAGACTCGTTCGTTTCAAGTCAACACACAATGTTAGGATGTTTTTCTGTGTTTTTTTATTTCCCTCCTGCAGGAGATTCGTCCGTCAAGACTACTGAGTATGGGGTGGTTCTTAGACAGTGACGGGAGGGATTGTATATATGTGAATGTTCAGATGGTTTTATGAAAAAGTTTTTTTGTTATATTCCCCTTCCCCTTGAGCAGGTCTTGGCACAAACAGGGTTTAAATTTTTTTTTGGAATAGCCTCTGGGGCCAGGCTTGTGTCGCCACTCCATGGGAGACATGGGTTTGCACCAGACGCTGGGGTCCAGCGTCAAATCACAGGGGGGAGTATGTAGCGGGGTCTTTAAATTTAGTTGGGGTACACCTGGGTGGTAGTATGACCCAGGTGTGTAATTGTGAGAGGTTTTGGACCCCTTTGTATTCGTGGAGGATTGGGTGGTGTATTATTCTCCTTGACCTGTGGGTGGCGGTGTACCCACAGGCTCAAGGTAGAATCACTACCACAGTGCTTCCCTTTTTGTCCCTTTCTGGAGACGGTACGGCAAGGGCGGGAAACCTGCCGTGGTGTCGATGGGAGGGGATAAAAGGGGGAGACGCCCTCACCACGAGGTCTTGGAGGATCTTCTCTTCACGCACCCAGGCACCTTAGGCCTGGGTGCGGGCGGTTCGGAGTTCCGGCCCAGGCGCCCTAGGCCTGACCGGAATGGAGTTGGAGTCCATCCCAGGCACCTTCAGCCTGGGGTGAGTTACTAGATCGTAGGCCTGGGGCCCAGTAACTTCGACTGGGTCCCGCAAGGGCGAAGTGATCCGAGGGTCCCCGAGGTGGACGGGACCCGCATCTGAGGTGAGGAGGCCGGGGAGGTCACCCGTCCGGAGAGTCCGGAGCTGCATCAACCCGGTGACGGATGGGCCTCCGGTAACTCCCTTAGAGGGACATCTTCCCCTGATAGGGGCCACAGCGCAGCGAAGGTACTCCTAAATACGTTCTCTTGAGTTGCTGGTAGAGACTCACAAGTTCCATGTTCTATGCTAAATCAAGGCTACGATAACCGCTGGTGAAATCACAGTGGTTTAGATTGAAATCAGGATAGTGCCTCGACCTGCTCATCTCACCGTATCAGGCTGTTAAAACGTTCCAACCAGTTGGCTACAGAAGCATTGTTTATTGTGGAGCTTACAATAAAGCAAAAGTTGGACCGTGATCGGTGTGTGGACTCTGGTTAATGGGAGCAAAGGAGGGTGCCAGCATAGCAGGACTGAGTTTCATAACTAAAGCACATTGGCCCGAGGAAGATACTGATACTGGCCTTCACCTCACCCACAGTCATGGGGAGGACATGGGCCGTAGCGCATCTCACCCTGTCGTGTGACATACCCTTAGACAAAGGAGACGGGGTGAGGCCGCTACACACCATTCACTCAAATACTGTGGCCAGTGTATACTGTGGCCATATAAAACATAATATAATATAGTAAAAAATATATAAATAGTGCTGGAGGCACAAAAACTGGGCAAATCTTTTTACATCTCCTTCCCCCAGGCAAGTACTTCTGATGGCCTTCAGCAAAAAAAAAAAAAAAACCCAATCTCTAGCCACCCACCTTTCTGGAGGTACTTCAGTAGCACCAAGTCCCTCTGCTGAGAAGACACCACTCTCGGGCTCCTAGATTGGAACCTCTAACAAACAGGGCCCTCTGATTCCTCTTGTATTGAAATGTATTAAAACTGTACTGTCTGCCCTCATGTTGTAAAGCGCTGCGCAAACTGTTGCCGCTATATAAATCCTGTATAATAATAATAATAATCTTCTGAGGCCTCAACACATTTCACAGACTGACATCCTCCTAAGAACCAGTAACTTGATCCCTGGATTCTTTCTGTGGTGCAAAAAGTCAAACATGCGCCCTGCTCCAGTTCAGCCTCCCTTCATTCTGGTTTAGTGAAGACAATGCTAGCTACCGAAGTGCGGTATGACTGCTCGGACCCCGGACTAACTGCCAGTGCACTCTGGGCCTTCATGTCACATACCTGGTTGAGGCCGAGTTAACAAGAGGGCTTCACTTACACCTTTTGTTCCATTTCCCCTGGGGGTGATAACAGGGTATAATAGGGCACACAGTGGCACAGGTGCCTGTAGGAGATCCAGGCGTGGGTATCTTATAGTAGATGTGGAGCTAAAGACTGGTAGGTGCAGGATCTCAGATTTGTGGTCAGGCAGGCAGAAGTTGGCAACAACTGGGCCTGCAGAGGTACAGAATCAGGAACCAGGAGCAGAGTCAAAGCCAAGCCAAGGTCAGTATCGGACTGGCAGAGAAGGTACTGGAATAGCCGGCAGGAGGCAAGGTGGCATCACAAGCCAGAGTCAGTAACAGAGTTTTAGGAGCAAGCGTAGTCAGACATGCCACGTCAGAACACAGACATGAGCAGGGGATCAGGTCACAGGCAGAAGGATCTGCCAGCCACTCAGCAATGATTCTTGAAGTGCTTTAAATAGGCCAAAGTCCATTCAAATGTGCATGTTCTTGAGCACGCTAAATAAATTCTGTTTTCCTTATACTCCGTCTGCCACAAAAACTCCGGAGTGCTTCAGATCAAGCTCAATACCGATGACCCAGACAAGGACCAGAATCTGATGTATCTAAACCTGACTAGTGGAAAACTATGGGACAACTCAACCCTAGTTGTAAGCTGGGGTTAGTGACCTCATGTGTTATGTAATGGGAGACTTCTGCTGGGCTGCATGACCTCCACATGTACAACTGCTGTGTAGTGGGGGAGCATGTAGTCACTTTAGCCCATAACTGCCTGAACAAAGGTTGGTTCCCTAAATGCAAGCAGTGTAAGTATATGTATTTGACCTGTTATCAGCTTCTGTTCAGCTTCTAGCCTGTATAACAGGGCTGCAGCGTGAGAGGAAGAAATGGTTAAAGTAGAACTATAGGCAAAACAATTTTATTTTTATTTTGCCTAGAACAAGGAAGGAACCCCTGTCAGATTTTGTTTGGCCATCTGTGTCCCCACACAGAGATTTTCCTTCACTTCCTGTCCCATAGCCAAACAGTGACAGGAAATCCCAGCAAGCTAAGGGAATTCCTGGGGACCAGGTCACCAGAACTAGTGTCCCCATTGGAAGATTTCTCCTCTATTACTTTTCTGGGGACAACCAAAAATTTGGGGGTTTCATTTTCTTTTACTTTCAATGATAATGGTAAGCAGGACAAATAGAGAGGGTGCATCTCCTTAACAGGGACACAGACAGAAATAAAAACCTGACAAATCTGTTCTAATTCCTCTCCACTCTATCCAAATCTAAAAAAAAGTTTTGCCTTTCATTATACTTTCAGAAGCCAATTAGTTCATATGCTGACAAGTAGAATAGGAAGAGAAATCAGAGTGACAGGCAGATGAGCTCATCACTGTGCTGCTTCTTTGTTCGCTGTCCAGTCACAGGCTAAAGCAGGTCTGGGATAACCTGGGTTTAGAGGAAGTGGGTCAAAAAAACAAAGATAGCTAGTTACAAGAAAAACGTAACGTGGAGGAAATCGCTAAATTAAAGGAAAATTTTGCAGCAAAAGTTGGTTTAGTATTTTTTTTTTACCTTTTAATGGGCTAATCATTGTGTTATTTTGGCTGGTGTTCAGTTTTAAGTAATATTTATTTAAACCATTTCATATATAAAAGGACTAGAACTTATGTTGAAACAAAAGGTTATTATGAAAGTATGCCTTTAAAATGAGGTTGTCTATTTCCTAATATGAAATGCAGTAAATACAAGACTTCTTTGTGAATGCTTTCATCCTTTTAAATTAAACTTCCGCAAGAAATAATATTCCCATTTGCATTTGCTTTATAAGCACAATCTAATTAACATCCATACTCCAAAGCTGTAGATCACTCACAGTATATCAGGTGACCAAATACAATTTCACGGTGTGTTCCAATTATTCTGCTATATCATTGGGATTCCACTGCCTTGTCAAGGGCGCTCCGCATAGAGTCTCAGATGATTTACACAATATTTCAGCTTTGTAAAGAGGGATTTCTAATTAAAATATTAACCTTGATAAAGACTAGTCTGACTCAAGAATGTACGGATAATCATAATGACTTTACCTGGGGCTGTAAAAACAAATTCCCACAGAACTGTCATCATGCAACAGATTTTTTTCTCCAAATATTATGGCAACAAACTATGCAAGAAAAAAGTGCAAATTCTTATATTTACAGGTATATACATACAGTGGGTAAAATAAGTATTGAACACAACACGATTTTTCTAGGTAAATGTATTTCTAAGGCCCGGTTCACACATGGGCGACTCGTCAAGCGACTCGGTCGCCTGACGAGTCGCGTCCCACGCTGTTCAATGGAACCGTTCTAATAGGAGCGACTCAGGTCGCTCCGACTTAGAAAAAGGTTCCTGTACTACTTTTGGGGGCGACCCAAGGCGACCTGCATTGACTTCTATACAGAAGTCTTTATGCAAATCGCCTCGGCGGGCGTCTCAAGTCGTCTTCAGATCGCGCCGCCGAGGTCGCCCCCGAAGTCGTGCCGCGTCGTGCCGCCCCTGTGTGAATGGGGCCTAAAGGTGCTATTGACAATAAATTTTCACAACATGTTAATAACAACCCATGCATACAAAGAAACCAAAACAAATACATTCAGAAATTAAGTTATATGTAATAAATTTATTTACACAGGGAAAAAGTATTGAACACGTGAAGAAAGGGAGGTGCAAAAAGGCATGGAAAGCCAAGACACCAGTTGAAATCTATCAGTAATTATGTTCAATTCGTTTTTATTGTTAGACAAAGTTTCACGTTTACAGAGAAAAGACAAGAAACCAGGAGCCCGTCAAGAGGCCACCTGGATCGGTAAGTAAGGGGTACACACATGTTACATCATGTATTCGGCATTATACAAATAACATCTAGCTCATGAGAAAAGGTGTGAGGCAATACACAGATCAAACAGTGTAGTCTGAAGACTCAATATCCACTCCGTCCGACCAGGATGCACCTGTGGGATCCTACTGCGATCCTGGTTTGGAGGAGTCGTTGGGGGATGACATGCATACTTTTACAAACTACACCACTCCAGCACCTAATGGTAAAGTCTCACAAGTGATGACAGTGTAAACATAAAATGGACCGAGTACAAATAATGACTCATCATGTATCTATAGGGGTGACCCCAAAAAGAAATAGGAAGAGCTAAAGATAGAAATGGGGGTCTAGAGTTCAGGAGGGGGGTATAGTACAAAGGGAAAGGTGGAAGGGGGAGGTGGGGGGGGTAAGGGGACAGCGAGCTGCGGACCAATGAGAGGGTATCCAAACCTGGCAGGGAACCCAAAGGTTGAGGTCTGGTATGGCCTCAGGGAGTAGGTCCCTAACTTATCCGAAGTTGAATAATGTCTCCATATACTCCAGATAAAGGAGAATTTAGCACCTCTGTCAAGAGATTTAGCAAGCATCTCCTCCATTAGCATACTAGTGTTCATCTCATTTACCCATTCTACAATCGAAGGAGGGGAGGTGGTTTTCCAGTGTCTAGAAATAAGTCTCCGAGCCGCGTTAAGGGAAATTTTAAGGAGATTGTGTTTTTGGAATTTGACAGTACCCGGTAGAATGGAGAGGAAAATGGTCGAATTACATCACATTCCCACCAGACGTGGCTGTATGTACCTGTTGCCGAGTTGCATCTCCAGCAGGTGTCCGCAGCTGAGGGGTACATGATCCTGAGGGTAGTCGGCACTCAATACCATCTGGTAATCACCTTATAGTTTTTCTCTTGGGAGTAGCTAGAGATAGACGATTTGTGGGTAAAGAGAAAGGCTTTACCCCACTCTGCCTCAGTAATGTCTCTCCCAAGCTCCTCCGACCATACTTTAGTAAATTTAGGTAAGGAGTCATGAGTGTGGTCTAGAATCAGTTCGTAGGTCAAGGAAAGGGTATGGCGGGGGGTGTCAGGAAGTGTGCATAATTGTTCAAAACTGGTCAGGGGTTGATGGATCTGTTCGGATTCGTGGAGTCCTTTGCAGTAGGAAGTTAGGTGTAAGCGAGTAAGCCAAGTCAAGCGGAAGGACGTTGAGTCATGGTTTGACTGGAAGGTACCCTGCGCTGAGTTAACGAATTGTCGTGCCGTGGGCCAGGAAGCCCTGTCATAGTTGTCAAGTGTGTGGATGGACCTGCCCTCCGGAAGGGCTGGGTTGTCAAATAATGGGGTGAGTGGGCTTGGTTCAGTAGATAAAGCGTAGGCCTCTCTCTTGCGATACCAAAGCACCAGAGCATCTCTAGTGAGGGGAGATAACGCTGAGAAAGACCTATGAGTATGTTCAAAACCCCACAGGAGGGCCCCAAGATCTATCGGGGACAGGTCTTGTTCTACTAGGGTAGCAGCTTTGACAAAGGGGCGGGGGAACCACTCCAGGACCCGTGATAACACTGCTGAGGAATGATAAAGCTCAAAATCCGGCAGACCCATTCCACCTTTAGTGACGGTAGAGCATAAAAGAGCATGTTTCAACCTGGGGTGCCTCCCCCGCCACACGAAGTGTATAGTCAATGAGCGCAGGGTGCGGAAGAATGCGGAAGGGAGGGAAATAGGGAGGGCTTGGAATAGATACAATAATTTGGGGAGTATGTCCATTTTTAGGGTGTTCATGCGACCAAACCAAGAGAGCGGTCTGTCCATCCGGTTTTCGGTTAGGCGTCTGATCTTAGTGAGCAATGGGCCAAAATTCAGAGTATAGATATCCGCCGCGTGTGCCGGGATGGACGTACCTAAATATGAAATGGATGTTGCCTGCCATTGGAAGGAGAAATTAGTCTTAAGGGAGGAAAGGGTATGATGTGGAAGTGATAAGTTAAGGGCTTCCGTTTTGGAAATGTTAAGCTTATAGTTACTATGCCGGCCAAAGCGGTTGATCTAGAATAGACGGGATACTAATGTGAGGTTGTGTCACATAAAGCAAGAGGTCGTCAGCGTATAGGAAGAGTTTGCAATGTGAGGAGGGGGTCTGAATACCATTTATGCTCGGGTTTGCTCTGATGGCTTGGGCCAAGTGTTCTATGACAAGGGCGAAAAGGAGAGGGGAGAGGGGACAGCCTTGCCTGGTGCCATTAGCTATCGTGAATGTAAGCGAGTGAGTACCATTCACTAAGATAGAGGCGGAGGGCGTGGAATACAGGGCCATGATGCGCAAGAGCATTTTCGGTCCTAGTCCTATCTGGGCAAGGGTGGCTTGGAGAAACGGCCAACTGACTCTGTCAAAGGCCTTCTCCGCATCACAAGAGAGGAGGCAGGCTGGCACACGATTACGGTGAGCGTAGGCAATAATGTGGACAGTTTTAGTGGTGTTGTCCCGCGCCTCACGGCCAGGGACAAAACCCACCTGGTCCCTGTGTATGATGTCAGGTAGTGATGGGGAGAGACGCTTCAACAGGATCTTGGCGAACAATTTCAAGTCTATATTAAGTAAGGAAATCAGCCTATAATTGGCACACAAGGAGGGGTCTTTACCGGGTTTTGGAATCACTACTATCTGGGCATGGAGTAAGGACGAGGGGGAGAGATTATCATTAATGGCGTTAAAGGCGTTTGTGGGGAAGGGGGCAACCTGGGGAGCAAACATCTTGTAGAAGCGCGAGAAGAACCCATCAGGTCCTGGGTTTTTACCATTTTTGAGTTCCTTAATGGCTAGTAGGAATTCTGCTTCAGAAAGAGGGGATTCCAATTCCTCTGCATCCGAAGTCGGTATGGAGGGAAGGGAAGTTTCCTGAATGTAAGACGACATATCCTGCTCGGAGACGACTGAAGGGGGCCTAGGCGAGAGGTTTTGGGGGATAGATTATATAAATTGGAATAGTATCTACGAAATTCATCGGCTATGGCCGAATTGGCAATCAGTTTACCTTCGGAAGGGGAGTGAATAAAGGGAATATGTTTCCGGGTTTGCTGAGGTTGTAGGGTATGGCCCAAATGCCTACCACACTTGTTGGCTTGGGAGTAATGGGCGAATCGCCCCTTATCCCTAGCCACCAGGGAACGTTCTGAAAAGATTTGCAGGAGGTCCCGCCTGGCATTAACCAGCTCAAGGTGGATCTTGGCCTCAGGGGATTGTTTGTGGGACTCCTCCAATGAAGCTATTAAAGCCAAAAGTCTGGTTACGTCCGCCGTGCGTGCATGTTTAAGCCTAGAGCCGTGCTGGATAAACTTGCCCCTAAGGACACATTTGAGGGCCTCCCACTTCGTAAGGGGGTTGGTGTTGTCATGGGCGTGGTCAGTAATAAAGTGCTGTATGGTCTGGAGGATGTCCTGGGCACAAACAGTATCTGAGAGTAGGTTGCCATTGAGCCTCCAAGAAGATCTGGCCTTGGAGGTAGGGGCCCTACCTAAGCTCAAATGTATGGGCGCGTGGTCTGACCAAAGAGTGAGGCCAATCGAGGCGTCAGGAGAACAGTCCAATAGGGCTTGGGAGATGAATAGGTAGTCCAGTCTACTGTAAGAAGAGTGTGCCGGGGAGAAATATGTATAGTCCTTTGTGGTAGGGTGTAACACTCTCCAGACATCCACCAAAGACAAGTCGGACAGAGCGGCTTTCAGTTTGGTCAAAGAAGCAGGGGAGAGTGAGGACTTACCCGTCGACTTACCCGTCGAGGAGTCCAGGCGGGGTATCAGAGCTGCGTTGAGGTCACCTCCCAGGATCATGTTGGTAGTACTAAATCTTTTCAGGCGTGCGGTCACCGTGGAGAGGAACTGTGGTTGGTCCTGCTTTGGAGAGTATACGTTAATTACAGTGTAAATCACATTCAAATATGACAATTTAAGAAAGACATATCTCCCTGCAGGATCTATGAGTGTGTCAAGCACATCAGGAGTGAATGAGGCATGAAAGGCAACAGATACTCCTTTAGATTTTGCAGCAGGATTGGTGCTGTGGAACCAGGTAGGGTACTGTTTATGAAGAACCTGTGGGATAGTGTCGTTCGGGAATGGGGTCCTGCACCAAGCTTCCAAACAAAATAATAAAGAATCACTTTAGGTAGTGGGGGAGGGGAGGGGGATTAGGGGGAATCAACGATGTGTTGGAGGACAGTCATTACTTATGGGGGAAGGAGAAAGTTCACAGGGGGTCAACGTTCAGGAAGAACAACTCAAAGGAATACAATAATGGCAAAATGTCCCCTGTGAGCAGGAGGTAAAACACAAGTTAGTAGGTGAGCGCCCCAACAAAACTGTAACCTGAGAACGGGGACAACTTCCTGGATCTAATGCCCGGCTAAAGAGAAGAAAAATAGGAAGGCACTAAGTGCTGATAGCAGTAGATCATCCGGCATTAGACTTAGAGGTTTCTGATCTGGAACGCCTGGGTTTCTTGGATTGCTTCTGCCAGCCGGAGGCGACCGGGAATCCAGGGGTGGCTGCATGAAGAGACCAATCAGGTAGAGATATTTGAGGCAGTTCAAAGGTCCCAAGAAATTTGAGGAGATCACTGAGTGTACGAAACACTGACGATTTCCCTTCGTGCAAAGCAAAGAGATGAAAGGGGAAGCCCCAGCGATATTTGATTTGTTTAGCGTGTAAGGCCCCAGTGAGGGGCTTCAATGCCCGGCGCATGTCCAGGGTCAGCTTGGAGACATCCGGTAGCAAGGATACTTGAGACTCGTTGAAATAAATGTCTTCTTGCTTGCGTGCCGCCTGCATGATTGCGTCTTTAATCGCATAGAAGTGGACCCTGCAGATGACATCTCTAGGGTGATCCAGATTAGGATTCTTAGGGCCGAGGGCCCTATGGACACGATCAAGTTCCAGAGGTGCATCTTTCTCTTTCTGGAGCAAGTCATTAAATATAGCGATGACAGCAGGGGCTAGGTCTTTCGTTTCCACTGATTCAGGGAGGCCACAGATGCGGATGTTATTGCGTCTGGCCCTGTTCTCCTGGTCGTCCTGATGGTACATGAGGTGCTGTATTTGCAAAGTGTGCTCATTCAAAATGGCATCATGTGATTGTATGGCAGAGACAGTCTCTTCAACGCTGTGTTCCACCTCATCCAGCCTGCTAGTGACATCCCTGCGCAGCTCAGCAATCTCCTGCTTATAGGAACGTTCAAGCCTCTGCACACAGGCCTCAAAGTCATGTCTGGTAGGGAGGGCTTTAATATAGGCTTCCATGTCCCACGCTCCATAGGAGCGGTGCGAGGCAGGGGAATGGCAGGCAGAACGTGTGGAGCCGTTGTCTGAGTCAGGGGGAGAGCTGGCTCGCATCCTGGATCTGGTGTGAGGTGTGGCGTGCCGGGAAGCCTTTCCATGAGAGGCCGCATGTGTCCCAGAGGAGCGGGTCGACGCCATCCTGTTTAACGAGTTTGGAAGGCGCCGGTGGCCGCGATGAGTCCGGTGTGTGCGGGAGCTCCTGAAGGAAGCTTCTTACTCCTCCATACGCTAGGCCATGCCCTGAAATCTATCAGTAATTAGAAAGCAATCCTGCCCCTTGTCAGTGCAAATAAATGTCAGCTGGTTCAGTCTCAACTGATGCCCTATAAAAAGGAAACTCATTACCAAGGTATCAAACAAGAAACATCTCATGATGGGTAAAAGCAAGGAGCTCTATCTCTTCGCAACCTTATTGTTGCAAAACATACTGTTGGCATTGGTTACAGAAGGATTTCAAAACTTCTGAGTGTTCCAGTGAGCACTGTTGGGGCCATAATCCGGAAGTGGAAAAAACATAATTTCACCATAAACCGGCCATGACCAGGTGCTCCTAGCAAGATTGCTGAAAAAGGAGTGAAAATAATTATCAAAAGAGTTGTCCAAGAGCCAAGGACCGCTTGTAGAGAGCTTCAGAAAGACCTGGAATTAGCAGGTACAATTTTTTCAAAGAAAACAATAAGTAATGCACTCAACCACCATGGCCTGTATGCACACTCACCACGCAAGACTACATTGCTGAAGAAAAAGCAAGTTGAAGCTCATTTAAAGTTTGCTGCACAACATTTACACAGGCCTGTGAAATATTGGGAGAATATATTCTGGTCAGATGAGACCAAAATTGAACTCTTTGGATATCACAATACACACCATGTTTGGAGGTCAAATGGCACTGCACATCCCAGCCCAAAAAAAAACATACCAACAGTGACGTTTGGAGGTGGGAAGATCATGGTGTGGGGGCGTTTTTCAGCATACGGTACTGGCAAACTTCATGTCATTGAAGGAAAGATGAATGGAAAAATGTACCAAGACATTCTTGATAAAAATCTGCTGCCATCTATCAGGATGATGAAGATGAAACGAGGATGGAGATTTCAGCGAGACAATGATCCCAAACACAAAGTCAAGGAAACTCTCAAATAGTTTCAATGAAAGAAAATAAATCTGCTAGAATGGCCCAGCCAATCACCTGACTTGAGTCCATCAGAAAACTATGGTAAGAAGAACTAAAGATCAGAGTTCATAAAAGAGGCCCACGGAAACTTCAGGATTTGAAGACTGTGTGGAAGAATGGGCCAAAATCACACCTGATCAATGTATGCACCTCGTTTCTCCATACAGGAGGCGTCTTGAAGCTGTCATTACCAACAAAGGATTTTGTATTAAATACATTTCAGTTAGCATGTTCAATACTTTTTCCCTGTGTCATTTCATTTTATTACACATAACCTAATTTCTCAACTTGTTTTGATTTCTTTGTATGTGTGGATTGCATGGGTTGTTCCCGACATGTGGTGAACATTTCATGTCAATATTACCTTTAGAAATATATTTACCTAGAAAAATTATGACATGTTAAATACTTAGAATAGATTGATTACGAATGCCCTTAGGTGGTGATCAGCACCTCTAGTAGCACCTCTAATGTGCCACATCCTAATAGTAGTTGAATAAGGAATTGTGTGTAAGAAATGGACTTCATAGGCACGTAATTGTAAAAGTAACAAATTGTAATATTTTACACTGAATACATTAAATCAAAAAATTGTATCTAATGGTAGAATACAAAAAGGTACATGAATAAAATAACAGATCATGTGGAGAGTTCCAAGGAGGATATCTCAGGATAGTAACTTCCTGCAGTGATGTCGACAAGACAAATACCACGCTGAATAGAGATAGCCCCTTGGATTGGAATCCAATTAACTTTTTAGTTGGAGCAACATCACACACCTGGACCTTATACAAGCAAGCTGCCAGTGTTATATGATCGCTTATTTTTCACAGTTCATTTCACTCTGGCCATTATACTAACCCTAAGGTATGTTAGGTGTAGTTTTATTAGGTATTCCCCAAGCCCTACCCATAAACTGATACTCTATTGATATGCTATTGAGACCCAATTACTTAGGACAAACTGCTAACTCTTTTTTCCAGTTTGTTGTATCCAAGTCTACTGGACCACATCCAGCCCAGGGTCATCGGCCCCCTATCCTCGGTCTATACGATTCTAAAGTAGGTTCTAATTTTGTATCTAGTGTGAGGGGGCTAGCTCGGCAGCGGGTATGTGTGACCCCCGGGATGGGCTCCCCACCCAAAAACAGGCCCAGCAGACGGAGGTTGTGGTTTTCAAAATCAAAAAAAGGTGCGGTTTATTTTCTATTTACAGTGACAAAAACACAGCAAGGCAAAAAAAACAAACACAAAATAAATCCTGGTCAACTTGACCTCTGACTAAACTTACAGGTTTCCTAACTAACGACTGGGATCAGCCTAGTGCTGTCCTAGTCCCTGGTTTTAAATGTCCAAGCAAAGTATAGCCACACAGGCTTTCTCTCACCGCACAGGGGTTCACTCTCCCTAGACAGTCCACACAGGTCTGCTTCCAGGCATGAGCTAACATCTAATGAATCTGGGCTTTCTTATAGAGGCCTAAATGAGCTGACAAGGTTCAGCTGGACTCATCAACTCCCTGTCTGCACGACGCCCAGCCCTCTCCCTAGAGGTATGAGTCATCAATGAGCCCACTAGTCTCAGCTGGGCTTATACAACTCTCCACCTAGCTGTATAAATCGGCGTAAAGCCTGAATCTGGGCGAAATATATCTACCCCCCTGGATGCAACCAGGTGACTTTACCTTCCTGCTGTCACATACCCCCCCCTCTTGTTTTAACCTCGGGGTTGGAACACCAGCAATCAGGCATTCATGTACTCGAGACAAAGCATCCACATTCCCCATTTGAACGCCAGGGCGATGCTTTACTGTGAAGTTGAATTCCTGGAGGGCCAGGAACCACCTATTCACTCTTCTATTTGTTTCCTTGTTTTGAGCCATCCACTTTAACGGAGCGTGATCCGTAACCATGTCAAAGTGCCTACCTAGCAGGTAGTATCGAAGGGAATCTAGAGCCCACTTCACCGCTAAACACTCCTTTTCAACGGTGGCGTAATTTACCTCATGGGACTTCAACTTCCTGCTGAGGTAAATGACTGGGTGCTCTTCCCCGTTCCAGACCTGGGACAATACTGCTCCTAACCCCACATCTGACGCATCACTTTGTACGACAAAGTCTTTAGAGAAGTCGGGTGAGTACAACACTGGCTGGCTACATAAGGCTTGTTTCAAGAATTGGAATGCTGCCTCAGCCTCGGGGGTCCATTTAATCATGACCGACCCTTTCCCCTTCGTCAGGTTGGTTAGGGGCACAGCCTTAGAAGCAAAGTGGGGAATGAATCGCCGATAATACCCAGCGATTCCCAGAAAGGCTCGTACCTGCTTCTTGCTGTTGGGACGTGGCCAACTCTGGATGGCCTCGACTTTGTTGAGTTGGGGTTTTATTACTCCCCTCCCAATGGTGTACCCAAGATATTTGGCCTCCTCCTGCCCAATGGTACACTTCTTGGGGTTAGCCGTAAACCCTGCTTCCCGAACAGAGTCCAGGACTGCTTGCACTTTTGGCAGATGTGAGGCCCAATCTGTGCTATGGACAATTACGTCATCCAGGTAAGCCGCAGCATACTTCCGATGGGGCCTCAGCATCTGGTCCATTTTCCGCTGGAATGTGGCCGGCGCATTCTGTAACCCGAACGGCATTCTTTTATATTGGAACGCCCCGTCTGGGGTTACAAATGCGGTTTTCTCTTTGGCTGACTTGGCCAGGGGGATTTGCCAATACCCTTTTGTGAGGTCAAGAGTCGTCATGTATCGGGCTGTTCCCAGCCGGTCGATCAACTCATCTATACGTGGCATGGGGTAGGTGTCAAATTTTGTAACTTTGTTCAACTGACGAAAATCGTTACAAAATCGCCAGCTCCCATCCGGTTTAGGCACCAACACAATGGGACTAGACCAATCACTTTGGGACTCCTCTATCACCCCTAAGTTCAGCATTTTCTGTACTTCCTCCCGTATTGCCTCCCGTCGGGCCTCTGGGATCCGATAGGGTTTTAACTTCACCCTTTCACCGGGCGGGGTAATAATGTCATGCTCTACCCCAGATGTTTGTCCCGGCAGCTCAGAGAATACCTCCTTGTTGCGAAGCACAAACTCCTTAACCTCCTGTTGTTGGGGTTGTGACAAGGTGGCTGCGATTCCAACCTCAGGAATCACGCAACCAGTTTGAGCTGGTGACCAAGTGTCTGCGACTAGGGACTCTCTATCCCTCCAGGCTTTCAACAGATTAACGTGATAGATCTGTTCGGGCTTTCGCCTTCCTGGTTGTCTGACCTTGTAATTCACTTCGCTCACTTTTTCCATTATCTCGTAGGGGCCTTGCCATTTGGCAAGGAATTTACTTTCAACCGTAGGGACAAGTACCAATATCCTATCCCCCGGGGAAAAGGTACGGGTCTTGGCTCCACGGTTGTACACTCTCTGCTGTGCCAACTGCGCTTGGGCCAAATGTTCCTTCACGATGGGCATTACCTGTGCAATTCGATCTTGCATCAGGGCGACATGCTCAATCACACTCCTGTGGGGAGAACTCTCACTTTCCCAAGTTTCCTTGGCAATATCCAACAGCCCTCTTGGGTGTCTCCCATACAGTAACTCAAAGGGGGAGAATCCCGTAGAGGATTGGGGCACCTCCCTAATAGCAAACATCAAATAAGGAAGTAGACAGTCCCAATCCTTTCCATCCCTATCCACCACTTTCTTCAACATTTGTTTTAGGGTTTTGTTGAATCTTTCAACCAGCCCATCGGTTTGGGGGTGATACACAGATGTACGTAATTGCGTCACTTTGAACAATTTACACAGCTCCTTCATAACCCGGGACATAAAGGGTGTACCTTGGTCCGTAAGCAGTTCTTTACAAATACCCACCCGGCTAAAAACAAGAGATAGCTCTTTGGCTATGGTTTTGGCCGAGGTATTTCTGAGAGGGATCGCTTCTGGATAACGGGTGGCATAGTCCATTATAACCAATATGTACTGGTGCCCCCTAGCGGACTTGATTATAGGACCTACCAAATCCATTGCGATTCTCTCAAACGGGACCTCAATGATGGGTAGAGGGACCAGCGGGCTACGGAAGTGTGGCATCGGGGCCGACCTCTGACACACAGGGCAGGAGGAACAATAATTTTCTATGTCCTTCATCACCCCAGGCCAATAGAATCTCTGTAATACCCTCTCTCGGGTTTTCTCTGTCCCCAGATGACCTCCAAGAATGTGCCCATGGGCCAACTCCAACACCAACTTCCTGTAAGGTTTGGGCACCACCAGCTGCTCAACGGTTTCTTCTGCCCTTTTTGCCACCCGATACAGTAGGTCCTTCTCTACGCTGAAGTATGGGTAAGTGCAGGTATTATCTGGGTTCACTAACTCGCCATCTATTTTCACTACGTTTTCCCGTGCCTTTATTAGGGCGGGGTCTTTCAACTGTTCTGTGGCAAAGTTTTCCCTGTGAACCTCAAGATCAGAAAACTCCACAGACGGTAGGTTTTCGTCTGAGGAGGTGGGCTCCTCTCCAGTTTCTTGAGTCTCCCCTGCCAATACTGACAAGGGAAATTCGGGAGAGTCCTCACCACTCTCAGAGGAGTTCTGGCTATCATATTCCTGGTACATAGGGGCACCAGTGGGGGGCTCATGATCATCCCACAGTTCCCAGAACTTCGGAAAATCCCTTCCCACAATGGCGTCATGCGGTAACTGAGACACTAAGCCCACTGGATGAGAAAGGGTACCTTTGGGGGTCTCGAAACACACTGTAGTCACTGGATACTCTCGGGTGTCCCCATGCACACAAATAACGGCTACCTTGCTATTCCCAGAGACCTCTGTTTTAACTAACTCAGCCTTTATCAGGGTCACAAGGCTACCTGAATCCAGCAATACCACAACATTTCTACCATTAATACACATTTTGCATAAATGTTTCTCAGTTCCCCGAATGGCAGTGCATGCGACTGTCGCACACAGCGACTGACGTCTGCCCGTCAGAAAGTCACACTGCATGGGTTCCTCCAAAACCGGGCAATTTGCTGCAATATGTCCCGCTTGCCGGCAGCGGTAGCAAATGATCCTTCTTGCCGCCTCTTGAGCCGCTGATTTCCCAGGCTGTTCTCGCCAAACTTGGGGTAGAGCTCCCACCCTCTCACTCTCTCCACCCTTACCCCTTGGAATCATCTTATCCGCCCCTGGGGTTGGTCTGGTCTTAGGGTGGAAAGTCCGAGTGTCTCTGGAAGAGGCCGTCAGGTTCTCTGTAGCCAAGTATTTCTCCACACGATCCACAAGACCATCGGCCGTCTCTGGGTCTCCATGGCTTACCCACTTTTGGATGGCAGTAGGAAGAGCTCTCAAAAACCGATCCATTACAACACGTTCCACAATCTTTGGTGCGGACAAAGTCTCTGGCTGTAGCCACTTTCTGCTCAGGTGAATGAGATCATACATTTGAGACCTGGGGGGTTTTCCAAGCTGGAAAGTCCAGTTATGCACACGCTGAGCCCGGACAGCCAGGGTGACACCCAGCCTTGCCAATATTTCAGCTTTTAGCATCACATAGTCTTTTGCTTGGTCAGGCTCTAGGTCATAGTAAGCTTTCTGCGATTCACCCGTTAACAGAGGAGCCACCAGTCCAGCCCACTGCTCCTCAGGCCACTTTTCTCTTTCAGCGGTCCTTTCAAATGTGGTCAAAAATACCTCTGGATCATCCTCTCCAGTCATTTTTGTCAATAAACGACTCACCCCAAAGGACGCGGTATTAGTGGGACGGCTTTCCTCACCGGTCTGCGGACGTTGCTGCATTACTGCTTCCATCTGTTGTTGTAGTCTCTGCTCTTGCTTCTGCAACAGGTCTATGAAGCGGGCCTCAGATTGCTGTTGGGCTTGTTGCTGAGCCTCCAGACTCTGTTGTAAAGTTGCAAGGCTCTGTTGATGAGCTTGCTGCTGGGCTGCAAGGCTCCTTTGCAAACCTGCATTTGTCTGCTGTTGATTGGCATTTGCTAGAGCCAGCTGTTTCAGTATCTCCTCCATGCTGGCTTAAAAAAAAACTGCCACTGGTTCTCCACCAACTGTGAGGGGGCTAGCTCGGCAGCGGGTATGTGTGACCCCCGGGATGGGCTCCCCACCCAAAAACAGGCCCAGCAGACGGAGGTTGTGGTTTTCAAAATCAAAAAAAGGTGCGGTTTATTTTCTATTTACAGTGACAAAAACACAGCAAGGCAAAAAAAACAAACACAAAATAAATCCTGGTCAACTTGACCTCTGACTAAACTTACAGGTTTCCTAACTAACGACTGGGATCAGCCTAGTGCTGTCCTAGTCCCTGGTTTTAAATGTCCAAGCAAAGTATAGCCACACAGGCTTTCTCTCACCGCACAGGGGTTCACTCTCCCTAGACAGTCCACACAGGTCTGCTTCCAGGCATGAGCTAACATCTAATGAATCTGGGCTTTCTTATAGAGGCCTAAATGAGCTGACAAGGTTCAGCTGGACTCATCAACTCCCTGTCTGCACGACGCCCAGCCCTCTCCCTAGAGGTATGAGTCATCAATGAGCCCACTAGTCTCAGCTGGGCTTATACAACTCTCCACCTAGCTGTATAAATCGGCGTAAAGCCTGAATCTGGGCGAAATATATCTACCCCCCTGGATGCAACCAGGTGACTTTACCTTCCTGCTGTCACACTAGGTTGTGCAGTTGTTTTTTAGTTTACACAACATATTTATTATGCATTTATTGCAACCTTTGCATTTTTTGTACATTTATATTCTCTATATTTTAGTTACTGTGTGCATCTCCATACTATTCCATACTGGTCGCGTGGCCTACAGCGTGTGCCATTGGGTTCGGGGGTCCTGCCCCAGTATCCATCTAGGGCCATCATCCTCCCATGTGCCGTTGCTGCAAAACTAGGGAGGGCTGATTATCCAATAATTTCCTAAATTTGCACCACCTGAGTGGTGAGTGTTTTTCACATTTTTGTTCTGAATATGTTTATTATACTATATTCTGATTATTTGATCATCTAATGAATATATCTTCTTTATAACCCAGAAGCTCCTGAGGAAGCGATCACAGTGACATTGCGAAACATGTAGAGTTCAGTTTTAAAGTTTATCAGCATCTCGTGGATTCCAATTCAAGGGGCTATCTCTATTCAGTGTGGTATTTGTCTTGTCGACATCACTGCAGGAAGTTACTATCCTGAGATATCCTCCTTGGAACTCTCCACATGATCTGTTATTTTATTCATGTACCTTTTTGTATTCTACCATTAGATACAATTTTTTGATTTAATGTATTCAGTGTAAAATATTACAATTTGTTACTTTTACAATTACATGCCTATAAAGTCCATTTCTTCCACACAATTCCTTATTCAACATGTTAAAAACTTATTTTACCCGCTGTATATCTTCTATGTTAATCTATTTAATTCCAGAATTGTATTTAGTATACTAATAATTATAGTAAATGTAATCAGTAACTAATCACAACAAAGCAGAAAAAATAGATTGTGACATACATGAAGCATTGCTATAAAATGTATGTATTTGCTGAACAAAAGCTATAGTTCTTTTCTTTAGGGCCTCGCAATTGTGGCGCATTAGCCCTTTTATAAACTGCAGTTCAGCAAAAAAAATAAAAACATGCAAAAAGGAGGAACAGGACCACCTCTGGAGCACCTGACAGTGGCTGCTCTCTGAAAGGGCAAATCTCTGTGGATCACCTTTTAGAGCAATGGCTAGTGTGAGCCCAGCGTTAAAAATGCAAAGCCAAAAGGAAATATATGTTAGTGTTTTCTTAACAAACCCTCAGGCTTTGTAGGAATCACCCTATGGTGGCCATTTATGGAGGGCTACAAAAATGTGTATAAAGCTAAGCACACCATCACTTCCCATGTGACAACACTGGTGGCCCAACACCAAGTACTGTAATAAATTGTGGAAAGCAGGGGGGTGTCATATGTGTTCCAAAGGGCAGCTTATACTGGCTGCTGATAACCATGCCTGTGAATTCCTGTGGCACAGTTTTAATATCCTTCTAAATCCTTTAATGTGCCCCTCTGTGCACAACATAAGGCTAATGAAGGAGACAGTTATGGGCCCATGAAATGTGTCAGCTTGCACCTATAGCCCTTGTTGAAAGGATTTTTGCTGGGATAAGCAATTTCGGACTCTAACCTCTTGGTGGTACATTCCAGTTCTTCTTCCTTCCTTCGAATTGAATCCTGAAGTGGCTTTGAAAGCTCTTCTGTACAATGAGATACAAAGGTCTTTTGGAAAATTTTAGCAGTGTGTGGAGAGGCAAGTTCTCTGCCTCCCCATAGGGTGGCACTTCTGCACCTTGTGGTAAGAAGGGGTGCAAGAAAAGTGACCAGCGGAGGCTTCTGGCCTATTGGCAGCATGCTCTAACACAGTGTTTCTCAACTCCAGTCCTCAAGGCGCCCCAACAGGTCATGTTTTCAGGATTTCCCTCAGATGAAACGGCTGTGGTAATTACTAAGGCAGTGAAACTGATCAACTCACCTGTGCAAAATAATGGGAAGCCTGAAAACATGACCTGTAGGGGCGCCTTGAGGACTGGAGTTGAGAAACACTGCTCTAACAGGATATTTTTACCTTGGTTTCAAAACGTATGTTCCTACTTGCTGCAGTTCACCTGTGTGATGGCATAAATATCGATGTGTGGCACTTCTTAGTGGAGACACGTTGCATCTGCTGAGGATCATTTACTTTATTTCAGAAGATCTGTGACCATACTACCTTCATTCTGTTTTTGACCTATCTGTAACAGGTGGTCAATTGCTTCTGGTAAGCCTTGCATGCAGCCGCAGAGTGGTGTTAGCTCACAATACATGGAGCTTAGAGTTAATTCTTTCATTTCTAATACACAGAGGGATCACCAGTTGAAGTGGATCTGTTTTGTGGTTTATGGGACTTTTCTTTTGATATTTTCTGTTTTGTCTTTCTTGTCACATTCATTTTTTTTTATTTTATTTTTTTACATTGTGCACTTTGGGTGACACATCCTCACCTACTTAGGATTGGATATACCAGCGCGGCATAGTTTGTCCAATTGTTGTCTACTGTGTAAAATATTGCATGGTTGCTACAGCGGGTGTATCTTAGATTATTTGTTTTCAACTGAGCACGGCTGGGGGGATAATCATGTGTTCAGATGCAGGAATTTGGTGTTACATTTTCAAGTGCCTTCAAGGAATTTTTAACCCCCTTTTTTTTACATATATTGTTAATCCAAGAATTGCAGTTTACAGCTTTCCATGATGCTTCCCTGAACTTCCGGTCCTTACAGGAAAGAGTTAACAGTGGACAGTGCAGTCTCCAGTCAGTATGTTAGCTTGGAGAAGAAGGAGGAGGAGGAGGGAGGAGCAGGGGAGTCCCTTGCCATCCTAGGCTACCGGGCTGTGTATTTCTTTTGATGCAGGGCAAACAACTCTAGTCCCTGCACGCAATAGTAATTCCATAGGGTGTCGCAAGAAAAGAGGTCTTTGGATTTAAACTAGGAGAGCAGCAAGCAGAACAAGGGACAATTCACATTAAATAAAAGTTTCGTCCCTTGTGCTGACTTTTTTTCCCCCACTAAATTTAGGCTTTAAATTTGTAATAAAAAGACTTCTATGGCCATCAAATTCAAATCGGAGTGTATTTGATTTTTGTGGGGAAAGGAAACTATGGGGTAAAATGTTGTTGAGGTTGGTCAGGCAGATCTGGGGTTACTGCCTCCCTCGGAATTACTTTTTATGGCTTTTTTTACGCCTTGTACTTTGTCATAGCTCATTGTGCTGCTTATCCAAAAAACCCTGATGCTGTGTGGTAGTAATGGCATGAGCCCCACTTTCCTTTTAATTCTGGAATGTTAAGGTAACCAGTAGACTCAAAAAGTAATCATTTACTCTCATTGTGATGCTTCCTTCACCTATATAGTGGGGCAATGACTGTTTATATTTTATCATTCAGATCTTTGTCTATTAACAGGATTTATAACACGTGAGCATGGACATCACATGCTTGAACAAAGACTGAGCTAGTTTCAATCTGCCTGAATTGACACATCAGAGGTAACTATAATTTAGTTAAATCACTCACCCAAGATAAATAGGTTGAATATAACTGAGCACTGCCTTACACTAATAAAACAATATAACACCGTGATTACAGTTTGCTCAACTCATATTGTGTAATCCAATAATACTGAACTCTTCTTCCTAGAGATGAAATTGAAGTGACCTGCCATAAAATAGGGAATGGTTTTAAGGGGTTATTATGTTTTATTACACCCTCTTACAAATGCAATTTTTTTGCTGTGATGTACCTTACAATGTCACCTGGAGATGACATGCCATGTCACACTATGACAAGTTACAAGGAATAGGCACCAGCACTGGGATCTCAATGGATTAATATCTATTCTCACACCTTGAAACTCAAAATGTTGAGAACCTCTGTGAATTATAGACATGTGCAACTTGGTTCATTACAAATCAATTTTCATGGACACTAACACCGACCCATTTAGTCTTTGTCAACTCTTTTCTACCTTTAGCTCTCTACTTTACAACCCACTCCCCCTTCACACTGCCTCCACTGGCTAACCCACAGTCTCCCCCACTTAAAGCTGGCCATACAGGGGTCAAAGTTCGGCCACGTCTGCAGGAATTGACCAAATTTCGATCCATGTATGTATCTATTGATCGACTTCTCACAAACAGGACTGCTGGAAAATTTAAGTTCAATCAGCACTGCAGCCAATAGGCTGCAGCGCTAATCTATGTATTTTGGTGGTGGGGGAGTCTCCCTGCTGCCAGAAAACAATGACACCATGGGGAGGATCCCCACACTGAATGTGTGGATGGGGGAATTGGTTCAGTTTTTTTTTTTGTTCAACTGGCTGAACGAAAACAAAAATGAACCATGTATGGGCAGCTTAACACAACAGGTCTATCACCACATTTAATGCTTTCCTCTTGTTCACCCGGTTATTACAGAGGTTGCTAAACATATTTCCCCCCATCCACCTGTGTACTGGACTCTGCTCTCTCATAACTTCTTCCTCTAATCTATGCTGTTTAACCAACATCTTCAATCTCTTCCTCTCTACTGACATCTTCCCTTTCCCTCTAAAAAAAAATGAACACCTGCATACCTTAAAAGCCCTCACTGGACACCATCAGTCACATTTACGTCCACACATTTAGAATGCCTAGTCTACAACAGTCTTAACTGCTACCTCACTGATAACAACTTTCTTAACCACTTACAGTCTGGCTTTTGGCTACAACACTCTACGGAAATTGCCGTTCCAAAGCTCTCTAACAACATACTAACTGCTAAAAAACTATGGCCATTACTCTGCACTCATACTTTTTGACCTTTGTACTGCCCTTGATACAGTTGACCACCCACTCCTTCCCAAAAAACGTCACATTTTTGGCCTCTAAGACTCTGCTCCTTCCAGATTTTCCTCCTACCTATCTATTTCAGTGTCATCTACAGCTCCATCTCCTTCTTTCCTCTCTCTCTGTCCTTGGACCCCTTTGAGTCTCTATCTATACTTCCTCCCTTAGTCATTTCATAGCCTCCAATGGCTTTCAATACCATCTGTATGCTGATTACACCCAAATCTATGTTTCAACTCTTCAGCTTATCCTTTCAGTCTCCTCCACACATCACTCATTTACTTACTGACATATCAGTACGCATTTTACACCACTTTTGAAAACTCAATCTTTCCAAAACTGAGCTTATAATATTTCATACAACTCCCAACACCATTCCCTGACTTTTCTCTACAACTATCAGCCCCTCCTCTCATACCTGGGTGCTAGGTGACATTTCAGCATATTACCCAAAACATCCTCTTTGCTCCCCCCGAGACCTCCTGCTCTCATGGCTTCATAATCAGCTCCTCCAATGCTCACCTCCATTACTTCTTGGGAGTCTCTCCCATTATCTGGATCTCTCAATGCCAATCTCTTCACCTATCGTTGTGGAAATTTTTATTAATGTATGTTGTCATATGTCCCCCAGTGTCGGTTTTGCTGTAATGCGCTCATGTGAGCGTATTGGCACATACAGACTTGGTGAAAAACCATTGGCCGCGAAAACCTTCCTGTGGACACAGCAGATATGTTTGCTCTTTTAGGGATGTTTGTTTTTATGCCTCACCAAGAGACTGGCCACTTCTTGGCCACTGCATATAATGACTCAGAGCAAACAGATCTGCGTACATGGGAACTATAGCATAACTATACGAAAATCATGGCCCACTGAGCCATGATAGAGTATAGTTTGCGTCATTGAAACCAGTGGGTTGGTGTTTACACGATCATGTTCAGAGCCATCTGTGTTCAAATTGTGAGACACTCTTTGTCTTACAGAAAGCGTGGCTCTGCACATGACCGTTTGCACACGTCACTGCTAATATTCTATTTGAATATATACATGTCTGTATTAAAATTATATAACACAAAGGCACCATATAGTGTAATACTGCTTTAATAGAATGATCCCCCAATAGACAATCCCTGTTTCAAATGCACATACATTTCATTCACTTGTTAAAAGCACGTAAAGTAAAGAGTGTATTCACCGCTATCTGGTCCTAAGAGGGCGCCCGCGTTGCGAGCGTGGCGCTGCAGTCTTTCTTCCTAGTAAGGGACAGCTGGCTGTGGAGCGCACTCGATACTTCCTGGTTTCAGAGACGCTGTAGTAACCGCGCCCTGACCGGTTTAGTCACACATTGACTTCAACAGAGGGCGTGGTTAGCCAGCGTGGACGTGCGGAATATCACTCCCCCGCTCGTCATCCATTGGCTGGAGTAGTGCGATTGGTCCGCCCTGATTGGTGGCTAACCACGCCCTCTGTTGAAGTCAATGTGTGATGAAACCGGTCAGGGCGCGGTTACCACAGCGTCTCTGAAACCAGGAAGTATCGAGTGCGCTCCATAGCCAGCTGTCCCTTACTAGGAAGAAAGACTGCAGCGCCACGCTTGCAACACGGGCGCCCTCTTGGGACCAGATAGCGGTGAATACACTCTTTACTTTATGTGCTTTTAACAAGTGAATGAAATGTATGTGCATTTGAAACAGGGATTGTCTATTGGGGGATCATTCTATTAAAGCAGTATTACACTATATGGTGCCTTTGTGTTCCTATATGTTTGCCTGTGGATTTTAACCCATGCTACCCTGGTGGTGATGACGGAAGTTGGAGTGAGAGTACCTACAGATTAAGGCCTACTTTTTTCATCTTTGTGGTGAGTTTGTACCCCGGAGGGGGAGAGTGCCTTACTTGTGGTGAAGATCTGGGATTGGTGTAGGGTACACTACAGACTGTATCCATAGAAGAAATTATCACTTTAGTTTGACTGTTGCTAAGTCATCACTCAAATGCTTCATGTGTATCTGGACACTTATCCATATCTAAGCGCTGTTTTATCATATGGACTTTATGAGTTCTAGGTTTTGATATATAATTTTAATATTTTATGTATATGTATGAGTTTGCTCATTTTATATATTTTAAATAGCTGCTGCTTTCATACCTTTTATATCATAGTTTTACCAACGCTGATATTTATTTGGCTGTTCATCTTTTACATATTACCCTTTTAGCTGTTTTTAGCTGAAGGAGGTTGTATCAGGAATCGCAATTTAGCACCTTAGCGCCGAGAAGTGCAATTTGGGCCATATATTTTTTGCACCTTTTTTCTATATTATATACATGTCTGTGATTGGTTCTTTTGAAAGAATACAAATGTCTGATTGGCTGATTCTGAAGCCACCACCTTCTTTTGTTATTCATGTTGACAGTATAAATAAAAGCAGCTGCTCCTGCTAGAGGGGATTCTGCTAAGCTCAACGTGATATCAGCATCTGTGTCTGTGTTACTTGGAGACAAAATCAGCGCGCAGTTCCCGGTATTATGCAAGAGAGCTATATTTGTGCTTTTAAGCGCAAGAAAATTATTTGCTTATAGGAAAAGCTTAATATTTCCCGGACACTATCTGCTACACTATCTGTCTTTAGGTGATCCCTGAAAATCTATCTGTTAAGAAATGCCCATCTCACCTCTGTCTTAAAACGGAACTTTCATTTCTCCATCAACTCATACCACCCCAGCTATTACCTTTTGTATCACTTGCCTCTCCCTTTAAGATTGTAAGCTCTCAGGAGTAAGGCCCTCCTAACTCTCCTGTCTTGAATTGTGTTGTAAATGTACTGTCTTCCTAAAAAAAAACATGTAAATGCTGCACAAACTGTTGGCACTATATAAATACTGTGTAGAAATGAGAGGAGGGGCTGATAGTTGTAGAGAAAAGTCAGGGAATGATGTTGGGGGTTGTATGAAATATTATGAGCTCAGTTTTGGAAAGATTGAGTTTTAAAAAGTGGTGTAAAATGCATACTGATATGTCAGTTAGTAAATTAGTGATGTGTGGAGGAGACTGAAAGGATAAGCTGAAAAGTTGAAACATAGATTTGGGTGTAATCAGCATACAGATGGTGTTGAAAGCCATTGGAGGCTATGAAGAATTATAATGCTACTGTGTAAATCCAGCATGGCCCTATACAATCAATTTTTTTGGTCTTTAGACAAGCTGAGACTTAGCAATGCAATGGGCAGAGATACCCATGTGAAGTCCTAAATACATATACAAATATGTTATGCTCAAAAAAAAGTTTCATGTATTGCTCAGGCAGGCTGTTTTTAACAGAATAATACAATATATCCAGAAAATGCTAATTTATTAGGTTTGTTACATGAAGGTAATGAAGGTTATGCCTGAAGAGTGTTCAACTTTGAAGTGGCTTTCAGTGTCCTCTGATCTTCAGCCTGGAATGGGAAAAGCTTTTTCGTGCAACATGCCACAACTAATTAATCCTCTTACTTTATGCAAGAGTTGATTAGCCAGTTTTCTTTATTTTTACCAGTCAAATGCTTTCGAAAAAAATATTGACAGTAAATCTATGCCAGACTTAGAGCATTGCTAATTAAATTACATATTTAACACACCAGCACTCGTGGGAATTACTGAAAATCTCTTAACTCAGAAGATTATTCCTCCGGCTTAAAGTATACAGCAAACATGAAGTTCTATATTGGCATGGGCCTTCCAGTTCAAATTCTGTATTAAAATGAGCTCAGCCTGCAAAACAGAAAATTATACCAATACAGCTCACAAGGAATGTGTAATGTTGTTATATAATTTGTTTATCATGCTCAAAACTAAAGAAAAAATAACAACATATTTTGACTTTTTTTCTGTATGTGTTAGATTCTTTTCAGATGTTGACTTGCCTCAGAACCCCTCTCTGTATCATTAAATTGCAAGTGCAGGGCACAGTTGTCACACCCTGCACTGACAGTATTTCTTTAGTCTTCCGAGATAAACGGTGCACCACTCTGTGACAGAAAATAAGTATTCAGGGGGTCAGCACTGGATTGCTTATGAGTATTGCAGCAAAAGTTTTATTTTTGTTACCGCCTAAATAATATCTAAATATATACAGTGGGGCAAAAAAGTATTTAGTCAGCCACCAATTGTGCAAGTTCTCCCACTTAAAAAGATGAGAGAGGCCTGTAATTTTCATCATAGGTATACCTCAACTATGAGAGACAAAATGTGGAAACAAATCCAGACAATCACATTGTCTGATTTGGAAAAAAAAAAATTGCAAATTATGGTGGAAAATAAGTATTTGGTCAATATCAAAAGTTCATCTCAATACTTTGTTATATATCCTTTGTTGGCAATGACAGAGGTCAAACGTGTTCTGTAAGTCTTCACAAGGTTGTCACACACTGTTGCTGGTATTTTGGGCCATTCCTCCATGCAGATCTCCTCTAGAGCAGTGATGTTTTGGGGCTGTCCCTGGGCAACACGGACTTTCAACTCCCTCCAAAGGTTCTCTATGGGGTTGAGATCTGGAGACTGGCAAGGCCACTCCAGGACCTTGAAATGCTTCTTACGAAGCCACTCCTTCGTTGCCCAGGCGGTGTGTTTGGGATCATTGTCATGCTGAAAGACCCAGCCACGTTTCATCTTTAATGCCCTTGCTGATGGGAGGAGGTTTGCACTCAAAATCTCATGATACATGGCCTCATTCATTCTTTCATGTACACGGATCAGTCGTCCTGTTCCCTTTGCAGAGAAACAGCCCAAAAGCATGATGTTGCCACCCCCATGCTTCACAGTATGTATGGTGTTTTTTGGTTGCAACTCAGCATTCTCTCTCCTCCAAACACGACGAGTTGTGTTTCTACCAAACAGTTCTACTTTGGTTTCATCTGACCATATGACATTCTCCCAATCCTCTTCTGGATCATCCAAATGCTCTCTAGCAAACCTCAGACGGGCCCGGACATGTACTGGCTTAAGCAGGGGGACACGTCTGGCACTGCAGGATCTGAGTCCCTGGTGGCGTAGTGTGTTACTGATGGTAGCCTTTGTTACGTTGGTCCCAGCTTTCTGCAGGTGATTCACTAGGTCCCCCCATGTGGTTCTGGGATTTTTGCTCACCGTTCTTGTGATCATTTTGACCCCACGGGTGAGATCTTGCGTGGAGCCCCAGATCGAGGGAGATTATCAGTGGTCTTGTATGTCTTCCATTTTCTAATTATTGCTCCCACACTTGATTTCTTCACACCAAGCTGCTTGCCTATTGCAGATTCAGTCTTCCCAGCCTGGTGCAGGTCTACAATTTTGTTTCTGGTGTGACAGCTCTTTGGTCTTCACCATAGTGGAGTTTGGAGTGTGACTGTTTGAAGTTGTGGACAGGTGTCTTTTATGCTGTGAAAAAGTTCAAACAGGTGCCATTAAAAGTCTCGTACACACGGTCGGACTTCCATCTGACTTTTCCGTGGATTTTTGTCTGAACGGAGTTGGCCGGGAACACCCATAGCATACACACCACAGGACTTTTCTACAAACTTTCCCAAAACTTTTTCCAACATCAAGTGGTTTTTCTGCTCTTTTCTGCTCTTTACCGCCACCCTTTGGTCAACTTCTGCTATTGTTGGTTGATTTTAACATTATTTGTTTTGTCCATCAGACAAAAGACCGATGGTTTTCTGTACACACGGTCGGACTTTGCTCCATCGGACTTTTGTTGGCAAAAGTTTGTCCGTTTGCAGACCGAACTTTTGATGAAAACCAAAAAAGTTTGTCCAATGGAACGTACACACGTCAGATTTTTTGGCAAACTTGCTCAAAATGAAGTTTTTTGGCAAAAAGTCAGACCGTGTGTATGGGGCTTAACAGGTAATGAGTGAAGGACAGAGGAGCCTCTTGAAGAAGAAGATACAGGTCTGTGAGAGCCAGAAATCTTACTTGTTTGTAGGTGACCAAATACTTATTTTTCACCATAATTTGCAAAAACAATTCTTTCCAAATCAGACAATGTGATTGTCTGGATTTGTTTCCACATTTTGTCTCTTATAGTTGAGGTATACTTATGATGACAATAACAGGCCTCTCTCATCTTTTTAAGTGGGAGAACATGCACAATTGGTGGCTGAGTAAATACTTTTTTGCCCCACTGTATAAAATAAATAGCTTTGTGTTGGGCCTTAACTGCTATGTTGCCTGTTAACAGATCAGTAAGTGGGAGCAGGAGGAAAAAAAGCAGCTGGCCATGTGATCAGTGAGCGGGACAAGAAGGGGAAACTACTGGGGGCCTTTTGATCAGTGAGCAAGATCAGGAAGAAAGGACACCAGGGGCCATGTGACCAGGATCAGGAAGACATGCCGGGGGTTGTGTCATCAGTGAGCAGAAGATCCCAAACAATTAGGAAAACAACTACTGCTCAGAACAGAATATAGATAGGACAGAAACTTAACAATAAATTATGTCAAATATATGTAGCGGGGTCCCCTTTAAGACTCCCAGGACTACCTTACCCAGAACCCCTTTCGGCAATGTTTCCACCCCAGAGACTCATGGGAGGGGGTTATAAAAGGAGGAGGCGAGGCTGGGCTCGGCCTCTTTGGGACACGAGACTTCAAGGGAGAGATCTTCCTGTGCGGATCCACCGTGGTGCAAGGCCTGAAGCCTGGGGCCTTGCGCTGTTCCCCAAAGAGCCTTCCACCCCATCGCGAGCCTGGGTGGCATCTGACTCGGTTTTCTTCAACCGCTGCTGAACCGGAGACCAGACTGCTGCAGAGCTGTGTGAGGAGACACAGCAGGTGGAAGTTCCCGGACTGGGATCGCATCCGGAGGGGTGAGCGAGCACTTGCTCAATCCACAAATACTTTATATCATTGTTAGGCCTACAGACTGCCGTGGCCCACCAGTTCCTATTTGAGTTCTTTTCCCCATTTGAGATCCAAAGCAGAACTGAGTTGAACGGATCTTTAGTGGAGTGTACTGTGTTGGCATTTTTACCCCCCCTCCCTTTGGATTACAAATGTGTTCCTGAAATGTGCACCACCGTTTAAAGACTTGCATGCAAAGAATTTTACCCTTCCTAGAGACTGAGTTATATGGTCAGGCCTGGCCATCTAGGTAGTTTATTTAGTTGCTACGCCATAGGGCGCATAGTGAGGTACTGTTACACGTGGCGCGTGTGCGCCATATCTTAACGGTTATAGTGTGACTATTGCTGCAGGGCTCTGCAAATAGATTCTTATGATCTGTTATCACTGTTAATTTCCATTTGCCATAAAAAGTAAATTCGTTATTCTCCTATTACTGTCTTGGTGTTTGCCTTTAATCATAGAGCATAAGATATACACATATTACCCTAGACTAACTGTGCCAGTAGGGGGTCGAGTAAATTGCTGGGGGTTGGCGGAGCTGTCTTCAGGGCCCAAACTAAATCTGCGGCCCTCTTAGTTGAAGGTATCGCTACACGTGGGGGTTCTCGTCCGGGATCCTGATACAGCAGGTGAATGCCAGAAGTGCCGGCATGGACCCACAAGCAGTAGAAGAGTGGTGCAAAGCCTCTAGGGCAGAGCCAAACAACTCGATATTCATCAGCCTCCCTGGGGAGGAATGGTCGACTGAGATGGTAGAGGAGTTAATGAAGTTAGTGTCCCCAGATCACACACCGTGGGTGACGGAGATAAAGTCAGACCCAGACACCTCAGATCAGTATGCACTAGTGGAGTACTAGGACGGGATGCCAGAGGCTTGCAAGCGCAAGTGTGTGCGGACGCCAGACAACAGAACCTATAGGTTGGCGCACGCAGTAACTGTAAAGAAGGAACCATCACCGATGGGATCACCGCAGGCTGCGGCCCGTACCTCACCAGAAAGAGGAGACAGGGTGACGCCCCCAGTGGCACCCGCACCTGCCACTGCTATATCACCAGAATTGATAAAGGCAATAGGGGATCTGCTAATCAAATGTCAGAAGACAAGCACGGTGCATGTAGAGACTAGCTACCGGAGACTGAAGACATTCTCAGGGAAGCCCCCTGTCCCTGCAGGGGAAGAAGATTTTGATACCTGGGTGGAGCAGGCATTACAAGCAGTAGAGGCATGGGAGGTGCCTGAAGCGCAGAAGAGGCAACAAGTGATAGAAAGCCTCAAAGGTGCAGCAGCAGAAGCAGTGAAAAGTTTTCGGTTTGGGAATGCAGATTGCACGGCTCAAGACTGTCTAGCCATGCTACAGGAAGAGTTTGGTCAATTGGAAAAGGTGACAGAGATGGTCTACCAATTTGAACATACTTTCCAACAGCCGAAGGAGAAACTTTCAGAGTATGTTAGGAGACTGAACAGGTTGCTGTGCAAGATTGTGTTGAAGAAGGGAATGAAGCCCCAAGATACAGATGCGGCAAGAATGAAGCAAGTCTTAAAGGGAGCGTTGCGCTCGGATCCAGTCTGGCTGCACCTGAAAACCTCGGGAGGAGGAACGTTACTGACTTATGCTGATTTGATAAAAATCATCAGAGATGAGGAGGCGCTACAACAGGACCAGCAAATGATTAAGACAAATGTTGTCCCCGCACAGGTGCTAGTCAACCCAGTAATGACCCCTGAAAGAGACTCAGAGGTAGACACTTTAAAATCACAAATGTCCAAGGTGTTAGAGATGTTGACCTCTCTAATAGCAAAAGACCCAGAGGGTCCCAGGAGAGAAGTACCAAGGAAGGAACTATTCCCAATTGCCTCAGCACCCGCATCTTTACAAGAATGGGGAGATATAGTCTGCTTTAACTGTGGAGGACTTGGCCATATTGCAGCTACATGTTCCAGTCCCAAGAAGAAGAAAACGGACAACCGCAAGCCGGCGGGAAACTTCAGAGGCCCCCGGTGAAGGAGTCAACCGGGTGCCCATCACCTTCAGTGAGCTCCAAGCTGAATGCGAAGCAAAAGAAAAGAGGAGATAAAACACCTCAGAGGAAACACAACATTCCTCAACAGAGATACACCCCAGAGAAAGGGGACAAGACCCCTCAGAAGAGGCACAGCACTCCCCAGAGGGGGTGCACACCTAAGAAAAATAATAGTATCCCTCAGCGGGTCTGTACGCCCATTGAAAGGAGGGAAATCAATGCATACCAGGCTCAAGGAAGACTAAAGTCCAAAGGGAGTTGGATGAGAGAGAGTCCGAAGGAAAAGGACCAGAAGAAGGCGACCCCTGCCAGGCCATATCCGGAGAAGCTGGTAGGCCCATCTCCTATAGTGTCCATTCAAGTGGAGGGAGTCTACACCAGAGCCATCTTGGATACTGGGGCACAAGTGACCCTATTATACCGGGATTTCTACGATAAGCACTTGAGTCACCTGCCCATCCAGAAGATAGAGGAACTGGAAATATGTGGGATTGGAACCCAGAATTTCCCCTACGATGGCTATCTGCCCGTCAAGATGACTTTTGACCCATCCGTGGCTGGGAAGGCCGAAGTGTTTGACACCCTGGCAGTTGTGTGCCCTCGACCGCCAGGAGCCAACAAGAGTTCCCTTATAATAGGGACAAACAAGGACCTGGTCCGAAGACTCCTGACCCCTCTAGTGAAAGAGAAGGGGCAAGCGGCCACCAAGATCCACCCCATGCTGAAGACGGCCTACCAACGGCTGGTCCTAGAGCAGAAGACCCCTGGAGAGGGGATAGGAAAGGTGTGGAGACATGGAAGAGAAAGGGTAGTGTTGCAGCCCGGCGAAGTAACCTGTCTCAGAGCCACTGTGAAGCTTACTTGGGAGCAGCCTGGACCCTTTGTCATGCTGGAGTCCGACCCAAGGGAAGAGTCTCCCGGTCTGGAAGTGATACCAGAAGGCCCTGAAGGAGGCCCATTGTAGAGTTCCGGTGAGTGTTAGGAACACTACAGGTGGCCCCATGGAAATCCCAGCCAGGATGCTGCTGGGCCAGGTGAGCCCTGCTGCCCCGGTTACCCTGTCAGAAGTCAAGGGGACGAGTGAAGGAGGAGATGTTTGGGAGAAGCTGTCCATGGAAAACCCGAATCTGCCCAGGGCTTGGAAAGAGAGAGCCAAGGCCCAGTTGACCAGATGGGAGAAGATCTTCTCAAAAGATGAGTTCGATGTGGGGTGTGCAAGGAGTGCCACCCATCGGATCCGCCTCCAAGAAGACAGGCCCTTCAGAGAGAGGGTCAGGCGGGTCCCACTAGCAGATCTGGAGGATCTAAGGGAACAACTCGCAGAACTCAAGAGGACTGGTGTGATCCGGGAGTCTAGAAGTCCCTATGCCTCCCCGATAGTGGTGGTCAGGAAGAAGAATGGGTCATTGAGGCTCTGTATAGACTACAGGACTCTCAACAGGAGAACCATACCCGACCAGTACACCACTCCGAGGATAGCGGACGCTTTACAGAGTTTGTCTGGAGCCAAGTGGTTCAGTGTTATGGATCTCAAGAGTGGATACTATCAGATCCCTATGCATCCAGAAGACAAGGAGAAGACAGCCTTCATAACCCCAGTGGGGTTCTTTGAGTTTGATCGAATGCCTCAGGGACTGTCTGGAGCTCCTGCTACCTTCCAACGTCTCATGGAGAAGACTGTAGGGGACATGAACCTTATTGAAGTCCTTGTATACCTAGACGATGTCATTGTCTTTGGGAGAACCCTGGAAGAACACAAAGAGAGGCTGGAGAAAGTGTTGAGAAGACTCAGTGAGGAGGGACTCAAGCTTTCGCCTGAGAAGTGTGGGTTCTACCAGTCTTCTGTGAACTATCTGGGGCACATAGTGTCTGAAGAAGGGGTGGCCACAGACCCTGAGAAATTGGAGGCAGTTACCTCCTGGCCACGACCCACCACAGTAACAGAACTCAGATCCTTCTTAGGGTTCTGCTTCTATTACAGGAGGTTTGTGGAAGGATTCGCCCGAATTGCTAGGCCATTGAATGAACTACTCAAGACTGAGGGGGAAGAGGACGACTCAGGGCCCAGGAAGCCGGGAGAGTCAGTCAGAGATCAGTGGAACCAAAAGTGTGAAGAAGCCTTCCAGGCGTTGAAGAAGAACCTAACCACTGCCCCAGTCTTGGCCTACGCAGACCTGACCAAACCCTATGAACTACACGTAGATGCTAGTCATGATGGTCTGGGAGGAGTACTTTACCAAGAACACGAAGGACAACTGCGGCCTGTTGCCTACGTGAGCAGGAGCCTGACCCCCTCCGAAAAGAACTACCCCACTCACAAGTTGGAGTTCCTGGCCCTTAAGTGGGCGGTAGTAGACAAGCTCAAAGACTACATGTATGGGGCGGAGTTCACTGTGAAGACTGACAACAACCCCCTTACCTACCTTTTCACTACAGCAAGGCTGGATGCCACTGGACACAGGTGGCTGGCCACATTGTCTGGATTCAATTTCAGCCTAAAGTACAGGCCAGGGACTGGAAATCGAGATGCAGACGCTCTGTCCAGGAGATCTCATGGCCCCACCAGTGACATGGAAGACTGGACCCAAGTGGCACCTGACGGGGTGCGGGCCCTTTGTCAAGGGGCTGAATTGCAAGCCAGAGGAGGCTCAAGGGCGGAAGAGATAGGAGTTACCATGGTAGGAGTCCCCAAACAATACTGTGGAGTAACTCAACTGGAGGAAGACCATCTGCCAAAGTTGTCCAAGAAGGAACTAAGATGCGACCAATTAGAAGACCCCATGGGGAAATTGGTTCTGGAAGCCCTGGAGAATCAGGATCCAAACAGACTCCTGAGTCACTCCTCAAAGGAAGCTCGCCTGTTGAGGAAGGAGTGGGATAGGTTACAGGTGCATCAGGGAGTGGTCTACCGAAGGGGCCCCTCTGATGACCTGGAAGATAAATGGCAATTGTTTCTTCCGGAAAAACCTTCGAGAGACTGTTCTGATTGCCCTACATGACAATCACGGCCACCTAGGGGTGGAAAGGACCTTTCAACTTGTCAGAAGTCGGTTCTATTGGCCCTGCATGAGGGCAGAAGTGGAAGAGTACTGCCATTCATGTGCACGCTGCATCCAGAGGAAGACTTTACCCTGTCAAGCTGCCCCAATGGGCCATCTACAAAGTCAAGGCCCAATGGATCTGGTATGCATTGATTTCCTCTGCCTCGAATCCGACCTGAGTGGACTAGGAAATGTTCTGGTGATAACCGATCATTTCACCCGATATGCCCAAGCTTTCCCAACCAAAGACCAGAAGGCTTCCACAGTAGCCAAGGTACTTATGGAGAAGTATTTTGTCCATTATGGGCTGCCCCAGCGACTTCATTCAGACCAAGGCAGGGACTTTGAGAGTCGGCTGATCCGGAAACTCCTGGATTCGTTAGGAATCAAGAAAACTCGAACCACACCTTATCACCCACAGGGAGATGCTCAGCCGGAGAGGTTTAACCGAACTCTGCTCAACATGTTGGGAACTCTGGATGGTGAGAGGAAACAACATTGGAGCAAACACGCAGCTATAGTACACGCTTACAACTGCACCACCAGTGATGCTACAGGCTACTCCCCATATCGACTCATGTTTGGGAGAGAAGCAAGTTTATCTGTGGACCTGGCCTTTGGCACCTCTTTAGACCATTCCTCAGCCACATCCCACAAAGGATATGTGGACAGGCTCAGACACAGCCTGAAAGTGGCCTATGGACAAGCTCAAGCGGCCTCAGATCAAAGGGGAGCTCGAAACAAAAGAAACTTCGACTTGAAGGTCCGGGTGCAAGACCTGCAGCCCGGGGACCGAGTACTGCTACGCAATCTGGGGGTCCCTGGAAGACAGAAACTTGCAGACAGATGGAGATCCGAACCCTATGTCATCTGTAGGAAGCTGCCGGGCCTGCCTGTCTACAAGTTGAAGCCAGAAGGAAAGGTAGGACCACTGAAGACGTGGCATCGAAACCACCTGCTCCCACTTGCTGAAGCGGTCAGGATACTTCCGGTGAGGGACTCCCCTGAACCAGTCTCTATTCTAGATACCCCCAGGCGAAAAACACTCGGTCCCAGACCTCTCGGGCTGAAGATGGAGAGGCCTCTGAACTCAGTGGAGATGAAGGAAGAGAACTTGACTGGCTGTGGCCTTCCCCAACTCAAGGAACTTCTGCTATAGATCTTCCAACTACTGAAGACACTATAGATGGACAACTGAATGCAGAAGCCGCTGAATTCATCCCATCTAGTCCTTCATCAGATTATTGGGAAGATGCTTGTGATACTTATTCTGAAAAGGACCCTAGAGACTCTATGTATCCCTCGGCTCCTGAAGCAGATGTTACAGAGCCTGCTGTGTCGCCCGAGCCTGTTACAGAAGTAGAGCCTGTGGCGCCAGAGCCAGAAACCCCAAGAGAACAAAGGGCTCGCAGAGTCATAAGGCCTCCCAAAAAGTTGACCTACCCACAAATGGGGAAGAGCTCAGAAGATTCTGTGGTCACTGCCAGGAGGAGTGTAGAGAATCCGGATCCCTCCACTGTTCATTGGGTGGAGGGCAACCCCCACTCACTCTCTGGCACAGTTAGGCAGGCCACTCATGATAGTGTGACCTGTGGGCAAGGGAATTCAACCCCTTTGTTTTGGTGGGAATTCCCTATGCCAACATCATACGAAATGTTGTCTAGGGTTGTACGCAGTGTATGCTAGAATTTTCTTTGGGGACCAAAGAATTTAAGTGGGGGGAGTGTGTAGCGGGGTCCCCTTTAAGACTCCCAGGACTACCTTACCCAGAACCCCTTTCGGCAATGTTTCCACCCCAGAGACTCATGGGAGGGGGTTATAAAAGGAGGAGGCGAGGCTGGGCTCGGCCACTTTGGGACACGAGACTTCAAGGGAGAGATCTTCCTGTGTGGATCCACAGTGGTGCAAGGCCTGAAGCCTGGGGCCTTGCGCTGTTACCCAAAGAGCCTTCCACCCCATCGCGAGCCTGGGTGGCATCTGACTCGGTTTTCTTCAACCGCTGCTGAACCGGAGACCAGACTGCTGCAGAGCTGTGTGAGGAGACACAGCAGGTGGAAGTTCCCGGACTGGGATCGCGTCCGGAGGGGTGAGCGAGCACTTGCTCAATCCACAAATACTTTATATCATTGTTAGGCCTACAGACTGCCGTGGCCCACCAGTTCCTATTTGAGTTCTTTTCCCCATTTGAGATCCAAAGCAGAACTGAGTTGAACGGATCTTTAGTGGAGTGTACTGTGTTGGCATTTTTACCCCCCCCTCCCTTTGGATTACAAATGTGTTCCTGAAATGTGCACCACCATGTAAAGACTTGCATGCGAAGAATTTTACCCTTCCTAGAGACTGAGTTATATGGTCAGGCCTGGCCATCTAGGTAGTTTATTTAGTTGCTACGCCATAGGGCGCATAGTGAGGTACTGTTACACGTGGCGTGTGTGCGCCATATCTTAACGGTTATAGTGTGACTATTGCTGCAGGGCTCTGCAAATAGATTCTTATGATCTGTTATCACTGTTAATTTCCATTTGCCATAAAAAGTAAATTCGTTATTCTCCTATTACTGTCTTGGTGTTTGCCTATTTTATAGACACTATAACTTTTGCGCACACCAATTAATATACGATTATTGCGATTTTTTTTACCAAAAATATGTAGAAGAATACATATCGGCCTAAACTGAGGAAAAAATTAGTTTTTTTGAAAAAAAAATGTGAGATATTTATTATAGTAAAAAGTAAAAGATATTGTGTTTTTTTCAAATTGTCGCTCTTCTTTTGTTTATAGCGCAAAAAATAAAAACGCAGGTGTGATCAAATACCCCCAAAAGAAAGCTCTATTTGTGGGAAAAAAAGGACATCAATTTTGTTTGGGTACAGCGTCGCACGACCACGCAATTGTCAGTTAAAACGACGCAATGCCGTATCGCAAAAAATGGCCTGGTCAGTGAGCAGCCAAATCTTCCAGGGCTGAAGTGGTTAAAAAAAAAAAAAAGAACCTCAGAGGCAGTATGCTTAAAAATACTGTATATACCTCAAGTCACATCAGAAAGACAGCAGGAGCATAGGGAACTTAACAAGTGGCTAAGGAACTGGTGCAGGAAGGAATGTTTGGGGTTCATGATGAACTAGGCTTACTTTTCAGTCAGTTATCAGCTCTAAAGCAGTGATGGACTGCACTTAAATGGGGAAGGTGCAGCTTTGTTGGCAAAGAAGACAGCCAAAAGGTTAGAGGACCTTTTAAACTAGGTGGTGGGAATGAGAGGAAGCTATAGCTCGAGGTGAACGAAGGTCAGAGGGTGCCATCTGCGACAACATTGGTAGTGTTACTAGAGTACCTAAAATCAGGGTGTGTATGTTGGCAAAATATGATTGCAGTCTCAGAACAAAAAAAAAGAGAAAATATGTGCCTGTACAAAATGAAAAGGCATGTTCACTAATGCTAGAAGTTGGTTTAATAAAATGGAAGAACTGGAAATGCAGATTTATGAGGAGGATTTAAACTTTGTGGGAATATCAGAAATCTGGTTTGGCAGCTCACATGACTGACTTGTGACTGTCCAAGTGTACTTGTACCAGAGAGACAAGGAAGATACAAAAGGGGTGGGGGGGGTGCCTGTATGTGGTGAATAATTTGCTAGTAAATACGGGGAATGACATTGCTAACAGGGCAAGTGAGGAAGTGGAATCCTTGCGGCTGTAGCTTCAAAGGGAAGAAAATTAAAGGAAATTATTAGTGGGTGCATGCTTCAGGCCCCCCAACCTGAAGAATGAAGAGAAGACTAATCTTCTTTAACAGTCTGAAATAGGGTGACCACGTGTCCCGGATTGCCCGGGATTGTCCCTTAATTCAAATTTGTGTCCCTGGCAACCTCAATCCGGGACAATACAGTGTCCCGGAATGGCCCTGGGCCGATCGAATGCCCCCTAAAATAGCCTATGCATTGTCACTGTCTCAGGCTGTGGTGAACCCCTAGCTGGCAGAGAGCCAGAGACCCCTTTTTACTTTATTTACTACGCCGCTGGCTCAGTGCCCAAACTGGTTGCTACTTGACGCCCGCTTGGCGTGTAGCAACCAGTGACGTCAGAGCAGGAGAGAGGCAGAGACCTATCAGAGCGGAGGAGATTTAACTTCCTCCTCCGCACCTTCTGTTTAGCTCCACCCACATCCTCCCTGTATGTTCGGGACTCCAGCCAGGCAGCGGCATGCAGAAGGAAACTCTGAGACAGACTGCAGTGCACAGATGAAACGAAGAGATGGTGAAAGGCAAGTGACATGCAAAGCACTGACTGACCAACATTACACATCCATCGGGGTTAAAATCCTGTCATCTCTCCCCCAGCAGCCACAGTTCAGCACTTCTCAGAAACTCGAGTGTGTGTGTCAGCCTGGAGGAGCCTCTTAGTGTAGTGTGCAGAATAAGGAGATAAGGGTTCGCAGATAAGGGGTCGGCACTTGGCAGGAGAGGACACTGACAGATTACACCCTGGATGGAAGGAGGACACATCCTTAGATATCAGGGCAGGGTTCATGCTGGGACTTGTAACCCTTCACTTTTGGGGGATGTGACTCCCCCCCCCAAAAGTGAAGAACTACAGGTCCCAGCATGAACCCCTCAGAGCTGAAGATGTTTCCTGCATCCCTGCACACAACTCCTCCCACTCGGCCCTTCTGTCCAGCTGCTCACTGTCTCTTCTCTCCCAATACTTGTTTGCCTCTCACTGCAGCAGCCCCCCCCCCTCCTCCTTCACCCTCATTTGGAGCAATGTCCCTCTGTCCCTCTTTCCTCCTTGTTTGTCCCTCATTTTGGTCTGATCTATATAGTTGTATTAAAAATGCACTAATTATCTATTAAAAAGCATTTTACTTTTGCAGATTCAATTGAAGGTACCCGCAACATGATCCTTTGGCTTTTGATTACCCGTCTAGAACACTTACAGATCCTGAGGATGGTGTATTGCGGTAAAGTAGATATAGTGGATGACGATGGCAGCTCCCTCCCTGAGTCCCATGGCTGATTCCGTACTAGGTTCACTCAAAATAGCTACACATAATGTTCAAGGCATGAATTCCCCTGTTAAGAGACGCAAACTCTTTGACTCTTATATTCATTTGTGGTACTGGGTGGATACCAGCATTGGAAGAATGGACCCATGGACTAACTTCGGAGTAGACCCGTCTGGGGTCCCCTCCTCTGTTAGTCCCCTGCCGAAAGGGGAGATGTGTGACAGTGGGGTCACTTTGGACACAGGGTGAATAAAAGAAACCCCCGATATGGTCTGTGATAGCCATATTCAAGGCTGTATATACATTGTATATAGATTGGATGTATACTGTATGTGGGGGTTAAGTATCATTGCTGTGAGGAATTAAGTTGTTTTGCATTTCTATTGTTCATTTAAGTCTGTCCTTGTGTGTATTGTAAAGTGCCAGACAGACTGGCTGCCAACCCTTTGTGAAAAGATGTGTATTGGAGATCGTATATTCTATTGTGTTGGGATCTTTTGAAGCCTAGCAGACGTCAGGATGAGGTGTTGAGTTTTGGGATGTGTGGGTGGAGCTGGGCCCTTGTTCATGTTAAATCATGTGCCCTGAATTGTGTATAAAGTTACAATGTTTGTCAATAATAAAGTGATTCCTACTACAGAAGAGACAGAGTGCGTCTCGTCTTCTTCCAGAGGGGTCGGCTCCTATAGGAAAGGGTCGTTTAGCTGTGGATATCGGTAGCGAGTGGATGTGTGTCTAGGAGAGGGAACATCGTAAACGGCGTTAATCCCCTGGATATTGGGGTGCCGTTACATTGGTTGGCAGCAGCGGGATTTTCCCTCCAGTTCCTGGGACACTCCAAGCCACCACAGTGAATGACCAAGCTATGCAGCCTGCAGGAAAGTCACGCTGAAAGACTTACTTGAGAGCCGAGATGAACCAGAGGAATGGTGATGCAGGACCCCGGTCAGTTGAAGATTTGTTTCAGCAACGAGTTCGAGAGCGCTTGGCATTATATGGTGCTAACCCATCAGAGACCGCCATACAGGAAGCCATTAGAGAAATCGAGCGGCAGGATGAGCGACAACATGAGCAGAGAATGGCGGAAATACGGCAATCAGAGACAACACCTAAAAAAGCAGCACCAACTGAAAGGAGAGGAGAGATACAGATACCAGCCGACATGGAAAAGGAATTCAGAAGGAGGTTGCGAGAGATGCAGATACAGCATAGAGGACCAGTATCAGAGGAGGTCCTGCTGGGATGGTCGGATTCGATCCGCTGCGAACTCTGGAAGAAAGTGCTAGCCCTCGAGCAGCAACACCAGGGAAAAGTTCTCCCCTCCATCCATGTAAGGTACTGGTCGCAGTATGAAGTACGAATGCTGTTTTTGGGGGAACAACCGAAGCAGAAGTGGACAGCTGAGTTAAGCAGGCTGATCCGGGCAGAGATGCGGTTGGACGAGAGCTACAGAGCCCTCCGGTGGTATGTAGCCCAAGAGTGCCCATGGTCAGCGGATGACAGCCCCACGGAAGGCTTTGACTATAATGGCCTGGGATTGTTGTATTGGAGGCTGTCCGAGGACCCTGACTTTGGGAGTGATCAGGAGTGGCGTTTGGAGGAAATAATGGAGCACAGAGAACAAAGACTGAATGTCCCGGAAGGGCACTGGGCACAGGAAGATTTGGAGTTTCTGGCCGTTCAGGAATGGGAGCTGGAGATTGCCTACAAACAGCTGCTAGACTCTGCTCAGCAGCAGGGTGGGGCTCCCTTTGCCTGGGACTATCAGGAATTACCAGTTGACAACTATGAAATCCTGGCTGAAGAATCAGCAGTGGAAAATCTGAGGATTGCCCTCCCTAAAGCCGAAGTGAATGATACAGAGTTCCAGGGAGCTAGCCTGGCTAAAGAATCAGCAGTGGAAAATCTGAAGATTGCCACCCTTAAAGCCGAAGTGGATGATATGGAGTTCCAGGGAGCTAGGGCAGTTGGCTCATCTCCCCAGCCACAGATTACAGAAGGTATGGACTTAATGGACTGTGCAGAGGATGTTATGAATTATGCATCGCCCGCTCAAGTACTGGCAGCAGGACAAAGTACTGCAGACCCCTGCTCTACACCCGTGGCAGTGTTGGAGGCCCGAGTTGAGAAGGTGATGGTTCCTCTTTCTGAGTGGATTTCAGAGATGCAGGGAGGAGAAGCAGCCATTTTCCCTCCCCAACAGGTAGCCAGAGCAGATGGTGTGTAGTCCCCAGCAGGAGTACTGGCAACAGGGCAGAGTGATAGCAACCTGTGCTGCCCAGCACCGGAAACAACTGTGGAGTTTCAGGGAGCCGGGGCAGTTGGCCCCTCTCTCCAGCAACAAGCTGGGGTGGTAAAGCTTTTACCCCCAGCTGAATCACTGGCAGCAGGGCAGAATGCTACTGGCCGCTGCACACAACTGCCACTTGAGTGGATATCGGTGGATGGGACTGCGGTCTCCACTCACAGCAACCCAGCAGAAGAGCTGGCAACAGAGCCGAGTGCCACGGGCCTCGGCTCTCAACTAACAGAAGAGGGAGTTCCTGTGGTATTGGATGGGACTTCAGTCCTCACTGACACAACCCCAGAAAATGGTGTGACACTGAGACAGGAGGATGTCAGCCTTGCTTTGCAAGTACTGGGGGACTTCCACCTACCACAAGTGGATGGGACTTCAGTCTCCACTTGTATACCCCAGGGATGCCGGGCAGTCGACCCAGATCCCCAACAGCATGACGGACTGAGCCCAGTCACCCTGTCTTCTCCCCAGCGGCGGGTATGTTCTCTGAGAGAGGCAGAGGTTGGCTGGGTAAGTAATGCTCTGCTTGGAGCAATTCATTTGTGGTACTGGGTGGATACCAGCATTGGAAGAATGGACCCATGGACTAACTTCGGAGTAGACCCGTCTGGGGTCCCCTCCTCTGTTAGTCCCCTGCCGAAAGGGGAGATGTGTGACAGTGGGGTCACTTTGGACACAGGGTGAATAAAAGAAACCCCCTATATGGTCTGTGATAGCCATATTCAAGGCTGTATATACATTGTATATAGATTGGATGTATACTGTATGTGGGGGTTAAGTATCATTGCTGTGAGGAATTAAGTTGTTTTGCATTTCTATTGTTCATTTAAGTCTGTCCTTGTGTGTATTGTAAAGTGCCAGACAGACTGGCTGCCAACCCTTTGTGAAAAGATGTGTATTGGAGATCGTATATTCTATTGTGTTGGGATCTTTTGAAGCCTAGCAGACGTCAGGATGAGGTGTTGAGTTTTGGGATGTGTGGGTGGAGCTGGGCCCTTGTTCATGTTAAATCATGTGCCCTGAATTGTGTATAAAGTTACAATGTTTGTCAATAATAAAGTGATTCCTACTACAGAAGAGACAGAGTGCGTCTCGTCTTCTTCCAGAGGGGTCGGCTCCTATAGGAAAGGGTCGTTTAGCTGTGGATATCGGTAGCGAGTGGATGTGTGTCTAGGAGAGGGAACATCGTAAACGGCGTTAATCCCCTGGATATTGGGGTGCCGTTACACCTGGGTATTGACATACTCATCATTCAGGAAACCCATTTCCCTAGGCAATTCAATCCCAGCTTTATACACTCCCGATTCCCACAATTTTTTTTTAGCTAATGCCGAAAAGAAAACCAAGGGTGTGGCTATTTGTATTTCAAAATCATGCCAGTTTAGTTTCATATCTGATTTCAAAGATCCTGAGGGCAGGTTTATACTGGTTAAGGGCACAATAGAGGGACGAATATATTCTCTGATTTCATATTATTCCCCCAATTCAGGGCAAGATACATTTTTTCGATTCCTCCTGGACACCCTATCTCCTCAATTAGAGGGCACAATCATTTGGGGGGGAGATTCCAATGCAGCATTTGATCAGGGGTTGGACAAATCCAAACCCCCCTCGACCCAATTAACCAGACCCACTAAGATAAGCCTGAAAATAGCTAGACTTTTGCATGATAAAGGCCTAGCTGATGTATGGCGAGAATCTAATCCTTCTATAAGAGATTATACTCATTACTCTCACCCACACAACACCTACTCTAGGATTGACCATATCCTGGTTCCTTCCTATATTCTCCCGGATGTTATTAAATCAATCATCAAAGACACGGTCCTTTCTGATCACTCCATGGTTGTCATGTTCCTACGCATTAAAACTGGTAGATCAAAGGGGGGTAATTGGAGACTAAATGAGTCTTTACTTTCCGATCCAGCCATACAAATGGAAATAGATAAAGCTCTTCAAGAATACTTCAGCTTTAATGATATAGAAAATGTTTCCGCTGAAGTCCTTTGGGCTGCTCATAAGGCCTTTATTAGGGGTAAGCTTATCCAAATTTCGACAAGAATCAAAAAGGAAAGGGAAGCGGGCATTGATAGATTGGAGAGATCATACAGGACCCTGAGAACACAGCATAAAAGGAAACCTTCTCCATCCTTATTGTCTAAGATTGAAAGGAGTAGACTAGAACTCAATTTAGCACTCACTACAAAAGCGGAGAAATCTCTCCGTTGGACAAGTAATACATTTTATACTCAAACAGGTAAAATAGGTAGAATGTTGGCATCCAAATTGTCTCCTAAAACGAGAGTTTATTCCATACCTAAGATCCGCATTGCTGGACAGGACCCCACGGCTAACCCTGAAAAGATACTAAAGGCTTTTCAGACATTTTATTCCGAACTCTATAGCGACCCTTCAAATATACCCATGAACTCGGTATCCTCATACCTAGATGGCCTCCCTATTCCATCCTTGAATATGGAACATAGAGATATCCTAGAAGCTCCCTTCTCTGTTGAAGAGGTTACAGCAGTAATTCAAGATCTCAGGGCGGGATCAGCCCCGGGACCTGATGGATTATCAGCTCCCTACTACAAAGCCTTCAAGGACACCCTTACCCCATATTTAACAAAATTTTTTAATTTTACTACAAGGGGTTCCCAATTAGGTACACAACTTAATACAGCCTACATTACTGTTATACCCAAATCGGATAAAAACCCAGAAGAAGTTTCCAATTATCGCCCTATTTCTTTGATAAATAATGATTTGAAAATTCTCACTAAAATTTTAGCGAATCGCCTCTCCTCTTTTATTACTAAATATATTCACAAGGATCAGGTAGGATTTATGCCAGGAAGACTAGGCCCAGATTAAGTGAGAAGAGCGATTGATATTATCTCCCTTTTGCAGTCCAACTGGGACGGAGGTCAAAAACAACAGGGTTTCCTGTTAGCACTTGATCTGGAGAAGGCCTTCGACTCTGTATCCTGGCAATACTTTTTTCCCCTATTAGAACGATGGGGTTTTGGCCCACGTTTTATGGGAGTTATTAGAGCTCTGTATTCTCAACCTAAAGCTCAAATTCGTATACAGGGATATTATTCCTCTCCGATAAATATAGCCAGGGGTACAAGACAAGGTTGTCCACTATCCCCTATTGTCTTTGCTATAGCCATTGAAAGCTTGGCCATAGCCATTAGACAAAATTCTGACATTAAAGGCGTAACCTGTGGGAATCAGATGCATAAATGCGGACTTTTCGCAGATGATTTGCTTCTCTTTCTTACCTCTCCCATTACCTCCCTCCCGAATCTTTATAAAGTAATTTCTGATTTTTATAATATTTCAGGACTCAGGGTCAATTTTGCCAAGTCACAGGCACTAAATATTTCCCTCCCGTTACCCATAGTTTCCCTCATCAAACAGTCTTTCAAATTTGAATGGAATTCTTCTCATATTAAATATCTGGGAATCTTTCTGACTGCTCAAACAGAATCTCTTTACACAAGTAACTATCCTCCCCTATTCCATAAAATTATTACAGATCTTAAAAATTGGGACAAATTCGAACTATCTTGGTTGGGCAGGATTAATTCAGTGAAAATGACATTACTCCCTAGAATTTTATATCTATTTCGTTCCCTCCCCATTCCCATCAGGAAAGATCAGATAAATTCCTTACAAAGTAAAATTCTCACATTCGTATGGGGCAAATCTAGTTACAGAGTTCCCCAAAACACCCTATATTTAAATAGGAAGAAGGGAGGGGTGGGTTTGCCTAACTAATTATTTTTTAGCTGCCAGACTAGCACAATTATCTATATTTTATTCCAAGAATGAAAAACCGGACTGGGTGCTGATAGAAGAACAAGCGGTACCACAATTATCCTTAGAGTACCTGCTTTGGTGCCCACAAAGACAGAGACCACCTATTTTATCCCCTTCCTTATCTCAATCATTTGCCCTTTGGGACAGACTTCGTCCTCTTCCCACTCTAGTGTCTGTAACACAACCACTAGCACACATTTTTAATAATCCAAAATTCTTTCCTGGTATGGATACAGAGGCCTTCAGTTGGTGGACAAACAAAGGTCTATATAGGATAGGACAATACTTTACAAATCGGGGTCCTATTACCATGCCCCATTGTCTAAATAAATTTGACCTCCCTGACTCTGAAAAATTTAGATTTGAACAGATTTCACAATTCTTGAATGATATTTGGACGGAGAAACCTCTTCCTCCCAAATTTACGGACTATGAGATCTGGTGCGGATCGGCCGTGGGACAAAGGGGGGGCATTTCTGTCATCTACTCTTCACTTACTTGTACAGCTACTAAAACCTCATACATGAAAGCATGGGAAGATGACCTCCAGCTAAATTGGGATCTAGGATCCTGGCAAAAGGCCAACTTTCGCTCATTCCAAAGTATTTTGAACACCTCCCTCATGGAAGCTAACTTAAAAGTTGTCATGAGATGGTATATGACTCCCATCAGGCTTGCATCCATCTACCCAGAATCGGATCCCAACTGCTTTAGAGGCTGCCATTTATTGGGCTCGATGGTGCATATCTGGTGGGAATGTCCTAGGATCAGGCCGATCTGGAAGAAAAATTTTAATCTCATATTTAAGGTCACTTCGTGTTCAATACCTAGGTCAGCTTCTGTTGCTCTTCTCAATGACAATATTCCCGTTTCTAAACCAACTAGAAAACTGATTCACTTTATACTTCTGGGGACTAAAATTATTATTGCTAGATCTTGGAGGAAGCCCAGGGTATCTATTAAGGCTATACACAATAAGATCTCTTGGATTATGGCTCAAGAGAAGATGGTTAGCATATCAACTAATTTAATCCCTAAATTTGAGGCAATATGGGAACCTTGGGCAGTTTTCTGTGGCGTTTCTTTGAAGGTCAGGCATGACCCTGACCGCTCTAATTCCTAAAGGGCCTCATGTTCGGCATGTGATTTCTTCTTATTTCTTTCTTCTTCTATTCTATCTTTTCTTGGTTCTTTTATCTTTTGTTTTATTTATTTTTCTTTTATTTTTGTTTCGATGCTTAAACATGATTCAAAGATTTGATATCATTATTTACTGTGTTCTTATTGCGGTATTTCCGAGTCTTAAATTTGATGGGCGTTATTGTATATGAGTGTAGTACTGTTCTTCATTAAGATTACGAGTTCCTTTTTATTGGTTTCATATGAGGATGGCGGGCTGGGGGGGGGGGGGGGCCTGACCTGGGCGCAGGATGATCCCGTTAGGGGCGTCCAGGTGGGGTGTGACTTCCCTGAATGCCTATTTTTCATTTTTTTTTTTTTTTTTTTTAATCTCTTGATGAGAACATTGTGACATAAACAATTGGAAATAACCCTTTGTCATGTTTAAACAACAATTTTTTAAGATTTTCTGTACATGTCTTGAATTGAAAAATAAAAATTTATTGAAAAGAAAAAGCATTTTACAGAGCAAAACCTTTAACCCATATTCCAAATTGCTGCATTTGTAAATCCCAGAAGCCAATATAAAATAATAGTAGTGGTAAAAAAGCACCTGTGGGTTTAACCAGTTATTTTTTTTTGTATAATTCTCCCTTAAAGGAGGGCGTGTCCTATGTCTACATATTTTTGCTAATAGGTGTGCCTCATTCCCATCTCAGAAAGTTGGGAGGTATGCTTCTATCCATCCCACAGTCCCCCCTGTCCATCCCAGAGTCCCCCCTGTCCATCCCACAGTCCCCCTGTCCATCCCACGGTCCCCCTGTCCATCCCACGGTCCCCCTGTCCATCCCACGGTCCCCCTGTCCATCCCACTGCCCCTCTGACTACTCCGCGGCCCCCCTGACCACTCTGTTGTTCTTCTTGATGCCTAGAGCCCACTTTTGATCTTGCACATAGGCCCGCTGATTTCATACGCCCCTGCCCCAAAAATATGCAAAAAAAATGTAAAAAATCCTCTTTTTGGGGGGGGGGGGTGTCCCTGAATGGCAGTTTGGAAATGTGGTCACCCTAGTCTGAAATCGTATTGAGGCAGGACAATGTTATTATGATGGGGGACTTCAATTAGCCAGATTTTGACAGGGCAGGTGGAACTGCTCAGTCATCTAAGGCTCGTCATTTCTTAAATGTCTTGCAGGATAATTTCATGTGGATGCTCCAACTAGAAATAATGTTTTTCTACATTATATCTACTAATTACGAGCAACACAGGTCTGAGTGCAGATGTAGGAGTAAGGAATAACTTAGGAAACAGCGATCACAGAATAATTACATTCGATATAAACCATAGGAAAAGGAGACACAAGGGTAGTACAAGAACACTAAATTTCAAAAGAGCAAATTTTTATTAAACTGTGCTCCCTACTGCACAACATTAAAGTCTAGAAACAAAGAACACTGAGGAAAAATGACAGTGCTTTAAAGACATAATAAATAATGGCAATAGCTAGTGCATTCCAATGGGCAACAAATATAAAAGAACTAAAGTTAAACCTGGGTGACAAAAGTCTACTTTAAAAGGTATACTAAAGGGAAAAAACTGTTCTTTAAAAAATAAAAGGTTGAGGGGTCACTGTCGGCATTTCAACACTATAAAGAGTGCAATAAGCAATGTAAGAGCACAATCAAGATAGCTAAAATACACAACGAGAGACAAATTTTAAAAATATATTAATAGTAAAAAGGCAAGGACAGAAAACTGGTTGCAGGAGCAAGCCCAGAGGGTGGTGATAAACAACGTACCTTCTGAATGGTCTGGATTTGTAAGGGGGCACCCCAAGGATCTGTCCTGGGACCAATTCTGTGTAACTTGTTCGTGTAGCGGGTGTTTAACAATATAACCCGCAAATCTCGCCAGGTTGGCCAGAGCAATGTACACAGGATTTCCAGCTTCAGTTAGGGAGAAGTTGCCTGCCATGTCTGGGTTTATTCCTACCCCTCCTCCTTCCTGTTTTCACAGACTTGGGGGAGTGTAATATGAGCTGACACACACAGCTCTGAATTCAGTGACTTCTGTTGTGTTCCTATGGCTGGAGAGGAAAGCCAATTAACAGCAGAGTTACAACAGCCAATGGAGGAGATTGTACAGAACTGAGGAGAGCAGCAATGGATTCTGGGACATGAAGTTCTCACACCAAACGGCCCCATAGACTGGTACACAGGGAGAACTACAAACCCACACTGCAAATGTGCTACCAGAATGCAGTGCGTCACCGCAAGTCCTGCTGGGAAATGTGATATAACAGGCTAGTAAGGCCTCAGCACGCTCTCTCTGGATGCCATCTTCAAGCCGGCAGGAGGCCTGTGTTAAGGCCTGCTGTGAAGATACCTAGGCCCGAGAAGCCTGGGCCTACAGAAACTGAGAGCAAATCGCCTAGCCAAATGGGGATACCTGCGTAACAGTCTCGCTGACCAACCGGAGGAAGATCGGTCTGCAGCTTGCAGCATCCAGAGCCTTGTATCCACCGCCATTCAGAGGACGGCCGGGTGAAGGACCAGGAGCCTCGTGACACGGAGGGTTCCGGACAGAGAGGAAAAGCAGCAAGACAAGGCCTCATCTGGTGAGCGGGCACTTGCCCATCAATTTAGTTAACTGACTGCCAGGAGTGTGACTGTAGCAAGCTTCATTTGTGTTGCTGGCGTTTGCATCTTTGCACATAGGAACTCAACGCCTTGGGGAAACTAGTACCCCTTGTACTGTCAGTCCGTGTGTTTCAATTAACAGTTCTTTCTGCACCCTACCTTTTGGATTACAAATCTTTATGTGCACCAACGTGGCTAGCTGAAGATACCCGACTCTTGAAGGGATAGTCATCCAATTTCCTACCCTTGCAAGTGGTTGTTATAGGACACGTACCAATTGAACTATCCACTAGGGGGAGTCATAGAATTGTGATTTTGCATATTAATAATAGCTGTTTGTATCACTTTGTGTTTCTTCTGCTTGTGTGAGACTTGGTGGAGAGGTTGAGATCTGGCCCCAGGCTGTTAGCAGGGTCGGATCTTAGAGGTATTTTGAACCAATGGTATTTTCTTCATTGAGTTATACAGGGAGCTGTATGTATTGAATGCCTATTGTGTAATCATTTCATTTCTTTACCAAGTAAAAATAACGCCTTTGGTTAAGCTACAATTTGTGTGGAACTCTGTCTTTGCAGCTGAGTGGCAGGTGAACAACACTAAGGTAACATTTACTTTTATTGCCTATATTGTTGTGTATACATCATTGAGGTCCCTAACAGCCAATTGGGGCCCTCAATCATATTGTTGCCCATTTGTGCCAGAGGAGATTGAGCCAAATTAAAGGGGGTTGACAGGCAGAGTGCAGGCCCAAAACTAAACCAGAAGCTCCTACGGGGGTAGTGCTACACGTGGGGGCTCGTCCGGGATTTCTGCGACTCTGCAATCAACCCCCCCCTAGAGGGAATCCCTAGCAGCACCAAAATGGACCATGACGCTGCGATTCAGTGGTGTGAAGACGAAGGTGCCAGACCAGAATCAAGCGTAGTGATTGAACTTCCTGGGACGGCCTGGACTGAGGAGCAGGTTGGTCAGGTAGTGCAGACATTATCCTTCGGCAAGAAAACAAGGGTGATCAATGTTAGATCTGATCATGAGGCCTCATTCACACATGTGCTACTGGAATGGAAGCAGGGGATTCCTGACCCTTTCCGCGGATCCAGTGTGCAGTCGGCTGACCAAACTGAGTTTAGTTTATTCCAGTCACACACCCCAGAAAGGTGTCGAGCAAGTATCAGTCGAGTTAAGGCCATGAAGGAAGGAGATTCATCCACGACATCCTCAGCCATGATTGGGCCAGAATTTTTCACTGCTATGGGGGATTTCGTGTCAAAGTGTCAGAGGGATACCCCACTGTGTTCTAGAAATGAATACTAGAAACTCCGGGCCTTTTCTGGAAGATATCCAGTGCCTACAGGCAGTGCCGATCCTGACCTCCCTGGGGCCCTAAACAAAATTCTGCTAAGGGGCCCTCTACGGTGGCAAAAATGGGTGTGGTTTACACTGAATAGTGGGTGTGGCTTACATGGGCGTGGCTCAGAGGGGGTGTGGTTAGAGTCTGAGATGAATGAGGGATCGAGGGAGAAAGAAAGAAAGAGGGAGAGAAAGAGAGAAAGAAAGAGGGGAGAGAAAGAAAGAGAGAAAGAAAGAGGGAGAGAAAGAGGGAGAGAAAGAGGGAGAGAAAGAAAGAGGGATGGAGGGACAGCAGGCCCATATCCTACACCACAATAAAAATATGTGTATTCCAGAAAATTTAACAAATCAGCAGATAAAGATACCCCAAACACCTGGTGTTAGCGCTTCAATCATTCCGGCACCATGGTTGTTATGGTGTCAGGATGATTGAAGTGCATTATTTCTATTATTACATTGTAATATAGAATGAAATTATTCAACTCACCATAATGCTGAATCAGTGGAAACCTTGAGTCCCTCCTTACATCAGGCATTCCCAGCGGAGCCCCTCCTTACATCAGGCATTCCCAGTGGAGCCCCTCCTTACATCAGGTGTCCCCAGCGGAGCCCCTCCTTACATCAGGTGTCCCCAGCGGAGCCCCTCCTTACATCAGGTGTCCCCAGCGGAGCCCCTCCTTACATCAGGTGTCCCCAGCGGAGCCCCTCCTTACATCAGGTGTCCCCAGCTGAGCCCCTCCTTACATCAGGTGTCCCCAGCTGAGCCCCTCCTTACATCAGGTGTCCCCAGCGGAGCCCCTCCTTACACCAGGCGTTCCCAGCGGAGTCCCCCTTACACCAGGCATTCCCAGCAGAGTCCCCCCTTACACCAGGTATTCCCAGCGGAGCCCCTCCTTACATCAGGTATTCTCAGCGGAGTTCCCCCTTACATCAGGCATTCCCAGCAGAGCCCCCCTTACACCAGGCATTCCCAGCGGAGTCCCCCCTTACACCAGGTATTCCCAGCGGAGCCCCTCCTTACATCAGGTATTCCCAGCGTAGTCCCCCCTTACATCAGGCATTCCCAGCGGAGTCCCCCCTTACACCAGGCATTCCCAGCGGAATCCCTCCTTACACCAGGCATTCCCAGTGGAGTCCCCCCTTACATCAGGCATTCCCAGCGGAGTCCAGCCTTACACCAGGCATTCCCAGCGGAGTCCCCCCTTACATCAGGTGTTCCCAGCAGAGTCCCTCCTTACATCAGGCATTCCCAGCGGAGTCCCTTCTTACACCAGGCATTCCCAGCGGAGTCCCCCCTACATCAGGCATTCCCAGCGGAGTCCCCCCTTACACCAGGCATTCCCAGCGGAGTCCCCCCTTGCGAAGAGGAAAAAATAAAAAATAAAAAGGTCAGTGCTTAATCATAGCTATGATTAAGCACTGACCTTCAGTGTGAAACATGTAAGCAGTTACCCTTGCTATGCTGTGATGAATTTTGGTGTAATTTTTCCATCTTTTTACAATAAAGGCGACCGTCAAAGGTTTTTTGGAGTGTGGCTGTCCATATTTTTAATTTTTTCCTCTTTATATGCTACATGCATTGCTGGCACCCACAGTAGTCCTGTCATTACGGATTGTTGGAGTGTATCCACCTGGAGCGGTAAAAATCTCTCAGAGTCCCCCCTTACACCAGGTTTTCCCAGTGGAGCCCCTCCTTACATCAGGTATTCCCAGCGGAGTCCCCCTTACATCAGGCATTCCCATACTGAGCTGCCCCACAAGGGTGAAACGTGGCAGAATGTACCCCCAGACTCGCCTACTGTGTCTGGCCAGAAGCCATCGAATCAAGACGTCTGTCTGAACCGTGGAGGTTACTACCAGCGAGTATGTCCTGGTCCACCGAGGAGGACAGAAGACTGGCGTAGACTCCAGAAAAGTGACCCAAGGATGGAGAGAAGATCTGGGCCTTCAAGAAGAACGTTCCCTGAATCTGCGAGGGAGTAATGGAGAACACCTGCAGTTTATGCCGTCTCAGTGAGCAATGCTTATCAGCCTCCAAAACTACGCCAGAAACGGCATTCCCAACCCAGGAAGACAAAGGAAGCACGAGTCCAGTCACGCCAACCTACTGTTCCCAATGCTTCCAACAGGTTTCCTGCCCAGTTAGTAGGCCCTTTGTCTGTAGTGCCTGTCTTGGTTGAAGGAATCTACACAAGAGCCCATCTTAATTCAGGTGCTCAGGTAACCTTGTTGACAGAGAATTTTACAAGAGGTATTTGTCATACATACCCCTGCGGAAGTTGGAAGATATAGAGATCCAGAAGATTACCCTTGTGATGGATATCTGCGGATCAAGTTGTCATGTGATCCATTGAGGACTGGGAAGCCTCAGAACTTTGACACGCTAGCTATTGTGTGTCCTCGGTTGCCAGGGTCCACAAGCAGTCAGCTAATCATAGGGACCAACACAGATCTGGTGAAGTGGCTCTTAGCCCCTGCTGTCCCCAGATGTGATCCCTTATCCTCACTGCCAGAAGAAGGACCAATAGCAGTAGTGGAAGAAACCAATCTGCAGGAGGCAGAAGTAATCAAACCTGGAAGAAGAGGCTAGTGAGCCTACCATGTCTGAGCCAGTGGAACAGACAAAGCGAAGAGGTAAGCATCCTCTCAAGAGACCGACTTGTGAAGTGATGGGTGAGAGCACCGAATAAGTTATCCTCACCCCTCAAGGGTTGCCAGGAGAGCCTGACTTTCTCACCACAGATTTGGTGAAAGGCAACCTTAACTCACCCCCTGGCACATCTGGCTGGGCCATTCCAATTAAGGTGGCCTGTAGGCAGGACAACCTCCCTTCCTATGCTCATTGGTGGGAGGTTCCTCTGCCAGGTTCTTATGCAAATGTGAATTATTTGTTTTCCTGTGTGTATTAACTTGTTCTTATCTCCTACTCTATTAGCTTTTAGACAATCCCTGAAAACCCTTCTCTTCAGAGAAGCCTATCCTACCCACACCTAACAACTGTTTTTTCATCTTGCCCATCTGATCATCCCCCACAGCTACTACCCTTTGTACCACTTGACCCTCCCTTCTAGATTGTAAGCTCTGACGAGCAGGGCCCTCTGATTCCTCCTGTATTGTATTGTAATTGTACTGTCTTCCCCAATGTTGTAAAGCGCTGCGCAAACTGTTGGCGCTATATAAATCCTGTATAATAATAATACCACAGATAAAATATAAAGCAAGAGTCAGCAATTAGCAGAAAAAACACCATATGTATGCTACCACAGGTAGGGTGTAAACAACAGCTTCATAGAATATGTTAAAAAATTCCCTTAATACAGGGCAATGGCAAAGATGATATATATACAGTATATATATATGTAGCGGGTATGTACTTTCCCGGGTGTAATTTGAACTTGGCAGAGACATCACTGATGTGTAATTCCCTGCAGCCCAGCAGGTGGCACTGTCGCCCTGGGCTGGGGTTGAATCATTGCTGTGTGCCGTGCCTCCTTTTGTCCTCCCTCGGCAGCGGTATGGTGGGGCAGGGAACCCGCCGTGCTTGCCGGGAGGGGGTATAAAGGGGCCGGCCATCTTTGTCACGGGGTTCGAGTCCCAGGCACCTTCAGCCTGTGGGCGGGGGTTCGTGTCGGTCCTCTAGACGGCCTAGGCCTAGAGGACAGCCGGAGGTCGTGTTCCATCCCAGGCACCTTTAGCCTGGGGTGAGGTACTCGAAAGGAGGTCTGGAGCTCAGTTCCCAACACTGAGTTCCGCGAGGGAAGGAGATCCTAGGGAACCCAGGGGTTGGGAACCCAAATCCAGAAGGCGTAATGGACTGGGGGGAGCTCCTCACTCCAAGACCTGGTGCAGCATATTGCCAGTGATGGGTGAGCCTCTCATCGGAGACCGCCTGGAAGGAAATCCCCCCCTCGCTCGGAGACCGCAACTCACTTTCAGGGAGGAAAGTGGAGAACACATTGTGTTTGGGCCTACTCGCATCCACACCTCCTTTTCTGTTCTGTTTCTACAAGGGAGTTCAACTGATTGTGTTCATTCGAGAAGAATAAAGGAGTGTTGGACTTTAATGGTGTGGGGCTCATTTCCTGACAGACATTGTTCAAGGTAACTCTCGGTGGAGGCTCCAGGTGCACAGCACTGACCCGAAGGTAAAAGAACTTTACTTATACCACACTGACACCTGTGGTGAAGGCCAGGCGTGGTGTCCCCGCTCCCTTCCCCTCTAAGGTACCCCTAGACAAGAGACAGACGAGCTGAAGACGAAGAGGGGAGTGAGGAGGGCGCTACACGTGGGGGCTCGGGTCCGGCATAGTGTTTGTGCACCACGGAATTGAACGTGTCTGCTGGAGGAGTTACGCGAGTAGGCAGGCCTTCATTGGCCGAAGTGCATCCCTGTGCTCGAAGTCGTGGACATGACCCATTGAAGGGAAAGGCCCGCGCAGAAGAGCGAGGAAAGGGGGAAGCTCAGCCGTGTGAAGTAGTACATGTGGGGGTTTCTATTTGCACTGCGCCACCAGACACACCCCCATCGCTTAGTTCGTGGGCGTGACTCAAAAAGAACAAAAGCCAGCGAACTGGAGCAAAGGGGAGGAGTCCAATACGTGTGAAGGACTACACGTGGGACGTTGGCGCAAAAACTTTGCAGTGTGCGATGGATCAGCAACAGGTCGCCATGTTCGGACATACATCGTGGATTCCAGTTCACCCTTCCACCACGACATTGACTGCTGCTGCTCCGGTAACAGATACGGGGATCCGGCTAAAGCCAAGGGGTCGATTCGCCCTGTATTCGTGCATTGAGGTTGAGGCCCTGGGTGTGATTTGTCGCGGCCGTTCGGGACTGGTGTGCCAACTGAAGCCATTCGGGCGATGTGAGGCCTGTGGGGAGTTTCTGTTCGAAGTGGATCCGGCGGTTGAGAAGCCGAGAACCATCTACCCTGGCCGTGCTGCGGGCAACACCACTCAGAGAGTGTTACGTACCTGGTGGGATGAGCCTGATTAGCAGAGGGAGGCTTCTCTTACTCCTCTGACTCTGGGCCCCTGATAGAGCAAACAGGTGGCGCAGGAGTGCAGAGTCGCACGAGGGCCGGTAGTCGTGCTATCTGCTGGGCTTCCAGTTGAATGGCGTGCCAGATGACGGTGGATGACAGCATGCAGGAGATGCAGGTCAACGGTACCAGAACTCCACAGACTGGAAGGCAGAGGCAGGAGCAGGGTCAGGCAAGCCGGGTCATACACAGGACAGTCAGATGAGGTACAGGTTCAGAGGCTGGAGAATAGTCTAGGTTCAGGCCGGGGTCGATGCAGGCAGAGAGCAGGAGTAGTCAGAGCAGGCCGGGTAAGTAACAGGAATCAGGTTGCAGGAAACAGGAGTCTCACAGGAACACTGTAGACAAGGCAGCACCGGGTCTGTGCACTGATCCGGTTTAAATGGGCACTTCATGGATCACATGGTGCGCCGTACACGTTGATGCGCCGATGCGCACGCTGATGCGCCGATGCGCATGCGCTAATCTACGTTAGCACGCACCAACGCAAATTCCTTGACACAAGTTCGGGGAGCAGGAGTTAATCTGCGGGGAACATTCCTTACTCTAGCCAGCCTTTCCTGACATTGCCCCCCCGCCCAACGGGCAGCCTCCGGATGCCCAATTGGGCCAATTTCTCTGGATGGGAACGATTGAATGCTTGGATAAGTCTCTTGGCATGAATGTTATCTTCTGGTTCCCAGGAATTTTCCTCTGGACCATAACCCTTCCACTTGATCAGGTAATGGGTCTGGTTTCTTCTTCTTCTGCAATCTAGAATTGCCTCAACTTCATATTCCTCTTCCCCATCAACCATCATCGGTTTGGGTGGACCCGGACTCCTCTCAGGAAAAGGGTCAGGAATTGCAGGCTTTAGTAAGGTTACGCGGAAGACCGGATGAATTCTGAAGGAGCCAGGCAGCTCTAGCTCATAGGCAACATCATTGATTTTTCTTTTCACTGGGAATGGTCCCAAAAACTTAGGTCCTAGTTTCTTTGATGGGCAAGCCAGTTTTAAATTTGTAGTGGACAGCCATACCAGATTGCCAGGTTCTAAGACCAACTCCCCCCGTCTCTTCCTGTCAAAGGCTCTTTTACTCTATTCCTGCGCTTTTGTTATCGCTTCTTGAAGCAGCTTGTTATTAGTTTCAAAGAAGGTCACTGTTTCTGAAACGGCTGGAACAGAACTTTCCGGGATTTCGCTGGGCAGGAATGATGGATGAAAGCCGTAATTGGCAAAGAAGGGAGATTGTCCAGTAGCAGAGTGCCGGGAATTATTATAGGCGAATTTAGCCAATGGCAACAATGATACCCAGTCATTCTGAGAAAACGAAGAGAAGCAGCGTAAGTACTGCTCCAAGGTCTGGTTAGTCCTCTCCATTTGCCCATTAGTTTGAGGGTGGTAGGCTGAGGAGAAGGACAACTCAATTTCCAGAGTTTCGGCAAGAGATTTCCAAAATCTTGAGGTAAATTGAAGCCCCCGGTCAGACACAATGTTAGCTGGGATTCCATGGAGCCTCACTATTTTTTTGATGAAAATCCGTGCCATCTCAGGAGCAGACGGGGTGCCGGCCAGGGGTATGAAATGTGCCATTTTAGACAAACGATCAATAACCACATAGATGGCTGTACAACCCTCAGATGGGGGAAGCTCGACAATGAAATCCATTGAAATCATTTTCCAGGGTCTATCTGGGATTGGCAAAGGCTTAAGCAGACCCCATGCTTTGGTCCTGTTGGTCTTGTTCCGAATACATGTAGTACATGATTCCACATACTTCCTGCAGTCTTTTTCAAGGTGAGGCCACCAAAAGGTACGTTGTACAAGTTCGGAAGTTTTACTGATTCCAAAATGTCCCGCTAAAGCATGATCATGGCACAGGCTTAGAACAGAGACACGCACATTTTCAGGTACAAAGATCCTGTCTTGGTGCCACAGTAGACCGTCCTTTACTTGTAAGGATGTCTCCGGGGGTGAGGGAAGTCCCAAAGAGGCCTGCCTAATTCGGGACAACAGATCTTCTTGTAAAAGAAGGAAGTTTCCTGACGACAGGATGGTGTCGGGAAGCGCAGATTCTTCAGACTCACCGAACATACGGGACAGGGCATCTGGCTTGGTATTTCTTGACCCAGGCCTGTAAGTGATGTGGAAGACGAACCGGGTAAAAAAAAGTGCCCATCTGGCCTGACGGGGTTTTAAGCGTCTTGCTGTTCTCAAATATTCTAGGTTCTTGTGGTGAGTAAAAATTAGTATTGGGTGAGCCGCCCCTTCCAAAAGATACCTCCACTCTTCCAGCGCAGCCTTAATTGCAAGAAGTTCACGGTCACCCACGTCAAAATTCCTTTCTGCAGATGATAATTTACGGGAAAAGAATGCCACCGGGTGTAGAAGAGCCTTGACCCCTTGACGTTGGGAGAGCACTGCTCCCACTGCTGATTCGGATGCGTCAACTTCCAGGACGTATGGTAGAGCTGGATCGGGATGTTTTAGAATAGATGCAGAGGTGAACAACCTCTTCAGGTTTTCAAAAGCAGACTGAGCTTCAGGAGTCCAGGAGAACCGGTTGTTGTGCTTAGTCAACCATGTGATTGGTGAAATGATGGCAGAGAATCCCTTGATGAATTTTCTATAGAAATTCGCGAATCCTACGAAACGTTGTATTCCTTTCTTGTCGATGGGAACCGGCCAATCCAGGATGGCTGTGACCTTCTGGGGGTCCATCCTAATACCTTCTGTGGAGATTATCAAACCCAGGAACTGGATGCTCTGGCTCTCGAACTTGCATTTCTCCGGTTTGGCATACAAACCATGTTGGCGTAGACGAGTCAGCACCTTTTTCACATGCCCTTGATGAACCTCTAGAGAGGAGGAAAAAAATCAGAATATCGTCTAAATAGACAATACCGAAAAGATCCAGAAAGTCTCGAAAAATTTTATTGACAAAGTGCTGGAACGTAGCAGGGGCATTGCACAACCCGAAGGGCATCACTAAGTACTCGTAATGCCCGAATCGGGTACGAAATGCAGTCTTCCATTCATCTCCAGTCCGTATTCGCACCAGATTGTATGCCCCTCGAAGATCCAATTTTGTGAAGATGGTTGCCGATCTCAGCCTTTGAAATAGTTCAGGTACCAGGGGTAGAGGGTATCGGTTCTTTACTGTGACCCTATTGAGTTCACGGTAATCAACACAAGGTCTAAGTGAATGGTCCTTCTTTTCCACAAAGAAAATGCCCGCCCCAGCTGGAGAGGTAGATGGACGAATGAATCCTTTCCTTAGGCTTTCGTCGATGTAGTCCTTTAGAGCCACCAGTTCAAGTTCAGTTAAGGGAAAGATTCTGCCAAAAGGTACCTCGGCCCCTGGAAGTAACTCAATTGGGCAGTCATATGCCCTATGAGGTGGAAGGGTTTCTGCCCCCTTTTTACTGAAGACATCTAGGAAGTCTCGGTATGCAACAGGAATGGAAGAACATGCTTCAGGGTCAGAGTCCATAGACAACAGAGTTTGTGGTTGACGTGAAGGTACCGGCAAGCAGTGTTGTTGGCAGTAGTGTGAGTGGAACTGAATTTCTTGTGAGGTCCAATCGATGTACGGGTTATGTGCCTTTAGCCAGGGCATGCCCAATATAATGGGAAACAGAGGTGAGGCTATGGCATCTAGCCGCAACAGTTCTCTGTGACTGGTAGTAATGGTAGTAGGCAAAGGAACAGTCTCTTGGGTGACTAGTCCAGACTTAATGATAGACCCATCTGCAAGGTGAACAGAAAGTCCCTGGGCCTTGGGTTGCAGAGGTATCTGGTGTTCAGCAGCAAAAGCAAGATCGATGAAGCAGCTGCAGGCCCCGGAGTCCACTATGGCTGACACTTGAATAGTTCTTCCAGGGAGCTGAAACTGAATAGGAAGGGCCAGATGAGGAGAGACGCCAGGCTGAGTTGGAGTTTCAGCAGGAGACATAGACAAGCACTTCCGGAGCTTGGTTGGGCAAGTTCTCACATAGTGGCCTGGTTCCCCACAGTATAAGCACAGGTTCTTCGAGCGACGGCGTTGACGTTCCTCACTGGTAAGTGAAGAATGAGACAAGCCCAGCTGCATGGGTTTGGAGGCTTCGGGAACTGAAACTGCAGTTTCAGAAGAGTCTGGACGTGATGAACTGACAACCTGTGGCAACATCCGTGCAGAGTGAAATTGACAGTTAGATCTTTCAGACCTGCGTTCTCCTAGTCTCCGGTCGATCTGAATTGATAATTTTATAAGGTCTTCAAGAGGGGATGGAACACCAACCCGGGCTAGTTCATCTTTCAGAGCTTCTGACAGGCCCATGCAGAACTGATAACAAAGGGCTGCTTCATTCCAGTTAGTATCGGTGCTCCAGCGCCTGAAATCTGATGCATAGTCCTCGGCCGCACGGCGACCCTGCTGGAGTGTATGGAGGGCAGCCTCTGCAGTAGCGGCTCGTTGGGGATCATCATAGATTCGGGCCATGTCTTCGAAGAAGGTGGTCAAGGATGCTAATGAGGCAGACTTCCTTTCCAATAGACGGTGAGCCCATGATTGGGGCTCACCCTGCAACAAGGAGATAACAAATCCCACTTTAGTAGTCTCCAGAAGGAAGGTGCGGGGTTGTAGAGTAAAGTACAGTTCGCAGGCCGTGCAAAAAGTCCTGAACTGGCTGCGGTCCCCGAAGAATCTTTCAGGGATAGGGACTCTGGGTTCTGGTGATGGCATCACAACTGCGGAAGCAGCACTGAAACTAGCAGATGGAGATAGAGTCCGGAACTGTTCCTTCAGCTGAGTGTAGTCTATCTGTAAGTCCTTTACAGCTCGTGTGAGGCCGGCCAGGTGTTGACATAGTTCATCCACAGGAGAAGTTCCCCGCTCAGGCTCAAACATGGCTGCCTTGTACTGTTACGTACCTGGTGGGATGAGCCTGATTAGCAGAGGGAGGCTTCTCTTACTCCTCTGACTCTGGGCCCCTGATAGAGCAAACAGGTGGCGCAGGAGTGCAGAGTCGCACGAGGGCCGGTAGTCGTGCTATCTGCTGGGCTTCCAGTTGAATGGCGTGCCAGATGACGGTGGATGACAGCATGCAGGAGATGCAGGTCAACGGTACCAGAACTCCACAGACTGGAAGGCAGAGGCAGGAGCAGGGTCAGGCAAGCCGGGTCATACACAGGACAGTCAGATGAGGTACAGGTTCAGAGGCTGGAGAATAGTCTAGGTTCAGGCCGGGGTCGATGCAGGCAGAGAGCAGGAGTAGTCAGAGTGAGCCCGGGTAATTAACAGGAATCAGATGCAGGTTGCAGGAAACAGGAGTCTCACGGGAACGCTGTAGACAAGGCAGCACCGGGTCTGTGCACTGATCCGGTTTAAATAGGCACTTCATGGATCACATGGTGCGCCGTGCACATTGATGCGCCGATGCGCCGATGCGCACGCTGATACGCTGATGCGCTGATGCGCACGCTGATGCGCCGATGCGCATGCGCTAACCTACGTTAGCACGCGCCAACGCAGATTCCTTGACACAAGTTCGGGGAGCAGGAGTTAATCTGCGGGGAACATTCCTTCCTCTAGCCAGCCTTTCCTGACAGAGAGGAGGAATCACTGCTTTGACAGCCATCCCTGCGCCCACTGCAGCGACCGCGGAGGAGGTCGTGAAAACTCAACGGGAGAAATCCGAGGATGCTGACTCGGTCACCACTGTCTCGCAGCGTCCACCACCGAAGAGAAAGACCGGTATGGTAGCCCCGACCAGCGGTTGTGGTGGACCGTCTCGCCCACTTACGCCCGGCCCGGATGGATCCGTCGACAAGAGTTCCGGACGTCCCGCTTCAAGTAAAGGCCGAGGTAAGCCAGGTGGAGAGATTTGGTGTGTGGGAAGAGGTGAAAACTCAGTCTCCACTACAGGCTACTTGCCCGCGGAGGAGTGTGACACCTCTGACCTGGAGTCACTCTCGGACATGGGAGACGACGTTGCTATAGACGAACTGTTTGCCGAAAAGGGCTGGGACAAAGTACCTCTCGCTTCATTCCGCAGACCCAAGGATCCACCCATGTCTACAGGGGAAAGTACACCCCGGGTAGAGGCACCAGCGCCTGAAGAGGGGTCCCGTCCCCAGCCTGCCTCTACAACCCCAGTAACATCTGTACCCAAGACCGGGGAAAAGAGACTGCTGTTGCGGGCACCAATGCCCAGACCAGATGTGGTCAAGGTCGCTCGCCACCCAGACTCAATAGTTTTACCTGGCGAAGGGGACAAAGCTACCATGCCTCCTTTGGCGAGACTACAACTCCTATTTGGCCAGAAGGTTGCTGCAGAGTACGGATGGGAGTATCCGTACTTGTCCAAGGAGTTGCTCTATGAGGTGGAAGTGTACTGGGAGCGCTGGTACAATGACTTTGTGTGGACCCACCTTCAGGTTCCACACGCCCGCAGGTACCTGGCATGCTCTCCAAAGGCCTCTCAATGTTTTAAAGACTGCAAGGCAGAGTGGATGTTGGGACGGCACATCCATGCAGACAAAGTGTTGATCCGGCGCAAGGAAGGAGAAGATGTGGAGTATCATCTGGAGACCATGGATCAACACTTGAAGCCACTTGTTCTGCCACATCCCCGCTTTTACCTGTAGGAGAGAAAAGACTCCGCTCTTGTTATGCTGCTGAACTTTCTGGGGCCCGTTGCTTTTGTGTCCAGAGGAATGAAGGACTGTTCCTGTTGTTCTTCACTTTTTCTGCAAGAGATCATGGACTCTGGGGTAGATAGGGTCAAAGAGAAGAGGAAAAGTTCCACGAGTGCAGTTACCGCGGTGCTGTCACCAGGTGGCAGTGTTGCGCAACGTTAAACACTTTTCACACACTCACTCCTTGGAGAAAAGGGATTTCTTCCAGGAGAAATGTATTTTCTCTCACACGAATACATGTGTCAGGGTTATGTGTGCTAATCCCTTTTCTTTTCCCTCTGCAGGAGAGCATCCCATCAAGACCACTGAGTATGGGGTGGGTCTTAGTCAGGATGGGTGGGAAAAGTAAAATGTGAATATGTGATTCAAAGTTATGGTTTAATGCTGTTGTTCTTTTTTTTTTTTCTCTTCCCTCTCTTCCTTCTTCCCTTTTTATTACAGGGCTCAGACACAATGTTTCAGTTGGGTAGTTTTTTTTCTAAAAGTTTTATTTTTGTACAATTGTTAGTCGGTTTCTGGATTGGATTATGTCAGCCGTTGAGGGCATGATTTACTCAAGACACTGGGGACCAGTGTCAAACCACCAGGGGGAGAGTGTAGCGGGTATGTACTTTCCCGGGTGTAATTTGAACTTGGCAGAGACATCATTGATGTGTAATTCCCTGCAGCCCAGCAGGTGGCGCTGTCGCCCTGGGCTGGGGTTGAACCATCGCTGTGTGCCGTGCCTCCTTTTGTCCTCCCTCGGCAGCGGTATGGTGGGGCGGGAACCTGCCGTGCTTGCCGGGAGGGGGTATAAAGGGGCCGGCCATCTTTGTCACGGGGTTCGAGTCCCAGGCACCTTCAGCCTGTGGGCGGTGGTTCGTGTCGGTCCTCTAGACGGCCTAGGCCTAGAGGACAGCCGTAGGTCGTGTTCCATCCCAGGCACCTTTAGCCTGGGGTGAGGTACTCGGATGGAGGTCTGGAGCTCAGTGCCCAACACTGAGTTCCGCGAGGGAAGGAGATCCTAGGGAACCCAGGGGTTGGGAACCCGAATCCGGAAGGCGTAATGGACCGGGGGGAGCTCCTCACTTGAAGACCTGGTGCAGCATATTGCCAGTGATGGGTGAGCCTCTCATCGGAGACCGCTTAGAAGGAAATTCCCCCTCGTGCGGAGACCGTAACCCACTTTCAGGGAGGAAAGTGGAGAACACATTGTGTCTGGGCCTACTCGCATCCACACCTCCTTTTCTGTTCTGTTTCTACAAGGGAGTTCAACTGATTGTGTTCATTTGAGAAGAATAAAGGAGTGTTGGACTTTAATGGTGTGGGGCTCATTTCCTGACAGACATTGTTCAAGGTAACCCTCGGTGGAGGCTCCAGGTGCGCAACACTGACCCGAAGGTAAAAAGAACTTTGCTTATATCACACTGACACCTGTGGTGAAGGCCAGGCGTGGTGTCCCCGCTCCCTTCCCCTCTAAGGTACCCCTAGACAAGAGACAGACGAGCTGAAGACGAAGAGGGGAGTGAGGAGGGCGCTACACATTATATATGTATATATATATATATATATATATATATATATATATACACACACACAGTATCTCACAAAAGTGAGTACACCCCTCACATTTTTGTAAATATTTCATGGACGGGCCGCCACTGCTGAAGATTATGTCTGAAGAAAGCATTGCTATGTTCTAGTAGGCTCGGTACCCTAAATGTAAACCTGTAAAACAGAATTATAGACATTTCTTATCATCCAAAAGCTTAATGTTTAATGCTAAACACCAGGCATTCCGCTAAATACACCGATGAAATACATATATTAGGGCTGTTTTGTCTGCCAAAGGATTTATATTTCTGTCCATTCAGTCCTGAAATGTATGCAGCCTCCTCACATTGCACAGTCAGAAGGATGACAACCCTTTTCTCTAATGCCCCGTACACACGATCGGTTTTTCCATTGGAAAAAGTCAGATGAGAGCTTTTGGTCGGGAATCCCGACCGCGTGTATGCTCCATCCGACTTTTTCCAGCGGAAAAACTGCTGGAAAAAGATAGAGAGCAGGTTCTCTTTTTTCCCGTCAGGAAAAAATCAGATCGGAATTTCCTAACGTGTGTACAAATTCCGACGTGAATAATTCTGACGCATGCTCGGAAACAAATCGACGGAGTAGGGATGCACCGATACCAATACTGGTATCGGTGCCGATACTAGGCATTTTCACGAGTATCGGTACTTGTGAAAATGCTCCGATACCGGAAGTGACGTTGTGTGGGCGGGGCCGGATTCCTGACAAGGCCACCAGCGGCCCAAGCCCCATCCTCCTGTGGTGACTTCTCGGCTCTCGTGGCCGCCCCCCCCCCCCGCACTAACATAGCCCCCACTTTACCTGTGAGGAGGCCGGGAGCGACAGGCGCGCAATGACTTCCTGGTACCCTCCTCTGCGTGGCCGGCATCATCTCCCCCAGGCCAGGAGCGGGGGTCTGTGACGTCCAAACCAGAAAAAGAAGGGGAACCCCCAGGCAGCAGCAGCCAGCAGGGATTAGCACTGAGTGCAGCCTAGCAAGTACGACTCTTGATGATGTTCATGTTGTGCATGTGTGTGTGCCACTGTTCCAGGCCCAAGCAGAAAAGCATAGATATTAAATAAAGTGTAATAAAGTGATTTGTGCAACAGGCTGTTGCACAAATCACTTTATTACACTTTATTTATGATATATATGTGTAGCGCCTTCCCCTCTTCTCTCTCCGTGCGACTCGCACTATCTCTTGTCTAGGGGTATCTGATGGGGGAGAGAAAGAGAGAGCGGGTGGGCTACGCCTAGCTTCCACCACGTGGGAATACCTGTGGTATCAGCAATGTCTTGTTTACCTTCGGGTCTGTGCTGTGCACCCGGATCCTCCCTCCAAGAGTCACCGTGAACTTCGTCCGCCAGGAAATGAGCCTCACACCATTAAAGTCCAACACTCCTTTATTAGAACACACCATACAGGGACTTCCTTAATAGATAGAACAGAAAAGGAGGTGTGAGTGTGAATAGGCCCAGACACAACTTCGGTCCTCCACTCTCCTCCTGGAGAGTGGGATATGGTCTCCGCACGAGGTGAAGGGGATCCTTCTGGACGGTCTCCGACAAGAGACTCACCCGTCACCGGCAGTCTGCTGCACCGGGTCTTCGAGTGAGGAGCTCTCCCCGGTCCATTGCGTCTTACTCAGATTCAGGCCTCCATCCCCAAAGTGCCTTAGGACCCTTCCCTCGCGGAACTCAGTGTTGGGCACTGAGCTCCGGACCTTCTTGTAAGTACCTCACCACAGGACTGAAGGTGCCTGAGGTGGAACACGATCTCCGTTGGTCCCCTAGGCCGAGGCCTCCTAGGGGACGAGCACGAACCCACGTCCGCAAGCTGAAGGTGCTTGGGACGAAGACCCTGTGACCAAGATGGCCGGCCCCCTTTATACCCTCCCCCAGCAAGCACGGCGGGTTCTCCGCCCCACCATACCGCTGCCGAGAGAGGACAAAAAGGGGCCTCGGCACGCAGTGATATTCGTCCCTCCGGTCACAGTGACAGCGCCACCTCGTGGACCACAGGGAACATAGCACTGATGTCACAGCCAGATTCAAAAAATGCACCCGGGAAAGTAAGTGCCCGCTACATATGGCTGCTATGCATATTTATATAATCCATATTTAGCACTATATTTAACTGGCTGCTTGCTTCTGCTTGGGCCTGCCACACACGCACAATCGCACATGATGTTGACGACTTAAAGTCATCGTCATGTGCGATTGTGCGTGTGTGCCAAGCAGAAGCAGCCAATCAAATATAGTGCTCAATATGGATTATATAAATATGCATAGCACTAGCAGCCATAGATATCATAAATAAAGTGTAATACAGTTATTTGTGCAACAGGCTCATTAAAAGGGTTGTAAAGGCAATATTTTTATTTTTTGAAAATAAAAAACATGTTATACTTACCATGCCTGCAGTCCCTGACGGTCTCCTGTACCATGCCTGCAGTCTCTGACGGTCTCCTGTACCATGCCTGCAGTCTCTGACGGTCTCCTGTACCATGCCTGCAGTCTCTGACGGTCTCCTGTACCATGCCTGCAGTCCCTGATGGTCTCCTATACCATACCTGCAGTCCCTGATGGTCTCCTGTACCATGCCTGCAGTCCCTGATGGTCTCCTGTACCATGCCTGCAGTCTGACAGTCTCCTGTACCATGCCTGCAGTCTGACGTCTCCTGTACCATGTCTGCAGTCTCTGACTGTCTCCTGTACCATGCCTACAGTCACTTCTGCATGTTGCCTCCTCCTTCCCTCTACCAGCTGTCACCCCTGCCCCCATGTTTCCCAATAACCCTCCTATCCCCATCCTCTTCCCCCCAGCGATCACAGCCTTTTCCATCCCAACTCTCCCACCCCACAATCCCTATTTCACCCCACCCTCAACTACCGCCACCTCCCAAACCACCCCTCTTCCTAGGCGATAGGTATCGGTAATTGGTATCAGTGAGTACATGATGTCAAGTATCGGTACTCGTACTCAGTGTCAAAAAAGTGGCATCGGTGCATCCCTACTCAGATGCATAGAACTTAATTTTCTCGGCTCATCGTAGTCTTTTACGTCACCGCGTTCTTAGCAGTCAAAAGTTCACCAAACTTTTGTGTGACCGTGTGTATGCAAGGCAGGCTTGAGCGGAATTCCGTCGGAAAAACCATCCAACTTTTTTCCGACAGGGCATAATACAATTAAAGGGGGACTGTAGGCAAATGCAAACATTACATATCTGCAGCCTGACACTAGTACTAGCATAGCATTTTTTTCTTTGCCTCTCTGTAACATATTATATATACACAGTATCTCACAAAAGTGAGTACACCCCTTACATTTTTGTAAATATTTTATTATATCTTTTCATTTGAAAACACCGAAGTAATTACACTTTGCTACAATGTAAAGTAGTGAGTGTACAGCTTGTATAACCGTGTACATTTGCTGTCCCCTCAAAATAACTCAACACACAGCCTTTAATGTCTAAACCGCTGACAACAAAAGTGAGTACACCCCTAAGTGAAAATGTCCAAATTGGACCCAATTAGCTATTTTCCCTCCCCGGTGTCATGTGACTCATTAGTGTTACAAGGTCTCAGGTGTGAATGGGGAGAAGGTGTGTTAAATCGGGTGTTATCGCTCTCACTCTCTCATACTGGTCAGATTCACATCCGATGTGGTACTCCTGCTTCCACCGGATGTAACAAAAAATTGAAGATGAAATCTCAGTTTCTGTTCACAAGAATTTTACTCTGTCCTTCATGCAACTTGATGAAGGACAGAATTCCTAATATATATAGAGAGAGAGATATATATATAGAGAGATATATAGAGATATATATAGATGTATAGATAGATAAATATATCACATCATTCCCCTGTTTTGAGGAAATTTGTGAACATACTCTATGAAGCTTTTCTTTGCTTTGTAGATTTTACAATGGGCATCTTCTCCTGAAGAAGTGAGATTATAGTCACGAAACGTGTTGAGCTAAAGGATGTACCCATCATTATGTTTTCTGAAAAACTTAGAAGAGTGATACTTGTATATGTACAGTCTCATTATATGAATACTATGTTGACTGTTTACCAATCAACCTGCTGTTTTAAAAGTTTCTTATTTATGTAAAAGACTTTAATCTATTGCTTAATAAATATTTTTATGCAAATGTTGTACCTCATTTAAAGTCCCATGAAAAATGTTTTCAGTATTAAACTTAGCTAAAACAAATTGCACCCTATTGGTCTCTTCTGCCATAAAAGCATCCCTTGCTTGTCAGATGGAAAGTACACTGTGCCGCCCATGCCCAGCTCAGCACACGTTTACAACACCTGCTCTGTGCCAGGATGATGTGACTCCCGTGCACATGTGCAGGAGTGATGTCATCACGCCTGGCCAGTCAAGCAGCTGAACAGATGGAACCCAGATGTAAGACTAGGTGAAGTTGAAAGCTCCCAAGTGCTGATAGCCCAGAGTTGGAGGGTTACCTTTGACAGGACATCATATGCTAATATGATGTGCATACTAGCAAATTTTTGCATAAATCACCTGGGTGCCTATTTATAAAAAATTTATAGCAGAGTTTAAGGCTGGGTTCACACTATAGAACACAGCGGCTCACAGCAGGAGTCCGGTGGGTCTCCATTCACCGTAGCGGGTCTAATTTCAGCTCCAATTTTGGACTGAATTTGTACCTGAGAAGGACCAAAAAACGCACAGGACTTCTGTGCAATTCACACATTGAGAGCCTGTCACAATCTCCTGCTATGCAAATTGGATGCAGGGAAAACCGCATCCAATTCGCAATGGTGTGAGCCCAGCCTAATACTGATGTAAGAGGGGAATTCACTTAATTTATAAGGATTTCCGATCTAGGACAGGATAACTCCCTACCAGGACAGCAAAAAATTAATGGACAGAAGTTTTAAACCTTTCCTACTCTATCTAAAGCAAAAAAAAAAGGTTTTGACTGTACTTCCACTTTAAGAATTTTGACTACACTGGCTGTATACTGAATCTGTGATTTCGACGGAATTGAAGCCAAGCACATTTTTGGAATGATATCAAAGCCTACACATTTCCCGTTGTACAGGTTTCCATACCATATACTCCATCATAACAGGTCCACCCACATGTTATAAGAGATAACAATATACACCAGTTCCTATGTAGGGTCTGTTCTTAGCTACCCATAGAGATAATTATCAGAAGCTGAACTGTGCTGATTTCTCCTACTCTTTAAGCAGCTAAGCTATTTATACCGGAGAACTATAAATAGAACGCTGGCCTTTTAAAGCTGTGGAAGCAACCTTACATCCACTAGAAGGAAGCATTGCTTGCAAATGATCCCCTCTCTCTCTAGGCAAGCTGATTATTATAGCTTTCATATGCTAATAAGCGTAAGCATCTTTGTTCCCAAATACAGGTTATATCATATGCATGTACTGTAAATGTATAATAGGGACCTATGATGGCTTCTATAAATCTACGCTTAGGTACACAGGTTCCGAATCTGAATGATTTCTTGTGGAAAGGCAAATATTTTCAAATATTGCTCTACTCTGTAATGAATCATGGTGTTGACACTAGTAAATGGCTTTTTGACCTATGGGTGTCTAAGTATCTCTAACTATTCTGAGAGAAGAAACAGGATATGTGAAGTGACAAGAGAGAGGTCACAAGACAGAATTCACCAGCAGTGCAGGGAGAGTGAAAAGCCAAGGCTGGAAATGATGATAGATTGCTGACCCAGATCAAGATCTAATTTTTAATGAGAGCAATCCATAGCAAACCAACTGCTGTGGAACTAAAAGTCTCTACAGTGGAACCTTGGATTACAAGCCTAATCCGTTCCAGGAGAATTTCTGTAATCCAAAGCACTCGCATATCAAAGCGAGTTTCCCCAAAGAAGTCAATGGAAACTAAGATAATTAGTTCCGCATTGACTTCTATGGCATGCAATACCGCATGTGGCCAGAGGTGGGGGGGCGCTGGAGAGCCTCGGAAATACTCGGGGATAACTCGGCTGATCTCGGAAACCCTCGGAAACACTCGGGAACTGAGTATTTTCGAGTCTTTCCCAAGTATTTCCGAGCGATTCAGAGTGTTTCTGAGCGGCTCAGAACGGCTCCAAACCGTTCCGAGTGTCACTGGCGCCCCCACACCTCTGGCCAAATGCGGTACTGCTCACCCAATTAGCTTAAATTCTGCTCGTTTTGCGAGACAACACTCGCAAACCGAGTCAGGATTTAAAAAAAAAAAGTTGCTTGTCTTTCCAAACGCTCGTTAACTGTGTTACTCGTAAACCAAGGTTCTACTGTATGTGCTTTTTCTTCATAAGAAGTTCAGTATGCTTGGAAAATTTTTTTCCTTGTAAACCCTTAAAAGGAATGGTTCTCAACCTTTCTAGGGCCGTGACCCCTTGATAAAATTCCCCAAGTTGTGGGGACCCCTAACATTAAAATTATTTTCGTAGCGTGGGTTGTCGGCACCCAAGGCAAGATAAGTAATTTGCGCCCCTAACCCGCGGACATTTAGCGCTCCCACTCGTACCCGCTCCCACTTGTACAGTATTAAAACCCCTTGTGGTACATTTTAGTATGTACCAGTCTTTCTCTTTGTTCTCCTTTCTTCCCCTTTTATCTCTCTTTATCTTAATTTCTTGTTTTTTTTTCCCAACCCTCTCTCTAGCCATCTTTCTTTTTATTTCTCTTATTCTGTCTCTCCATTTTTCCTTGTCCCTCCCCCTCTTTTCCTCTCCCTTCTGTGTATTCTCTATTTTTATTCCTTCTTTTACTCCTTGGTGGGGGGGGGGGGGTGGGATGAGTGGCAATGCTGGGGGAGCTCTGATCAGCCAACTTAGGTGCTCTTGATCAAGATCATCTGCTGACCTGAGAAATGTAGTGGGAACTTTTAATGGCAACTATAATCACAGGTAGTGTTACTCACTGTGTCTCCGGCTTCACAGTGTCTCCAACTTTGTGGTGTCTCGGACTTTGTGGTGTCTCGGACTTTGTGGTGTCTCGTAGCAGTGACACCTATGCCGAAATCAGGAGATAGCGTCCCCTCCAGCCCCTCCCACTTCACATTCCTCACCAGTCAGCTGACCTCTAGTCTCTGCCCCCCAGCCATGGTGTGAACTGAGTGGGCGGCTGCGAAGAGACTGAATGGGTGGCGCGGGCACCAGGAACAGCCCAGCTGGGTGGCCACAGGCTCCAGGTTGAGAAGCACTGCCTTAACCACTTCAGCCCCTGAAGAATTTACCCCCTTCCTGACCAGAGCATTTTTTGCGATTCGGCACTGTGCCGCTTTAGCTGACAATTGTGTGGTCGTGCGACGTTGTACCTAAACAAAATGTAGTTGTTTTTTTCCCACAAATATAACTTTTTTTTGGTGGTATTTGATCATCTCTGTCTTTTTTTTTTTTTGCTATAAACAAAAAAGGAGCGTCAATTTAGAAAAAAAGCAAAATTTTTTACTATAATAAATATCCCTAAAAAATATATTTAAAAAAACGATTTTTTTTCCTCAGTTTAGGCTGATATGTATTCTTCTACATATTTTTGGTAAAAAAAAAAAAAAGAAAATCGCAATAAGTGTATATTGATTGGTTTGCACAAAAGTTATAGTGTCTACATAATAGGGGATAGATTTATGGTATTTTTATTAATAATTTTTTCTTTACTAGTAATGGCTGCGATTGTTATTGTGACTGCGATATTATGGCGGACACATCGGCACTTTTGACACTATTTTGGGACCATTGTCAATTATACAGCGATCAGTGCTATAAATAGCCACTGATTACTGTATAAATGACACTGGCAGGTAAGGGGTTTAACACTAGGAGGCGAGGAAGGGGTTAAGTGTGTCCTAGGGAGTGATTCTAACTGCGAGGGGGGATGGGCTACCACTGACATGACAGCGATCACTGCTCCCGATGACAGGGAGCAGTAGATCCATGTCATGTCACTAGGCAGAACAGGAAAATGCCTTGTTTACATAGGCATCTCCCCGTTCTGCCTCTCCTCACCGCAATCGCGGGCCGCCAGCGAACTTCGAGTTCACGGGACTCGCAGGCACACTCCCGAGGCGTGCGTTGGGCGCATGCCCGCTAGGCAGCAAATTCAAAGGGGCGTACAGGTACGCCCATTTGCCTGCCCATGCCATTCTGCCGACGTATATCGGCGTGCGGCGGTCGGGAAGCATTTAAAGGGACGTGTAAGTGCGCATAGAGATACATTGCACTAAGGTGTCAGTGTCCAGATCCATTTTATAATGTATTGCTTCATTTTGGAATTGTTATCTTCAGGGTGTAGAGAAGTGTTGAGAGATCCTGACTATGCAACGTTCTGTTATGATGTTTATTTTGTCTTTTTATAGAAGGAGCCAAAGCAGCTGATTACTTGGCAACTGCTGTATAAGTATAAAAAGGAAAAAGTTCTTTTAACATCGCTTACTAAGTTTCTGTGACACCATCCAGACAAATTAGCAATGGGGGCGATTGGCGAGCTCCAAAACTTGCACTGGCAGCATGCACTACTCTTTACAGGTATAGAAATTCTCTGCTGTCAGAAACATACTTTTATCAATTGCTTGTTTCATATTAAGCCAATGGAAACTATGCACATTAATCCTTACAGTCGAGTTAAAAATTACAAATCAATTGCATTTTTACTCAACTTATTATAAATTGTCATTTAAATAAATTATATTTATGCTAGACCATCAGCAATAAACTTAAAGAGGAACTGCAGTCTGCTCACATAATTTGTAATAAAAACATCTTTGCCATTCTGAAGCTTCCCTCCAACCACTTTGCATATTATTTTATATATACTGTGATTCTGTACTTGCCAAATATGCTGCAGAAATCTCCCTTTACTGAGTCTGGCTGCATCCATTTTAACTGTGGGCAGCTGAAGCTGCTGCCTGTTCACTTCCTGGATTTACACAGACACACAGAGGCACACCTCCAGCTCTGCAGCTCTCATTTGCCCTCTTATGACTCACCCCCCCCCCCCCCCCTTCCTGGCAATCTCTCACAAGAGTGTGAGAACTGGAAATTATGTCATAAGCCTAAGCTTTTTACCAGACAAGAAACAGGAAGTGGGCTGTATAAGGTATTTACTGGCAGAAACAAAAATGTTTTACTGTCCAAAGTTAAAACAACAAGGGCAGAAGATTTAATAGATGGAAATATGAACAAATGACTGAAGGTCCACTTAAATAGTATCAGGTAGTTGATTTGCATCAGTAATGATGCCAATCAAGGGCAGAAGAAAGTCACTCACAAATCTTTATAATTTTAAAGTATACTCTATTGATTTGCTCCTCAAAATTCACCAAAAACAGATCGGAAAAAAAAAAGAGGACATTTGATGCCCCATACTCCTGCTTTGTTGTAGTACAATACCAACCCTTAAAACAAAACTGGTTAAAGCATCATAAAATCTAGACAATCTAATATAAGATATATTGCTCAACACAAAATTATTATTAACACTAGTTTGTCTTCAGTAACCCACACCCCATCATCATCATGAGGTATAGAACTAAAAAAACTCTGCACATCTGTAGTGTAAAAGGGGTGTGTTAGTAAAACTACTACTCAATTTCACCAATAAATTGGTAATTTACGGTAATTCCCCTAAACATACTCATAATTTAAATGGGTTGTAAAGTCTCCAGGTTTCTATGCATTAAGGTGAAAACCTTCTGTGCTGCAGCTGCCTCCAGGGCCCCCCTTTTCTCTTACCTGAAGCTGTCCGTTCCAGCGATGGGGACGAGCACAGCGGCTCCAGCCGCTCTCTCTGTACTCATTGGATAGATTGATAGCAGTAGGAGCCATTGGCTCCCACTGCTGTCAATCAAATCAGGTGACACAAGAGTGGGGGGGGGTGAGTCCTACTGTCTGTATCAATGGACACAGCAGCAGCCCGCACGGGTGCCCCCAGGGATATCGGCTCTCCGTGGGGGCACCCGATGAAGAGGAGGAGCCAGGAGCGCCAACAGGGCACACCAGAAGAGGAGGATTGGGGCTGCTCTGTGCAAAACCCTTTCACAGAGCAGGTAAGTATGACATGTTTGTTATTCTTATTTTATTTTTAAAATCACTTTAACCACTTCCCACCCGGCCACTGTATATATACGGCCGGGTGGGTGCTCTCTCCTTCTGAGTGGACGTTCCCGAACGTCCCTCAGAAGGAGCGTAATCGCGGGCGCGCACGCATCCGCGCGATCCTGATGCGCGCGTGTCCAGCAGGGCACTGTGATTTGCCCTCCTGATCGGCACGATGGCTGTGTCTAGTCACAGCCATCGTGATGTAAACACAAAGAGGGGGGGCTGGCACTTGTGAGGGGATCGCGCCGCCACGTGCACGCGCAGCGGCGCGATCCCGATCTGCCTGTACCCCCCAGAGATAGAAGATGTGTGCAGACAGGAGGGCCATGCGATTGGCCCTCCTGATGACATGACGGCTGTCCAATGACAGCCGTCATGTAATGTAAACACAGAGCAGTTGTAACTGCTCTGATCTCTTCCTCTCCTCACACAGAGCCTGTCAGTGAGGAGAGGAAGAGACAATCTGTGCTGCAGCCGGGAGATCAGTGAGTTTTTAGCTGTTTGTCTGCTGTTTACCCACTGATCACCCAGCTAGTGTCCCCAAAACACAGTGTCCCCAAAACACAGTGTCCATAAAACAGTGAAAACATCTGCCCGCCAACATCTTGCGCATCTGCCCGCCAACATCTTGCGCATCTGCCCGCCAACATCTTGCACATCTGCCCGCCAAAATCTGGCACAGCTGCCCGCCAACATCTGGCACAGCTGCCCGCCAACATCTGATCACCAGCATCTGACCGCCAACAGCTGCCCGCCAACAGCTGGCACATCTGCCCACCAACATCTGCCCTGTCAACATCTGGCACATCTGACTCCCAACATCTGGCAGTAAACATCTGCCCACCAACAGCTGCCACATCTGCCCGCCAACAGCTGTCACATCTGCCCGCCAACAGCTGGGACATCTGCCCACCAACAGCTGGCACATCTGCCCACCAACAGCTGGCACATCTGCCCACCAACATCTGGCCGCCATCTGCCCGCCAACATCTGGCACAGCTGCCCGCCAACATCTGATCGCCAGCATCTGACCACCAACAGCTGCCCGCCAACAGCTGTCACATCTGCCCACCAACATCTGCCCTGCCAACATCTGGCACATCTGACTCCCAACATCTGGCAGTAAACATCTGGCAGTAAACATCTGCCCGCCAACAGCTGCCACATCTGCCCGCCAACAGCTGCCACATCTGCCCGCCAACAGCTGGCCGCCAACATCTGGCATCTGCCCGCCAACATCTGGCCGCCAACATCTGACCGCCAACAGCTGCCCTGCCAACATCTGGCACATCTGCCCGCCAACATCTGACACATCTGGCCGCCAACATCTGACCGCCAACAGCTGCCCGCCAACATCTGCCCTGCCAACATCTGGCACATCTGACCGCCAACATCTGGCACATCTGACCGCCAACATCTGGCACATCTGCCCACATGGCTAAACGATTGTACAGCAGCGAGGAGGCTCTCCAGAGGAACTCTCTCTGTCAGAATCGGATAGTGAATATTATCCAGAGGAAAGTAGTGGCTCTGAAATAGAAACTGAGGATAGAATCGTAACAAGTGAGATCAGGAGTTATGATCAGGCACCGCAAACATCCACCAGTAGCGCAGCACTCCAGGACATCCACCAGCAGGCATCCACCAGCAGCGCAGGACTCCATGATGATATGCAGGCATCCACCAGCAGCGCATCACGCCAGGATATGCAAGCATCCACCAGCAGCGCATCACGCCAGGATAGGCAGGCATCCACCAGCAGCGCAGCACGCAAGGATAGGCAGGCATCCACCAGCAGTTCTGCAACTTTTCTAGAGGATAGGCCAAATGCTAGCAACGGGGCGTCCCATCAACAACGAGGCAGGGCCCATACTAGCCTCCCCGATCTTCTACTGTATCCAACATGGCTGCCCGATACGTCAGTAGAACCTGTCATTCCCCCTTTTACAGCCCAGCCAGGCCCTCAGATACAGTCGGAAAATGCTACCCCGATTTATTATTTTGAATTATTTTTTACTGATGATATCCTAACCTACATTGTGGAGCAGTGTAATCTATACGCCAGTCAATATATAGCCAACAATCCAAATTCTTCCTATGCCCGTCCTTTTGTTTGGAAACCCTCACCGTGGAAGAATTTAAAATTTTCCTTGGCCTAACCCTCAACATGGGGTTGACAAAAAAAAATTAACTCCATTCCTACTGGTCTACCCGACCTATCTACCACATGCCAATCTATTCATCTTTTATGAAAAGAACCCGTTACGAGATGATAATGAGGTTTCTACACTTCAACGACAATGCCCAATGCCTCCCTCGAAATCATCCCAATTATGATAAATTATTCAAAATTCGGCCCCTAATCAATTTTTTTTGCGCCAGCTTCAAGCAGATGTTTACCCCTGATGTAAATATATGTGTAGATGAATCATTAGTACACTTCACAGGAAGACTTGGAATAAAGCAATACCTCCCCAGTAAAAGAGCCAGACGTGGGGTAAAATTTTATAAGGCATGTGACAGGGCCACGGGTTACACATATGATTTTATAATTTATGAGGGAAAAGACAGACAGCTAAACTCCCCTGGATGCCTTACCTACATGGGAACAAGTGGCAAAATTGTCTGGCAGCTGATTGAACCATTGCTTGGGAAAGGTTACCACCTATACGTAGACAATTTCTATACAAGTCTCCCACTTTTTTGCCATCTGTACCAAAAGAAAACTGTGGCCTGTGGGACAGCACGGACCAACCGTAAAGGCTTCCCACAGAGATTGGTTGCCAAGAAATTGAAACAGTGGGAAATGGTCAGTATGCGGACTGAAGAGGTCCTAGCATTGAAGTGGAGAGATAAAAAAAGAGATGTCTACATCCTTTCCACAATGCATGATGACACCTTGGTGGAACTGCAGAGAAGAAGAGGCCCCGTCCAGAAGCCAAAATGTGTGCATGACTATAATCTTTACATGGGGGGGGTGGATATGAACGACCAGATGATGCAGCCCTACTTGGCCACCAGGAAATCACTGTTTTGGTACAAAAAAGTTGCCATTTATTTGATGCAACTAGCCCTGTTCAATTCTTATATCATTTTTTCTAAGTGCACCCAAAGTTCCCTAACCTATCTAAAATTCCAAGAAGACGTGATCGAAGCCCTTCTCTATCCCCATGGCCAAGCCCCTCAACTAATTCGCTCCAATGCAGTAGTCAGACTCCACGAAAGGCACTTCTCCGAAATCCTCCCTCTTACCGAAACAGGTCGCAAACCCCCCAAAAAATGTCATGTGTGTTCAAGTAGAGGAATTCGTCGTGACACCCGATACTACTGTCCCCAATGTCCCTCCCAGCCAGGCCTTTGTATTGGAAAGTGCTTTCAGAGCTATCATACTTTACTAAACTATTAGTAAAGTGAAGATGATTTTTTTTCCAGTTTCCACCATCTGCCATTTCTGTGAATGACCCGGACTGTTTTCGACTATGCCTCTGCCAACCATGTTTCTGCCTTCAACGTGAATCAACCTCGGCCTGTTAAATGACCATGCTTTTTGCCTGCCTCCTAAACTGATCATTTGAGTACAGCACAGGGGTCTCACATATTTGAGGGGCTCCAGAAAAGAGTTTCCGAGTGGAGAAAATGTTTTTCTCCGGGTTTTGTTTTTCTCGGATTAGGGTCTGGAGACTCGGAGGCTTCGTAGAGATTTGGGTGGGAAGAAGCCTCTACCCCTGTCCTTAGGTCTTTCCTGACCAAGGCCTAAATGTTATAGTGCTGCCACCTGAACTGGCCGTGCCTCTGCCTGCCACCTGAACTGGCCATGCCTCTGCCTGCCACCTGAACTGGCCATGCCTCTGCCTGCCACCTGAACTGGCCATGCCTCTGCCTGCCACCTGAACTGGCCATGCCTCTGCCTGTTACCTGAACTGCCTGCTAAACCATGGACCATGTTCATACGTTTCCATATCTCTGTCTGCTGCCTGGACAATTCCTGAACATTTCCTATGGCTGTCTGGACCAATGCTTTGACTGCTCTGGAACGGTATTCCTGCCTGCTAAAACCATAGGTGAGCCTTTTTTTTATTACCTTTTGCTCAGCAGAATGTATTTTGGGGTGTAATTCTTGGTGTGTACATACTATGTGTTAGAAGCCTGAAGGTGCTACTTGCATGTTGGGCCTCTGTATGTGGCCAGGCTGTGGAAAAGTCTCACACATGGGGTATCACCATACTCAGGACGAGTAGCAGAATGTATTTTGGGGTGTTATTTTTGCTGTGTACATACTATGTGTTAGAAAGATCTTCTGAATTGACAACTTTGTGAAAAAAAATATGTTTTAATTTTTTTTCCACACTTTCCAAAAACTTTTGGAAAGAAATGACATGTTCAAAAGACTTATTATGCCTCATAGAATATACAATGGGTTGTTTTCTTTCCAAAATGGGGTCATTTTGTGGGTAATTCCATTGTCCTTGTTCTCCAGGGCCTTCAAAAATGTGATAGGTACTCAGGAAATGAAATGTGTACTTTATGCCTTTAGGGCGCCTGATGGTGCTACTTGGATGTTTGGCCTCCGTATGTGGCTAGGATGTGGAAAAGTCTCACACACTGGGTATCGCCATACTCAGGATGAGTAGCAGAATGTATTTTGAGGTGTTATTTTTGCTATGTACATACTATGTGTTAGAAAGATCTTCTAAATTGACAACTTTGTGAAGAAAAAAAATATATATATATATTTCTTAATTTTCCAAGGCATTGTGGGAAAAAAATTGCAACTTCAAAAAATTCACGATGCCTCTTACTAAATACCGCCGACTGTCTTCTTTCCAAAAAGGGGTCATTTGGGGGGTATTTGTACTGTCCTGACATTTTAGGGCCTCAAGAAATGAGATAGGCCATCAGTACATTAGGATTGATCAATTTGCAATAATGCGTAGCTTAGTTTGTAGACTCTATAACTTTCACACAAACCAATTAACATACACTTATCAGGATTTTTTTTACCAAAAACATGTAGCAGAATACATTTTGGCCTAAATTTTTGCCGAAATTTGATTTGTTTGGATTTCTTTTAAAACAGAATGTAGAAAATGTTTTTTTTTTCAAAATATTCGCTCTTTTTTCGCTTATATCGCAAAAAATTGAAAATGAAATTGTGAACAAATACCACCAAAAGAAAGCTCTAAAGAAAGCGCAGGACTTTTTAAATTAAGAAGTGGGTGATTGGTTGCTACGCAGTGGGGCGGTCCCAGCAATCAATCACTCACCTTTAACATGAAAAGTCCCGCCCGTTGTCCAGGGCTGCCGTGCTTCTCATCTTGTGTGAATAAGGTAATGCTCTGTGGGGAGGGGGAGTGCTGTGCTGTTATGAGGACAAGAGTCTACTATCGAGGGAGGTCTGTGATGGGGGGATAAGTCTGTGAGGGGGGGTCAATCTGTGATGGGGGCACCAGTTTGTGATGAGGGCACCAGTCTGTGATGGGGGGACCAGTCTGTGAAGGGGGGCACCAGTCTGTAATGGGGGACCACCAGTCTGTGATGGGGGCACCAGTCTTTGAGTGTGGGTGAACTTAAACTGTATCGCTATGCTGTGGTTTCTTGTAGGCTTTGCATGCATGCGGGGGGGTTGGGGGGGCCTCCATGTCCATTTTGCTTGAGGCCCCCAAATTCCTTCAAACGGCCCTGCGTACGGGTACATCGGTTTGCACAGGAGATCCGACCTGTGGCAGCTGGTCGGCAAGTGGTTAATCAAATTGAATCAAAAAAATAATAATTACAACCCTATCCTAAAATCCTACAAACAATTGACCTACCCAGAGGTGATTCTGAGTTCTTCTAATGGTGAACTGGTACACATAAATGTAATTTACTTTAACCAGACCTCGTACATCTATGTATCTATCTTTATCTTCTGGGTCAGATTAGCATCACTGTGTAAATATTGACTGGCTACTCTAGGCTTAGACATAAAGAGGAGCTCCAGTCTCCCCCAAAAAAATTAAAAGTCAGCAGCTACAAATACTGTAGCTTTACTATAAGGACACTTGCCTGTCCAGGGATCCAGCAATGTCGGCTTCGGGTGCAGGCACCCGGTATTTTAGGTAAAGGAGACCCGCTTCACAGCTGGCTTCCTACTGCGCGTATTATGGGACCTGTGTGTGTCCCAGTGGACTGCGGGGGGAAGGAGGAGGGGCCGAACATTGTCATCAGGGCAGCCATCAGGAATTTTGGGGCCCCTTACACAGCTTCAGGCATGGGCCAACTGAAAAAAAAAAGGGAGGTTTCCATCCGGGGCCCTGGGGACCTCTGGGCCTCAGGGGACCTCTGGGCCCCTTAAAAAATAAATAAATAAAATAAATAAATTATAAAAAAAATTATAAATTTTTTTTTAAAAAGGGGGGTTGACATTCGGGGCCCTGGGGAACTACGGGCCCCTGGGGACCTCTGGGCCCCTTACAAAATAAATAAATAAATTAAATTAAAAAATTAAATTAAAAAAAAAAAATGTAATAAAAAAATGAATAATATTTTTTTTTTTTTAGAAAAGGGGGGTTGACATTCAGGGCCCTGGGGAACTCCGGGCCCCTGGGGACCTCTGGGCCCCTTACAAAAAAAGGGGGCCATCCGGGTCCCTTTGGACCTCCGGGCCCCTTACAGGTGTACTGCCTGTTCCCCCCTGATGGCGGCCCTGATTGTCATAGATCGCCGCAGTGATCCAACCAAGAAGTGCGAGTGGTTACCTGCCAAAACTAGATACCTGCTCCCCCCATCCCCCCAAAAAGTGCCAAATGTGGCAGTGGAGGGGGAGGCTGCAAACAAGCAGAGTTTGCCCTTTTAATTCTTTACCAAATTTCGGACATTTTCTGACCCTTTGTCAAATGTTTTACATGCCACTCCAGATTAGACCCCAATAATCCACAATCACATCTCAGGTGCTGGCTCAGCTCATTTCCACCAAAGCAATCAAATTTACTACCAACAGGAATGCCACACACCAAGATGCAAAAAATAATTTATTAAAATAGCCAGAAGGACATGACATGTTTCGTGCTGGGTATGGGGCATTCTTGAAGTGCCTAGCGAGAAACATGTCAAAATAGAACCTGCTCCTACTGGCTAATTTAATAAAGGAAGAGTATTATTTTTAATCTCGGTATGCATCATTCCTGTTGCTCGTACGCTTGATTTTCTGCCCCTTGTCAGACTGGGAAACAGTACCTACTTAAACAAAGATTTTTCTCTTTTGCCAATGGCAGTGTTACATTGTTGGGCATATTTATAAATGTGTTAATCAGACATTCACCAAACATTAAAGTGTTTGTTAGCCTAAAAAAAAAAATGATCCTGTTCCCTTAAAGCAGGGATCTCCAAACTACGGTCCTTCAGCTGTTGCGGAACTACACATCCCATGAGGCATTGTAAAACTTTGACATTCACAGACATGACTAGGCATGATGGGAATTGTAGTTCCTGAACAACTGAAGGGCCAAAGTTTGGAGACCCCTGACTTAAAGCATGAATAACAGTACAGTACCTGTGCTGTGTAATTTGTCCCCCTGTATCATATAAAATACCTGGCTGATCCTGCCTGGTTCTGCCCTCCCCTCTGTAAACTGACCACGTTTATTATGGCTGCTGAGCCCTGACACTGTGGTCAGTTTATGTGCCTGCGTCATCCGCAGCTATCTGCAGCTCTCCTCTGTCCTCCTCTCCCACCCCTCCCTGCCTGTCTGCTCGTACCAGTGCCCGCTCCTCCCCTCCCCTCCTGCTGCTAAAAAAAAAACTATGATATGAACATACAATCCCCTCTGTTAAATAAGGACATGTGGCCCACTGTATGTGCTTTAGAAAAACTCTGCCGATTTCTACCTTATTTCACAGCGCCTCCCGGCGCTCACGTGACTGCTCGCTTCTCTCCTCCCGGCTGACGTCAGTGGGAGTTCTCGGTTCCTCCCGCTGTAGTTGTCAGCCTGGGAGAGGAGAGAGTCAAGGAGTCATGTGAGCGCCGGGAGGTGCTGTGAAATAAGGTAGAAATGGGCATAGTTTTTATAAAACACATGCAGTGGGGCACATATCCTTATTTAACAGAGGGGATAGTATAATCATATCATAGTGGCTTTATAACCACTTTTAACTAAATCTTCCTGGTGCATGTATCTTTTTTTTTTTAAACATAAACAAATATTCACCACCAGTGAATATTTGGTAAAATTTACATTCACAGCTTTATAAATATGCCCCACATGTCTTGTCCACGGGCTTTTGGTTATCTCCAATCTTTTCTCTGTTGGGGTGTATGGAAAAGATCCCCACAAGTACCAGACTGACCATACATTATACAATTTTCTTTTAGATTTACCAAAACCATAAAATATGAGTTTAAACTTAAACACTTTCAATTTGTTTGCAATTTGTTTGTTTACCTATATCTGATCTATATGCTGCATAGATCGGGAATCTATCTATTATTTCTGCCCAAATTTTTGTTTTACCTGTTATATAGAATAGATAAAGTTTTTCGTCACTTCCTCCTTTACTGTATGTTCGATTTCCTTAGCTTCCGGTTTTTGGAGCGCACTCCCTGCCGCAACGTCATGTGTTAATAGGAACTACAATTCCCTTAATGCTTAGCGGCACTGCGCATGCGCAGTGCTGCTTTTTCTTTGACTCAAAGAATGAGAACAAGCCTTGTTCTCAAAGTCTATTACAGCCTTCGGTGCACAGACACCTCCCAGCAGCCATGCCCATTCCTGCCTCCCAAGCACGCCCATATTCTAAACAAACACTAATGCCGCGTACACACAACCGTTTTTAATGACGAGAAAAATGCAATTTTTTAAAATGGTCATTAAAAATGATGGTGTGTGGGCTTCAGAGAATTTTTCCAGACGTGAAAAATGGGCAAGAAAAAATTGGAACATGCTCTAATTTTTCTCGTTGTTTTTCACATTGTCGTTTTTCTCGTCATGAAAAACGCCTGTGTGTAGGCTTTAACGACGTGAAAAAAATGTGCATGCTCAGAATCAAGTATGAGACGGGATCGCTCGTTCTGGTAAAACTAGCGTTTGTAATGGAGATAGCACATTCGTCACGCTGTAACGGACTGAAAAGCACGAGGCTGAAAAGCGTGAATCGTCTCTCAACAAACTTTACTAACATGAAGGGTGGCGCCATCCAAATGGAACTTCCCCTTTATAGTGCCATTGTACGTGTTGTACGTCACCGCGCTTTACTCGAACATTTTTTTCCACGATAGTGTGTAGGCAAGGCAGGCTTGAGAGGAAACACGAAAAATCACGTCAAGAAAAATTATGTTTTTTTCAATGACATTAAAATCGGTCGTGTGTACGCGGCATTAGTTACTGCTGGTATTGTATGAAAGTCTGGAGCTGACAAACTGGAGACTACAGACATTTCCACTTCTACAAAAAAGGCGGGCGGAGTAAAGGCGGGGCTGTGCTGCTGAGATCCAGATTCTCATTTTAATAACATGGCATGGGAGGAGGAGCTACAGTGTCTTAGACATGCCCGTGGCTCCCGTGCCTCCCGTGCCTGTGAACGCAGACAGCGTCTCCCCGCAGGGATGTAGTCCCAAGGGAGGGGGCACGCACGTCTTGTAATCCCCATGCAGAACGGCTCGGATGAGGGGGCAACCTTAGAGAAGAAGAACAGGAAGTAACAAAATCAGACACCTAAAAGAAGCATTTAAAAAGGAAAATGAAGGAAAAGGTAAGTGAACACACAGTACACTACCTTAAAGGAACATGATTAGAAGAAAAAAATAAACAAACCTTTAGTATCACTTTAAAGTTAGGCTACATGCTGGTTCTGGGGCGTTGACATCACGTGCCGTGAGGTTAAATAATTTAGCAGCTTCATTATCAGAATGTCTCATGACACGGATGTTGTTTTGTGTTCTTTGTGCCATTGTGCTTTAAACTAAATCTAATTATGTACAGTATATGAGCAATCATTGGCAGTGAGAGCGCTGAGTGAAAGCTGTCACATATAATATCAGCATTGTCTTTCATGGGCTATAATTTTAGAGATTGACTAAGAAGTTACAACTGAAAATAGAACAGAAAATAATGTGCATGTAGCTGAACAGTGAATTGTAACAGTAAGGACTGCAGCATATACTGCAGCCTTTTTTGGAAAGACTCTTAAAGGGACACATCTAACTATCAATGTTTAGAAAAGCATGGAAACCATTTTGTCACAGACCAGTATCAAAGCTGCTGATCTGTCGCTTGTATTCCCACAAACCAACAGGCATGCTGGCACATGTAGTTCCATACCTTTAACATGCAAGGTTCTGCTGTTAACAGTTATCCCACAAGACGTGTTCAAGACTGACAACTCATCTGCTGATGGTCCAATCAGCTATATGCCCAGTCCCAACCCAGCCAGGCCATTTCCTTTTCTATTTAATCTGGGCTAATTCCCTTATGCCGTGTACACACGATCGGTTTTACAGATGAAAACAGTCCGATGGACTTTTCTCATCGGACAAACCGATCGTGTATGGGCCCCATCGGTCTTTTTTCCATTGGTGAGAAAAAATAGAACATGTTTTAAATTTAGCCGAAGGGAAAAAAAACTATAGCAAATTCCGACCGTCTGTGTGGAACTCCATCGGACAAAAAACCCACGCATGCTCAGAATCAAGTCGACGCATGCTCAGAAGCATTGAACTTCCTTTTTCTCGGCTTGTCGGAGTGTTTTACGTCACGGCATTTGGGATGGTCGGATTTTTGACTGATGGTGTGTAGGCAAGACTGATGGAAGTCAGCTTCATCGGATTTCCTATGGATTCTAATCCGATGGATTTTTCCATCGGGAAATCCGATGAAGCTGACTTCCATCAGTCTTGCCTACACACCATCAGTCAAAAATCCGACCGTCCCAAATGCCGTGACGTAAAACACTCCGACAAGCCGAGAAAAAGGAAGTTCAATGCTTCTGAGCATGCATCGACTTGATTCTGAGCATGCGTGGGTTTTTTGTCCGATGGAGTTCCATTGAACTTCCTTTTTCTCGGCTTGTCGGAGTGTTTTACGTCACGGCATTTGGGACGGTCGGATTTTTGACTGATGGTGTGTAGGCAAGACTGATGGAAGTCAGCTTCATCGGATTTCCCGATGGAAAAATCCATTGGATTAGAATCCATAGGAAATCCGATCGTGTGTACAGGGCTTTAGACATTGCCTGAGGAAAAACTACTGTTTCTAGCCCTGAAACCAACAGTGTTTCTGTGTGTTTCCTAGTATTCGACTCTTTGAGAGATTCCGAGTGACCCCAGGAATTTAGTTTTCTAGTGTCTTGGACTTTCCCAGAAACTCAGAGTGACCTCAAAATTCCATGTTTTCTGATGATCCAGATTTCCCCAGCGATTCTACCTACTGAATGGCGATCCCAGCTGCAAGGGAATCTTACCTGCTATCAGCCCTCACTTCCCAAAAGCTGCCTGTTTGGGTGAGTTAGCGGGCCGCAACCTGGAAATGTTTGCAGCAAAACCCGTCTCCACCCTCAGGAGCTCTGGTGAAGACAAGGTGGCTCCTTAGACTCTGTGCCCTGGTCCTTCTAAAGGTCCTAAACTTCACTGTATCTGTGAGTGTGTTGGGTTCCCCCAGAGGTACTAATGGGTAGCCTGCCTATCCAAGACTCCTTCTGTTCTAACCATATCTAGCATAGATACATTCCCTGGGTCCCCGTACATTTCTGTGTTCCTTGCACATCCTGTCATCCCTATGTCCTTGTGAGTTCAAGCACCCCAATCTTCTTAGGGACCTCAGCACTTTTGCCTCCCCGTGAGTATAGCATCACAGTGCAACTAGATTCAACTGCACTCCTGCCATTTACGTGAGTCAATCATTCCGTACTTTCATAGATCCTTGTCTCCAGTTCTTCTCTGTACCTGGTCTGCATAAGTCTGAGCAGGCCACCATCAACTTTGCAGGTTGAATGGAGGATCCATGATCCTCAGCTATACAAAACACAGGCTTTTTTTCTCAGAAAATAGGTGCAGGAACCCAACCGCGGGTTCTTTGAATGGAGTGTGTGTACACTCGGCCGGGACAAGTTTCTTGTCCAAGAATCTCGTCAAGAAAAACGACGTGTTTTTTCTTGACAAGATTCTTGGCCGTGTGTACGAAGCCTATCTGTTCGGCATGTTCACAAGTGCTTCTTTAGCAGTATAGAGAGAGTAGGAGAAAATACATTTGTCAGTATATCTCTTGTCTATTGCATGTTTCAACTGTTCAGAGCTGAATCAGAGCTATTCTTACATTTCCATTATGGGCCTACTTATTTGGTGATACTATGATACCAATTTTTAATAATACATACATTGTTTTTTGGGGACAAACTAGGCTTTTTTTGCAAATTTTTTTATTTTTTTTTATTCTTTAGACAAACAGATTTTAAAAAAAATGATGTAAATACCCGCGCTATGATAACGTGTAATGAATACATTTAAAGAGATTAATATGATTAATTGTGCTAAGAAGCTGCTGCTATCGTGTAAGGTAAAAAAAAAAAAAAGATAATGAAAAATGTTAAAATTAGTGCTGCTCCTATATACCAGATGTAAATAAATAAATGAACTATAATAAAGTGCTAGTGCAATCATAAAGTTCATAAAAGTGCAATCATAATTGAAAGTCCATCCAGCACATAAGTATCAAACGTGTTCAATTCTGTGCTCCCCTCCTGGGTCCCCACTCACCAACAATAATCTTTAGAAAGGTAAGGTCTTTGTCCTGCATCAATGGATGGGATATCTCCTTCCTGCTACTCAAGCGGTCAGGTTTCCATTGTGATGATAAGAGGTATGTGGTATACCAATGAAGAGAAAGATATATAGCATAATATTGCTAGGATTTATTGTAAAATTAAAAACTAATGCACTCACAGCGAAAAAAGTTCATAAGGGAATATAAGTAAAATTGCTGCTTTGGTGTGCGTTCCAGCCGTCCCTAGGCCTTGTGTATTTCGTCCCCCCTTAACGGGTTTCAGCCCTCCCATTGGGCGTCTTCAGAAGCTCTTCAGAAATCTTCTGAAGCATTGGAGCATTTTTTAATAAAATAAATGGTTTTATAATATTTTGGATGCACTTTTTTCATAGATACACTGCATTCTACCGGAGATAACATCTGATCTGGAGGCATTGCATAGTGGAGAAGGGGGTTGACACTAGTGCGAATAAGCCTATTGACATGTGGGGATTGGGTACAGGTAAGGTATATTAGCATGAGGATTGATGTTTGGAGATGGGAGGGCATCTGGTAATATATTTTAACACATTTAAGCACGTTTATGCACAGGTGAGCACGTTTATTTAAACGTTTTTTATTTGGTGTAACTGACTCCACCGCCCCCACAGTTCTTCACTGGTTATCTCTTTTTTTTTAATCCCCTGAAGAAATCTGGGGAGGTCTTTGTACTAACTAGAGGTCTTTGTACTAACCTAGTCCTGCTTGCGTTTGACATTTTCACAAATTGCTTACACTTTACCTGGTTACTTGAAACTGTCTCTACCAATTCATAGGCTTATCTTGTCTTCATTGTCCACTATTCTTGCCAATGAAGCTTGCTTATCCAATATGGCTTTTCCAATTTACCCTGCAGACCCTGCAGCTGAAAGCAGAAAACTACAGACACAACACGGCTCTAGCCAGGAAGCCGCTGTCTATATCATGTCTAGAATCATTCAAAACTTGACACCTTGCCATTGTGTGGCTTTGTTCTTTGGTTTTCTTTTTTTTTTTTGTATTACATCACATTTTTAGACCTAGATTAGCCATTGGACTACCATATTTGAAAGCTCTAATGTGTCAAGTTTAAAACATATATGGTATAGAAACTGGTTAAGGGTTTCAGTATATGAGAATATATTGTTCAGTCTGAAGCCTCGTACACACGACCGAGTTTCTCGTCAAAAAACGACAAGAAAACTGCCGAGAGAGCTTTCATGCCGAGAAAACCGTTCGTGTGTAGGTTTCTCGTCGAGAAAACTGCCGGGAATCTCGACAAGAAAAATAGAGAACCTGCTCTCTATTTTCTCGTCAGGATTCTCGTTTTTCTCATAGAGTTTCTCGTCGGCCTGTTTTGCGACGAGAAAACTGGTCGTGTGTATGCTTTTCCGAGTCTTAAAAAATCGCTCAGAATCAAGTATGAGACGGGAGCGCTCCTTCTGGTAAAACTAGCGTTCGTAATGGAGATAGCACATTTGTCATGCTGAACTGAAAAGCACGAGGCTGAAAAGCGCAAATCGTCTCTCACCAATTTTTTTACTAACACGCGATAACACAAGATCAGCAAAAGCAGCCCAAGGGGTGGCGCCATTGGAATCGAACTTCCCCTATATACTGCCGTCGTTCGTGCTGTACGTGACGGCGCTTTACAACGACGAGATTTGGAATTGACAGTGTGTATGCAAGGAAAGCTTGACAAGAAGCTCGTCAAGCTTGACAAGAATCTCGTTGGGAAAATTGACTGTTTTTTTACGACGAGAAACTCGGTCGTGTGTATGAGGCTTGGGTCTAAGCGGCGGCATCTACTCTTTAAACTTGTGAGTGATTGGTCTGAGAGGTAAACTGTTCAGGTTTATCGCCATAACACGCTTGGGGTCTGTGCCAGACATGTCTTCTAGTTAAAGAGCCGGAAAAGGCATTCGAGAAAAATCTCTGGCACCCAACCAAGTCCATAATACATATTTAAATAAAGGATCAGTGTTCTACAGATACAGAGAGTTTACACTGTGCTCTGGAACATGTGCCTATGAGCTTATTTGGGAAGTGAGCATGTGGCTTAGCAAAATGTAAAATGCCAGCGTAATGCCATTACTGTAAATGGAGAGCTTTATCTTTTCGTATTACTTCCCATGACGCTTGCAATGTACCTAAACTGCTAAAAATTGGCAGACGCTCTTACAGCAATGATGACTTCTAAGAATTAACAGCGGTACATTGATACAGCCCAGTGTTCCTCACTGCTAAACATTACACTGTCAGCTTTTCTAAAACGAAGCAAAGCAGACATGAGTAGAATTCATTACAAGCCTAGTTATTTTTTTGGTGTGCTTTAAAGGTCAGAGGCATTATTATTGTGGAGAAAATATGTGGAAGCTTATAGGGGCCCATGGCTGCCAGGGCTATTTGCCACAAGGATGGAGGCCAGCCAATGCTTTTCACCATTCTCACTGGGTTCTTCTGACGTCAATGAAAGCAATGCTATCCAGTAAAAGAACAATGAACCAAATACACAAAAAATATGTAATATACAGTATTCTGGCATAAAAATACAGAAGTTAGTGTAAAATGCTGAGCACAAGAATGTATCTCTATGTTATAGATACAAATATGAATCTAATTATCATAACACTCAGTTAACAAGGCTTAGTGCTGGATTACACCCAAGTAATTCTTTTTTATCCACTTGGAAGTCCACAGGCCATTTATAAATGCCCCACACCTGCTCCCCATTCACACCTGAGACCTTGTAACACTAAAGAGTCACATGACACCGGGGAAAGAAAATGGCTAATTGGGCCCAATTTGGACCTTTTCACTTAGGGATGTACTCACTTTTGTTGCCAGCAGTTTAGACTAGGGTTGTCCCAATACCGATACTAGTATCGGTATCGGGACCGTTACCAAGCATTTGCGCGAGTACTTGTACTCGCGCAAATGCTCCCGTTGCTTCACCCGATACTTTTTTTTTATGGTAGAGTCAGTGGCTGGAGAGGGCGGGAGGAGTCAGTGGCTGGGGAGGGCAGGGGAGGGCAGGGGAGTGCGGGCGGAGTCTGGCTGGAGAGGGCGGGCAGAGTCTGTGGAAGAAAGTGCGGGTGGAGACTGGCTGGAGAGGGCAGGAACAGTCGGTGGACGGTGTCGGTGGGCGGAGAGCGAGTCCCCACCTGCAGTGGAAATTGGTAAGCTGGCAGGGGTGTAGGGCGCAGCCGCATCAGGATCGGTTCTGTCACATTCGGTCACCGTCAGCGGCTGAACGTCTCTACGCCCATCTTGGTACACCCTGCACTCGGCTGCAGTAAGCCAGCAGCGGACATCTTGTTACACCCAGCCCATATAGCTCTGGCTGGGTGTAACAAGATGTCTGCTAGGCTTGTGCAATTCGTTTCGTAACGAATCGAAATTCGTCCGAATTTAGCAACTTTCGGACATTCGGAAGCATTCGAATTTCTGAACAAAGCAATTACGAATAAAACCAAATCCGAAATAAATGATATCGCAAATAGCGAATGTCCGAATGTCTTCGGCATAATTCGTTATGAAAAAAGTTACGAATGTACAAATCCATTCGAAGCACAATAACACTCTCTGCTTCTCTCTGCTTCTCCCTCACCGTGCTGAACTCCCTTTCAAAATGGTGTACAGGGGCGGAGGCTATAGCCGCATGTAAAAAACGAACGTAAAATACGAGATTTCGAATCGTTACAAATAACCGCTATGTATTTAGAAAAGTACAAATCCATTCGAAGCATAATAGGCAGCGCCGTTGTGAGAGAGACACGGAAAATTACGAATCAACTAACCCAAAAAAAGTTACGAAAGGTGTCCAGAATCAACGAAAAACAATGTACTCTACCGAAAGTACGAATTATAAATCAACTAAAAATAAGGCTTACATTAATACGAATCATTCCGATTCAATGAAAAATGTCGCTTGCGAAAATACGAATTAGTCCGAACACGAAAAATCCCGTCTAACACAATTACGAACGATTACGAATCAACTGGACCGAAAAGAAACTAACCGAACCGAACCAAATTTTTCCATTGTGCACAAGTCTAATGTCTGCTGCTGCTTACTGCAGCCGAGTGCAGGGTGTACCAAGATGGGCATTGCAGCATAGTTTTTTTTTAAATAAATCCTTTCCTTGTGTCATTTTTCGCAGCATTTCAGTGCCAGCCACCTGTCAGTGCCCACAAGTGCCACCTATCAGTGCAATCAATGCCATCTATCAGTGGCCATTAGTGCCATCTACCAGTGCCACCTATCAGTGCAATCAGTGCCATCCATCAGTACCCACATGTGCCACCTATCAGTGCCCATAAGTGCCACCTATCAGTGCAATCAGTGCCATCTATCAGTGCCCACAAGTGCCACCTATCAGTGCCATCTATCAGTGCCCATAAGTGCCACCTATCAGTTCCAGCCACCTGTCAGTGCCACCTATTAGTGCCCATCTGCGCCAGTCACCAGTCAGTGCCCATAAGTGTTGCCTATCAGTGCCAGCCACCAGTGCTAGCCACCAGTCAGTGCCCATAAGTGCCGCCTATCAGTGCCAGCCACCTGTCAGTGCCACCTATCAGTCCCCAACTGTCACATGACATTGAAAAAAAAAGTATCGGTACTTGTACTCGGTCTTAAAAAAGTGGTATCGGGACAACCCTAGTTTAGACATTAATGGCTCTGTGAAATTTACACGCTGTACACGCAATATACAAGCTGTACACTCATTACTTTACATTGTAGCAAAGTGTAATTTCTTCAGTGTTGTCACATGAAAAGATATAGTAAAGAATTTACAAAAATGTGAGGGATGTACTCACTTTTGTGAGATACTGGGGGTTATTTACAAAAGGCAAATCCACTTTGCACTACAAGTGCAAACTACAAGTGCAAAGTGCACTTGAAATTGCACTGAAAGTGCACTTGGAAGTGCAGTCGCTGTAAATCTGAGGGGTAGATCTGAAATGAGGGGAAGCTCTGCTGATTTTATTATCCAATCATGTGCAAGCTAAAATGCTGTTTTTTATTTTCCTTGCATGTCCCCCTCGGATCTACAGCGACTGCACTTCCAAGTGCACTTTCAGTGCAATTTCAAGTGCACTTTGCACTTGTGGGTTGCACTTGTAGTGCAAAGTGGATTTGCCTTTAGTAAATAACCCCCACCGTGAATATGTATGTATATATTGTAGGGGGATCAGACTCAAGGCAGGGACAATTTACAGTCTCTTTAGGAAAACACCATGTTTAATACACAGGATATTTCCAACAGAAGAAAAAGGGCATCTTGCCATCAAACAAACAAAATAAACTTCTGCTCTACCGAGCCTTACTGTATCCGTAGTCTGAACAGTCCTTTGGTTTGGTAGTAAGTGTCCTTACAGTTGCACAAACTTGATTCCAAAATCAGGGATAAGCAGCCATGCTCCAGTATGCCTCCTCACTCAGAGACACACACTCTCTCACTGAGAGCTGAGACTAGCTGCCTTAATCAAGGCCTGGAAGGAAACCAACAAACTGCGCCTCCATGGACCTGGGAGCCTGTCCCACCCAGAGCTCTATCAGGCTCCCATTAAAACCAGCCCTCGGAACAAACTTTACCAACACAGGATAAAGAACTATGTTTCTTTATCCTAAAGTCTTTGCTGGTATTATCTTAGATTGTAAATCTAAGCATCCGTGGAGGAACATATATCCCATCAATCACTTCTCCTGTCATTTTAACTTGTTTTACAGACACCCCGCTACATATCTCCCCCCTCTGCTCAAACTCGGGGGGTTGAGCACCTTGGGCAAACAGACTGTAAACTCTGGAGAGGGCATCTGCGTTAGCTTTCTGGCTACCTGGCCTATGTTCTACTAGAAATTTTAAATTTTGTAGAGCCAAGAACCATCTGGTAACTCTTGCATTTTTCTCCTTATTTCGGGCCATCAATTTTAGTGGGGCGTGGTCAGTTAGGAGCCTAAACTGTCGCCCTAACAGATAATATTTCAAACTTTCAAGGGCCCACTTGATGGCTAGACATTCCCGTTCTACAATGGCGTACCTTTTTTCAGCAGGGGTCAACTTTCTGTTTAAGAACGCTATGGGGTGTTCTTCCCCATTCAGTACTTGGGATAACACTGCACCTAATCCCACTTCTGAAGCATCCATCTGCACTATAAATTCCTGTGTGAAATCTGGGGTGATTAAGACAGGGCTACTACACAGGGCAGTCTTTAAGTTCTGGAAAGCTTTCTCAGTTTCTAGGGACCAAGTTATCACTGAGGACTGACCCCCCCTTGGTAAGATCTGTAAGGGGAGCGGCTAATGTAGCAAAATTGGGAACAAATCTTCTGTAATAGCTTACTAATCCCAAAAAAGCCCTGACCTGTTTTTTATTCAGGGGTCTTGGCCAACTTTGGATTGCTTGGATTTTTGTGACTTGGGGTTTTACTATCCCCCGGCCAATAATTTACCCTTGATACCGGGCCTCCCCTAGTCCCATAGCACATTTCTTAGGATTGGCTGTCAGACCCTCACGACGGAGGGCGTTAATAACAGCCTGCACTTTAGGTAAGTGACTCTCCCAATCTGCACTAAAAATTACCACGTCATCTAAATACGCAGATGCATAGGCGTGGTGGGGTTTAAGGATGCGATCCATCATCCTCTGAAAAGTGGCTGGGGCCCCATGTAGGCCGAATGGCATCCTCTTATACTGCCAGTTAGGGGTGCCAAATTTAATCGCCGCATCGGTGCATCGCGATTCGGGTGTCCCCGATGCGGCATCGATGCAGGCGATGTAATCGATGTTTACCCCCCATTACATCTACTCGCCGCAGCCGCCGCGAGTAGATGTAATGTAACACTAACAAACTGCAAGCCGCCGTCTGCCTACCTGAACAGCGTGTCATGCAGACAGACGGCGGCCATTGCAGTTTTCAAAAGCCGCGCCTCCCGAGTCCTCGTTGCCTGTGATAGGCGGAACACTCAATTTCCCAGCAGGCAGTGTTCCTCCTATCACGGACATCCTCTCATCCTCGTCTGTGTTATGAGGATGAGAGGATGTCTGTGATAGGTGGAACACTGAATGCTGGGAAATTCAGTGTTCCTCCTATCACAGACGACGAGGACTCGGGAGGCGCGGCTTTTGAATACTGTGGAATGGCCGCCGGGACGCCACCGATCAGGTAGGGGCATTGAAGCATGGGCACAGTGAGACACGGGGCACAGTTAGAGGCATTGGGCACAGTGAGGGCACAGTGAGGCATTGGGCACAGTGAGAGGCATTGGGCACAGTGAGAGGCATTGGGCACAGTGAAGCATTGGGCACATTGAGGGCACAGTGAGGATTTGGGCACAGTGAGACATTGGGCACAGTGAGGCATTGGGCACAGTGAGGCATTGGGCACAGTGAGAGGCATTGGGCACAGTGAGGCATTGGGCACAGTGAGAGGCATTGGGCACAGTGAGGGCACAGTGAGGCATTGGGCACAGTGAGGGCACAGTGAGGCATTGGGCACAGTGAGGCATTGGGCACAGTGAGGCATTGGGCACAGTGAGGCACGGGCACAGTGAAGCATGTTTAGTAGATTTTAAATTAACAGCAATATAAACCAAATCTACAAAAGGAAAATATTTTATATGCAAAATTAAAGGCTAAGTTCACCTTTTCGGGCAAAATTTCAAACAGAATAAAAAAAATGGAGTACTTCATTTTTTTTTTTATGAAAACCATGCGCACTTGCGCTGTAATCGTGATGCATCGTGATGCATCGCGGAATCGAATCGAATCGTTGACATGATAATCGTAATCTAATCGAATCGTGAGGCCAGTGAAGATGCGCACCCCTACTGCCAGTGCCCCTCAGGTGTGGAGAAGGCTGTCTTCTCTTTTGCCCGTTCTGTAAGTGGTATTTGCCAATACCCCTTCGTGAGGTCCAGGGTGGTGATATATCGGGCCTGTCCTAGACGCTCAATTAATTCATCTACCCTGGGCATTGGATAAGCGTCAAATTTTGACACCTCATTAAACTTTCTGAAATCATTACAAAAATCGGATGCTTCCATCCGGTTTGGGAATAAGGACGATTGGACTGCACCACTCACTATGGGATCCTTCTATTATATCAAGCTCCAACATCCTTCTTATTTCCTCTGAGACTACTTGGCGTCGAGCCTCTGGGATGCGATAAGGTTTTAAGTTAACTTTCACCCCTGACTCTGTCACAATATCATGCTTTATTACTGAAGTTACCCCTGGGAGATCAGAGAAGAAATCCCTGTTTCTTAGCAGAAATTCCTTGGTCTCTTGTTTTTGGCTTATGGACAAGGCCTCAGCGATCTCCACCGCCGGCAGGGTAGAAGGACCTGCGGTAGTCATCGCCAAGGGTGCTTGGACCATAAGGGATTCTCTGTCCTTCCAGGGCTTCAATAGATTGATATGGTAGATTTGGTAGGGTTTCCTTTTTCCAGGCTGGTGTACTCTATAGTTAACTTCCCCCACCTGTTCTACAACCTCGTATGGCCCTTGCCATTTCGCCAGAAATTTACTCTCCACCGTAGGTACCAGCACAAGAACTCTGTCACTGGGGTTAAAGGTTTGGATCCTAGCTGAACGGTTATAGACTCTAGCTTGAGCCTGCTGAGCCTGTTGCAAGTGGGACTTAACAATGGGCATGACTTTACCAATCCGGTCTTGCATCTGGGCAATATGTTCCACTACACTTTTGAGTGGGGTTGCCTCTTGTTCCCAGGTCTCTTTTGCTATATCTAATAAGCCCCTTGGGTGTCTGCCATACAGCAATTCGAAAGGGGAAAATCCAGTGGAGGCTTGGGGTACCTCCCGTACAGCAAACATGAGATAGGGCAAAAGGCAGTCCCAGTCCCTACCATCTGCCGCGACCACTCGCTTTAACATTCCTTTCAGCGTTTTGTTGAAACTTTCCACAAGACCATCTGTTTGTGGGTGGTACACAGAAGTACGTAAGTGGTTAATTTTAAACAATTTACATAACTCTTTAGTAATCTTTGACATGAAGTGCGTGCCCTGGTCTGTTAGCAGCCCCCCAGGAATACCGACACGTGAAAATATAAGAGAAAGCTCTTTAGCAATACTCTTAGCTGAGGGGTTCCTTAGCGGGATTGCCTCTGGGTACCGGGTGGCATAGTCCAAAACAACCAGAATATACTGGTGCCCCCCAGCGGACTTAACCAAGGGACCTACAATATCCATGGCAATCCTGTCAAAGGGCACCTCAATGATGGGTAAAGGTACCAATGGACTCCGGCAATGTGAGACCGGAGCAGTGAGCTGACAAACTGGGCAGGATTCACAGTACTCTTTCACCTCTTTGTGTAAACCTGGCCAATAAAACCGTTGCTATATTCTTTCCTTAGTTTTAACCACCCCCAAATGTCTCCCAAGAACATGAGAATGTGGCAGGTCCAGTACCATGTGTCTATGAGGTTGACGTACTAGCAACTGTTCAAGTCTCTCTCCTCGTACTTCATCGACTCTGTATAACAGGTAATTTTCCATAGCAAAATGTGGGAATATGGCCTCCTCCCCTGGCTCTTGGGGTACCCCATTTACCACTTTTACCTGTTCCCTTGCCCTAGCTAGAGTGGAATCCCTAAGCTGGGCCGTGCCAAACTTTTCTCGGGTCGTGGGTAGATCCGGCAGGTCTAACTCTGGATGGGGGTTCTCTGTGTCCCCTGAAAGGACCACCAAGGGAAAATGGGCAGACTCTTTCTCTTCGTTCGGTTCCTCCAGCGGTTCTGGGCAGTAGGAATCCGATCCCACTGGGGGCCTTGCTCCCTTGGCATTATCCCATAGATCCCAGAAAAAAGGGAAGTCTCGTCCCAGGACAGTGTTATACATGAGATTTGGGACTACTCCAACCTCATGGTCCATAGTGCCACAGTGAGACTCGATAGATACCACGCCGTGGGGTAGCACTTGATATCCCCATGAATACAAACCACGCCCATTAGCTGCCGCTGCAACTTTTGGGGGTTCACGAGGCTTGCATGCACTAAAGTTACTAAACTGCAAGAATCCAGCAAGGCAGTCATCTGGCAACAGTCCACTTTAATGACACAAATCTGTTTGTCAGTGCCGCCGGGCTGTTGTGGGGTGTCACCTGGTGTACCAACAAAATAGCCTTTCTGGGTCACACTGTAATCCATAGATTCTTGGTTTAGCGGACAACTGGCAGCCAGGTTCCCCGGTTCTTGGCAATGCCAGCACACTATAGGACCCCGGTCCTGGCGGGTCTCCCTTTGGTGATTGAGTCTCTTCACTCCTTGCGCCTCAGGAACCTCAATCGCATTTACTTCCTTCTTCCCCCACTTTAGGGTGGGATCGCTTTTTCCTGGGTTGGTGGGCTTCTGTCTCTTGGAGAAGGATTCTGTGGGTACTACACCCCTAAGAAAATCCTCAGTACACAAGTACCGCTCCACGAGGGCCACCAACTCATTGGCATTTTTAGGATCAGCTCTCCCGGCAAACCGCTGTATAGGGGTTGGAAGGGCTCTCACAAAGTGGTCTACTACAACTCTCTCCAATACTTGAGCTGGGGTGGCAACCTCTGGCTGTAACCACATCCATGTGAGGTGGATGAGGTCATACATCTGGGACCTTGCAGGTTGGTCCACCTTAAATTGCCAAGCATGGACGCGCTGTGCTCTCACAGCCATCGTTACGCCAAGGCGGGCCAGAATCTCAGTTTTCAAAGTTTCATATTGCTGGGCCTCAGCAGCATTTAGATCAAAATAGGCCTTCTGTGGGTCCCCGGTCAAAAAGGGGGCAAGGACCTCAGCCCATTGGTCTTGGGGTAGCCCTTCACGCTCTGCCACCCTCTCAAAAACTGCGAGGAAAGCCTCCACATCATCCTCAGCCGTCATTTTCTGTAATGCAGCCTGCATTCACTTGCGTAGACCTGAAACATTATCCACACGTAGGAGCTTGTCAGTCAGGGACTCTACCTGAGTCTGTATGAGCTTATTGAACTCCTTCTGCTCCTGCATGGCCACTTGGGTAGCCGTTATCAACAAGCGGTTGGTTTCTTGTTGGTCTTTGCGTGCTTGCACCAGCTGTTTGATTATTTCCTCCATTCTCTTAACAGTTTACTGGTACCAGTGAATAACAAAAAATCTTTTCTTAGCGTACTGTCCCTTTAAGAGCACTGGCTCTTATTTATTTTTTCAACAAAAAAAAAAATGCAGCTGCAAGAGGTACAGTCTCTGTGTCTTGTGCCCGCTTCAGGCCACCAATTTGTAGGGGGATCAGACACAAGGCAGGGACAACTTACAGTCTCTTTAGGAAAACACCATGTTTAATGCACAGGATATTTCCAACAGAAGAAAAGGGGCATTTTGCCATCAAACAAACAAAATAAACTTCTGCTCTTCCGAGCCTTACTGTATCCGTAGTCTGAACAGTCCTTTGGTTTGGTAGTAAGTGTCCTTACAGTTGCACAAACTTGAATCCAAAATCAGGGATAAGCAGCCATGCTCCAGTATGCCTCCTCACTCAGAGACACACACTCTCTCACTGAGAGCTGAGACCAGCTGCCTTAATCAAGGCCTGGAAGGAACCCAACAAACTGCGGCTCCATGGACCTGGGAGCCTGTCCCACCCAGAGCTCTATCAGGCTCCCAATAAAACCAGCCCCGGAACGAACTTTACCAACACAGAATAAAGAACTATGTTTCTTTATCCTAAAGTCTTTGCTGGTATTATCTTAGATTGTAAATCTAAGCATACGTGGAGGAACATATATCCCATCAATCACTTCTCCTGTAATTTTAACTTGTTTTACAGACACCCCGCTACAATATATATACCGTATATACTCGAGTATAAGCCAAGTTTTTCAGCACATTTTTTTGTGCTGAAAATGCCCCCCTCGGCTTATACTCGAGTCACCTTTTTGCACCAGATCACATGTAGCCCCACTCTTCCTCTACAAGTGTGCAAAGTTTGTTGTCCGGGGGACCTACGGCCGGGGAGCACCGATTTTTCAAAGCCGGGCACCCCTTTCATAGACTCCCATGCTAAACGGTAATTTCTCTGGTGACTTTGCCGATCCGGTACTGGCCGGTCATAGGTCCCCTGGACCCGGAACTTGGCACACATGTAGCCCCACTCCTCCTCTACAAGTGTGCAAAGTTTGTTGTCTGGGGGATCTATGGCCGGGGAGAACTGATTTTTCAAACCGGGCACCCCTTCCATAGACTCCCATGTTAAACGTCAGTCTAGTCATGGACACAGTGAGGCATGGGCACAGTGAGGCAAAGTGAGGCACAGTGAGGCATGCAGATGGACACCCTAGGCTTATACTCGAGTCAATAAGTTTTCCCATTTTTTGTGGTAAAATTAGGTGCCTCGGCTTATATTCTGGTCGGCTTATACTCGAGTGTATGCGGGGTATATATATATATATATATGGCTTATTAAAAGTCCATAATGTCCGTATATGTCCACTTGGAAGGCAGACCAGTGATAAGCAAGAAGCAGCTCAGGAACAACTGGGAAGAAAGCACAGGCACCAATCTGAGTGTAGAGTGTTAGATCATTTAATGCAGAATATGCATACTGGTACTCACAAAGGTAATAGGATAACAGGCATTTAGCACATTAGTGCAATGGCGTCCATGAAGCTGTACTGTCAGGATGGCTTCTGTTACCGACGCTTCCCGGTGTCCTGGAACGCAGAGAGAGCCGAAGATGACGTGACTTCCAGTCCGCGGTGTGAGAAAGGCGACACGTTTGCAGAGCATGCGCTCCTTCTTCAGGCCTAGCTGATGCTATCTTTGATAAGGGCTTATAAGGGAAACGACTAGATAAGTCCATGGGATTCAATTAGAAATCAGGATAGAGACCCCTTAGACTTTGCAGATTTATTGTAAGAACAATAAAAGGTGGGGAAGTGTCTGTTTTTAAGCAAAGGTGCTTTGCCTGCCTTAAAATATGTTTCTTGAACCAATGCTAAATTTAAACATAACTTATGCAATTCGCGAAGTAGGGTCAAGGTCCATCTCTTCTTAGAATTCTTAAGAGTGTTGGGCCCCTTGACATTCAGGGATGTGATCTGCAGATCATCCATCCCATGAGAAAGAGAGGAGTAAAGGCCTCTAAAGTAAAAGCAGCCTTAGAAAAAAAGGCGAGGGTCAGACTCTAGGCCGAACTAGGTAGGGGAAACTACAAGCAATGAGAGAAACAGTAGTAGGGGAGAATGGAAAAAGAATATTACGTGTAAGTGAAGGGAATCTAAATTGGTTATAGAAACTACTGCTACCAACTTCCAAAGAGAAGAACAAGCTTATGTTGTGGGGGGTAAGACTACTATGGGGGTGGAACAGAGACACGCTATGGGCAGGTATAAAGAATGAGAAAAGAGAAAAGGTAAAAGGCAATTAAGGTGCCAACACAATAACACACATTGCAAAGTAAACATGCAAGGTTTCCAAAATCTCAAGATACATTACAAAAGAGAACCTGACAAAAAGCAGAGTAAGTAAATAAGAGTAAGTAAACCAGCAAAGGACAACCCCTAATGGCGGATAAGGGAAATGAAGATCCAGCAAGAGTATAATGTGAAGAGCTTATAAAACTGGTGGTGGTATGCTAGGGGACACAGTAGGAATAACTAGGTCTTTAGTTGACTAGTACCACTATAAAGATTCCACTCTTCATGCCATAATCTGCCATGTAGGCAACTAGACTGTCTCAAGTAATAGATTTGGAGGCCAACCTGTGAGCTGCCGGCACCACTACCAGGGCCCCATGAAGAGCACCCAGATTTAAAAAAAACAAAGGATGGAGCCAGTGGATCACACACTGAACTATTCCAATAATAAACCTCTCTCAATGATGAAGAAAACTATAAAAGCCGCAATCCATACAAGATAAACGCTATAGGAAACATTACCAGTTACATTGTATATGAGACATATAATCAGACTGCACCTATATATGTAATAATCAACCAGAAAAATACAAAAGGCCCAGAGAACAGAAACTATAAATAGTAACCCATAAAATCATGCATTAGAAAATGATCCCAAATCAGAAGGTTCCTATTTGATCGAATGACATTGTAGTGGGATCACTCAAACAGGTGATCCAGTAATTCTAGGCACAAAGGAGGGCCTCAATATCCTGGTGCACCATATATTAGAAATGGAAAATCTAGTAACTCCACAGAGCACGTGTCAAACACAAGGCCCGTGGGCTGAATCTGGCCCACCAGGCCATCTCATGTGGCCCTCACATCTCTCCTGCAGCTGTGACACCTCCTTTGTCTCCACCCCCACCTTGTCTCAGCAATCAGCAGCAGAGAGAAGGACAGAACTTCTCTGTTAGATCTTGTGCTTATTCACAGGGCCAGTACTATCACTAGGCTAACTAGGCAGCCGCCTAGGGTGCACTACTGCCTAGAGGGCGCCCGGCCACTGGTGTTCCTAAGTCTCAGCAGGCAGCCGCCACTCCATTCGCACATAGTGTCAGAGGTGGTGGAGGACTGAGACTGTGTCCCGTCTCCCGAATGAATGGAAGCAAGCAAACATTCATTGATGGGTGCTGGTAGACTGCATTTGATGGGTGCTGGTGAGGCTGCATTTGATGGGCACTGGTGAGGCTGCATTTGATGGGCGCTGGTGAGGCTGCATTTGATGGGCACTGGTGAGGCTGCATTTGATGGGTGCTGGTGAGGCTGCATTTGATGGGCGCTGGTGAGGCTGCATTTGATGGGTGCTGGTGAGGCTGCATTTGATGGGCACTGGTGAGGCTGCATTTGATGGGCGCTGGTGAGGCTGCATTTGATGGGCACTGGTGAGGCTGCATTTGATGGGCGCTGGTGAGGCTCCATTTGATGGGCGCTGGTGAGGCTGCATTTGATGGGCGCTTCATTAAAAAGGTGGGGTATACATGGGCAGGGCAGGGCAAAGGGGGTGGGGTCAGGGGTGCAGCCAAGGGGGAGGGGGGGCAGCAAAATGAGGTTTCGCCTAGGGTGTCAAAAATTCTTGCACCAGCCCTGCTTATCCATGCAGCTGTAGAGAGGCTCATCTTTGCCCCATCTCAGTCTTCAGCAGCTGAGAGGAGGACAGAACTCCTTCTACAAATCCTTTGCCTCTCTGTGCAGCCACAACACCTGTAACCTCCGCCTCCCCTGGTTTCAGCATTCAGCAGACTCTGGCAGCTGACTCCAGCCCACCACAAGTCCTCCTCCAGACCCTGCATATTCCAGTGATGATGTAATTTGGACCCTAAGGGCCGAGCATCCCAGATGGAGGAACCGGTGTAGGGTAGGCTAGAAAAGCGGCTTGTCTGAAACCAGTGATCTGGTGTCGATACTAGTTGGATCTGAAATATGATTGTGGTACTTTCCTGATGAAGAACATGTTTTAGTTTTTGTTCAAAACGCATTGGTAACTCCAGTTGAAGTGTACTGTGGAAGTGACATCTCAACAAATGGATGTGATAATAATATTTTTGTAATACAGGTCCTTTGCCATTATATACATGTATGAATTATTATTTTTTTTTTAACATGCCACAGTCTCTGTGGAGAGATTTTAAGATGTATCATGAATAAAGAGAATCAATAGGTGTTATGTCAGCGTTTAATGGTACAAACAGCCACATGCAATTAGTGCAGATGTACAACAGGCACTAAAACAAAAGCAACATAAATAAATTGCAGCGATTAAAATATGCATAAAAACATTTAGTGATCTTAAAAAAAGTTCAAAATGCAACAAATAAGGAAGTCCAGAGTGAATCTTGTGCAAAATAATAAGGCAATGTATCCAAGGTGGTCCCCCCCCCCCCCCCCAAAAGTGATACATTCACCCAGTGCCGGCTCTACCAAAAGCAGAAATTCGCACTCCAGTAGTTGCTGTCTAAAATATATTACAGGATCTGGATAATAAGAGGTAAGCTGTTGTCCTTTTCCCAAAATTTCAAGCGATTCCCAATCCAAAGGTCTGCCTCTTTAAGTGCGTTTGGATATGTGAATTGTGATCCAGAAGACTCTCTTTCTCATAATCTAAAAATGCTCAGTACATCCCATCCAAAAAAGCAAACCATCGGCCCTCAGCAGACATCTTGTGCAGGCATATTGTAAAGAAACTACTTTTGTATTTTTTTAAGATCATTTCTGTTTTCTTTTTTTGTGGTTTAAAAAATGCAGTGTTAATAAAAACAGGGATAATGACAACCCATACCTGCACTTGAAATGGTAGAACAATCTCCTAGACTCTGCACTTTCTGCCTTCCAGCTCGGCCCCAGCTTCGTCTTAGCAGTAGTACATGATTCTTTACTTCTGATGGTGGGGGTGCTCTTGACATCAGATGTAAGTGGGGGTGGGGTACTCTGGACATCTAGTCTTACAGATACAACCAGCCCATTGAGTGCAACCATAATGCTGAAGTGGCCCGCAATGCAATTGAGTTTGACACCCCTACCACAGATGGACAAATAAGTTACTGTAAAGAACCATTTACTTATAGACCTGGACAGGTAGAGCAAGTCAAGGTTTACATAGCTGAAAGAACGAAGTTGTGTTCATCGTGACTCAGAAGATCTTGGAGGGATCAGTGGTGGTGAGGTATGGATGCTCCATGAATGGGATCTTCTAGAGTGCTCAGGAAGAGGGCGTAAAAGGCTGTTGGTTGGTCTCCTCATGAAGAGGTGCTAGTCATTTCGGAACCTGGTGTATTCAGAAATTCAAAGAGTTCTGGAAGTTGCCCTGGATGATGCAACACAATTTGTCATCCTTTGTGGATTATAACATGTAGGGGATACCCTCACCTGTATGATGCGCCTTGCTGTCTAATTGTGTCAACGGTTTTAGGTTTCAGAAGATGTATGTTTGTATTTTTCAGAACCCCACACTTCCTTAAGTATCAAAAACCTATTACAGTTGAACCTCGGATTACGAGCATAATCCGTTCCAGGAGTATGCTCGTAATCCAAAGTACTCACATATCAAAGCGAGTTTTCCCATTGAAGTCAATGGAAACGAAAATAATTTGTTCTGCATTGACTTCAATGGGATGCAATACTGAATGCGGCCAGAGGTGGGGGGTGCCGTAGAGCCTCGGAAATGGCCGCTGTTCGGCTCTGCTCGGCTCCTGCGCCCCCGTACCTCAGGCCAAATGCGGTACTGCAGGCCTATTTAGCTTGAATTCTGCTCGTCTTGCGAGTCAGCACTCGCAAACCGTGTCAGAATTTTTTTTTTTTAATTGCTCGCATTATCAAATTGCTCTCAAACCTCAAAACTCAAAAGGGAGAGGGGAAAATAATTAAAACACTAGTTGAAGCACCAAGGGAAAAGGGAGAGAAAAGTACACATTAGCTAGATTAAATGGGGCTGGCCTAATAAATGTATTTAAATAGTAGACACAAGGACTAAAGCACATGAAATAGCACTAAAAGGTTGTTGGAGGGGGGGTGTAGGACCCCTGGAGTAGGGGTGTAAAGAGATGTATGGTAGAGGGGATGCGTGTAGTGAGGAGGTCATAGGCAAAGCCCCTAGGGTAGGCCCAGCTGGGCTAAGAGGGAGGGGGGGGTAGGGGGGGTAAGGGATGGGGGGTAGAGGTAAAAGGGGGGAGGGGTTTAGAGAGGGAGGATGGGAGGAGAGAGAAGGAGGAGGTAGGGTAAGGGAGGGGGAGGGAGGTACATTAAAATTAATTATTAGAAGATCTCACAAACACAAGTTATGTTATATATGTTATATATGTTTTTTATGCTCCGCCATTAATTGGCGGGTAAAACTAGGGAATCTATATGGATATATATCCCATGTCGGTCTGCTAGGTATGTTCAGGGGGGCAGATGCCATTCAGAAGGGTAAATGTGCTTTGGCCCATTTTTTTCTCATCTTCTCTCTGGTGATATTTGCACAGTTCCTCTATGGTTTCTTGCAAGGGTTAGGGTGAAGAATAGGGGCATAGTACTAATGACATGGAATGTGAGGGGTTTGGGGGATAAGGATAAAAGAAATGCAATGTTTAAATATTTTGATAAAATGAAACCCCAGATAATCTGCCTACAGGAAACGCATATGCGGCCCGACTCTGTCCACCTTTTGTATACACGTAAATACCCGATACAGTTTCATTCTATGCACACCTCATATTCAAGGGGAGTCAGTGTAATGGTTTCCACCGGAGTTTCCTTTGAGTGCATACAACAGAAGGTGGACAGAGAGGGTAAATTAGTTTTTTTGCTTTGTAAGCTTAATGGGCTAGTATGTATTGTTGCCTCAATTTATATCCCTCCACCGTTTTAAATGACCACTCTTAGGAGTTTAGCGCAATTCATGGCCCAATTCCCGGACGTTCCGGTATTAGCACTGGGAGATTATAATAATACTTTGGATATAGGCCAGGATAGAATGTCCTTGACACCCAGAGTGGTGAGACAGATAACTGGCAAGACGGCTTTTGCCTCCCTACTCCTGGAACTGGGACTCCGTGATGTTTGGCGAGAGAGGCATGAAGAGGACAGATGTTATTCGTGCTACTCTGCTACACATGACGGACTCTCCCGTATTGACCTGGGTTTAGGGAATGAGGCACTTATGCAGCGGGTGAGGGACTCGGCCTATGAGCCACGTCTACTATCAGATCTCTCTCAATTTTGGCTACGGCTGGATGTCACCGTTGCCTCGGGCCGCCTACTGTGGAAAGTGAACCCTTTTTGGTTAACCCTGTTCCCGACCCCGGACAGAACGAAGGGGGCACTGCGGGAATTCTTGCACTTTAATAGGGGATCTGCTAGTGCAGCGGTAGCATGGGATACACTAAAGGCATTCTTAAGGGGATGCCTTATTAGAGAGATTACGGGAATTAAAACTAGGTCCAGGGAATAGGAGTATAGGGTACGGGACGAAATGAAAGTGAGAGAACAGGCCTTAATAGCCGACCCCTCCCAATCTAACCATGACTTATGGACTGAGGCACAAGCAATGTACGATTTGGTTTTGCTGTCCGCAGCGGAGAAGAGGAGATATTTTCAGCAGCAGAGCTATTTTGAAGAGGGGGAAAACACTGGCCGCCTTCTTGCCCTCATAGCTAGAGAGCAGTGGGAATCCGCTAATATCTCGGCGGTAAGGGCAGAATCCGGGGAGAAGTATACCCTTAGCTCGGATATTTTAGATAACTTTCAGCGGTTCTATAAGGACTTATACTCCTCTAAAACTAGCTATAATACATCTGATTTGGCTCTGTTTCTACAAGCCTGCTCTTTTCCACAGCTATCCGAGGCGGACAGGGAAATGTTGAATTCTCCAATCACACTGGTGGAACTGGCAGATGCATTGGAGGGGGCACCACATCATAAATCCCCAGGCCCTGATGGGATACCGGCGGAGGTGTATTCCCATTATGGGGAGGACCTTCTACCACCCCTGTTGCAGGCTATAACGGAGGCAGAGGAAATAGGCAGCCTACCAGATAGTATGCAAGAGGCAATAATAACAGTGCTCCCAAAGCCAGGAAAGGATAAGCTCCTATTGGACTCCTATCGCCCAATATCCTTACTAAATGCGGATGTCAAGCTCTTTGCTAGAGTCTTGGCTAAGAGGCTATCCCAAGTAATTGGCAGGTTGGTCCATCAAGACCAGTCTGGCTTTATACCCACCCGTTCTACGGCCGATAACATTAGGCGACTATACATGAATCTGCAGGTGCCGGTGGATAATCCGGGGGGTAGGGCCATTCTGTCACTGGACGCTGCAAAGGCATTTGATAGTGTGGAGTGGCCCTACCTCTTGGAAATCCTGGCAATATTTGAAGTGGGGAATAAATTTATAGCGTGGGTAAAGGTGCTTTATTCTAAACCTAGAGCCAGACTGCGTATTAATAACAATCTTTCCTCTCCATTTGAGTTATATAGAGGTAACCGACAGGGATGCCCATTGTCCCCACTGCTGTTCACCCTGGCGGTAGAGCCTCTGGCCATCTTGATCCGCAATGCCCCGGAAGTGATAGGGTTCCGCAGGGGTCAGAGGGAAGAAAAGATATCTTTATATGCGGAAGATGCGCTTATATATCTAGGCGACACAGCCACCTCGTTGCGAGCAGTGATGGAGATAATAGGGGAGTTTGGAAGTTTTTGAGGTTTTACCATCAACTGGTCAAAATCAACCTTAACCACCTCGCGCCGGCCGTACGACTATATACGGCCGCGAGGTGGCTCTAAAAATCCGGGAAGCCGTCTTTTTACGGCCTCCGCTTCTTTGGCCACTGAGGGGCGCGCGAGCGCCGCCGGCGGCGCGTGCGCGCGCCCGGCACGTCACTGTAATGCCGATGCGCGTGCCTGGTGGCCGCGATGTCCGCCAGGCACCCGCGATCGGCGGTTACACAGACAAGGACATGGATCTGTGTGACACAGATCCATGTCCTGTCAGGGAGAGAGGAGACCGATGCTGTGTCCCTTGTACATAGGGACACAGATCGGTCTCCTCCCCCAGTCGGTCCCCTCCCCCCACAGTAAGAATCACCAATAGGGAATACATTTAACCCCTTCCTCGCCCCCTAATGTTAACCCCTTCCCTGCCAGTCACATTTATACAGTAATCAGTGCATATTTATAGCAAGGATCGCTGTATAAATGTGAATGGTCCCAAAAATGTGTCAAAAGTGTCCGCTGTGTCCGCCATAATGTCGCAGTCACGAAAAAAAACACTGATCGCCGCCATTACTAATAAAAAAAGTTTTTTTTATAAAAATGCCATAAATCTATCCCCTATTTTGTAAACGCTATAACTTTTGCGCAAACCAATCAATAAACGCCGATTGCGATTTTTTTTAACGAAAAATATGTAGAAGAATACGTATGGGCCTAAACTGAGGAAAAAAATATTTATTTATTTTTAAAATTGGGATATTTATTATAGCAAAAATCAAAAAATATTGTGTTTTTTTTCAAAATTGTCGCTATTTCTTTGTTTGTAGCGCAAAAAATAAAAACCGCAGAGGTGATCAAACACCACCAAAAGAAAGCTCTATTTGTGGGAAAAAAAGGACGTCAATTTTTTTTGGGAGCCACGTCACACGACCGCGCAATTGTCATTCAAATCGTGACAGTGCCGAAAGCTGAAATTTCGCCTGGGCAGGAAGGGGGTATATGTGCCCAGTAAGCAAGTGGTTAATGCCCATAGATCAGTTGAAGGAAAAGTTACCAGAGGGGGCAGAACAAATAGTTATAGCCAATAGATTTAAATATCTGGGAGTGGTGGTATCCCCAGATCCGGCTGAGTACCTTCAGCTGAATCTGGGACCATTGTTGGTTAAACAGAAAGCGAAATGTAACAGTTGGTGTAAGCTTCCACTGTCAGTAATAGGACGGGCAAATTTAATAAAAATGGTATGGGCCCCGCAGCAATTGTATGTTTTCCATAATTCCCCTATGTGGATCCCGAACAAATGGTTCAAACAGATTGATACGTTGATGAGGGAATTAATATGGAAAAAAAAGGCAGTCAGGATCAGTCTAGCCACACTGCAATATGGAAAGGACAGAGGAGGACTGGCAGTACCCCATCCCAAAATGTACTTTTTGGCTTCACAGTTCCAGCAGATGGCAGGGTGGGGGCGGGAAGGAAATGAGGACCCTATATGTAAATTGGTGACCGCATCGGCCCCCGCATTAGAGGCGGCCTCTCATATGGAGATGGGCCTGCCAAGCATGCCAGGCTCGGCACCTACGTGTGTCCTCCTCAAAAGGGTATGGGGGGAGATCCGGAAAGCTCTGAAGATATCGGGTTTGTTGCCTTTTACCCCGATTTGGCACAATCATAGATACCCAGAGGTACAGGAATTGCAGGGCTTTACCCCCTGGAAAGAGAGGGGGATCTGTTTTTTTGCACAGCTATATGAGGGGGAGGTGTTGAAGACGTATGAACAGCTATGTAGGGAATTCCAGTTAAACCCCAGGAGCTTCTATCAATATCTCCAACTTCGTCATGCGTTGCAAGCACAACAAACAACACACTCTTTGACAGTGTCAACATCAACTTTGAGAAGTTCTTGGGGCGGACACTAGGAAAGGACTAACATCAAAAATCTATAGTGAATTGCTGTCCTCAGTACAGGACTATGCCTCTCTAAAATGCCGAAGCAAATAGACAAGATTGACACTAAATATTATATGGATGTAAGATTAGATATGTCTTTTTTTTATTTTTTTATGTGTAATGTTTTACTGAACAAAATGCACGAATTGTATGTGTAGCGGGGTCTCCTTTAAGGCCCCGGGACTACGTTACCCAGAACCCCGTTCGGCACCCAGAGTGCAGTTGGCCACCACAGAGACTGATGGGAGGGGTTATTTAAGAAGGAGGCGAGGCGGAGCTCGGCCTCTTTGGACACCGCGCTGCAAGCAACAGCGTCTTCCTGTTACGGATCTGCGGCAGTGCAAGGCCTGAAGCCTGGGGCCTTGCGCAACATCCAGAGAGCCTTCCACCCCACTGCGGAGCCTGATGGGCATCGGACTTGTCGAGTGAGGACATCAGTTGGATCGGGGACCCGATCGTTGTAGACGCTGTGTGTGAGGATACAGCAGGTGGAAGTCCCGGACTGGGATCGCGTCCGGAGTGGTGAGCGGGCACTTGCCCAAACCAATAGACTGTATCGTGTTCAGGCCTATAGACTGCCTTGGCCCACCGATCATTTGTTTGTTGTTCCACTGGGGACCGGTAGCAGGACAGAGTTGAAGTGTCCCCCAGTATAGTGTTCCTAGTGATTGCCAATTTGTGGATTACAAATACTATTCATCAAGTGCACCACCGAAAGTTTGCATGCAAAGAAATCCCTATTGGAAAGACTGAGATTTATTCTATGTCAGGCCTGACCAGGGTGGGGAGATAGGATATTGTTAGTGCGCCACAGGGCGTGTATACCATAATAGCTACGCGTGGTGGATTACATTATTGTGTGCTATATTGATTGCTGCAGGGCTCTGCAAGCCAGTTGTGTGTATTATATTCTGCTTATGCCTCTTTACAACCAAAGTAAAACTGTTATACTTAATCTTTAACATTTGTGTGTTGTCTCACTGTGAAGAGGGTGCCCTTACAATACCAATTGATTGTGATAAGAATTTAACCCTAGACTAACTGTGCCAGAGTGTGTCGAGTAAGATTGCCGGGGGTTGGGGGTGCTGTACACAGGGCCCGAAATCAAACCAGCGGCTCCCTTAACTGGGGGTAGCGCTACATATATATTATGAGAATAATTTTCTAAAATACCGTATTTATCGGCGTATAACACGCGCCGGCGCATAACACGCACCCCAAGTTTAGGAGGAAATTTTAGGGAAAAAAACTTTTAGGAGGGAAGTTTAAGGAAAAATAACTTACATTTAAATGCAGCCTTGTCAGTGTCCATTGCAGCCTTGTCACAGTGCAGCCTTGTCAGTGTCCATTGCAGCCTTGCCCCAGAGTCCATTTCAGCCTTGCCCCAGAGTCGCCGTGCAGCCTTGCCCCAGTGTCACCGTGCAGCCTTGCCCCAGTGTCGCCGTGCAGCATTTTAAAATTGGCGCCGAGACTGTGCGGACGCCGCCGAGAACGCCGAGAACGCAGGGACTGGGCGGAGCCGCCGCCGAGATACACATAGCCGAGTGTACTCGGCTATACTCGGCTTTTCTCGGCTCCGCTCACAGTCACGCCGAGTCCCGCCCTATGATGGACATAACACAGGTCCAATGGCGGGACTGGGCGTGACTGTGAGCGGAGCCGAGAAAAGCCGAGTATAGTCGAGTACATTCGGCTATGTGTATCTCGCTCCGCTCCGCTCACAGTCAGCGGAGACAGCTCAGGGATGTGGGTATCGGCGTATAACACGCACCCACAATTTTCCCCTGATTTTCAGGGGAAAAAAGTGCGTGTTATACGCCGATAAATACGGTAATTAAAAAAAAAATTTTGAAGGAAAAAAAAAAAATTGCTCTCAAACCAAGTTACTCTTAAACCGAGGTTCCACTGTATTTATTTACTTATTTTTAAGAATGTATAGCGGCCTTAAATAGACATAATGTGGCCCCTTGAATAATGATTCCCTCAATTCAGCTCACTGTTTTATTTGAGTTTAACATGTCTGCTGTTTACTATTCCATTTACTATTCCATTCGGTAGTTGTTTTAACAAAAATTTTAATGGCCTAAACCCTAAATCGTCACAAAGAAAGATGACTTAAATGTGACATCTACTAAAGATCAAGGCTATGTGCTTTCTGCAATAACACTCAGGCTTTGTTCACAGTATTGGAGTGTGCGTGACATGTTTCTACGTGTCACATGTAGGGCAGCCCATTCATTTCACTGGACTACCCTATGTGCAATACATGCTCAAAAGAAGTTCCTGACGCTTTTTGCAAAATCGTTCCACACCAAAATGTATGGTGCTGCACCAAACCAAGTGTTAGCAGGTGCATGGGGGTACCTTTAAGAAAAAAAAAAAAAAATAACTAGTGATCCTTACAAAAATCTTGTAAAACTAATAAGTTCCACTGCTTAATTTTTTCAGTTAACATTTCTCTCTAAACAACAGAACCCTCATGTTATGGAGAAGTGGAGAAGAGGAGGTTTTCTGTAGTCCTGTACCAGAGTGATACACTTCATCTGCATACAGTTCAGTACAGTGAGTGAATGTTGTCCCCCTAGTACAGAAAAGTGTGTTACTTGAAGGATCACCACATGAATATAAAGGAAAGTAGTCTTAAAGAAAAAACAAATGCAGCCACCACATCTACTGGGACTGGTAAACTCTGATAAAATACATTTCTGTTCTTAGGTTTAGCACTTAGCACACAGATCTATAGGTATTCCTATTAAATTACCATACTTTTACTCAAACCTAAAGTTGTCTATATATTAAGATATTTCATATTCTATGGCAGTGGTCTCCAAACTGCGGACGGCGGCCCGGATGTGGTCCTTTGCTTGCCTATATCCAGCCTTTGGGTCACTATTGCTCCACTGATATGAGCCACTAATCCTCCCACTGTCAACAAAGTTGAGGCACAATTCCTTGCACTAACACCAGTAGTGGGGCACTATTCCTCCCACTAACACCAATGTTGGGACAATATTCATAGTTGGTAAGGTTGAAAAAATAAAATGTAGCTCTGGACTCCTCGATAGACAGGAAATACGCATCTGGATCATCCCCCTCCCATGACCCGGTCGTGGAGGAACAGATGAGATCCCTTGTGCAATCCCACAGCTTGGTGGATGCCTGGCGGGAGCTCCATCCCCGCGACCGTGACTTCACATAATACTCCAGCCCACATGATAGCTTCTGTAGGATCGACCACGTTTTCATTCCTCTACGCTTCATCTCCAATATCCATAAGATTATGATCCCCCCTTCCGCGTGGTCGGATCACGACCCTATCATTTTTCTGCTCACCCTCTCAGGTCTAACCCGCCCTACCTTTCAATGGCGATTAAATGACTCACTCCTTACATCTCAAGATGCCCTCCTTGAGATTCATACACGACTCCAAACTTTCTTTAAGGAAAATGTAGGCTCTGTGTCTTTGCCTATCTCTCTCTGGCAGGCCCATAAGGCTACCATGAGAGGCCACTGTATACAACTAGCATCTTTCCGAAAACACCATAGAGAAAAGCGGATCCAGGAACTTACAGATCTTCTGGCCTCCGCTGATGCAGAGTGGAAATCCCACCCCTCGCCAGCGAATAAGAAGGCTAGAGACACTTTGACTGCTGAACTAGACTTGTTGGCCTCCGACCGAGCCGAGAATGCTCTACAGTGGACTAAACACAAATTTTATTCCTGTGCAAATAAACCGGGCGCAATGCTTGCTAAGAAACTCAATGCCACATCCCGTGGCCATAAACCTATCCGCCTTCGTTCCGCCAACGGGGACCTCACCTCGGATCCAAACAAAGTCTCTGCGGCCCTGGCAGACTTTCTAGCCTCGCTTTATAGCCAACCTTCCCCCTTCCCTCTTAATCTCGCAGATGATTTCTTCCGCGATCTTCATCTTCCTCCCCTCTCCTCAGCAGCTTGTAATGCTGACATTACCGAATTGGAGGTGGCTCAGGCCATTAAGGGCTTTCGTGTTTCGAAGGCCCCAGGAGCGGATGGCTTGAGCGGACTATACTACCGCAAGTTTTCTCTCCTCTTGCTCCCCCAGCTGATGGCCTACTTTAATTGCATGAAACAAGGTGTGCTGCCCTCCCCAGACTCATTACGTGCTCACATCTCCATGATTCCCAAGACCACGAGGAGGCCTATGAACCCCAGGCGTTTCGCCCAATTTCTCTATTAAATGGAGACGTAAAACTTTTAGGGAAAATCCTGTGCTCCCGCATTAACAAATACTTGCGCTCCTTGGTTCATAGAGACCAGGTTGGCTTCGTGCCTGGCCGTCAGGCGGGGGGCAATGTCCGGAAAGTTGTCCACCTGATCACCCTATTGCAGCAACGCAAAATCCCCGGCTTTCTCCTTTCGCTTGATATATATACAGCCTTCGATACCCTCTCGTGGGACTATCTGCGATACGTACTACAACGTTGGGGTCAAGGGCGGATCCAGAGTCTTTTCTCGGGAGGGGCACTGCCAAAAAATATGTTTTTTTTGTGGGAAATTTATCGGGGAAATGGCTGGTGTCAGCGCTTCAATCATCCCGGCACCATGGTTGTTATGGTGTCAGGATTATTGAAGCGCATTATTTCTATTATTACATTGTAATATAAAATTAAATAGTTCAATGCAGAATCAGTGGGAGCCCCGAGTGTGTCACTTGCCACCGTCGCCTGCAATTAGTGGGAGCCCTGAGCGTGTCACTTGCCACACATTGCGGATTGTCACTTGCCACGTCACCTGCCACATCTTGTGGATTGTCACTTGCCACACGTTGCGGATTGTCACTTGCCACATCACCTGCCACACCTTGCGAATTGTCACTAGCCACACCTTGCGGATTGTCACTTGCCACGTCACCTGCCACACCTTGCTGATTGTCACTTGCCTGCCACCAGATGCAGATTGTCATTTACCACATCACTTGACACAATTTGCGGATTGTCACTTGCCACGTCACCTGCCACACCTTGCTGATTGTCACTTGCCTGCCACCAGATGTAGATTGTCATTTGCCACGTCACCTGCCACAATTTGCGGATTGTCACTAACTTGCCTGCTAAGGTGTAGTTTTGGTTGTCTCTTGCTGTGTCCCAGACTCCCAGAGTCAGGCAGCAGAGAGATAATGTAATCTCTCTGCTGCCTGCACAGTGAGGGCGGAAGTCACTGCAGGAATGCAGGGCAGGCACGGGCGGTGAGAGATGATCTCATCTCTCTGCTCCCCCGCTCCCGGCTAGCTGATTGGCCAGCTGCCACACTGAGCCTGCTCTCTCACTCTCACCTGTGCTGCCAACACACTGAGCAGCACGGTCTGCCCACGAACCGCGCCGTCCGCCCACAAACCGCAACGCAAGCGGAGCTGCCCGCTTTCTTACCCGTCTGTGGAGCCGCAAGCTAACGCACCTGCCCGCAGAGCGGCCCGACGTGACTCACTGATGTCACTCGTTGCTAGACGCCAAGCGGCCCAGGCGTTAGCAACGAGTGCAGGGAAGAGGCTCCACCCACCTCCTCCTCCGCTCCTGGTATCGTGTCAGTGCGCCGCGTAACTACATTATACGAGTCTCTCTCTCTGCGCCGCTGATCGGCTGATGTGAGAAACTGAGAGAGCGACTCAGAGAGGCAGCGGCAGCCGCAGAACAAGTACTGTATATACTCGAGTATAAGCCGACCCGAATATAAGCAGAGGCACCTAATTTTACCCCAAAAAACTGGGAAAACTTATTGACTCGAGTATAAGCCTAGGGTGTCCATCTGCATGCCTCACTGTCCCCATGCCTCACTGTGCCCATGCTTCACTGTGCCCATGACTAGACTGATGTTTAACATGGGAGTCTATGGAAGGAGTGCCCGGCTTTGAAAAATTGGTCCTCCCCGGCCGTAAGTCTCCCAGACACCAAACTTTGCACACTTGTAGAGGAGACATGTGTGCCAAGATTGGGGTCCAGGGGACCTACGACCGACTGGTACCGGGTCAGCAAATTCACTGGAGAAATTACCGTTTAACATTGGAGTCTATGGAAAGGGTGCCCGGGTTTAAAAAATCATTGCTCCACCGGCCGTAGGTCCCCCAGACACCAATCTTTGCACACTTGTAGAGGAAACATGGGGCTACATGTGTGCCAAGTTTGGGGTCCAGGGGACCTACGACCAACCGGTACCGGGTCCGCAAATTTACCGGAGAAATTACCGTTTAACATTGGAGTCTATGGAAGGGGTGCCCGGCTTTAAACAATTAGTGCTCCCCGGCCGTAGGTCCCCCAGACACCAAACTTTGCACACTTGTAGAGGAGACATGGGGCTACATGTGTGCCAAGATTGGGGTCCAGAGGACCTACGACCGGTCGGTACCGGGTCCCCAAATTCCGGGAGATCAGGCGCAAAAAAAAAAAAAACAGCAAGCAAGTGAGTGTGACAGATGGTCTCGGGGGGGGGGGAATTGCCCTGTTGCCCCCCCCCTGGATCCGCCCCTGGTTGGGGTTTTGGAGACTCGATCCTGTCGTGGTTGATGGCCTTTTACTCATCCCCCTCTGCCTCAGTCCGCTATGCTGTTTGCCTCTCGCCCTCTTTTCCCATCTCCAGGGGAATGAAGCAAGGATGCCCTCTATCCACGGTCCTTTTTGTTCTTGCCCTTGAAACGCTAGCTATTGCCCTTAGGGCAGACCCTAACATCAAGGGCATCCCCTACGCAGGTGAACTGAACATGTTCGCTAATGATGCCCTCCTGACCCTCACCAACCTATCGTCACCCTACCAAACCTCCAGGCTCTTCTAACCCGCTTTGCTACTATTTCAGGCCTTCAAATCAACCCACACAAAACAACTGCCCTGAACATTACTCTTCCAAGTCCCCAAGTCTTACATCTCCAATCTTCCTTCCCCTACCGTTGGGCAAGCTCCTCACTAGACTACTTGGGCATCAAGTTGACCCCTTCTTATGCTTCCCTTTTCTCCGCCAACTACTACCCACTCTTGCGCACTATCACGGCTCTCATGGCGTCTTGGCGATTCCCCACTCTATCCTGGATCGGCCGTATTCACGCGGTCAAGATGACCATCCTCCCAAAGATTCTTTATTTTTTTCTGACTCTTCCTGTCCGGGTCCCTGCTTTTTATCTGCGGCTGCTCCAGAACAGACGTCTCACCTTTATCTGGGCACATAAGCGCCCCAGGGGTTTCCCGCTCTACTTTCTATGCCCATAGGTTGCGGGGCGGGCTGGGCGTTCCGGACATTGCGAAATATTATCAGGCAGCTCAAATTTCCCAACTCTCCATGCTCCATGCAACGTCTGACATCCCCCTATGGGTTCTGCTGGAGGTGCCTAACTGCGCGCCGGTCCCTATCTCTGCCTTACTGTGGCTACCCCCTAAAATGTAACCTCCTTCTGTCAGCCCCCTCATGATACAAAGTCTGAAATTATGGGACTCGATACGGTACTCGGGCAAACTTATGTCCCCATTCCTGCCGCTACTTCCCCTCTTGAATAATCCCATGTTCCCGCCTGGCTCGGAACAACCCCACGTTTTTTTGTGGTGGCCTGCTCATGGGTTCTTACTGGTTCGTCACTTTCTTCATACCCGCGCCTTCCCCATGTGGTCCTCGATTCAAGAGACCCATGACACTCCGCCTGCCGAACTCTTTCGATACATTCAGCTGCGACACTGGATAACCTCCCTTCGGTACCTTGGCTCCTTTCCATATCAAATAACTGCCTTTGAGCACACCTGCCAGCATTGCCCAGGTGCTCGCGGCACCATCTCTATGATCTACTCCTTACTAACTTCCGGCAGCTCTTCTGCTACCCTTTCCTATGTGATTAAATGGGAACGTGACCTGTCCCCCATAGATCTTGCAGACTGGAGTAAGGCCTGGTCCAGCATAGCCAAATGTTCTTTTAACACTGCCACGTTGAAGGCAGTCTATAAGGTCCTTCTGCGCTGGTACTGGGTCCCAGCCCGTATCGCCTAGTCAAACCAATCATGCAATGACAGATGCTTTCGGGGTTGTGGTCAACGAGGAGATGAACTGCACACATGGTGGTCTTGCCCCCGTCTTGTAAGATTTTGGTAAAGGGTCTTTGGCCTACTATCCTCCCTATTTCATGTTCCCTTCCGTAAGGACCCCAAATTTGCATTACTCCATTGCCCGATCACGGGGCTTTTCTCTCACCAGCAGAACTTATTTATCGCTTCCAAACGAACAATAGCGAGGGCTTGGATAAAACCTTCTGTCTCATTTCCAGAGGTCAAGAATACCTTGACGACCCTTATGATCCATGAAAAAATGTCCAGCGTCCTCCACGACTTCCATGCAAAATTCCTTAAGGTATGGGCCCTGTGGTGGTCCTATACACTCCATAATCTACACCCGACTAGTCTAGGACTCTAAATTGAATTTGACCCCATCTCCAGCCTGAGGGACCCTCCTTCCTATTTGCCACTCTTTCTTTGTTTCTGGGCTTCTTGCTCGCTGCTCTGTTTTTTTTGTTTTGTTTTGTTTGTTTTTTCATTATAAAAAATGTTTCCCCCGTTCTGCGGACAACTCCGCCCCCCCTTGTCTGCCTTGGCCCCTGGGTCTCAAGGCTCAGGCATAACGCACTGACCCCCGGCCCTGGCTGGTGTGTCGGTGTCAGTTTATAATCAGTACCCTTATAATATATATTTTATCATGTACTTTTACGTGTACTCCTTTATGTTTCATGTCCATATCTCATGCGTGGGAATTTGTTATCTGTTTCCCCTTTTTCATATCTCAATAAAAACATTGTACCAGAAAAAGATATCAGTCCATCCAGTTGAACCTATGTTGTGTGTGTGTTTATGTCAATAGTACATCGTATATACCCCTGCATTTTGTGATCGTTGGATTGCCGCGTACACACGATTGGAATTTCCGACAACAAATGTTCGATGTGAGCTTTTGGTCGGATATTCCGACTGTGTGTAGGCTCCATCAGACATTTGCTGTCGGAATTTCCGACAACAAATGATTGAGAGCTGGTTCTCAATTTTTCCGACAACAAAAGTTCTTGTTGGAAATTCCAACCGTGTGTATCCAATTCCGACGCACAAAAATCCTACGCATGCTCGGAATCAATTAGACGCATGTTCAGAATCATTGAACTTAATTTTTCTCGGCTCGTTGTAGTGTTGTACATCACCGCGTTCTTGGCGATCGGAATTTCCGACAACATTTGTGTGACCGTGTGTATGCAGGACAAGTTTGAGCGAAAATCCGTCTGAAAAAAAACATGGTTTTGTTTCGGAAATTCCGATCGTGTGTACGCGGCATAATAGTTTTTTGAAACTATCGATGCTTCCTGCTGATACCTCTGCTTGTGGAAGAGAATTCCACATCCTTACCGCCCTGACAGTAAAGAACCCTCTATGCAGTTTAAGTTTATAGTAATAAAATATTTTTCTTGATAAATTGACAGTTTTGCATACTTAATTGGGTGTAGCTATTACCTTTAAAGTCCCGCCAGAGGTTTTTCTCTTGTTTTTTGATGTACTATTAGGGATGTTGGCAAGCTCCACCTTTTCCCAGTAGAGCTGAACTATTCTCCATTGCAGTTTAAGTTTAAACCGCTTCGCTTCCACCTTAAGTGAATGGCCACGTGTCTTTTAAAGTTCCCTTTCACGGAATAGTTTTTTCCCTATGTTAGGGTCACCTGTACGGTTCGGTATTTGTACATTGATATCATATCCCCTCTCAAGCGTCCCCTCTCCAGAGAGAATAAGTCCAATGCTTGTAGTCTTTCCCCATAGCTGAGGTCCTCCATTCCCCAAATTAGCTTTGTTGTCCTTCTCTGGATTCTCTCCAGTTCCAGGATGTGTCCTTCCTGAGGACTAGTGCCCAGAACTGGATGGCATACTCAAGATGCGGCCGGACCAGAGTCTTGAAGAGTGGGAGGATTATCATTTTATCTCTGAGTGAATCCCCTTTCTAATGCATGCCAATATTCTGTTGGCTTTGCTTGCAGCAGCCTGGCATTGCATGTCATTGCTGAGCCTATTATCTACTAGGACCCCCAGGTCCTTCTTCATCCTAGATTCCCCCATAGGCCCTCCTACCAGCCAGTAACTTGTGTTTGTATTGTTGACACCCAAATGCATTACCTTACATTTTTCAACATTAAACCTCATTTGCCATGTAGTTCCCCACCCCATTATTTTGTTTAGGTCTATTTGCAAGGTTTCCACTTCCGGCGTAGAAGTTATTGCCCTGCTTAATTTTCTATCGTCCACAAATACTGAAATTGGGCTGTTTATCCCATCCTCTAGATCATTTATGAATAAATTAAAAAGGATTGGTCCCAGGACAGATCCCTGGGGGACCCCACTTTCCACACCAGACCATTCCGAATACTCCCTATTTACCACCACCCTTTGGAGGGTTTCTCCCACCAATACCATGAGGTGCATTATTTCGCTGTGTACTAACCACATGCCCTTTGTAATGTTTTTACTTCTTCTGACCACCAAGCCTGAGGAATTGTTTACTCCCACTGTCACTAGGGCATTTTCTACTTCTACTGGCCACAGTTCGGCCTCCCTAAAGTCTGAAGGACAGAAAACTGGCCCTTTGCTTAGAAATTTTGGAGATAGGATGCTGATATTGACAGAAGATTATGTTTTGACCCTGGCCTGCATATCCATTTTTCAGGGCATGTTGATAACTCTCACATAGGCAGTTAAATAGCTTATGCAGTACAGATCACCAGGGCACTGGATGGGAGATTCTATCTCAGCTGATTATTTGGATGTTTTGGGGCATTTTTGCATATAATATATGATGATATTCATTCTTTACTGTATTTCTTCTTTGGAGGTTGTAGAAAATAAAGTACCTTTTTATAGAAGAATATCAAGAACTACCCTTTGGATCATAAGCGCTTACAAGCAAAAAAATTAATAAAAAAACACTATTAAAAGAGAAGTATGAGTTTCCTTTTTTTTTTGCTCACATCTATTCTATGTGAGCTGCTGATATCTATAAACATTTCCAGCCCTCTCAGAAGTGCCCCTATTCTGTTAAAATCTAGATAAATACCTGTGGAAGGTCCTACAGACTTTCATACAGTATCATCCAGACAATGGTGTGAATATAGTGTCTGGATGCACCCCCTTCCCTGTCATTTTGCTTGACTGATGTCCTCTCTCCTCCCTCTGCTTGTTTCTGAGACTTCACATAGCATAGCTGCTCCCCCCTCCCTTCTCCCCCCCTTCTCCCTCCTCCCCCTCCCTATCTATCGGCACAGCCACGTCTCTTCGGGGAGTGGGGACAGAGGCAGGGGGTGTGTTGGTGTGTTGGTGAAGATGTACACTTTTCAAACTGAAAATGGACCGTTTTTGCCAGCTGAAGGAAAGTTCATATGCACATGCTGTAAAAACTTAAAGAGGTAGGAAAAAAAGACTAGCTGACTAGGGTGACCACATTTCCAAACTACCATTCAGGGACACCCTCCCTTCCCAAAAATCAGCTTGTGCTGTAACGAAATCACAGCACAGTGATTGGACACAGGAGGCGGGATTTATGATTTCTCCAATCACAAGCAGGGGGCAGGGGTTGTGCTCCTCCAGGCATTCCCAGCCAGGACAAGTACTGTCAGTGAGTAAAGCGGTGATGTGGAGGCCTTTTTTGGGGGCATCAGATTGGCCCGGGGGGTGGCTGTGTCAGTTTCATTCAGGGACACTGTATTGTCCTGGAATGAAGGTGCCCGGGACAGACCTGCAAAATGCGGGACTGTCCCGGGCAATCCGGGACATGTGGTCACCCTATAGCTGACATGTGACTAATGTGATATGTACTAGTTATTTAACCCATCCCATACTTCTCCTTTAACTCTGAGACTGTACAGACACACGCAATCCTTGATGATTTATTGTTGTATTAAAAAGCTGGCCATGTGATCTTTATATTAAAAATCAAAGCATACAAAATACAAGGAAATAGCTGAACGTTAAGTCTATGGCTTGTGTTCTCTGTAAAGCTTTCACATAAGCCTGTTGTGTCCAGGCAGGTACAGAGTATTAGAAATATTACTAGGTAACCAGCACTTAACGTGAGCCTCTCTCCCAGCCTCCCAGTTATAAGACGTTAATAAATGCATCTATCTTTTAACTGTTTCCTTCAATAAACTATAAGAATGTCCAAACTAAGCTTATGAATCCTATCATGCATTATATTTCTAAGTGCGAAGAATGCTTTCTATTAAAGGAACCAGACTGTATCTATTTGATGAGGACAAAATACGTATTTATTAACATAGTGCAAAGAGCAAATACACACAGTGTTCCCTAAAGATCAGATATCAGTTTTCATTAACTGTAGAATAATATAATATGGTTACTCCATGTACAATATTAATTGCACATTGCTCTTTTTAAAGTGTTCCTTTCTGCATGTGATGAAAGCAAACCATTCATACATGGTCTTAAAGAAAAATTGAATTAAAATTGAATACATTTTTGTGATTGTTTAGGCTTTTTTATATTTGGCCCTTATTTATATGTAGCACTACCCCCCTCTCTGAGATCGGGCTGCTGGTTTTGATTTGGGCCTGTACCCTAGCTATCAACCCCAAGAACTTGGCGCAAACCCTCACTTAGCACAACTGGTCTGCAATGTAAGTGTGAAACCCACTGATGTTTGGGAACACAATAATACCCCACAACAGTAAAATGGTACATAAACTTGTCACCTTGTATAGCCACTCGTTCAGCAGGGTAACAGAGAACTCCACACAGTATTCTGCTTAATCAGGGATCAAGTTTACGTAATGGTAAAAGGTAGTATAGTTAAACAGAAAATGCAGTTGACTTATGCAGGGCCCTGCAGGGTCAATGAGATATATATGACAACAATACAACACAGTTGAAATGCACACTTCCTATATAAGTAAAAAGACCTATGCTCGCGAGCTCCCCCGGATGGGCAATATTGTGCCCGTGTCCCATCACTAACAGTTCTAGTCAGGCCTGACTAAGTTCAGTGTACAATCCCTTTAGTAGTAGGAGTCTTCGCTAGCAAACGTTGGTGCACATAACATTTGTAATCCACGGGGCTATTATAAGAAAGCAACTAAACCTTCACAATGTTCAGGAAGGTGAAACTCTCCGGCGGTGCAAACGCCAAACTTTTAAACCACACGGCCACCGCGAGATGCTCTATGTCCTGACGTGTGGTGCACTACTATAATAATGGTGAGCCTTCAACAGTCACAGGCCTACACAAACAGTCAATGAATTCCAGGCAGGTGCCCTCTCACCAAAGTAGGCCTTGTCCCGCTAACACGTCCCGCTGTTGGTGCCTCGATCACTGGCCTCTCCGCAACTCGCAGTCTCCGGTTCCTCTCACAGCCGCACTGGATGTCGGTGGGTGGATGACTTCGGTTTCTGGGAAGCGGGAGCTGGTCACACGGAAGAGGATCCCTCTTTAGGCTGAGTGATCCTCCGAAATAGCTATAGGCCCAGGCTTTGGGCCTATACGCTCCGGCAGCAGGCCTCACACAGACTTCCTGCTTGATAGAAGGCAAAGTCCAGAGAGAGCGAGCGTAGCTCCTCCCTTGCTTTAAGTAACCTCCCCCAGAAAGCTGTGCGGGGATGCAATGCACTTTGGGAGTACAGCTGCACTGTGGGTACCATAGTCTATTTAATACCCATAGCAATGGAGTCCCTTTCTCCATGTACCATAAGTTCCACAATGCATTGTTCCATATGGTTAAACAACAGTTGCTTCACTATCTTAAGGAGACTCCGGAGGAAGCTGGGATTATTTCTCAAAATAACAATAGTCTTTAACACCGCAAAGTGACACCCCGCTACACATATATGATTATAAGGTTTATTTTTTCACACACACACAACATATTGGTTTGAGCTGAAGCCATAGGCTACAAGGCACATTCTTGTGTTGGAACTGCATTGTGCGCAACACTGCCCAATGCTGCTGATTTGAAGGAGCCCTTACTTTTAACAGTATAAATATTTGCCAGCACCCCGCCGATTTTCAGACAAAGTCCAAATGTTTTTTTTTTTTGTTTGTTTTTTAATAGAGATCACAGCAGAGAAGCCGCACAGGACCCCTTTGCCAGGCTTTGTCTAAACCCAACACTATGGCTTCAGTATCATGGGTGAAAGTCACCAGGGCTTAAAGAAAAACTTTACTCTCTCAATCAACATTAAGTACTTTTAATCCTTATACTTTTCTATCTATTTACTAAAGTTAGCAGCATAATTTTTTTTTTTTCACTTCTTCTATTCTTATATCCTGGTTTTCAGGCCTAGGCAAATGATGTCATACATCCCAGGAATCTTCAGAAGGGAGGAGGGTTTTTTTTTAAGCTAGGTACACCCTACTGTCTGAATGCCTAAGCTAAGGACAGACGAATTCCAGGAAGTAAATTCTACATAATTCATCTGCCCTTAGGCCCCTTTCACACTGGGGCGGGCAGGAGCGGTGGCGGTATAGCAGCGCGATTTTCAGCGCTGCTATACCGTCGTTCTTACCGCGGTATGCGGTCGCTAGGGGGGTAAATTTAACCCCCGCTAGTGGCCGAAAAAGGGTTAATACCGCCCGCAAACCGCGGCTATTGCCGCGGTTTGCGGGCGGTATTACCGCGCTGTCCCATTGATTTCAATGGGAGACCGCGGTAAAGGAGCGGTGAACACACCGCTCCTTCACCGCTGTAAAGAAGCGGCTAGCAGGACTTTTGGAGCGGTCCTGCTAGCGCACCGCTTCAGTGTGAAAGCCTTCGGGCTTTCACATTGAAGGCTAAAGGGCATGATTTTTTCATGCGGTATAATAGCGCTAATATTAGCGCTAAACCGCATAAAAAACGCCCCAGTGTGAAAGGGGCCTTATTTAAGATGGCCACGGCCAAAAATGCTAGAGGATGATTTTAAAACTGATTTCTCAGCAAAATAAAGATGGGTGAGTTTGCTTTAAATATTAAGATTAAATGAAATAGCGTTTTTGGTTTGTGGTGCTCAGATGGAGTGTAGTTACGCTTTAACCTCCCTGGCGGTATTCCCGAGTCTGGCTCGGCGTGAGGTTTTTACTACCAAAAGCGGTAACCCCGAGCCAGACTCGGGATCGCATCGCAGTATCCAGGGAAAGTTACTTACCTTGTCCCCTGGATCCTGCGATGTCTCCCTGCTATGTCTGCGAGCTGTCTCCTCCTCCGCTTGATTCACACAGTGCCCGAATGCCGAGCTCCGTTCCCTACAAGCATTGCGACGCACGGGGACGGAACACGGCGCCAAATTCAAAAAATTTAAAACACACAAAACATACAGTACACTGTAATCTTACTGATTACAGTACTGTATAAAATAATTACACATCCCCTTTCTCCCTAGTGGTTTGTCCAGTGCCCTGCATGCACTTTTATATTATAAAAACTGTTCTTTCTCCCTGGAAACTGGAGATTGTCCATAGCAACCAAAAAGTGTCCCTTTACATCAAAAGTGGTTTTATACCAGCTAGAAAACAGCTATAATAAATTAGAACACTTGCAGAATTGAGCGATAGCGATTTGTGGGGAAATTCGTCATCAAACACTGAAAGTAATGACAGCGACAATTCTGCAACTGAGCAAATTTCTGTGTTTTTGATTTGATTACATTATTGAATAATTTGTATTATTATTATATTATTATTTATAGTTATTTATTATATTATAATTTATGATTTTGTGTTTCAAACTTTATCATACCCGGGATGTGTACTAGACTCTGGTTTGGTCAGATTTAAGTGAGTTATTACTAAGAATTACAGGCCTACAATATAAAACGGCAAATTTCCATGCAAAATAATTGTACCGCTTTCAGCATCAAAAATCTGACATAATCATACCGCCAGGGAGGTTAAGGTAAACCCTGACTCAAACCCAACATTTTAGGCTCAGATATTGCTAAATGAGGGGACAAATGAAAATCCTATATTAATTAAAATGCAAAAGTATGAATAATTTAAAACTGAATATTTTGATTTGTTATTACCGGATCCGTCGGTAGCGACAGAGACGATGCGATCCTATACCCTGATAGGCAGGAAGTCGAGTGAGGGAATGATGGCCCCCACTCGACTCCATACCATTGGATGACGGCAATGCCGAAAAACTTTACTTCCGCGCCAACGGCCTTAAAGGGACAATTTTTTTTTCTTTTTTTATTGCTTTGAAGTGTAAATGTGAGATCTGAGCTCTTTTTGGCCCCAGATCTCACATTAAAGAGGTCTTCTCATGCTTTTTTTTTCTATTACAAGGGATGTTTCCTTGTAATAGGAATAAAAGTGATCCAAATTTTTTTTTTAAAAGGACAGTGTAAAAATAAAAAATAAGAAGTAAAATAAGTAAGGACATTTTTTTTTAAAGCGCCCCGTCCCTCTGAGCTGGCGCGCAGAAGTGAACGCATACGTAAGTCACGCCCACATATGAAAATGGCGTTCAAACCACACGTGAGGTATCGCCGCGATCGTTAGAGCAAGAGCAATAATTCTAGCATTAAAACTCCTCTGTAACTCATAACTGGTAACCTGTATACATTTTTAAACGTTGCCTATGCCTATTGAGATGCCAAAGTTTCTCGTCATTCCACGAGCAGGCAACATTTTGAAGCATGACATGTTGGGTATCAATTTACGCGGCGTAACATCATCTTTCACAATATATAAAAAATTGGGATAACTTTACTGTGTTTTTATTTTTTAATGCCAAAAAGTGTATTTTTTCCCAAAAAATTGCGTTTGTCAGATGACAGATCGTCTGTTTTTTGTTTTTTTTTGCATGCTAGTCGCATATCAAAAATGGAGAGTTTACTAAAGTTGCAAAAGAATAAAAAATCGGAAGTGATGTCATGTGTTGTAGTGTATTTGTTTTGTGTTTCCGGGCAGCAACTGTACTGATTAAATGAAAATCGTATGATCTGGTATCATACGAGAAGATTTTTCGTGCTTGTCCCATTGGATTATATCGGATGAACTGTCGTGATCGGCTTTCGAAAGCTCTGTACTAACGATCCAATTATCGTACGATTGCGCTGAAAGCAGTATTTTTCGTCCGATTTTCAGATTGTGTGTATGGGCAACTAGGGTGACCACTGACCACACTTACTTTCTGTACTGTATGCAGGAACAGCTTTGTCATTCTAAGACAGGAAGTGTGTTAGATATGGATAACTTTTTCCAAGGAGCTTCTGGTCTGTCTGGTGACATCACAGGTGAGCAATGTTCAGTTAGATTAGTGCCCTGCTGGGAATGTCTATGAAAGTAGAGGGTTGAATAATTCTAGTCACCATTCAACCTAGAAGAGTATCACCATCTAGTGGAAAAGAAGATTTACTGCAGGAGAGTAACCCCAGATACCCTTCGATGCTACCAACGCATGTCATACATCTGTGGTAGCAGAGGTTGTACAGCATGTGTACACTCCCCCAGTGCTGGGACAAGGTCATCTAGAGCCCAGGTCGAACATGCCAAATCGCGCCCCCCCCCCGAGATGTATGATTGCGTGTCAGGAAACCCCCCCCCCCAACAAAAAAAAAATTTGAGCATTAATCTGCATACTCCCCCCTCCCCCCAAGCATAAATCCCCCTTCCTCCCAGTACAAATCCAACCCTCTGCTAAAATTCCCCAACTGGATCAAATCAAAAAATAATATATTATGTGCCCTAAAATCAACTTTAGTGTATTTTGTACTGAGAAGTTGCGCTCAATAAACTAATCTGCAAACATTATGCGACATAAACAATTGTAACTACCACCAATGTAGTCTCAAGGGCATCTGCTTTCAGAAAATGTTTGGGGGTTTTAACCAATACTTAGACCTAAAATGATTTTTTATACATGTGTGCAAAAAAGTGCAAAAAAATGCAAAAAAATTAGAAAGGGTTAAAGGTATTATTGTTGGAAAAGAACAACAGCATGTAATGTAAAATTGATAATAAACCGACAATACTGTATGAATTATATCCATCTATGCAGCAGGTGGCGCTGTAGTATTATAGTGTATAGTGAATGTATTCTATGATATAACAGGATGTATTGTCTGTATCTAAATGTATACTTGTTTGTTATTCAGTTCCTGTTTGTCTCCATGATAATAAAAGACATGTAATGTATTTCTCCACAAAAGTAAAGCCGTATTACTGCATCCAAGAAGCTTCCAGCCCATGATTTCAATACCCTGTGTTTTTTTTTTTACAAGAGCCGTCCTGTGAATTTCTATTTTTTTTAAACTGCATTTCTGCATTTTTTTTAACAACTTCCCGTCCAGCCTATAGCAGAATGACGGCCGGGCAGTGGTTCAGTTATCCTGACTGGGCGTCATATGACGTCCAGCAGAATAACATGCTGGCTCGCGTGCCCTTGGGAGCGCAGAGAGTGGCAATCAGTGGTGCATCTCTGATCGTAGTAAGGAGCCTCTGACGGAGGCTCCTTACCATGTGATCAGCTGTGACCAATCACAGCTAATCACAGCGTGAACCAAGAAGTGCCGGTAAATGGCTTTCCTTAGTTCACGCTGACAGGGAGAGCCAATTGGCGGCTCTCCCTGTCAGAGGGTAAGGGGAGGGTCTGTGCTGATAATCAGCACATTGATTATCAGCACAGTCCCATCAGATGTGCCACCAACAATGCCAATCAGTGCCCATCAGCTGTCAGTCAGTGCCCCATCAGAAATGCCTGTCAGTGCCCATCAAAGTGCCATTCAGTGCCTACAACAGTGCCAATCAGAGCCCACCACGGTGCCAATCAGTAAAACCGGTCAATACTTCATCATCAGTGCTGCCCATCAGTGCCATCTATTAGTGTCCATCAGTGCCACCTGTCAGTGTCAATCAGTGCCGCCTATCAGTGCCCATCAGTGCCACCCATCAGTGCCATCTGTCAGTACCCATCAGTGCCGCCTGTCAGTGCTCATCAGTGTCACCTATCAGTGCCGCCTATCGGTGCCCATCAGTGCTGCATATCAGTGCCGCCTATCAGTGCCCATCAATTCTACATATCAGTGCCTCTTCATCAGTGCAAGCTCATCAGTGTCCATCAGTGCTGCCTCATTAGTGCCCTTCAATGCTGTCTCATCAGTGCTTGTCAGTGAAGGAAAAAACGTATACATTTATAACAGAAACAAAGAAAATGTTTTTTTCAAAAATGTCGGTATTTTTTCGTTTGTTTAACAAAAAATAAAGACCCCAGTGGTGATCAAATACCACCAAAAGAAATCTCTATTTGTGGGAAGAAAATGATAAAAATTTAGTTTGGGTACAGTGTTGCTTGACCGCGCAATTGTCATTCAAAGTGCGACAGCACTGAAAGCTGAAAATTGTCCTGGGCAGGAAGGGGGGAATGTACCTGGTATTGAAGTGGTTAAAGCGGAACTTTACCCATAACAACTTAATAAAAAATTATGTTCTTTAGCTAGGAAGATTCATTCCACAAAAATGATTGTGTGCTGTACATTGCCTCCAGCATTGTTCCTATTTTTTCTTGCTGGCGGCTGCCATTTTGCTGAAGCCCAGAGCCCCTGAGCAGCAGTAAATATTTTGGCTGTGAGCTGATCTACCTCTACATGGCCAAAAAATAGAGTGCAAATAAGCATGTGCAGCGCAGGGTGAGACAGTGTATTACTCAATCTTAAACAGTATAGGCACTTACATTTAAAGTGATTGTAAAGTCTGTTTGTTTTTTTTTCTATAAAAATAACAAACATGTCATACTTACCTGCTTACATGGATTTGCACAGAGCAGCCCAGATCCTCCTATTTTCAGGTCCCTCTTCTGTGATCCTGGCCCCTCCCTCCTGTTGAGTGCCCCCACAGTAAGCAGCTTGCTATGGGGGCACCCGAGCTGAGTCACAGCTCCCTGTGTCCATTCACATATGGAGCAACGGCCTGGCCCCACCACTTCTCTCTCCTAAATGGCTGATTGACTTTGATTGACAGCAGTGGGAGCCAATGGTGCGGCTGCTGTGTCTCAGCCAATCAGTAGGGAGAGTCTCGGGCAGCCGTGACACTCGTGGACATCCCTGGACAAAGATGGGGCTCAGGTAAGTATTAGGGGGCCGAGGGGGGCACTGCACACAGAACAGTGTTGCCAACCGTACGTTAATTTACGTACAGCACGTAAATTTAACCCCCTTTTTCGGGTGTACGTAAAGTCCGTTGTGGGCATCGGCTGCCCATAAAAAAGATGGCCGCGAGCCGACCATGCAACGGCGCATGCGCCGTTGCGAAGCCGGCCGGACTCGGGAAAGCTCGTATGCGTTCGGCCGAGCGGCGCATGCGCAGTAACGTAATGGCGCCGCCCGGCGCCATTTTTGAATAGTCTTTCAGCCAGGACGGGACTCGGGAGTGCTCGCGGGGCGGGCTACAGTGTCTCGCAGTCGCCGTAGGAGAGGACTCGGCCAAGCAGGGGTGAGGAGGAGGAGGAGGGGGGCATATAAAGTAAGAGGAGGACTGCGCTGGGAGTGGGAGCCCGGAGGGTAAAGCGGCCATGGCATGCAGGGGAGGGACAGAGACTGATGTGCTCTCTCTGTCCACCATCATATAACTTATCCTCCACATCATCAGTATGCTGTGTCCTCCTCCTGTGCCCTTTTCACCTCTCCACATGTCAGAGCTGCCCTGACCTGTGGAGAGGTGAAAGGGGCACAGAAGGAGGACACAGCATACTGATGATGTGGAGGAGAAGTTATATGATGGTGGACAGAGGAGGAGGCCACTGTGAGGGGGTAAGGAGGACCCTATCATGTCCGCAGCCTCTGTCCCCCTCCTGTGTCATGTCCGCAGCCTCTGTCCCCCTCCTGTGTCATGTCCGCAGCCTCTGTCCCCCTCCTGTGTCATGTCCGCAGCCTCTGTCCCCCTCCTGTGTCATGTCCGCAGCCTCTGTCCCCCTCCTGTGTCATGTCCGCAGCCTCTGTCCCCCTCCTGCGTCATGTCCCTGCAGCCTCTGTCCCCATCCTGTGTCATGTCCGCAGCCTCTGTCCACCTCCTGTGTCATGTCCGCAGCCTCTGTCCACCTGCTGTGTCATGTCCGCAGCCTCTGTCCACCTCCTGTGTCATGTCCGCAGCCTCTGTCCACCTCCTGTGTCATGTCCGCAGCCTCTGTCCACCTCCTGTGTCATGTCCGCAGCCTCTGTCCACCTCCTGTGTCATGTTCGCAGCCTCTGTCCACCTCCTGTGTCATGTTCGCAGCCTCTGTCCACCTCCTGTGTCATGTCCGCAGCCTCTGTCCACCTCCTGTGTCATGTCCCCAGCCTCTGTCCCCCTCCTGTGTCATGTCCGCAGCCTCTATCCCCCTCCTGTGTCATGTCCGCAGCCTCTGTCCACCTCCTGTGTCATGTCCGCAGCCTCTGTCCACCTCCTGTGTCATGTTCGCAGCCTCTGTCCACCTCCTGTGTCATGTTCGCAGCCTCTGTCCACCTCCTGTGTCATGTCCCCAGCCTCTGTCCACCTCCTGTATCGTGTCCGCAGCCTCTGACCATCTCCTGTCTTTTATGTCTGCAGTCTCTGAGGGGATCCTAGAAAGATGTCAAGAGTGGGAGCGCCGTGATGGGGGTTACGGGAAGAAACGGACGTGTGGACTGTGGAGAGGAGGTCAGAGCCACCAAGCTGGAGCCGTCTGACTGAGCCCCGCACTGTGGACCTGAGAGCAGGTCAGTGACAGCACCGCCAGGCCAGTCTGAGGGGGGGGGGCACTGATCTAAGGAGGGGAGTAAATACAATAATGTAAGGGGGCACTGATATAAAAGGTCCCCCCCTATATTAGTACCCCCCCCCCCTTACCTTAGTGTATTCACTCTGTGGAAGGTGGTCTCTATTCACCAGAGCCCCCCTCCACATCAGAGTTCCCCCATACATCATGATCTGCAGCGTTCCCCTTTACATAAGAGTTCCCTTGCACTGTAAGGGGGCATCCTGCAGACTCTGATGTAAGAGGGAACTCTGTGCTGGCTGGGTTATAGTAACTTGACCTTCATGTGAATTGAGAAATATGTTTTTTTACTTTTGTTTAACTGAAACACATTGATATTAGCATTAGCTGTGTGTTTATAGTTGAAATATTGATATTTGCACTGTTTAGCACTAAAAACAGTAATTTTAGGTACTTTTTTGCAGCGTCAGTAAAAAATGCGGCTCTGCCAGTAATCTTCATTTTTTTTGCCAGTAAGAAATTGGTGCCGTACAGAAATTTTGGCATCCTTGCCAGTAAATTTCACTTCAGGGGGTTGGCAACACTGACACAGAAGGTTCTTTATCTTAATGAATAGGATAAAAAAACTTCTGACTAATGTTTTACATATCTATACCTGCAGAAGGGGCAAGCCTGGAGTGACCTATCAGTAAATTTCCACTTTTAGCCTGGGTTCACACTTGTACGCAGCAGACATTGCATGTGCTTCGCACAGGAATCGCACTGTCTGTGCGGTGTGAATTGAGCCATACGTTTTGTTTTGCATCGCATCCGTACCAAAAAGGTGCATGGCCCTTTTATATTCCCTGCACCTGAATCACATTGCATTGGTGTTCACACCTATGCGATGTGAATCTGGCAATCACACTGCATTTTGTGATCTGTTTCCAGGTGTCGTTAATCTAACATTGACAACCACAGCAGATCACATGAACGCCGTGTGATTGCTTTGCAGTGCGATGAGGGGAAACACAGTGAATCGTGTGCGTTTCCCGCATCGCATCAGGGTGAACCAGGGCTAAGTGATAAATCTACCATTCCTAGAAATGTTTACATTTCCATCTATTCTTGGTGTGTTTAGATATGTTTTTCTTTAGGTTGTTGGGCATGAAGATCTGGATGGCAACTAGGGTTGCCACCTTTTCTTCAAGTCAAACCCGAGCGGCCTGGGACACCTTTGGGTTTCCTCAAGGAGAGTAGGTATGTTGTGCGCATAGCGTGCCACAGCGAACAGTGGGTGTGGCCAAATTGATCTTGCTGACATCATCGCCCTGCCCCCCCCCCCCCCCAGTGATGCCAAACCTGCCCCCAGACAGCCGCCACAACTCCCGGACAGCAACAGATTTGTGTGTGACTATTTTGGTTACTTGGGGAGCCACAGCTAGGTCTGAATAATGTGTCTGGGTTTCAGTCTGCCTGAAACCCGGACAGATGATTCAAAACCTGGACTGTCTGGGTGAATCCCGAACAGGTGGCAACCCTAATAGCAACAGCTATGGATAGTTCCAGACCTTCAGATGCCAATACGCTTAGTTGATGGGCCTATACAATTCCTTGTATTGCTCCTGAAGCTTCATATAGTTATCAAAGCCTTATAGTTCTTGGCAAAGATGAATTTTATACTGTAGTCTGCCGAAATAAAATATATTGTGATATTCAAGTGCAAACTGTTCACGTAGACAGTGCTGTGCACAGCCGTATTCTACAAATGACATTGCTAGTCATGTGCATTTCATATGTCTGCTATTATTCCAGTCTGTGTTATCTAGCAGTCTAGCACTCATCTCATTCTGTGAGACCAAAAAGAACTCAGCCGAGCTGTAAACAATCCGCAGCTGCGTTTTGCCAATCTAGAGTACTATCCCTGTCATATCTGTTACATTCAGAATCTGCTTTTCTTTATGCCTGGGTGCACGTGTTGGCTGCAGAGCCAGCAAATTATCATGTGAGGCAAGCAGGGAAGTACAGCCTTGCCTAGAACACATCACACCACTTCACATGCCTACAGCACAGATCAATGCCTCCTTCCCTGAAAGCTATTTATTAGCTAGATCTGGGATCGGCCACAGTGCCCATGACCAGTGTACTCGAGATACCTCCCCACACCTTACCCCTACCAGTTACCCCTCTTAACCACTATCTTAACTTATCCAATCTATAGTAATTTAGACCACACCGGAGTTGGAGTATAAAATGGCCACAACAGCCTTTTTATTAAAACCATATCATGTAAAGAACTCCAATATAAAATATATATTTTCAATAACTTTATTAACACAATTTTACCATTATAACTCCCAGTCTGTTGGTCTCTGACAGCACCCCCAAACTTTTGAACCCCTTTTTACACCAATACACTGTGGTACAAAATTTTTGAACCATACCAGGCCTCCAGCCGTATAACAGCTCGGAGACAACCCCTTCCCGCAGTGCAACCATACCCGTACTCCAGCGGACACCATTCCACTGGAATACACCAGAGGGGCACATACCACCGATGAGCCCCCACCACTTTAATACCATCTGTTTTCTGCCACCGTCAAAGACCAAAGACACCGCCAACACACAGCTGTTATGACGACCTTTTCCTTCACAACCTGAAAGACAAGAAAACAATAGCCAGAAAAACACCAAAACAACAGGGTGGGTGGGTGGGAAAAACTTCCTCTCCTTTCTGTCCCCACACAAAATGATGCCGAGTGCACCCGCCTCCAGCTATTTAAAGTGCCCCTCCCCTCACATTAAAATTCACCTCTGCCTCCACCCACTCACTTCTTCACCAAATGTTAACCCCGTCCTGTCTGTACTCTCCACCTTGTCATTCATGGCCCTTCATTATATTCTTTTTTGTCTCTTCATTCCGGGCCTCCCTTTCCTATAGTAAGCCAAAGGAATATCCTCTCATCTAGAATAATGCTGTAAATGCAGACAATTCATCAACTAGACGTGTATAGTAAAGGGAACTGTCCACTGGGGAATAGCAATAAGTCATCTGAACCTGGGAAATCAGGTGCAGATAAGTAGATATCTCCGAGATCCAATGCATTACACAGCAAAGTGACTTAGTGGTTAGCACTAGGGTCCCTGGTTTGAATCCGGAAATCAGGAAACTATCTGCATGGATTTTGCATGTTCTCCACCTGCTTTTTGTGCACTAGCGCAGACCTCGTACATGCCTTTACTTAACTCCTTAAAGTGCTTGTAAAGCCTTAAAGTGTTTCACCCTAATGCATTTTATGCATTAAGGTGAAAAACCTTCTTTGCTGCAGCTCCCCCAGACCCCCCATTTTCTTACCTGAGCCCGATCCGATCCAGCGATGTGCACGAGCACAGCTATTAATATGTCCTCATTGGACAAATTTATGGCAGCAGGAGCCATTGGCTCCCGCTGCTGCCAATCAAAAGCTGTAACATGAGTGGGACTCGGGAGCGAGTCTGCACGGGTGCCCCCAGGGAAAGTGGCTTTTCGTGGGAGCACCTGATGAAGAGGAGAGGCCTGGAGCGGCGGCAGGGAACCCCAAAAGAAGAGAATCAGGGCTGCTCAGAGAACAGAGCACAGAGCAGGTAAGTATAGACATATGTAGCGGCCTCACCCCGTCCTCTTTAGCTAGGGGTATGTCACGCGACAGAGTGAGGTGCGCTACGGCCCATGTCCTCCCCATGGCTGTGGGTGAGGTGAAGGCCAGTACCAATCTTTTCCTCAAGCCAAATGTGTGCTGGTTATGAGGGTCAGTCCTTCCGTGCCAGAATCTCCCTTTGCTCCCATTAACAGAGTCCATACACCCATCAAAGTCCAAACTCAGGTTTATTGCGTATCTCCACATACAGTCAAATGCAACGGCATGATACGATGGGGGAGCAGGTCGAGGCACTGTACAGTTTCCTAGTCCCTACACTCCCTGTGCTATGACCAGGTGTTGCAGGAGTCTTGATTAGAGCTTCTCCGCTGTGCTGTAGCCCCTATCAGGGGAAGATGTCCTCCAAGGGAGTTACCGAAGGCCCATCCGTCACCGGGTTGACACTGCACCGGGTCTTCGGACGGGTGACCTCCCCAGCCTCCTCACCTCAGATGCGGGTCCCCTCGCAAGGGGCGCCCTGGAGCAACTTCACCCTCGCGGGACCCAGTCGGAGTCACCGGGTCCCAGGCCTCCTCAATAGTACCTCACCCCAAGCTGAAGGTGCCTGGGATGGACTCCATCTTCATTCTGGCCAGGCCTAGGGCGCCTAGGCCGGAACCTTGAACCGCCCGCACCCAGGCCTAAGGTGCCTGGGTGCGTGAAGAGATGATCCCCAAAGACGACCTCGTGGCGAGGGCGTCCCCCCCTTTTATCTCCTCCCATCGACACCACGGCGGGTTCCCCGCCCCAGCCGTACCATCTCCGGAAAGGGACAAAAAGGGTAGCACTGTGGTAGTGATTCTACCCTGAGCCAGTAGGTACACTGACACCCACTGGTCAAGGAGAATATCGCACCACCCAATCCTCCACGAATAACAAAAAGGGGTCTGAACCCTAACATAATTACACACCTGGGTCACACTACCCCCAGGTGTATCCCACTAACTTTGAAGACCCCGCTACACACTCCCCCCTGTGATTTGACGCTGGTCCCCAGCGTCAGGTGCACACCCATGTCTCCCATTAACATGGTGACATGGAGTGAACCCCAGAGGCTGTCCCCAAACTTTGAATACTGTACATGCCAAGACCTGTTCAACGGAAAAGGGAAATATAAAACGATAAACTCTCATATAAAACTTCTGCTTTGTACACATTTACAATCCCTCCCATTCCTAATCAAAAACCACCCCACTCTCAGCAGTCTTGATCGATGAATCTCCTGCAGAAGGGAAACAAAAGAAACAACATCCTAACAATCTGTGTCATTTGGCATGAATGGGTCTGTCAGCCGAGAAACCCATTCACTCCAATAAGTAAAGTGATGTATGTGTAACATTTTCAAACAATCGTTGCACAACACTGCCACCTGGTGACAGCGCCGCGGTCACAACACTTGCCGAAGTCTCCATTCTTCCTGCTTTCCTACTCTAACTCTATCCCCAAATGTCTCTGCCTTTTGGCACATGAAGAAAAGGGAGAACAAAAAAAAACAACAGCTCCCAAGTCTCCAGTGAGTGAAAGAAAAACCCAAATCAAAACAAAAGTAGGGCACAGTTCTAGGCGTCTGGGAATGTCTCTTCCAGAAAGTTTCAACAGCAACAAAATAGGAGTTCACTTCTCCTACAAGTAAAATCTTGGATCCGGCAAAAACAAGGGCTTCAGGTGTTCGTCAAATACTTCCACCGAATATTCGACGTCTTCTCCTTCTTTCCTGCAGATGAGCACCTTATCAGCATGGATATGGCGTCCCAGTCTCCAATCAGCTTTACAGTCTTTAAACTTTTTAGACACCGGCGGCGAACATGACAGGTATCGCCGGGCATGGGGCACTTTGAGTTTTTCCCACACAAACTCGTCATACCACCGTGGTCGCAAGACCTCGACTTCATACAATAAGTCCCGAGGCAAGTAGGGGTACTCCCACCCATATTCACGGGCGACTCTCTGGGAGAAAAGTCTCTGCAATCGAGCTAGAGGCGGCATCACATCTCGCTCACCTTCTCCTGGCTGTACGATGGCCTCCGGGTGCCGAGGTACCTTCACCATCTCAGGCGGCTTTGCTCTTGGTGCCCGCAATGAAGCACGCTGCATCCCCACTATCAGAGCAGGTGATGTGGTTGAATGTGGAAGGTTATTTGGAGGACTAGGCTTCCTCAATTACTCCGGGGCTTGCACCCGGAGCGTACTGTCATCTATGGACATGGGGGAGTCCTGTGGCTTACTCTGCACGGGTAGCGGGCGTCTGTCCCAGCCCTTCCGGTGAAACAGCTCGTCTATTTCTCCGTCATCCCCACAGTCCGACAGCGATTCTAGGTCAGAGGTGTCATACATCTCGGCGGGAAGGTAGTCCCTAGTGAACGGAGAACTACCCTCCCCTGCGGGCTCCACCAGATGTGAACTCCCGACACCTCCAACCACACACACAGTCCCAGCCCCTGGCTCACCTGGACCTTTTTCAGCACTGGGATGTCCAGGATTCTTCCGACCGGATCCATCCAGGTCCAGCAAGCAGCGGGGTGAAGCTCGACCACGACCACAGGAGGCCTGCACCAGGCCTATCTTCCTCTTCGGGGGTGGCAGCAGGGAGTCTGTGGTGACCGAAGCAGTGTCCTCGGATTTTTCTCTCTCAGTCTCTGGTTGGGCAGTCACTTCGCCCTGGTCAGCGCGTACGGGAACCTCCGCAGAGGCTTTGATCTCTCCCTCCGGAGTGGCGGTTCCTGTGATGCAGTTGAGGCGTACGGCCCGGGGCCTTTCCGTGTGTGGTTCAACCTCAAAAAGGAACTCCTTGCATGCTTCGCATCGCCCGAATGGCTTTAGTTGGACCACCAGTCCCGAGCATCCGGGACATATCACACCGAGGGCCTCCGTGTCTCTGCATGAATACAGAGCCAACTGTCCTCGGGGCCTAAGTCTTATTCCTGTGTCTGTCAGGGGAGCAGCAAATGCAGTCATCTTGAAAGGATAAGGTACCGACATCCACTGGGAGCCTGAGTTCACTCCGACCACTTGCTGCTCCATCACGCGCTGACCACGCGCCGGAGTCTCCACATGTATCTCCACACATGGCCAGACTCCTCCCACGACTTGCACACTTTCGCGGGCTTCCGCCAGCCTCCGCCCACGAATTGTACAGTCACGGGGTGCCTCGTGGCGCAGTGCAGCAAAAGTCCCCACATGTAGTTCGTCACACGGCTGGACTCCTCCCTCTTCCCGCTCTTTCTGCATGGGCCTCTCCCGGTTTTTCAGAGAAATTTCCACGACTTCGAGCACAGGGACGCACTTTGGCCAATCACATGGCCGACCTGCTCGGACCTCCTCCGGGCAGCAAAGTTCAAACACAGCCGTTCTAAACCTCAGGGTCAACACACATTTCATCCCGGACTCACGAGCCCCCACGTGTAGTGGCCTCACCCCGTCCTCTTTAGCTAGGGGTATGTCACGCGACAGAGTGAGGTGCGCTACGGCCCATGTCCTCCCCATGGCTGTGGGTGAGGTGAAGGCCAGTACCAATCTTTTCCTCGGGCCAAATGTGTGCTGGTTATGAGGGTCAGTCCTTCCGTGCCAGAATCTCCCTTTGCTCCCATTAACAGAGTCCATACACCCATCAAAGTCCAAACTCAGGTTTATTGCGTATCTCCACATACAGTCAAATGCAACGGCATGATACGATGGGGGAGCAGGTCGAGGCACTGTACAGGTTCCTAGTCCCTACACTCCCTGTGCTATGACCAGGGGTTGCAGGAGTCTTGATTAGAGCTCCTCCGCTGCGCTGTAGCCCCTATCAGGGGAAGATGTCCTCCAAGGGAGTTACCGAAGGCCCATCCGTCACCGGGTTGACACTGCACCGGGTCTTCGGACGGGTGACCTCCCCAGCCTCCTCACCTCAGATGCGGGTCCCCTCGCAAGGGGCGCCCTGGAGCAACTTCACCCTCGCGGGATCCAGTCGGAGTCACCGGGTCCCAGGCCTCCTCAATAGTACCTCACCCCAAGCTGAAGGTGCCTGGGATGGACTCCATCTTCATTCCGGCCAGGCCTAGGGCGCCTAGGCCGGAACCTTGAACCGCCCGCACCCAGGCCTAAGGTGCCTGGGTGCGTGAAGAGATGATCCCCGAAGACGACCTCGTGGCGAGGGCGTCCCCCCCTTTTATCTCCTCCCATCGACACCACGGCGGGTTCCCCGCCCCAGCCGTACCATCTCCGGAAAGGGACAAAAAGGGTAGCACTGTGGTAGTGATTCTACCCTGAGCCAGTAGGTACACTGACACCCACTGGTCAGGGAGAATATCGCACCACCCAATCCTCCACGAATAACAAAAAGGGGTCTGAACCCTAACATAATTACACACCTGGGTCACACTACCCCCAGGTGTATTCCACTAAATTGAGGACCCCGCTACATATATATTATTTATTTATCATTTATTATTTTTATTTTAAAATAATTGAATATTTAGTATCACTTTAAGCTCTCCCATACATGCTGTTAGGTACATGGGGTCTCTGTACCGCAGGTTCAGTCCCAGATACTTTTGGGGGAAACCAATCGATAGAGAGAGGGGGCAAGAACATCGACCCCCTCACTGACAGAGGACTTGTTACTTACGCTTTGTTGACTGGCTGCTATACATTCCCACCACTCTATGGTTGCCCGTTGCAATTATTATCTTCTTCCAACTTCCCCACTGAGTTAACACTTTCGTGATGGTCTTCCACTTCCTGTATGCTTTACAGGCCCTGTTCTTCTTATATGCCATGTACCACCATGCATCCCTTTGAATAACTTCAGACCAGGCTTAGAACAGTTAAAATAGTCATAAATAACATTCACAGATTCCTTCCAACTAATTATCTTGGGCTGCCCAGGCATACCTTTGCAGGTAGAGATACATACCTGTACTAGGTACAGTTATCCCATGTGGTCCTGATGGGGCGGCCCTCAACCCAGCCTTCTCCCTATTTATGTACAGACCAGGGTGGAGGGTAGAACCCAGTGGCGGCTGGTGAAATTTTTTTTTGGGGGGGGGGCGGCAAACAGTGCACCCACAGCCACCCCCCCCAAGTCGGTCAGTTACGAGCCCTGCACTTACCCCATCTATGGCGTGGGCAGCACTAACCTCCTAGAACTTCCCTCCAGCGGCTTCCGCCGTGCATCTCCTCCTTTCTCCTCCTAGGCCAATTGGAACGCCTGTCCTTTTGGCCAATCGGAAACGGGTCTCAGACCCACTTCCTGATTGGCCGGGAGGAGAATCAGTGTGACAATAGGGAATATTCATTTCTTATTGTCACAAAACTGGGTGGGCTCGGGGCTCAGAGCCCACCCTTCTTTGAAGCATAGTAGAGGCTCTAATCACATGCTTAAAAAAAAACCCTTTGGAATCCATGCGTCTGGCACCCCACATGTAGACTAGGAGGCCAGATGCATTGATAGGGGGGTGGCGCCCGTGCGCCTTGCATTACGGGTCGTCACTGGTAAAACCCCCTAAAAACTGGGAAAATGTAGATCCGATGTTAATCCTTTCCCTACCTGGGCAGCCTAAAACGAACTAAACAATAGCTCTCTCACCTGCTGACAAGCTGGGGAAAGGGGAATTTGTGACAGTGTTTCTCCAGGGACTCAGCCATTGCTGCAGGCTGACTTTGGACTACAAGTCCAAAGAGGGACAATAAAGAGGAGAAACGGTAGGGGTTAGGGAGGGCTTAGAGAGGAAAAAGTTTCACTTTCCGCAGGAGACCAGGACCTAGACAGACTAAAATCCAGCAGCAGAGGGTACACGATTCCTATTTATGAGCAGTGGAAGTGAGGTGGATGCTATCCTGGAGGTCGGAGGACACCACCAGAAAGTGAGAGAAGCCCTGTACACACGGCCGAGATTCCCGGCGGTATAAAGTCCGCCGGGAATCCCGACGGGAAAACTGCGGGGAGAGCTTTGGCCGGGAATCCCTGCCGTGTGTACAGGGCTTATGCTCCCTCGGCACTGCCCCGCAGTGTTTTCCATTGGCAAGTGTAGTAAATCTGGCGGAAAAAAACCTACTCGGAATCCCGAGAGCAGGTTCTCTATTTTTCCCGCCGGGATTCCCGGCAGTTTTCCCGGCGAGGGAGCATACACACACCTGGTTTTCACGGCAAAAAGCTCTCCCAGCAGTTTTCTTGCCGGGATAACCGGTCGTGTGTACGAGGCAAGTGACCTTTTTACCTGGCAGGTGAATGGAGAAGCTTCTATTTACAAAAGACTGGTGAGCGACCGCTGACCAAATATATACTGCAGCTGATAGCAGTGGGTGGGCCATTACATACTGCCCAACAAGAATTCTCTTGCCTTTGTGGCTGTGTGTGAGTAAAGAGATGAGCTCAGGCGTATTATTTGGATATACCGTATTTCTTGGCGTATAACACGCACCTTCACTTTAAGAGGGAAGTTTCAGGAAAAAAACATAACATTTTAAAAAAAGAACTGTGAAGCAAAATAAGGGTCAGTGCCTATCTGCAGACCCCCAATTGCCAGGAATGCAGCACCCCCAATTGCCAGGAATGCAGCACCCACCATTGCTAGGAATGCAGCACCGACCATTGCCAGGAATGCTCTCACCATTTCCATCAGTGCAGCCTTGGAGGGGACAGGGAGTGGACAGGACGAGCACCAAAGATTACCTACAGGAGAATCTCCTGTTTACTTGGCGGCCTATTTAATAGAAAGTCCCGCCTCCTTTGATGGACAGAACAGTCGTCCAATGGCAGCACCGGAGACGGGACTTCCTATTACAGAGGCTGCCGTGTAAACAGGAAATACTCCTCCTGTGTGCACGGCACTCGTCCCGCCTCCTCCCTGTCCCATCCGAGGCAGCCAGCCAGTATATATCTTTTGTGGCCCTGGCGCTGGGAGATCGTCTGGGCCAAATAAGATATATATGTTTGGATAACCAGGCGGGCTGTTCAAAACCGGACCGCGGGCCGCGATTGGCTGGCGGGCCAGACTTTGGACATGCCTGCCCTAGAGGTAATAAGTATTCATTCCTTGTAGTGCTAGGGGAGCCCCGCTGTGAGTTTTTTTCTCTGGAATTTAGATTTAAGATTCAGAAATAATTCTGTGCATTAGCAAAGTTTTGTATGTAAAGCCCAGTCCAAACTTTACTTACCTTTTATAAGTAGCATTGTACACAATTTTATTTTAATGCATACAGAAGTGTATTCTTACCCGGCTGCAATCTCTATTGTAGCACCGTCCTAGTTGCTAGCGCTGGTAAATTTAGCTTGGCTCCTCTGTAGGCAAAGGAGCATGGGTTAGTTTTTTTTTGGGCTGTGCAGGGCTACAATGGCTGTGGCTCTGTTACCTCCCCCTGGCTTCTAGAACTCTCTGGACAGTTCTGGAACTTAGAGGGTGGAACAGAGGCTGCATCCTGGAAATTAAAATGTATAGAATTCCCACCAATCCCTGGGGAGGGGAGACCCAGAAGGTGGGGAACAACCCATAAATACTCAGGAGCATGGCAGTCTGGGAGCAGAGTCTAGGGTCCAGTTCTCTGGAGGGGACCCTTGTGCTGGAAAGCTCTGCCCCTGGGGCAGGAGGAAGAGCAGGTGAGAGAGAGAGGTGGGAATCCTCACACTGGTCCAGTCTCAGATAGGTTTAGCTGTAGACATCCAAGAAACCAGAATCAGCATGTACAGCAGCCTTCTGGATTCAAAGAGCTACTTAAAAGGGACTGAGTGAGTTTAAAAGGTACTGAGTGAGTACCTTCCATTCAACATACCCCAAGGCTACAGAGAGGACAGTAAGGTGAAATACTTTACATGTCTGGGACCAGGGGACAGCTAAGAGCCAGCGCAAAGCAGCCAAGTGCACCCCAATACCTCTAGCTTGGGTCAAGAGCAGCCAGATGCATGCAACACAGCTAAGAGCTGCACCTACAACTTCAGTTTTGGAACTTTTTGTTGGTACTTTAGCTGCACCATCTCTCCCATGGGTGGGCAGCACAGTTGTAGTTAGTTCATAGCAGCCAGAGACATTAACAGGTCCTTAACTGTCTGTTCAAAGCTCTTCATTTCTGGGCATCCCATCCATCCCAATTTCCTATGCAAGTTCATCCCTTTAAATAAACCAAAAAACCAAATCCTTTGGACTGCTTTGTTGAGCCTCCAGGAAAGTGAGAGAATTCTTGTTGTCTGGCTGTGTGGGGAAATGACCCAAAAATGTAGCGGCCCTTTAAGGGGTTAGCGCTACACTATAGTAATGTTCCTCAGCACGATGCCCCTTGTACTAAAAAAAATTGGATTTTTTACTCACCGTAAAATCCTTTTCTCTGAGTCCATGGACCGACACAGCTTCTCTATTGACAAAGTGGGTATTATCCGTTAATTAGGAGTGACTAGGCAGAAAAACTTGTAAAAAGTGTTGCATCACACCTTCTACAGTACCGCCCAGGGGGCGGACTCCCTCTGGGTATAACCTCTGAGTCTGCATCTCGCAGATCAGTTAGTCAAAAAGCAGTACAAACTTAAAAGGAGGGGTGGGTGCTGTGTCGGTCCATGGACTCAGAGAAAAGGATTTTACGGTGAGTAAAAAATCCTATTTACTCTTTCGTCCATGGACCGACACAGCTTCTCTATTGACAAAGTGGGACATCCCAAAGCAGTGTCAGAGAAAAAACGAGGGGTGGTAACAGCATAAAAATAAACTTCACCCCAAACACAAAACAGCACTCCTCCAACGGAGGAGCTGCAACTCTAAACAGCCGCTTGCAAAACCTTGCGGCCGAAAGAGGCATCCGAAGATGCACCTACATCAACTTTGAAGAATTTTGTGAAAGTGTGAGCGGACGACCAAGTCGCCGCTTTACATAATTGGGAAACAGACGCTTGATGTCGGAAAGCCCAAGAGGCACCTCTTGCCCTGGTCGAATGCGCCGTGACCGGAAAGGGGGGCGCTTGACCCTTTAAGGCGTAAGCCTGGATTACTATCTGTCGGATCCACCTAGAGATGGTGGCCAACGAGACTGCTTGGCCCTTCTTGGGACCAGCCACCGAAACAAACAGTGAGTCTGACTTCCGGAACAGGGAAGTAGCAGATAGGTATACTCTCAAAGCTCGGACAACGTCCAAGGAATGCAACGCCGACTCCTTGGGATTCAACGGATGAGGACACAAGGATGGAAGTACAATGTCTTCGTTGAGATGAAAAGCCGAAACGACCTTCGGAAGAAAGGAAGGCTGCGACCGCAGCACCACCTTATCCTTGTGGAAAACCAAATAGGGAGCCTTGCAGGACAAGGCTGCCAGCTCAGAGACTCGTCTAACTGATGTAACAGCCACCAAAAAGACCACCTTCTGAGAAAGTGTCAACAGGGGAATATCTCTATTATTCTCAAACGGTGCCTTCTGAAGCACCGAGAGGACCAGGTTCAAGTCCCACTAAGGTAGCGGGGGATGGACCGGAGGGGCCATATGTTGAACCCCCTGCACAAATGTACTCACAAGAGAGTGAGCCGCCAGGGGTCACTGAAAAAAAGACAGCCAGGGCAGATATCTGTCCCCTAATCGTACTTAAGGCAAGCCTTTGGTCCACCCCATGCTGTAAAAACAGCAGGATTCCGGAAACCAAATAAGTACGCGGCTGCCATTTCATTTCCTCACACATGGAGATGTAGGCCTTCCAAGTGCGGTGATAAACCTTCCTAGAGGATGGTTTCCGAGCACTTCTCATAGTAGAGATTACTGAATCTGACAGGCCCCGGTCTCTCAGTACCTGGCTCTCAACAGCCATGCCGTTAAAGCCAGTGACCGTAAAGCAGGATGGAGTATGGGACCTTGCGATAGCAGGTCCTTCCGTAGTGGTAGGCGCCAGGGGACGTCTACTACCAGACGTACTAGATCGGCGTACCAAGGACGCTGAGGCCAATCTGGAGCGATTAGGATCATTGGAACTCCCTCTGCCTCCACTCTGCGGAGCAGAAGAGGAAGAAGCCTTAAGGGAGGGAAGGCATAAATTAGCGGATACTGACCCCACGATGCCACCAACGCGTCCGTTGCGTCTGCCCATGGGTCTCTTGACTGGGCCACAAACCTCAATACCTTCCGATTGAGTCGGGAAGCCAGAAGATCTACGTCTGGTGTGCCCCATCTTTGGCAGAGGAGTTGGAACACCTCTGGGTGTAAGGACCATTCTCCCTGGTCCAGCATCTGGCGGCTCAGGTAGTCCGCCTGCCAGTTTTCCACACCCGGAAGGTACACGGCCGACAGTGCCGGTACGCTCTTCTCTGCCCACTTCAGGATGCGAGCGACCTCCGATGCTGCAGCTGAGCTTCTTGTTCCTCCTTGATGATTGACATATGCCACTGCTGTGGCGTTGTCTGACTGGATCCTGACTGGACGCCCTTGCAGCCTCTGAGACCATTTGAAGAGGCACAGCCTGATCGCCCGGATTTCCAGGACATTGATCGGCAGGAGGGCTTCCTCTGGGGTCCAGCGACCTTGCGCCGACTGAACACCCCAGACTCCCCCCCAACCTGTAAGGCTGGCGTCCGTCGTGATCACTATCCAGTAAACCGGAAGAAATGACTTCCCGGCCATTAGAGCCGGTGCTGTCAGCCACCATACCAGGGATCTCCCGACTAGGTGGCTCACTCGGATTTGATAATCCAGAGATGAAGGGCATCTGTTCCATCTGGACAGAACTTCCTTCTGTAACACTCGAGTGTGGTATTGAGCATATGGGACCGCCTCGAAGGAGGCTACCATGAGGCCCAACACTCGCATGCCAAAACGGAGTGACGACCAATTCCTGGAAGTCAGCTGCCGTACTGCAGCCCCGAAGGGTCTGCAACTTCTCCACAGGGAGGAATACCTTTGCCTCTGAGGAATCCAGAATCAACCCCAGGTACACTAGGCGTTGAGTGGGCACCATACCGACCTTTGTGTGTTTAGTATCTAACCACAGTCTCGAAGAGTCTGACAGGTAATGAACACGCTTACCTCTAAATTCTGAGCTTGAAGGCGCCTTCAGTAGAAGGTCGTCCAAGTAGCCCATGATAGCGATACCCCGCTGTCTTAGAAGTGCCAGAATCGGAGCGAGCACCTTGGTGAACGTCCTGGGTGCTGAGGCAAGGCCAAACGGGAGGGCCACAAACTGGTAGTGGTTCTTCCCGACAGCAAATCACAGAGACTTCTGGTGTCTGGAGTATATGGGGACATGCAGGTATGCGTCCTTGATGTCCAAGGAGGCCAGAAAGTCCCCCAGATGGAGAGCCGTGACTACAGATCGAACCGACTCCATCCAAAATCTTTGTACCTTCACAAAGCAATTGAGGGCTCTGAGATCCAAGATTGGATGAACCCCATCCTTCTTCAGCACAATGAACAGATTTGAGTAAAAACCCTGACCCCGTTCCTGTTCTGGAACTGGAATAACTACCTCGCGTTCTAGTAGACCCTGGACCGCCCCATACAGGGCCTCCCGACGGGTCGGTAGTAGCTGGAGATTGGAGGTGATGAATCTGTCCGGTGGACAAGAGAGAAATTCTATCTTGTAGCCTGAGGAGATTACTTTGCAAACCCACCTGTCGGAGACTAGAGCTGTCCACTGAGTCGCAAATTCGTGAAGACGACCCCCCACCCGAGAGCTGGGTGGGGGCGGACCTTCATGCGGACGCAGATTAGTCCGCAGGCTTGTTGGGTCTGCGGGACCAAGGACGCTTTTGTCCTTGGGCAGGCACCTTATCGGTCTGGGGTCTTTTCCCTGTCGCCCTAGGGGGACGAAAAAAACGCTTGCGTGCAGTAAAGGAGGGCCCTTGCCCTTGGCGTGGCCCCTACCCTTGCTAGTTTGAGGAAGCAAAGTGCTTTTACCTCCTGTGGCATCCTTGATGATGTCATCCATAGAGGCCCCAAAAAAGTCTGTCGCCCTTAAAAGGCAGATCCAACAGGGCTTTCTTGGAGGTCTGGTCCGCAGACCAGCCCTTTAGCCAGATCAGGCGGCGTATTGCTACTGCATAAACCGAAGCTTTAGACAGCAGGGGAATAGTATCCATGTCTGACTCGCAGACAAACCTAGGGCCCTGGACCAACTGGTCGGCCAATGTTATCTCATCAGGAGGAGCATCTCGCTCCTTAACCCCTGGAGTAGCAATCTTGCCCATTCAGTAAGTGTCTGAGACACTAGGGCCCCCGCCGATGCCGGGCGTACTGCCGAGCCTACCACTGAGTATAGGTAGCAAGCGAGTGCTTCAGCCTTCTTATCCACAGGGTCCTTGAAAACAGGAGCCCCTTCTACAGGAATTGTGGTGGCTCTATTAAGTCTGGACACCAGAGGGACCACTATAGGGGGAGAGGTCCATCTCTTCAGAAAACTCTCCTCAAAGGGGTACTGTACCGCAAACCTCTTTGGGGCTGTAAAGACCCTCAGTGGGTTCTCCCATTCCTTGTATAAGAGTTTATCAAAAGACACACAAGGGAACACCTTAGCAGTGTGGGCAGGTCTATGAAACCCAAGTGGACCGGAGTCTCTGCTGCTTCTGCACTATTTTCCAACTTTAGCGTATCCCGCACTGCAGTAATAAGGTCAGATACCAAGCCGTCTCGCGTACTGACCTGGACTTGGAGTCATCCTCACTGTCCGGTCATGGTCTGCAGTCTCTGATGCGTCAGAATCTGGGTCCCGGAGCCATAGCTGGACCTGGTTCTGCATCAGAATTATCCCCAGAAGTTTGCAGGGGACGGGGCGTTTACTACCCCCTGTATTCCTGTGTGCTGCTTCCACCCTGGCAGCAAACGCCTCTAGGATTGCCGTCATAGCGTTCATAGACACCTCAGGGGCACCAGCTGCTAAATCTGGTGTTTCAGGGGAGAAGACATCTGGCTCAGATGCCATGCTGAAGACACGCTGACACTCACAGGGCTCCAGGCAAGATATCAATAGGCCATCCTCCTGCGCTGCCGAGATGCTGGGTTACCCAGAGGACTCACCACCCTGGACCGGTACTGCTATGCTGCCGTGTGCTGCGCCTGTGGTGCTGTCCCACTGCTGCTGTGTCAGTCTGCTTCTTTTATCAGCACTTCCTGTGTGAATTTTCGCGCCAGTGTAATGCACCCTAGAGGCCGGAGGCTCTCGCAAAATGGCTGCCAAAAACGTCTGTATGGAAGATAATGTGGGCTCTAAGAAAATGGCCGGCGAGCCGAAGATAGAGGTCAAGCAGCCGTAGCCCACAAAAAGATGGCCACCGAATGGCAATATATACATACAGGGTGGACAAACATGGCCGCCGATCAGCTGATAGGGGTCAGTGGGTGTGGCCGAACCACAGGAAGATGGCCGCCGGGCAGTCACAAGAAGCCGAACACGGCATGGACCACCTCAAAATGGCCGCTGACAGCATGGAGGAGAAAGCACACACACACACAGGTAAGCAGAAATGACATTTCTTTTAAATGTTAGTTACAGCCAGCCCCGCTCCAGTGGAACCCCATAGGTGACCCCCAGCACCCAGCAACCTTTAGCTAGAAGCCCAGGGAGGAGGGAAAGGCAGGGAGAGAGGGAAGAAATGGGCCACAACCACTTACTTGATCCCTCCAGGAATGTCCAGCTAAATCACCCAGCCGAGGCAGGGGAGTTTTACTTACCTATCCTGCATGTATTATGCTGGAAGACATTCCAAACAGATCATTGTCTGCGCACGGAAGGTGACTGTTAGCCAGGCATGCTGTGATTGGACCCAAAAGGGACGATCATATGTATGCCCTGGAGCGTGACGCTCACCGGACAGGCTGCTGCGACTCGGCCGTAAGGTCAGCCGAAGCTGAGCGGTCCGATGCAAGCCTTGGAGCGTAAGCTCACCGGCCAGGCTGCTGCGACTCGGCTGTAAGGTCAGCCGAAGCTGAGCGGTCCGATGCAGGCCCTGGAGCGTAGGCTCACCGGCCACCCGTGGAGCGACGGGCATGTCGTGGAAAACCCAGCGCGTAGCTAGGGTCGGCACACGCTCGATGGCCGAAACTGGGGAGACTACAAGGATCGAGGATCCAGCCTGTCACCCAGTCGACAGTTGATCAAAGATCGCAGGAAACAAAAATGTAGCAAAAAAATATATATCTTTTTCCCCCGGACCAATGGGCCCAAAGGGAGCCATGTCCTACTCCTTGCTAGACAGAAAAAAACTGATCTGCGAGATGCAGACTGAGAGGTTATACCCAGAGGGGGTCCGCCCCCTGGGCGGTACTGTAGAAGGTGTGATGCAACACTTTTTACAAGTTTTTTCTGCCTAGTCACTCCTAATTAACGGATAATACCCACTTTGTCAATAGAGAAGCTGTGTCGGTCCATGGACGAAAGAGTAAAGCAATTTGTCTCTTTAACCCCTAGACGCCGGCTGTACGCAAATGTGGCCTCCTGGCGCCTGGTACTTAAAGCTGAGGGGGCGGCATATTTGCATGAATTGCTGCCTATACACCTATGCCAAGAGCACGAACGCTGCGTGCTCCCAGCGCAGTTACCAGCGCCTAACGAAAGCTCTCGAACACTCATTGCGATCGGGAGCTTTCGGACCAAGTGACCAATGTGACAGCCAATCATGGCGTTCACGTGATCTTAAAAGAGAAGTATGGGTTTGGGGGTTTTCCCTATTCATACTTACTTAGGTGGATGCAGCATGGGCCCGATGCTGCATCTGTCCCCCCGGCGTCTCTATACTGAGAACCGAGCGATCGAACATCGCTGATGGCTCAGTTCTCGCAGCTCCCCGAGCAGATAGCTGCTGACTGTCAATCAGCAGCTCTCCGCTCTGCTCGTCCTCGCTCACTGGAGCGCTGAGCTGTGGAAGGGCGGGGAGCTCGCTGAGAGGCTGAGACGGGTATCAGTCCAGGCACCTGGCAGATGCAGACTTCCATTGTCGGGATGACGCGGTGCCTGGACTGATTTTCACTCCTGTTATCCATAGGAGAAGCCCAGCCAAACAAGCTTTGGCTAGACTTCTCCTTTAAACCACACCTCGCCTCCCGGCATCATAAACCTCTGAAAGGGCCGTAAAGTGCCGGCGCTAAGAGCTTAAAAAATGTAGGTAGACAAATTTGGCATACAGTTAGAATCAAGTTCATTGATGCATATTGACATTGCTAAATTAAACCCTGATCGAGAAGGATAAATCTTTTTTTTTTTTTTTACAGTACATACAGTATATATATGTAGCGCCCCTTTACTTTTAGGGGAGCTAGGTACCTAAATTTAGAGGTTGATCTGGGTTAGTAGCCAGACCCAGATTGCTTCAATTGTTAGGTTTTGTTCTTTTGCTTTTGCCAAGTGGTGTTGCTGGTGTACAGTTCCCTGTGGCCTGTGGGTGGCGCTGCCATAACAGGTCAGGGTTGAACCGCTAGTGACATTACTTTACCTTTGGGTGTCCTCTCCAGGCAGCTGTACGGGGGCGTGGTCGGCCCGCTGTGAGTGGATCAGTCTCAGGAACCTTTAGCCTGGGGCTGCAACTCTTCATGTAGGCCCAGCACCTTTAGCTGGCCTACCATCTAAAGAGGAATTCCAGGGCACTCAAGGGTGACCCATTCTGGAGAGGGAGCCAGGGTTACCGGTGAAGGAAGTCACCGCCTCGGATGAGGCCTGGTTACCTACAGAGGGATTCCACAAGTCTGCCACAGGCATTGTAGCGTGCTTCAACTTGCACCTAGGTCCTTATGCTACAAGTGCCAGGAAGTTTGGAACCAGGCAAATGGGTTCCAATCGTATCCCTAGGAAAGTAAAGTTCGTGCATCACTCCGGCTGCTGGGACCGTGAGAGGGAACTATCCGGGTGAGCAGAGTCCACTTGGGATTGAGTGGTGATATTAAGTGCCTGAACCTGCCTCCCTGTTATTCTATTCTTCACTTTCAACTTTCCTGTCTGGTTTCAAGCATAAAGAAAATAAACCTTCAGTCATTGAGGTTTAACCTTGACCTTATTGATACACAAACGACAGACTTTTCTCTACACTATAGGGAAAGGAACCAGCCCAGGAGAGGTAACTCGCTGCAGAACCCAACAATTGTGAACACCGCTTAACCTCCTCAAACAGGAGGGTACGGGCATATAGCACGGTGTGCCTTATCTTACAAGTGAGCCAGGTGAGAAAAAGGTTTGTGTGCTACATATATTTATATATTTGTAGCAGGTTATCATATTTAGGGGAGGCATCTGAGTGGTATCAGGCTCAGATTCAACAATTGTTAGGATTCCTGGACCAATTTGTGCCAGTGGAGGATATCAATGGTGTTCAGTTCCCTGCGGCCTATGGGTGGCACTGTTGCCATGGGCCGGGGTTGAATCGCCATTGGAGGGCTGCGCCCTTTGTGTCCTCTCGCGGCAGTAAGTAATACAGCGGGGCGAGGAACCTGCTGTGCATGCTGGGGGAGAGTATAAAGGGGGCAGACATCTTCCGCTCGGGGTCGACTCCCAGGCACCTTCAGCCTGGGGGGGTGCGTGATGGCGGTCTCCGGGTGCCCTAGGCCCGGGGACGTAGTTGCGGTTCCACCCCCGACACCTTTGGTCTGGGGTGAGGTACTCTCTGGAGGCCTGGGGCCCAGTACCTTCGACTGGGTCCCGCATGGGATCGAGGGCTCCTAGGGTGTCCTCCGGTGTAGACACCCGAATCTGGGACGAGGAGGCCAGGGAGGTGACCCTTTCAAAGACCCAGTGCAGCATTTGCTGGTGACGGAGGGGCCTCTGGTAACTGTCCGGATGGATGTCCTCTCTCTGACAGGGGCCATTTCCTACAGAAGGAACTCCACGTTCTTATGGTCTGTGGCAGGGACCCATCGTGAATCAGGTCAGTGGCAGAGACCCAACAACCAGGTCTGTGGCAGAGGCCTTATTCATCTGGTCTGTGTCAGAGACCCCCTCACGGTCGGTGGCAGCGACTGTGCGCCAAGCCTGTTCGCGCTAAAACGGAACAGGAGAAAACCCAATTTCAAGTTTGTGCCTGGACCTCCTACCCACTGTGTTCTGAACTGTTCTATGTCTAACCAGTCGTTCTCAAAGGACTATTTATTGCTCTGAAGAATAAATAAGTGTAGGACTTTCAGTGGTGTGGAACTTGACTTTCTGGGAGATAAAGGGTCATTCTCAAGGGAAGCGTTTGGCTCTGGACAGGGGCACAGGCCCGAAGGTAAAAGGTTATAGCTCACACCTCTACACACAAGAGGATACGAGCTGGTGGTGCGCCACACTCTCCTCCCTGGTCCCCTAGACGAGAGCCATTGACCGAGAAGAGAAGGAGGGAGTGAGAGGTGAGATCGCTACATATATATATATCACATTTCCCTTTTATAAAAAGCTTTAGGGAACAGTAGTTACAATGACAGCTTGTAATAAAGCACAGTTAAACTCTTTGTCAAAGTGCATCATTCTTTTCTGTCTCTATAGAGTTAATATTCGTTCGTTTACGTCCTCTGAACCTTTTCTGTTCCTGTGAGCTTATTTATTACATTATTTTAGTACCCCGTCTCCCTGCACCTAGCACACCAATATCCCCAAGGTAAACATAAACCTTTTCCCTTGTGATCACAAAAAGCTTTTGTAATGGTATTATTGACGTCAATGCTGCTGCAGAGTTCAGTATTCGGAAGGCATGTGACAATTAGAATGACAGGTGTACACAGTGCAGTCCTTAAGGGCCAGTTATTAGAATGTACTTTCACATTGTTATAATCGACTAATGGCATACATTGCCATTGCAGTTTGTTTTTAAACTATTTTATGAACCAAATTCTAATGCCGCGTACACACGATCGTTTTTCACATCGTTAAAAATTCCATTTTTTAAATTGGGCAATAAAAAAGATCGTGTGTAGGCTCCAGAGCATTTTTAACGACATGAAAAATGGCCTTAAAAAATGAGAACCTGCTCTATTTTTTCACGTCGTTTTTTTTTTACGATGTGAAAAACGGTAGTGTGTATGCTTTTACGAGGGGAAAAAAACATGCATGCTCAGAATCAAGTATGAGACGGGAGCGCTCGTTCTGGTAAAACTAGCGTTCGTAATGGAGATAGCACATTCGTCACGCTGTAACGGACTGAAAAGCACAAGGCTGAAAAGCGCGAATCGTCGCTCAACAAACTTTACTAACATGAAGGGTGGCGCCATTCGAACGGAACTTCCCCTTTATAGTGCCGTCGTACGTGTTGTAAGTCACTGCGCTTTGCTCGAGCGTTTTTTTTAATGAACGTGTGTATGCAAGACAGGCTTGAGAGTAAACAAGAAAAATCACGTCGAGAAAAACGTTGTTTTTGAAAATGACATTAAAAACGATCGTGTGTACGCGGCATTAACAGAAGATATTCTATAGGGAACGTAAAATGTTTTCACTCTGGTTATCAATATAAACATAAGAGATCAGCTTGATGTAAAATAATCCTATTTGTGTGTGTTTAAAAAAAAAAAAAAACTTGTTTCCATATAACATTTTTATTTATATATTCACAGTGGGTGGGCCATCACATACTCTGCTTTCTGCTTTGCAGTGTCAAACAATTGTGCTTTCTCATAACGCAAGTCTATAACGCAGCTAACTTATCAACAACAAGGCACTCTGTGTGGCCGATAAATTACATAATTAGTTGCTACTATGATTTATATATTGTATTTCATGATTTCAGTGCTTGATTATTTAGGGCTCATGTACACAGGCACAAAAAACACCACTTACAGATTCTTTTTTATTATTATTATTTGAATACAGCTCTATTATGCTGTGTCCATGCACATAGCAGTGTTTAGTTCTGTAATATAAAACCGTATTCACTGCCGTAAAAAATGCCCAAATCCCGGAATCCCAGAGAGTTCAGCAATAGACCTGATATTTGGCACTCCATAGAGTGAAAAAAATCCTAAAGGGTCTCCAGCTAGTGATTTTTTTTAATTAATGGACTATGCATTCTGCTCTTGGTGTCTGAGAGAGGATAGCAATCCTTATGTACCTCTGTACTATTTTGAGTCTGCACATTGTGACAGTACTGGTCTGTAATAGGAGTGGCATGCCCATTATAGTTATAGTTATAGTTAGGTGCTTCGGGCCGAATCCCCCCCCCCCAGGCCATTTCTTGTGGCCCTCGCACCCAGGGCTTTTTTTCAGCTGGAATGTGGTGGAACTCCATTCCGCCACCTCCAGCTCTTGCCCTCTGCTCCCCACTCACCACTGTCACTTTTAAACACTTTTAAACACAAGGACAGCTTTCCTCACGGCCACTGTCACAGATCCATGCCTGCCCTGCACTCACAGTTGGGACAAGGGAGATGCTGATGCAGGTGTAGTGTGGAAGGGGCATTACGTTGTAATGTGCACTGTGATCCCCATCTTTGCTTATATGCCAGCCAATAATCTCTCTGCAAGTGAGAGAGGTGGAGCCATCTACACTGCCAGGAGGTACTAGAGCTGGGCTGGTAAGGTGAGATGCAAGGAAGCTTTTGGTGGAAGATGATGTGTTCAGAGTGGGTGGGTATGGGGGAGAGTGGTGCAAAGGTCAGTGCCAAGAAGGGGTGGAAGTAAGATGTGGACAGCCTGTGAAAGAACCCTACACACTGTACATAGCACCCCCCTAAACCCTGCACTCTGTATGTAGCGCACTCCTCAACCCTGCACTCTGTACACAGTGAACCCCTGAACTCTGCACTCTGTGCGTAGTGCCCCTGAAATCTGCGCATAGGGTGCCCCTGAAACAGTACTCTGTACATAGCACATCACTGAACTCCTCAGATAAAGCACTCCTGGTATTTATTGCCCCTTTAAGATATTACCACTGTAATTTGGCCACACCCACCAATTGATGCGGTTCAGCGTAGAGAGAGGCGTGGTTGAGTTCCTGGACCTATTCTCTGAAAAGAAAAGCCCTGGATAAATTTAAATAGTGTTACAAATACAACTAGCCCGTTGAGGGCAACCATAATGCTGATGCGACATGCGATTAAATTGAGTTTAACACCCAATCTTAAGTCTTTTAAACCAAATTATCGTATGTTTCTCAACAGAGCTCCTTTTTGTTCATTCCAGATTCAAAGGAAAAAGGAAACTGAATCAACATGCTGAATACCCTTGACATTTGTGTATTGAATATTATTCATTTCTCCATTTACTTCCTTTCAGATGTTTTTTGTTAAAAGAATTGCCTGGATATAGCTGTGTTAACTCCCTGCTGTTCTTGGGAGTATCATTTGTGGGGTCATACAGTTAAGAGGATTATCGGGTCATAACTTCAGCACATGAAGAGGCGCATTAAGTACTAAATCCTTAGGAGTAGACATTAACTTTCAGCTGTTGCTGAAGAAGTGAATAAAATTTACTCATAAACCACCCTGAGAGAGGGATCACTCCAGAAATATTTTATATAATAGAATAAATGACTAAAACAGCTATTTTAATTAACACTTCTAAATTGTACATTAGGTCGAGATAGTATTACATTTTATTGAGATGATGCCAGTGAATGCTTCAAATTCCACTTTGCAAATGTTGCACCATGGAATTGACTTTGACTGTCTGCTTATAAAAGCTCAAATTAAAAAGTCAACAATGATTATTAGGCGATAAATAGTAAAATGTACCTTTTGAAATGTTATGTTTCTATAGTCTGAGAGCTGCACAGAGGGAAATCATTTCACTTTCTGGATACCTAGACGTGTACACAAGTAAAGAGTTTAAAAACTAGCAATTAAGCAATTAACCAATTACTACAGTACAACCAATAAGAGCTCCTTCCGCATCCCACACTGTTTTATAACCAACACAGTTGCTTTGAAGGATTTTATTTGGAAGGGGCAAATGTGCTGATTTTAGACTAAAGGTACAGATTACAGAACATTTTGAAAGGATAATTTTACTATATTCATTCTACTGTAGTACAAATGACGATATGACAAGGGAGAAAATCTAATGTCAAGGACTCTAAGTATCACTAAACTACAGTATCAAACGTAGATGTCTTCAAAGCAAGAATTTCAATATGACCAAATTGCTACTGTTCAATGTCATCTAAAGGTACAAAGGCAACTTCTGCACTGAAATGGTTGCTTTGTTTGCCTTAGCAACTTTTCTACTACCTGCTAAATGAAGAAAAAGATTGTGAGCCTTATGAAAACACTTAGGCTGGCCATACATGGATCAAAATCTGGCTGGTTCAGCAGGGACCAGCCAAATTTTGATCCATATATTGTAGCGCCCTCCTACGTAGGTGCCAGTGTTTTAGATACATTTAGTTTCTGGATTCCCTGTAGCAGGGGAACAGTGATCATTTGCTTTTGCCTGTTCTGGGTTTTGCTGGTATGCAGGCTCGAATACTTTCCCCTGCATACCACTGAATTCTGGGATATAGTGGGTGAAAGTGTTTGACCCTGGCCTGGGTAATCATGCACTTTCAGCAAAACCCAGGTCAGGAGAGTGAGTGACCAGCAGAGGGCTGAGAGGGGTATCAATAGGCTGAGGCCTAGAACAGCAGTCTCTTTTTCCTAAATGGAGTAAGACCCAGCCTGAGGACTGAGGCACCCCTGGGTGCCCAGCTACATCACTGAAGAAATCCTTTTTGGGGTCCCAGCTCCGGTTAAGGCATAGGGATCTCCGTCCAGACCATCCTCAAGCAGGGCAGAAAGCTCTACATTGGATCCAGACCGCAGGCACCAAGAACAGAGACTGGCTGGTACTTTAGGAAACTTTACAGTACCCAGGGCACAGTGAGTACTAGCCTTAAGGAGCCCAGAGACTTTCATTGCCACCTTTGGGAGAGATGATTACAGTTTTCTCAGGATTATACTGTTGTTGAGGAGTTCCTGCGTTGAATTTAATTTAACCTTCACATTCAAAAGGTTGGTTACACCCTGAAGGAGCAGATCAGCTTTAGTGTCCTCTGTTGCATTTTTGCTAGTTCTTTTGGGGTATCCCAAGGCTCACACCCCCACCCATGGTGGAAGGAAAGAAAATCAATTCCTATAGGGCTTGCCTTAATTCTGCTCTAGGTACATATGTCAAGAGAAGGACACTTCTATTCCGCTGGACTAGATTAATATGGCAAAAAAATGGCAGAGCAATTTCATTATTTATGTTAAAGCAAGCAAAGACACTTTAGGCTATAAAGCCAGTATAGTCCTCTAAATTATGGAGTCAAAAAGGAATCTAAAATAGGGCTCTTTCTGTCCTCCAAGAAAGGAGTTCAGCATAAAAAATGTGTTATTCACAAAACTTCCTAAGATTTATTTAGGAAGCTTTATATTTATAAAAGCTCTGAAGAACTTTTCAATCAGGGAGTGTGTGTATACAGTACAGACAGGAAGTCTGAGAGTGCAGTCTATTCTGAAAGTTTCAAAATTGGTAAAGAGCAGGAATAGGGCCATGAAATGGAGACAAATCTCTAGCTCTGTACCAGGATGCAAGCGAAACTGAATTTTGGGTATTGTCATATACCTGGTGGATGAGCCTGATGTGTTGAGGAAGGCCTCTCTTACAACTCATGTTCGGACCCCCTAGTATAGTGAACAGTTGGCAATAATGCCTGTCGGTGATCCCGGTAGTGAAGAGGCGCCAGATGTCAAGCTCGAGCAGAAATAACCGACAGTGAACCACAGCAGGGTAACTGGCTGGCGGCAGCCGATGAGCAGCAGGCTGGAACATTCACGCATTGGCTGGCAGCAGGCAGGTGGTGATCAGGCACTGGCTGGTAGCATATAAGTGAGAAGCATGTACTGGCTGGTAGCGGGTAGGTGCATGGAGCAGCAAGTCAGGCAGTGTGAAGAGAAACAGCAGAGTCAGACAGGCGGGGTCATGAACTGGTAACTTGGAAGTGCAAGAGCATGGATAGGAGCGCTGTAAAGAGGCAGGCTGGAATTAATAACAGGTAAGCAGTACAGAGTCAAAAGGAGCAGGCAGAAGAAGAGGTCAGAAGGCAGCCAGGGTCCGTGCAGGTGGAGGTCAAGGGATGTTTAGGACGGGCCAGGTCCATAACTGGTATCAGATGCAGTTAACAGGTCTCAAGTCACACAGGAAAGACAGAAACATTGAAACTGAGCACTGGTTCAGTTTAAATAGCCCATCTGGTGCTAACATTAGTGACAGATGTGCATGTACAAGCATGCGGCTGCGTAGTTAGCATGAGCACATTCGCCTTTTCCATGTCGATGTGACATATATTTCTGTATATCAGCCTACGTCTGTGCACAGAGTTTCCTCTTGAAGAGATACCTTGCCTGCTGTCATGCCCTTCCTGACAGGTATACTTTAGGGGTTGCTGGTCTTCAAGAAAGTATATAAGTGTCTATTACTTCCTTAGAGAAGTTTTTATCCAAGAGAGTCATCCTGTCAGGCACCAGGCATTCAATTTTAGTCTTAAGACATCTGGATGAAACACCCAATCTTGTCTTGACAAGAAAAATGATCTGAAGACCAAGCGCTTTAGCAGATTTTTGAACTATCCACACCAGGCCCAGAATGGCTTTAAAGCTATCATCACAGATATTTTATTGGTCTATATTTTCATGAGCCATGGCAATCATTGAATATAGGTGAACAAATCTACATCAAACCCCAACTCTAGGATATGTTCATTGCATCACAATGGTACATGGAATGCTGTCTGTACTGAAAACAAAACTTCTGAACATTCTGAGTGCTGTGCTGGCCACCAAGTCCATAGAGTCCCTCATTTTACCGTAAAAGATTTAGGGGTTCGGTCCCTTCTCTCTTAGAAGGCGAAATCGGCAATTGAAACAATCTACACGAGTGCTTTTCCTGGGCTCTGATATACTGTATACTGAAAAGATTACATTAAACTAGGTCATTAAGTAGGCATAACATCATGTTATCTTGTGCTGCTCCTTTTCATATATGTATTTATGATGATTTACATGCATCTGTATGTAGGTTGTATTGTTGCATAAGCACAAGTCTCCTGTCACACATGTTATACACCAGTATTGTAATATTGCAATAAACATTATGTTTTTCACCCCCATCCCCTTCTGTCAATTGCTTCATTCAATGTCCCACCGCCCCCCCCCCCCTTTTTTCTGCTCTTAACACCCGGGATGGAAGCATTTCCCCATGCTTCATTTAAAGTCCCACAAACTCCCCTTTTTTGCTATATATACAGGGATGGAGGCAATTGGCAGTAGTAGGCAGTTTTCCCCTGCCGGCTTCTTTTGGGATGTCCCTTGAGGGAGTGTACCAGTATGGTCCACCCACATAGGGGTTTTTTTTTCTGCAACATCTGTCGTTGAAAACTTTGCAGCACTAGAACTTATCCAGCCTGGGCTACAACTGTGCCTTAGTCTGGACCTGGTTTTGCCTTTGTCCCAGGAGCTGCGATGCGCTCTGGCTGCCCCCCCCTCTTCCCCACTCTCCCTGCCCCATTAGGGGCGGGGTCAGTTGGGGAGTCGGGCGGATGCTCACTCCGCATCGGCGCCACGTCTTGTTCCCCCATGTGACGTCACTGGTTGGCATCGCTGCGTGGACTCTTATTCCATCCCAGCCGGCCCTTTTGGATGCGGATCCGCCTTGTCTGGGCGGTTTTACTACCGCCCAGGCTGGAGCCCCGCCCCATGCATTGCCTGGCATACGTGACATCGGTGGTGACGTCTGACGCACGCGGGACGCATATATGGCGTCTATCCGGACCCGGCGGCCATCTCCACACACATGTCCAGACGCCACAGCCGTGACAGACCTTTATCCCCAGAACATCCAGGTAACACCCTATGTTTTAAGCACATAGGCTACCTTTTGATCATATTCTCTATTATTGGTTAATCTTAATGGACCTACTCATCCAATTTTAGATACCCATTTACTATATGCACTCATCATTAGCTGTGCTGTGGAGATCGTGGTTTGTGTTCCGGAGACGATGCCTGTGTGTGTTTGCTGTGTGCTGGATCTCTCGCCGCCCCAGCTCCTGGGAGAGACATTTTCCTCTGGTCCACCTTTCACACAACACCCTGGCTTGACATACACTGTAAGTACCCGAACTGACATTTTGTCCTTTCTGGTGCATATACGTTCATAACCTCATGTCATCATACTTCAATATTTCAGATGTCCCTAGCATCCGCCCCTGAAGAAGTGTTTACATTGAAACACAGAAACGCGTCGGGCACCAAGGATGCAGCCAATTGCTGCAATAGGACCACACCCTGATATGTTTTTATGATATATACGATTTTATACTCAACATCATGTTATCTTGTGCTGCTCCTTTTCATATATGTATTTATGATGATTTATAGTCCCTGTTTGATCTAATATGGTCACTGTTATGCAGGCATCTGTATGTAGGTTGTATTGTTGCATAAGCACAAGTCACCTGTCACACATGTTATGCACCAGTATTGTAATATTGCAATAAACATTATGTTTTTCACCCCCATCCCCTTCTGTCAATTGCTTCATTCAAAGTCCCACCACCCCCCCCCCTTTTTTCTGCTCTTAGCACCCGGGATGGAAGCATTTCCCCATGCTTCATTTAAAGTCCCACAAACTCCCCTTTTTTGCTTTAAGTAGGCACATATGCTGATTAGGGGCTTGAATCTGGTGCCCACTTTCCTGCTTATTTAATGAACAACCATTATATTGCTGGCCTTGTTGACCTTGACTAGTATTGAGACAAGCTGGAGACTTGCTTCGGAAAAGCTATCAAGACCGACTGCCCTCGGTTTTCTTTTTGTGTCCATGTCTTGATGTGTATTGGCACCCTAGCCAATGCTGCAAAGTATGTTGTTAACAGCAGTGTTGGTTTAAAAGATTTCCCCTGGAAGAGTCATCCTGAGGTCAACTTTCATCTGAAAGCTGACATCTTTGCTGACAGATTATTTCAGTCATTTAATGATAAATGATGACCATCCTTTCTTTTGAAGAAGTTCCATCATAGGAGACCCGGAAAGTGGCAAGGCTTCATCCAGGTTGGAGATCGCTAAGAGTGAGTGCAATCATGAATTCCCTGAAAGCATAGGTGTGGGCATGGGTAGACCATCTTAGAGAGATGGAGATCTACATGAACAACACTAATGAAGTCAAAGATCACTGGGCACAGTGTCCTGTCGTTAGTGTTGTTAGAGGTTGTTCACACCAGAACGCATGTGCCAGAAAGGCATGTTCCAAAACACACTGCCTTTGGGATCTACTGCGGGGGTTAATACATTGTTAACCCCAAATGTAGATCGCAAACGCAGTGTGTTTGTGAGCAAAAAAATAAATAAGTATTACAAGAAAGTGCAGGGTTCAGGAGTGCATTACACTCAGAATGCAGGGTTTAGAAGTGTGTTACGCTCAGAATGCAGGGTTCAGGAGTGCAATACTCTCAGAATAACAAACAGGGATCAGGAGGGTGTTACGCTCAGAATAATGCAGGGATCAGGAGTGCGTTACGCTCAGAATAATGCAGGGATTAGGAGTGCGTTATGCTCAGAATGCAGGGATCAGGAGTGCATTGTGCTCAGAATGCAGGGTCAAGGAGTGCGTTGTGCTCAGAATTCAGGGATCAGGAGTGCGTTACGCTCAGAATGCAGGGATCAGGAGTGCGTTACGCTCAGAATGCAGGGTCAAGGAGTGTGTTGCGCTCAGAATACAGGGATCAGAAGTGCCTTGCGCTCAGAATGCAGGGATCAGGAGTGCATTACGCTCAGAATGCAGGTTCAAGGAGTGTGTTGTGCTTAGAATGCAGGGATCAGGAGTGCGTTGAGCTCAGAATTGCGAGACCAGGAGTGCGTTGCGCTCAGAATGCAGGGATCAGGAGTCCGTTGCGCTCAAAATGCAGGGATCAGGAGTGCGTTGCACTCAGAGTGCAGGGTACAGGAGTGCGTTACGCTCAGAATGCAGAGATCAGAAGTGCGTTGCGATCAGAATGCAGGGATCAGGAGTGCATTACACTCAGAATGCAGGTTCAAGGAGTGTGTTGCGCTTAGAATGCAGGGATCAGGAGTGCGTTGCGCTAAGAATTGCGAGATCAGGAGTGCATTGCGCTCAGAATGCAGGGATCAGGAGTGCGTTGCGCTCAGAATACAGGGATCAGGAGTGCGTGGCGCTCAGAATGCAGGGTCAAGGAGTGCGTTGATGGGGGGGTGATGTGAAGGGTGGTATCGGACACTGCTATGGGGGTGACCCAGCCCATAGCAGTGTCCACTGCCCCTTCACATCACCTCCCACCCCCACACACAGTAGTGTACTCTTCTTCCCCCTTTAGCAGTGACCTTTGGACCCCCTCCCTCCCATAGCAGTTGCATCCTACCTCTGCACACAGCAGAGATTGTGAAAAAACACAGTTCTGGACAGGGGGCGGGAGCTGGCCGAGTGACTTTTTATATTAACAAGCTGGTGATTGGTTGCTTAAGACCTAGCAACCAATCAACTGCGGTTTAATTTAAAAAGTTAACTTGGCCAGCTCCTCCTCCTGTCCTGGGCTGTGCTGGCTCTTGCTTCCCGCTGTTTACTGATGACGGATGCGGGGGCGGTGTTGTGGAGAGAGAGAACCAAAGGCGCGGCTGGTGGCGGAGAGAGAACCAGTCCGGTACCTGTGGGGGTCGGTGGTGCAGACCTGTTCGCGGTCTACCCGTCACCTGTCCACGATCGATATATATCAGTGTCCTCCTCTTCTCCCCTTCACATAACCCTCGTCAGTGTCCTCCACCCCACCCCGCATCAGTGTCCTTCCCCACCCCCTTCAACCCCCCTACATCAGTGTCCTCCCCTTCCCCCACATCAGTGTCCTCCTCTTTTCTCCCCTCCCCAGCATCCGCATCAGTGTCCTCTCCCACCCCTTTTACACCCCCCCACATTGGTGCCCTCCTCTTTTCTCACCTTCACAGCACCCGCATCAGTGTCCCCCTCTGTCCCATTCACTCCCCCCCCCCACATCAGTGTCCTCCTCTTCACCCCCCCCCCCACATTAGTGTCCTCCCCCTCTGTCCCCTTCACTCCCCCCACATCAGTGTCCTCTTCTCCCCTTCACTCCCCCCCACACATCAGTGTCCTCCACCCCCCTACATCCGCCTCTCCCCTCTTCACCCCCCCCCCCCACACACACACACACATCAGTGTCCTCCTCCACCCCCTTCACCCACCTACATCAGTGTCCTCTTCACAGCACCTGCATCAGTGTCAATGTCCTCCCCCACCCCCTTTACCCCCCCCCCTACATCAGTGTCCTCCTCTGTGCCCTTCACACACATCAGTGTCCTCCTCTGTCCCCTTCACCCCCCCCCCACATCAGTGTCCTCCTCTCCCCTCTTCACCCCCACACACACACTTTAGTGTCATCCTCTTCTCCCCTTCACCCCCCCTCCCCACATCAGTGTCCTCCTCTTTTCTCCCCTTCACAGCACCCGCATCAGTGTCCTCCCCCACCCCCTTCACATCCCCCGATCAGTGTCCTCTTTTCTCCCCTTCACAGCACCCGCATCAGTATCCCCCTCTGTCCCCTTCACTCCCCCCCACATCAGTGTCCTCCTCCACCCCCCTACCTCAGTGTCCTCCTCCACCCCCTTCACCCCCCCTACATCAGTGTCCTCCCCCACCCCCTTCACATCCCCCGATCAGTGTCCTCTTTTCTCCCCTTCACAGCACCCGCATCAGTATCCCCCTCTGTCCCCTTCACTCCCCCCCACATCAGTGTCTTCCTCCACCCCCCTACATCAGTGTCCTCCCCCACCCCCTTTACCTCCCCCCCACATTAGTGTCTTCCTCTGTCCCCTTCACACACATCAGTGTCCTCCTCTGTCCCCTTCATCCCCCCCCCCCACACACATCAGTGTCCTCCTCTGTCCCATTCACCCCCCCCACACACATCAGTGTCCTCCTCTTCTCCCCTTCACCCCCACCCCCCCCCCCTACACACATCAGTGTCCTCCTCTTCTCCCCTTCACCCCCACCCCCCCTACACTCATCAGTGTCCTCCTCTTCTCCCCTTCACCCCCCCCCCCCTACACTCATCAGTGTCCTCCTCTTCTCCCCTTCACCCCCCCCCCCACAGGGCTCAGGCTCTCAGTGGCTGTTTCCCTTCTTCCATAAGTGCAAGACACTGTGTGTTCCAATGCTAGCCATTTTACCCCACAGTTGTAGACTTTGTCAATACACCATTCCCACTTCTGGATATTTCCCACATTAGTCCACCCAAGGACCACCTCTTACATTGTGGACATTCTAATGTTGTGTCTTATTTCTCAATCCTTTTATCAAAGATTGCCCAACAACTCAGCAGTCTCCGCACTGTTCAATTCCATCCTCCAGGCATTGGCACTCAAGTCTTTTTCAAAGTCTGCCAAGTCATGTTTTAAAGCCTAATTTCAGCTATTTTTTTTAGTTTTAGCTTTGGACAGAGTAGGGAAAGAGATATCATTTCAGTCTATGACCCTACTGTGTGGATGTTCTTTATCCTAATGTGCCTGTGACATCTGTACAACAATAGGGGTGCAATTTTCACAAGGATAAGGAGGCAAAGACAGCAATGAAAACATAACCATTCCTCATTCTATTAAAAATGTGCTTGCTTTTGTATGTGTCTGCAAAAAAATACACAAGTTCTAACTTTTTCCCACTTCATCCAAAAATGAATAAAACGTTTTGTTTGCAATTGGCCTTAAGGACATTAACATACAGTATATGGCCTTTAGTCCATACAAGCCAGTCATAAAATAATGCATTGGAGCCATACAGACAATTCACAAACGCTACAGCGAGCAGACTGAAGAAAAGGAAATAGTACTGAAGTCTACTACCAGCTGAAAAAGATAAACTGCATGTTTAAAAATTTTCATGGAAGTGATCTTAAAGTGTTACTAAACGCAGGACCCTGCATTCACTATATCTGGTCTCCCACAGTACACAGAACATGGGAATGCAATAGTTTTAATAAATATAAACTGCTAAACACCTTTTCTCAGCAGCAGTATATAGCAGTCTTGTGCCTTCTATCGGTGTGTGGTTAAAGCTTGTAGAAGGAGTTTTCATTCTCCCCTTATTTGTCCTATGAGGCTGCAGGACCACATTAACCTCTGTCTGGATAGTGCCGATTGGTTCTGTGCTGATCACATGTACCCTTGCAAGACAAAAAAAAAAAACTCTGTAGCAATACACATCAAACTGAGAATGTGCAGCGTGCCCCCAAAGGCTCTGTTCTATCAAGAGATGGTTTGGGGACTGTGGAAAACAGGGAGAATCAGAAAAGCAGGTTCAAACAGCATTTTTACAAAATTCAGAGCATTAACCCTTTAGGTTCCACCATGAGTATAACAAGCATGCCGTACTGCATATACACACTGATTTTACTGTTGTGGGTTTAGGAACACTTTCATTTGGTGTCCCTTCTGGAAAAAATAAAGAGCTTTCCGATTGCTAGTCTGTGCTTAACTTTAATTTGACCATGTGTGGGGATGCAGGGGCAGTTCTATACACAGGTTGCCGTAAAGGTAGGTATATATCCGAATAGTGTCAGGATATGTGAACGATATTCACCAATAACCACTTAAGGACCGCCGCCTATAGATATACGTCGGCAGAATGGCACGGACAGGCATATCAATGTACCTGTACGTCCCCTTTAAATGCCTGACCCGTGTATTCAGAGCGACGATCAGTGTCATGTGACACAGAGCCTATCCCCCCTACAGTAAGAAACACTATGCAGGGAACACTTAACCCCTACAGCGCGACCTAGTGGCTAACCCCTTCACTGCCAGAGTCATTTTCACAGTAATCAGTGCATTTTTATAGCACTGATCGCTGTGAAAATGACAATGGTCCCAAAAATGTGTCAAAAGTGTCTGATGTGTCAGCCATAATGTTGCAGTCATGAAAAAAATCACTGATCGCCGCCATTACTAGTAAAAAAAATTTTTTTATATAAAAATGCCATAAAACTATCCCCTATTTTGTAAACGCTATAACTTTTGCGCAAAGCAATCAATGAACGCTTATTGCTATTTTTTTTACCAAAAATATGTAGAAGAATACGTATCGGCCTAAACTGAGGAAAAAAAAGTTTTTTTATATATTTTTGGGGATATTTATGATAGCAAAAAGTCAAAAATATTGATTTTTTTTCAAAATTGTCGCTCTATTTTTGTTTATAGCGCAAAAAATAAAATCCGCAGAGGTGATCAAATACCACCAAAAGAAAGCTCTATTTGTGGGCAAAAAAAGTTCGTAAATTTAGTTTGGGAGCCACGTCGCACGGCCACGCAATTGTCAGTTAAAGCGACGCAGTGCCAAATCGCAAAAAGTGGCCTGGTCCTTTAGCTGCAAAATGGTCCGGGGCTTAAGTGGTTAAAGTGGAAGTGAAGGCAACCAGTTAAAGGGGTTATAAGGGCAGAAGGTTTTTTATTTTAATGCATTCTATGCATTATGATAAAAAAACGTCTGTGTGCAGCAACCCCCCTCATACTTACCTGAGGTCCCTCTCTGTCCACGAGTGTCTCAGCCATCCGAGATTCTCCTTCCTGAATGGCTGAGACACAGCAGCGGCGCCATTGTTTCCCGCTGCTGTCAATCAAATTCAGCTAGCCAATCAGGGGAGAGAGGGGACAGGGCCGGGTCAGGGTACCGTGTCTGAATGGACACAAAGAGCTATGACTCAGCTCAGGTGCCCCCATAGCAAGCTCCTTGCTGTGGGAGTACTGACCAGGAGGGAGGGGCCAGGAGCACAGAAGAGGGACCGAGAAGAGGAGGATCTGGGCTGCTCTGTGCAAATCCACTGCAACAGAGCAGGCAAGTATAACATGTTTGTTATTTTTATAGAAAAAAATGAGCCTTTACAATCATTTTAAATTCACAGCTGAAATATATAAATATGAAGCATCTTACCTGCATTAAGATTTTGCCCTGAGGTGGCTTTAACCACTTGAGACCCGCGCTATAGACAAAAGACGTCTGCAGCGCGGCTCTCAAGTGCTGAGTGGACGTCCATGGACGTCCTCCTGTTTCTCTCCCCTCTGCGTGCCGCCGAGGAACAGCTGTGCCCGCCGTGGTCACGTGATGCCGATGCGCGTGCCTGGCGGCCGCGATGTCCGCCAGGCACCCGCGATCGGCTGTGACAGAGGCAGGACGTGGATCTCTGTGTGTAAACACAGAGATCCATGTCCTGTCAGGGAGAGAAGAGACCGATGCTGTGTCCCTTGTACATAGGGACACAGATCGGTCACCTCCCCCTGTCAGTCCCCTCCCCCCACACAGTAAGAATCACAAATAGGGAACATAGTTAACCCCTTCCTCGCCCCCTAGTGTTAACCCCTTCCCTGCCAGTCACATTTATACAGTAATCAGTGCATTTTTATAGCACTGTTCGCTGTATAAATGTGAATGGTCCCAAAATAGTGTCAAAAGTGTCCGATATGTCCGCCGCAATATTGCAGGCCTGACAAAAATCGCAGATCGCCGCCATTACTAGTAAAAAAAAAAAAATATAATAAAAATGTCATAAATCAACCCCCTATTTTGTAGGCGATATAACTTTTTCACAAACCAATCGCTATACGCTTATTGCAATTTTTTTTACCAAAAATATATAGAAGAATACGTATCGGCCTAAACTGAGAAAAAAAAAAGTTTTTAAAAAAAAAATTGGGATATTATTATAGCAAAAAGTAAAAAAATTGTGTTTTTTTTCAAAATGTTGTCTTTTTTTGTTTATAGCGCAAAAAATAAAAACCGCAGAGGTGATCAAATACCACCAAAAGAAAGCTCTATTTGTGGGGAAAAAATTATAAAAATATCATTTGGGTACAGCGTTGTATGACCGCGCAATTGTCATTCAAAGTGTGTCAGCGCTGAAAGCTGAAAATTGTTCCGGCACGAAGGGGGTTTAGTGCCCAGTTGTCAAGTGGTTAAAGTGGCCCTATGCTTTGAAACATATAGCTACAATAAAAAGAAAAGTGCCTTTACTGTTTGAAAAGCAATTTCTATAGGATTTTTACTATCTTGTTATTTCCGGTTTAGTGTAATATAACAAAAACTTAAACCAAGAACTTAAACCAACGTAACAAAGACCAGATACATTGGAGAGGGGGGAACAGGACCTATATGCCATATGACATATATGATAGTTAAAGATAAGTATTACAGATGGCCGCCACATGATGGCGACATTTGTGAATTAACACCCTATTTGGGTTTGACCACTTACTTTCTGCCACCACAAGGTATCGCATGTGAGGCCAAACCAAATAAATTCTTTAATCCAATTTTCTGTAGTAATTTTATTAATTATAATTTTTAACTCAATATTATTATTTATTCATTATTGAACATGTACATTTATTAGTACAATGTCTATTCTTAATTAATTTGATGCCAATTGGAAGGATTGGATTGGATATCCTTGAGTGGGCAGCAGTATAAATCATGGAGGTGATGTATCCGGTCATGTGACCCCTGATGACGTCAGATGCGCTGACGAAGCGCATTGTGTGGTCGAGCGTGATATGTCACTTCCGCCCACAGTGTAACACAGGTGGAGCGCAAACGGCGTCCCTGCGTCCATCTGTATACTTTTTACATTTGTTCCTTGTTGGATGGTTTTAAGCGCCACTTTTTATTAAATACATTTTTTATATGATATACTTCACCGTGGGAGATTGTTCCTCGTTTCATGTCTGAGCCAAATTTGTGTGGCCACCCCCTTAAACGATCGATTGGAGGTACCACCAGGCTTGCTGAGATGGATCTTAGGAAATATCTAATTTCAATGCTGTTATGATCTCTGTAATAGGGGTCATCTCCATCTGGTGAGTAGGCTGAGTGATTGGTGGTGGAGTATTCCTACAGTCACTAATTCATTGGATTAATCAAATCACTGCTTCACTAGAGAATGTTTGATGAGATTCTTTGGACTTAAATTATCTTCTTATCCTTGGATGTTTGGACATTATCTATTTGTGATTTTTTTTGAGTTGATGACATTTATATGTTTGATCACAGTTCATTCACATTTGTGTTTATCATCTAGTGTTTAATTAATTTTTCCATTGGAGTGAATCCGGTGGTTGTACTTTTTTATTTTATTTTGCACTGTATGCACTTTAAATCAAGGTATTAATTATAGGGAGTGCGGTTCATCACACACATATTTTTTTATAAAGACCAGATTCAGCTTTATTACAGTAAACATTTTTGGGGATCCAAAAACAACCCCTTTACCAGGGCTTCAGATATAAAAACAATGTGAATAGGCTAAAACTGAACTGGACTACCAAACCAGCCACTGACCAGACCTGTGCTTGTAATCACACTGGAAGAAATTCAATTCTAGTCCATTCACAATGTTTTAATGCAACGATGAAGGGCCATTTTTGGACCCCCAAAACATGTTGGATTTCAGCATTATGTTGAATACTTTATTTTAAAAAAACCGAAGTTTTGAGTAAATATAACTCCAACATGTACAGATATAATCTTTTCAGAAGGCCAAGTCTTGAACACATTAAGGGCCTACTTACCCCTGTCCACTTTGGTGCATTGGGTTAGCATAGACATTTTAATGTGTATTGTGTTAAGGCAACCTATGCATTTGAATGAGCTGCCAAACCACCAGAACAAACAAAAATAGATGCCTGTACCTGTGTTTGGATGCAGCACACCGCAAGGAATGGTAGTGGGTTACCATACATTACAGTATGCTGCAATGCAGGTGTGTTGGGTTACAAAGTGAAAGACACCCCAATGCACCAACACGTATAAGGTGCTTTACCCACAATACCCCAGGGCATAGGTTGTAAAGTCATCCTAATGCACAAGAAAAATATTTTTCATAACCTGTAAACTTTTTTTTTTTTTTTTTATACAAACTATATTTACATGCACTGCTGACCCCCGGTGAATAATATCTATTACATGGTGTTACATGAAAGGTTTGTAGTGTTTTGATACTTGGCCACTATAACATCATTCCCTTGGTATGTAGAACATGTTGCTAATAATCCTTTCACTTATCACATATTTTATGTTTAGCTGAGTTTGCACCAACAGGCAAAAGATTTCTTTGTAAACTGTTTTATATAATTAAAAAAAAAAAAAATCTTATTTTAGAAAAAAAAATTACTTGTGTCTCCACACTACACTGTATGCAGAGCTGAGTTTATTGCTAGCAATGCCCAACACTACTTTTGCAGACTGAAGATCTGTAGTAGGTGTCAGCGTCTCTACAAGGAGGCAGGTATGCGCCCTACTCTGTCATTCAGCTGTGTGTATAATCTGAGGTTATAGGTCTAAAGTCACAGCACTGTAATAAACAAGCTGATTACCCTGGAATACCACACTTACACTGCCTGTCTGCTGGTTGCAAGGGGCAATAATTAAATATTTGCAAAGTTTAATATTTACCGGTCCAAGCAATATTGATTTATTTTTTATTTCAGTCCTAAACATAATTGATAAACTATATATAGAAGAATGCCCTAACTCCCTATAGATATAGTCATCTGTATTAAATATCATATCAACATTGTGTAGAACAGGGGTGTTGAATTAAAATTCACAGAGGTCTGGTCAAAAATATTTTCTTACAGTAGAGGTCCGAATCGCATGTTTGTGAAGATCCTTCGCATCAGAGCCCCCCCTCCTCTTATATCTCAATTCTATTTTTATATCAGTGTCCTCAGCCAGCCCCCCCCCCCTTACATCACAGTCCCTCACTTCACATTACAGTTTCCCCTTCACAATAGTGTTCTCAGCCCCCTTCACATCACACACCCCCCCCCATCCCCTTTACAGTATTCTAAACTCCCCTTCACAAACCACCCACCCCTTAATTCACAGCATTGCTCCTAACCCCCCCTTTACATCAACGCCCCCACCCCACACAGTCCTCCTTTGCCCCCCTTCACCTCCCACATCAATGTCCTCCTCTGCGCTTCACCCCCCCCTCCCACAGTAGTGTCTTCATCTGCCCCCTTTTAGTTCCCCACAGTAGTGTCTGCTGCTCCCCTTCACATCAGTGTCCTCCTCTCCCCCCTTTCACATCACTCACATCAGTGTCCTCTTCACATCACCCTCATCAGTGTCCTCCACCCCACCCCGCATTAGTGTCCTCCTCCACCCTCTTCACCCCCCCTACATCAGTGTCCTCCTCTTCACCCCCACACACATCAGTGTCCTCCTCTCCCCCTCTTCACCCACACACACCAGTGTCCTCTTCTGCCCCCCACACACATCAGTGTCCTCCTCTGCCCCCTTCACCCCCACACACATCAGTGTCCTCCTCTACCCCCTTTACCTGCCCTACATCAGTGTCCTCCTCTTCTCCCCCTTCACAGCACCCGCATCAGTGTCCTCCCCCACACCCTTTACCCCCCCTCACATCAGTGTCCTTCACCCCTCCCCCCACATCAGTGTCCTCCTCTGTTCCCTTCACCCTCCCCCTCACACATGTGTCCTCCTCTGCTCCCTTCACCCCGCCCCACACACACACATACACCAGTTTCCTCTTCTGCCCCCTCCACCCCCCCCCCACACATCAGTGTCCTCTTCTGCCCCCGCCACATATCAGTGCCCTCCTCTTTTCCCCTTCACATCATCGGCATCAGTGTCCTCCTCCACCCCCCCCTACATCAGTGTCCTCCTCTTCTCCCCTTTACAGCACCCGCATCAGTGTCCTCCTGTGTCCCCTTCAACCCCCCCCCCCCCAAATCAGTGTCCTCCTCTCCCCTCTTAACCCCCCACACACATCAGTATCCTCCTCTGCCCCCTTCACCCTCCCCCTCACACGTGTCCTCCTCTGCTCCCTTCACCCCGCCCCACACACACCAGTGTCCTCTTCTGCCCCCTCCACCCCCCCCCACACATCAGTGTCCTCTTCTGCCCCCTTCACACACACATCACTCTCCACATCAGTGTCCTCTCTTCCCCCTTCACTCACCAACATCAAAGTCCTCTTCGGCCCCCTTCACGCCCCCACACCAGTGTCCTCTGCCCCCCCTTCACCCCTCAACATCAGTGTCCTCCTCTGTTCCCTTCACCCTCCCCCTCACACGTGTCCTCCTCTGCTCCCTTCACCCCGCCCCACACACACCAGTGTCCTCTTCTGCCCCCTCCACCCCCCCCACACATCAGTGTCCTCTTCTGCCCCCTCCACCCCCCTCCCCCACACACATATCAGTGCCCCCCTCTTTTCCCCTCCACATCACCGGCATCAGTGTCCTCTTCTCCCCTTTACAGCACCCGCATCAGTGTCCTCCTGTGTCCCCTTCAACCCCCCCAAATCAGTGTCCTCTTCACAACACCCGCATCCTCCTCTCCCCTCTTAACTCCCCCACACACATCAGTATCCTCCTCTGCCCCCTTCACGCATATCAGTGTCCTCATCACCCCTTCACAGCACCTGCATTAGTGTCCTCCTCTGCCTCCTTAACCTCCCCGCCCGTCATTATTGTCCTTCTCTGCCCCCTTCACACACACTCACACATCACTCTCCACATCAGTGTCCTATTCCCCCTTCACTCACCAACATCAGTGTCCTCTTCGGCCCCCTTCACGCCCCCACACTAGTGTCCTCTGCCCCCCTTCACCCCTCAACATCAGCATCCTCCTCTGCCCCCCTTCAGGCCCCAAATCATTGTCCTCCTCTGCCTCTTCGCCCCCCCCCCATCAGTATCCTTCTTAGCCCACTTCACATCACCCCCTCATTCCTCACAACTGTGTCCTAGCCTCTTAACTCTCCTACCTCACAGGGGCACGCAGCAGAACGGTGGGCTGGAGCGGGAGCTTCTAGAGCTAAGTTTTCATATTATTAAGCTGGTGATTGGTTGCCAAGACAGCCTTGCTTCCTAGCAACCAATCACCTGACATTTAACTTGGGCAGCTCCTGCTTCCGCCATCCATCCAGTGCTTTGCCTCTCGCCCTTTGCTCTGCTATGAAAATGACAGTAGTGGCATGTGGGGGAAAGAGCCAGCTTCTAAGTGACGACCACAGCGGTCCAGATGGGAGTGACTCTGTCCGGATCCTTCGATCTAGTAGGCTTCAGTGGGATTTGCCTCTAAGTACGGGCTTGACAAATTCTAAACAAGATTTTGTGAACCCTTGAAAAATCAAACCTGGGCAGATTCGCTTATCACTGATCTAATTTTTTTTTCTAAATATTTTCTCGGTTTATAATTTTTCTCAGATGTTGCATTTGTGGCTAACCTAATGAGTTAGTACAGACTGTGATTTCAGAACTTCTGTGTGGTAGCCAGGGTCCTAACCTCTACAGTATGTGTCATAACACTCACTCATTCAACAATGATTTATCAGGGTGATGAAACAGAGCAGATGAATGACTGAAGATTACATATTGAACTCAGTGACTGACATTAGCTCTAAATTCTAGGAGGCTTGCACAACAGGATTTTGGCCTCACTATGAAGGGGTGGTCCCCTTCATGGCCCACACACTGGGGGAGATTTGCTTAAAACTGGAGCAATCTGGTGCAGCTGTGCATGGTAGCCAATCAGCTTCTAATTCCAGCTTGTTCAATTAAGGTTCGACAATAAAACCTGGAAGCTGATTGGTTTCTATTCAGAGATTCACCAGATTTGGCACTCTCCAGTTTTAGTAAATTCCACCCACTTTTTTTAATGGCGTTGCAAGGCTTCTATTCTCTCCAAAAAAATATGATTTGTGAGGGTTGTCAAAATAGTTTCCCACAAAATCAATTTTTTATGCTCCAAAATACACAGCAGATAAATTATTTTTAAGATTAGGGAACAGATGGAAGTGCCATGTGGGCAAGCCCAGGTAATCAAGGAGGGTATAGAAGTTCAAACCCACAATCATGGATATCAGCTGCTGGTGAGGGGTTTGGAACATTATCTTAAAACACCCTTTTAGACAACTTGTCTAGGCATTCATCCTCCAATTTCTGCTGATGCTGCTCTATCAGGAAACATAGTACACCCCAGGAATGGTTGGGCTTTGCCCAAGATAGTCCATTCCAGAAAACAGTTGCAATGTAATTTTCAGCAAAAGCAGCAGATCTCGTTATTGTCCCAGTGGGTAAGCCAGCATGATTTCATTGCTTTGGCTCGGGAGTAGCAGTGTCTTAATCTTATCAATTTTTACTAATCATTGCAAACTTCTTTTTTTTTTGTAAGTCTGCAGGATAGTTTTGGGCAACCAGGCCACACTTACTCAAGTGATCGGCTGCCTCATTAAAGGTCATCTTCAACACTCGTTCCCCTAAGCTTAAAGCTGAAGTCCATCTTGCACTAGGTCTTCTCCTGTACTGAAAATGCTTACTCTGATTTCACTACACACAATAAGCCACCTCTGTACATTAGAAGCTTCAGCAAGTCACCTAATTTTCTGGGACATCCAGCACAATCTAGCTCTTTCCGCCTCAGCCTTCTTGTCCTTGGCCCACCCCTTATAGTTATTGGATTTCAGTTCTTCCATACATAAAGGCTCAGCATCAATGGTGACCATTATAACACCTTCTTGTTTTCAGGAAGTTATGTACAGCACCCTGCCAGCCCTTCCACCAGCCATGACGGTGATAGTGTCACTGGGTCGAAAATAAGGTATATAATAAGAGAAAGGTTCTACTTAAAGCGGTATTCCGCCCAAAAAAATAAAATAATTAAAAACCATTAGCTACACATACTGCAGCTGATGGATTTTAATAAATTGACACTTACCTGTCCTGGAGTCCAGCGATGTCAGCACCCGCAGCTGATGTTTTTATCAGCTGTCAGGTGCTGCCGCCACCATTGTGGGTAAGTGTACACAGCCGTGTAGCCTTTCAGCTTTACGCTTGGAACCCTACTGTGCATGTGCGAGGCCCGAACCCTCTCTGTGCATGCGCGAGGCCACAGCCCAGGCTTCCGGAAGTGGGAAAGGATACCCGTCAAAGACAGGTATCCTGTCGTTTACCCCCCCCCCAAAGGTGCCAATGGTTCCACCGGAAGGGGGGGTTCTGAGGAGCAGAAGTTCCACTTTTGGTTGAAACTCTGCTTTAATAATTTAATTAGCATGTTGATGAGGTAGGGAAGGAGGTACCAGGGAAGCAAAATATAAACAGTAAATTATTTTTTTTTAGAATCATACTTACCTAGGTGGATGCAGCATTGGTCCAGCGCTGGCTCTAAGGCTAAGAACCGAGCAAACACACACCACCAATCACTCGGTTCTCAGAGCTCCCTGAGCAGAGAGCTTCTGTCTGCTCAATGGACTGTGGAGGGGGCGGGAGCGGCCAGCTCAGTCATGTGGGCAGAGCCCGACCATATGGTCACAATCTTTCCTGAGCCTGGACAGGCTCGGTGATGTCAGCCGACAGCAGCTTCAGCTCACTGTCTGCTGAAAACAGGTCACAGGAGTGCAGAACGATCTACACACCTGTGATCCACAGGAGTACAGCCAAACCAGCTTTGTCTGTACTTCTCCTTTAGGCCTCATGCACACTGGACGTTTTTGGACTTTATTACAGCAGCTGTTTTTGGCAGTAGACGTTTTTTTCTACAGTCATTAAACCCTCCATCATGTTATCCTATATGTCCATGCACACATAGGCTGTTATCAGCAGTTTTGGGCAGCGGCGTTTTTGAGCAGTAAAAAAAAAAAAAAAAAAGTAGTGGGTTCTGAGAGAGGTTTTCAGCTGATAAACGTTGATAAAGGCTCAAAAACATCACGCACCTGCATTTAACGTTTTTGATTCATTGAAAAAAAAAAAAAAAACGCTAATGCAAAAACGTTGAAAAACTCACTGCAAAGCTACTGGCGGAATTTAACGTCCAGTGTGCATGAGGCCTTAAACTTCAGCTTCATATTACTGCCACCACGTCTTCATGAACTAGCCTGTAAAACACCTTCATTATCAGACCATCTTTCAGTTTCCACCACTCTGCCATTTGTAAACATACAGGGTAGTGAAGTGGTTAATGATGCCAATGTCATCCAATTTCTCTGTGAACCAAGGAACCATGGACACACCTTGGCCTCATCACACTGCCTGGGCTTACAATGCACTGTTTGTGTGCACAGAATGATACCCACTATGCGCAAGTGCCTCTGAAACTGGTCTATAGTCCCATGTTGGAGACAATGAAGAGTGGCTTAATATAACCATACGCAATTCACTAAGAATTAACGTATCTATATAGTACAGTAAGATATGGGGGGGGTGCAGAGAGAGGGAGAGAAAGGCGTCTGTGGTTTTTTATTGAAGGGGGGGGGGGGTCTGGGCTGACCTGGTCTTATGCTTTAAAAGGACAGAATGTTAACAATTGGAATGCGACAACTACCTTTTATCTAATACTACCAATTCTTAAGTATTGTTTTGAACAGGCAATGCAAAATAAACCTAGTCACTATCCTCACATATACAAAGTTTCTGTTTCAATAACTTTTTTACAGTTTAACAAAAAGTAAATATCTATAAAGTGATTATATAAACAGGTGTGTTGCTAGGATTGCGAAAGACCTGGATCTCCCTGGGCACACCAAGGATAAGAATGATGCAGTTGTGGCATATGAACGGTGTGTGGCCTAACTTTGCTGACAGTGGGAGGGGCTTAAAGTGGCATATTTAAATAGATCCAGTCGCTACTCGTATGCACAAAACACATATGCCACAGTCCTTGTAAATACAAAATATGTTTTAATCATTGTGCTAAAGCGGGAGTCTCACAGACGCATGTAAACCTCACTACAATGATATTTAAAAATTGAAAAACTCTCAATACATATACGCACAGAATATAGGCAAATCGAGATAACACTCGGAGCTTACCTTCAGGAAGAACTTAATTAAAATAGTCAGGGACTACTTAGCAACCAGCAACTGTTGAGACTATGAATGCTTTGGTTAGTGTGAAACTTCAATACAGCATATAGAATGCAGGATTCAGGAGTTTATAATGTACAGAGTGCAGTGGTCAGAACAGCCCAGCTTACAGTGTACAGAACACAGTGGTCAGGGATATGTCATATACAGTCCAGAAGCCATAAACCTGTAAAATACAACAGTAAAAAATGCATCGCACAGCACACGGAGTATGACCAGGAGTATGTAATGTACACATTACTTTAAATAAACTCCTGTATACTGTGCTAATTTCCCTTTGAGATTAATAAAATATTCTGAATTCGAGTATACATTGTATAATATTACATACCCCTAACCACTGCACTCAAGTCTGTTCCGCATATTACAACTCCAGAACTGTGTGCTGTGGTGTATTTCAAACAAATCTGACTACTGCACTCTCAGCCTACAGAGTACACTGAAATGTAACATACATCTCAGTGTACAGAATGCAGTGGTCAGATGTAAGTAATATATATCCCAGCATGCAGTGGCCAAGAAGCATGCAATGTGCAACACAGCATTTAGATTGCACTTCTCATGAATATGTAACAAACACCTAATTTTACAGAGTGCAATATTCAGGACTACAGTTCAGCAGACATTAAAGGCCAAGTTTACCTTTAAGAAAAAATAATAAAATGTACATATTTTTACAGGAATTTTTTATTGCCACAGGAGCCTGCAAAGTATTGCACCTATGATCAGTGGATCATGGGTGCAATGCTCTGCAAACTTTCTCCAGCATTGTGCCCCAAACGCTGTACAGAGGTTTTCAATTAGAGAGCCGGAAGTAGACAAGTGTGCTAATTTATCACACTTCTGCTCCATTGAGAACTGCAAGTCTGTCTGCCGTGGTAGCATTCACAAATCTCCAGGAATGAGATAAGACTATGAGGTTGAGCCCCGCACAGTTGTGTCGATTTTAAAAGTGACAGTTGCCGGGTAGAAGAACCACAACGCGCTCTCATGTAAAAAAGGTAAGTACACACACATTAAAATTGTTTTGAATTTGTCAACATTAGATCTTCATTTGGACAGTGCCTACAGATAAAAGTAATATACGTGAGCAAACCACACTTATAACGGATATGGTGTATTCATTCTCATAATCTAAATTAACAAAAATGCAGATTTGACATTTGTAAATTGAAATCCATGAAATTATCAGGTTTTCCACATTAGGTGTCATGATTAAGCACCTCCTTAGGGAGTATAGCAGGTGGAACATGTCCTATTTAAATCTTGGATATCTAGAATCTAGTGCTCTCTGTGCTATTGATGTGTGTTGTGTCATTGTGCCAAGATCAAACGAGCTTTGAAGTCTTTACAAAGAAGGTCATAAATGCATGCAAGTCTGGCAAGGGATTTAAAAATATTGCAAAAATGTAAAATCCGTCATTTAACTGTAAAGCAATTAATCTACAAAAGTGACATAGATTTCAGACGACTTCTAATTTGTCCAGGACTAACAGGCTTAGCAAATATAAAAGTTTCATATGGGTACAGCATTGCATGACCGTGCAATTGTCATTCTAAGTGCAACAGCGCTAAAAGCTGAAAATTGGCCTGGGCAGGAGGGTGAATGTGCCTGGTATTGAGGCGGTTAATAAAAAAATTAAATATAATAAATAAAATAAAAAAGGAGGGGTAGGTGCAGGGCTGATATGTGTAAAAATGGTTTATAATATTAGCCTATCAAGCAATCAGCCCTCAGTCTATGGGTTGTGAGCAGCATGGTATAGGTCTCTTGGGATAGGCAGTAGGCCTAGGTCTGCAAAAAATGTATCCACAGAAGCTTTGAGGTCTCATTATAGAGAGCTTTAGGATGTTCAGGATTCCGAGTTACTCATAAGACCTGTTTTTCCAGCACCAAGATGTATTGGTTTAAAGGTAATGTCAGAGCATTTGAGTGGTTTGGCAAGAACCAAATCAAGTTTATTTCCATGAACGCAGAATCTATTGCAGGTCTGTCTCATAGTTTTCTCCTTTATCAAATGAACACAGGTTTTATTGCTTAGACCTCAACTAGTTCAGATTTGATATTAGGGATTGGGTTTGAACAAGGCCGTAATGGGGTGGAGCATTAAAACAACATTTCACAAATTCAATAAACTAGTGTTGCAGGTACTACAAAAAGGGATTTTTATAACAGCTTACCTGTAAAATCCTTTTCTTGGAGTACATCACGGGACACAGAGCGACTTAGTCATTACTAATGGGTTATATAGATTACCTTCAGGTGTTGGCACTGGCCAATTCCAAACCGGAAGTACCCTCCCCTATATAAGCCCCTCCCATCCGGGAGCACCTCAGTTTTGTAGCCAAGCAATAAGTGTCCCAAAAAGAGGGGTGGGAGCTCTGTGTCCCGTGATGTACTCCAAGAAAAGGATTTTACAGGTAAGCTGTTATAAAAATCCCTTTTTCTTTTTCGTACATCACGGGACACAGAGCGACTTAGTCATTACTAATGGGACGTCCCAAAGCAATGCCAAATGAGGGGAGGGATACATAAGCTGGGCGCCATCAGGCATGAGGATCTTTTGCGGCCTGCAACACACTGCGCCCAAAGGCGACATCCTCCTGACTTCTAACGTCTACCTGGTAGAACCTAGTAAACGTGTGTACTGAAGACCATGTTGCGGCCTTACAGACTTGAGCCAGTGAGGCCTGGTGATGCACTGCCCATGAAGTTCCAACTGCTCTTGTGGAGTGCGCCCTAACTTTGAACGGAGGCGGTCTCTTTCTCAAACCATAGGCTTGTATTATGACCTGTCGAATCCACTTGGCTAAAGTGGATTTTGATGCTGCCTGACCCTTTTTAGGGCCTTCCGGCAGAATAAACAAAGTATCCGTTCTGCGAATCTGAGCAGTGGCTTTTAGATAAGCTTTAACTGCTCTTACTACATCCAAAGAATGTAATAACTTTTCCTCTACCGAGCTAGGTTTGGGGAAAAAAGAAGGAAGAACCACATCTTGGTTCAAATGAAACCTCGATACCACCTTGGGAAGAAAGGCTGGATGAGGACGTAATACTACTCTGTCCTTATGGACAACCAGATATGGCTCCTTACAGGACAAGGCGGCTAATTCCGATAATCTTTTAGCCGAACAAACGGCTACTAAGAAAATCAATTTCCTGGTGAGAAGAACCAAGGAAATGTGTTGCAATGGTTCAAACGGTTGTTTCTGTAGAACTGACAGAACCAGGTTTAAGTCCCAAGGACATATGGGAATACTAACCGGAGGGCTGATACGCATCACTCCTTGTATGAAAGCTTTGACTAGTGAATGCGAAGCCAAGGGCCTTTGAAAAAATATTGACAAGGCCGAAATCTGACCCTTGATAGTACTCAAGGCCAGCTTCCTATCTACAGCCCACTGTAGGAAGTCCAAAATCCTCCCTATCACGTACTTACGTGGATGCCATTTCTTGGCCTCACCCCACGTAATGTACGCTTTCCAGATCCTATAATAGATCTGCCTGGATACCGGCTTCCTGGCATTGATCATGGTAGATACCACAGAATTAGAGAGCCCTCTCTTTTTCAGAATGTGGGCTTCAATAGCCAGGCCGTCAAACCTAGGGCTGGTAAGGAAGGGTGGTATATCGGTCCCTGCGACAGCAGGTCCGGACGATGTGGGAGGGTCCAAGGACTCCTCACTGACATTTTTACAATCTCCGCGTACCATGCCCTTCGGGGCCACGCTGGAGCCACCAGAATCACTGGTTTCTTTTCTACCCTGATTCTGCGGAGTAATCGCGGTAACAATTGTGGCGGTGGGAATGCATATATCAGCTTGAACTGATCCCAAGGGAACACTAGGGCATCCGAGCCGCAAGCTAGAGGATCCCTTGTGCGAGACACAAATCTGTCCACCTTTGCGTTGAATCTGGATGCTAGCAGATCTACATCCGGTGTTCCCCACCGCTGGCATATTGCCTGGAAAACCTCGGGGTGAAGAGACCATTCCCCCGGGCATAATTGTTGACGACTTAAAAAGTCCGCTCTCCAATTTTCCACTCCTGGGATGAAAACCGCGGATATGGCTGGGACATATTTTTCTGCCCACTCCAGGATGCAATTTGCTTCCCTCTGGGCTGCACGACTCCTGGTGCCACCCTGGTGATTGATATATGCCACTGCTGTGGCATTGTCTGATTGAATTCTGACAGGGGACCCTTGGAGTTTGGATGTCCATGCTACTAGGGCATACCGGGCTGCTCGTATCTCTAAGAGATTGATGGGCAGGGCCTTTTCTGCTTCTGACCACTTGCCCTGGAGAGACCATTGCTCCAGTACTGCCCCCCAGCCTATGAGGCTGGCATCTGTAGTGACTACCTTCCAAGAAACCGGACTGAAGGGTTTCCCTTTTTCCAGATTCTGGGGCACCAACCACCAATGGAGGCTCTTGCGAACGGAAGGGGACAGGGACATTGGTAAGTCTAAAGCCTGAACTTTTTTGTTCCAGGCTGACAGTATGGCCCTTTGCAAATTCCTTGAATGGAATTGACCGTAGGGTACCGCTTCGAATGAAGCCACCATTTTTCCCAGCAGCCTCATGCAGAGGCGTATGGATGGTTTTCTTTTTGTACCCACTAAGTGGGTCAAATCTTTTAAAGACGACACCTTCTCTGGAGGTAAGAAAATCTTTCTCTGATTTGAATCCAGCCTTAGCCCTAAGTATTCCAGACTTTTGACTGGTCTTAGAGCTGACTTGTCCCGGTTGATAATCCAACCGTGATATTCCAGATACTTGATTGTCTTGTGAATAGCTACTTCCAGCTTTTCCACTGAGTGGTCTATTAGTAGCAGGTCGTCTAGATATGCCATTATCGTTACACCCTGTGTTCTTAGATTGGCCAATAATGGGGCCAGAATTTTTGTGAACACTCGTGGTGCTGTGGCCAGACCGAAAGGTAAGGCTCTGAACTGAAAATGGCGCCCTTCTACTGCAAAGCGTAGAAATTTCTGGTGGGCCGGAAAGATGGGAATATGCAGATAAGCATCCTTTATGTCGATCGAGGCTAACCATTCCTGCCCTTGTAGGGCGGTGGCCACCGATCGGATCGACTCCATCCGAAAAGTCCTGATATTTAGGAACTTGTTTAGCCCTTTTAGATTTAATATGGGCCTCACGTCCCCATTTGGTTTGGGGACTGTGAAAAGGTTCGAGTAAAACCCGAATCCGCTTTCTTCCAGGGGAACCTTCATGATTACACCTTGGAGCAATAGTTGTTCTAGTGCCAGAAGGAGGGATCCTCTCTTTTGGGGATCTCTTGGCACGTTTGACCTCATAAATTGGGCAGGAGGAGTGCCTTTTAACTCCAGCTTGTATCCCAGACTTACTGCGGAGAGCACCCATCTGTCTCTGATGGTGTCCCGCCAGGTCTCTGTGAACAACTGAAGTCTTCCCCCCACCCGATTGAGTGGGGGCAACGCTTCATGCCTTGGGGGGAGGTTTTGTACCTCTCTTGATCCAGGGCTTCTTGTTACCCTGTGATTGTCCCTGATTTCTGCCCCCTGAATTTGACCGCGGAGGCCGTCGGAACTGCTTCACAGCCGATGTGCCCGGGACTGGAGAAGTAGGCCTCTTAAAAGAAGGACTTCTACCCTTGTTCTTAACCGGTAAGAGTGAACTTTTACCGGCAGAAATTTTCTGGATATATTTGTCCAGATCTTCTCCAAATAAGCGTTCTCCATGAAATGGGAAGCTAACCAGCAGTTTTTTACAGGGAGCTTCAGCAGACCAGTTTTTGAGCCACAGAAGCCTACGCATATGTACTATAGACAGCGTAAAGCGGGAGGCCTGTTGGATTGTATCCTTTATGGCGTCCACCGCAAAACACAAGGCTCTAGGCAGGTCAGCTAGGGCAAGAGCCTGCTGATCTGGTAAGTCCCTTAAGACCTGTTTCAACTGATCTTTCACTGCTTGGCAGACTCCAATCGCTGCTACCGCAGGTTGTGTCACCATGCTTGCTGTAGAGAAAGCAGATTTTAGTAAAGACTCCAATTTTTTATCTATTGGGTCTTTGAACATTGGAACATTATCTACTGGACATGTCAGTGATTTGTTCACAGAAGAGATGGCTGCGTCCACTGTAGGGACCCTCCATTTTTTTATGAACTTATCCTCCATGGGATAGATCACCGGAAATCTCTTGGGGGGAGCAAATATTTTATCAGGATGCTCCCAATCCTGGTAAATAAGCCCTTCCAATAAAGGGTGGATTGGGAAGGAACAGACAGCCTGGGGAGCTTTTAGCGACCCCAGCGAGGAAACCGTAGTGGATGGTGGTTCCGCCAGAGGCATTTTAAATGCTGATCGGACCATATTAGTCAGAGACTGAACCCATAATCTTTCAGCCTGAGATGCTGAGAATGGTTCTTCCACTGTTGATTCCTCCATAACTGAATCAACCTCATCCTGATCCCCTTCAGGTAGGTCGATCTCTGTGTGGGGCTGTTCCTCCACTAACAGGCACTCTGAAGGAGGAGACGGAGATCGGACGCGCTTTTCCTGTGACAGGGAAGCAGCGATCAATGCTGTTAATCTCTCTTCCAAGCCTCCCAGAGTTGAGGATAAAACCTCCTCTGTTATATATACAGGAGCAGGTGGACTGGGGACAGCCGCAGCACCAGGCATTCCTGCGGGGTTTCTACGGCTACTGACCTCTGAATTCTCAGGGGAGATTGGTGCAGTACAAGCATGCCCAATATCCTCAGAGCCCGATGGAGACCCCTTTGGCTTCCTGGAAGATCTATTTCCGGAGCGTCTGGACGACATATCCTTTAAGCACAAAGCTGAGGTATTCCCGTCGTCATACACCAATTTTGCTGGTAATAGTCTAACAAAGTTGCTGCTATATACCAGCTGGTGTCCACTAAAGTGCCTTTCTATGGGGATGCCTGCATCAACCGCCTCTGTGTGCCACTGTTTGTTGCTAGCTCTGTTTGCATCCAGCTGACACTTGTACTGTGTCTTTTAACCATGCTGGGACGCCCGCACATGCGCAGAAGCGCCGCGGCGCGCATCGAGCGTCATCCCCGCCCCTTTTTTTCATAGGAGGCGCGTGCACGCGCCCGCCATTGGCGCCCTTTTAGAAATCAAACAGGGGACTAGGAGCCAGGGCCCTTTTTGCCGGAGGGCCTGTGCGGTGGATGAGCGCAGCAACAGGGCAGAGGAAGTGGATTCCCACAGAGAAACTTACCAGCTGCCTGGATCTTTTGACTTGAGAAAACCAAAGATCCACATGACAAGAAAAATGGACTACAGCGGCCTCTAGTGGTTTAACACAGGTACCGCGGTCCCTTTTTTTTTTTTTTTCTTGACTACTATTAAAATTTTACATTTTCAGTAGTTACAGGCAATCACAGATATTTAGCGGGAATACCGTTAGGTAACAGACAGAAAGACAAATTAGGCTTGGGGGTCCCCCAATAGAACCAAGTTCCTGGGGGCCCCCACTTACCTGATCCCCGCCGCAGGACTTTGTTTGGTCCACAGAAGTCCAAACTTCACCTATCACGGCAGGCATTGTAATTAAACCTTCAGGGACCGGGTTCCCAAGGATTCCACTCCCCTGGACCTGTATAGCACCCTGCACAGACAACATCTTGGTCGTGGGTATGACCAGAGCTCTGGATCCCAGGGTCCAGCCCTCCTCAGAGAAGCATTACAGGCAAAACCTTGCTCTTCTGCTGCAAGGCCCGGGTACCGACCGTTTAGCTATGAAGCTTTTTTGGTGGGATCCGGAACAGCTTACTAAGGCCCAAAAGAACCTGTACGCAAGCCCAGTGAAAACACATGTTACTCTTTGGCCAACACCTTAGACACTGGCAAAAAACTGAGGTGCTCCCGGATGGGAGGGGCTTATATAGGGGAGGGTACTTCCGGTTTGGAATTGGCCAGTGCCAACACCTGAAGGTAATCTATATAACCCATTAGTAATGACTAAGTCGCTCTGTGTCCCGTGATGTACGAAAAAGAAAAGGGAACCAAGAAAACACTAGACGTTAGCCACATTGAACTGGCCTTGTTCTGAAATCCTGAAGAAGTTTTGCAGCTTACTCAAGCCACTTCTTCAGTTCTAATGAGAGTCGGGAAGAGACCCATCGTTTGTATCCACACAGTCCTCCTAATCCAAATCACCATGGAATGCACCAAGTCAGATGCCGATTGTCCAAGAACAGGATGGGAGGTGTGAAAGTTGTGGAATCACTATGTTCCACTTATATAAACCCATCCACTAGTCTTGCATAGGTGTTAATTATTAGAATCAGAAATGTCTGAAGGCATACATTGGCGAATACATTACTACAATGTATTTATTTATTGGGTTCGGGAAAAAATAAAAAAAAAGGGGGGAGAGTGTTACACGATTGACAAATCCAAAAATATTACCTACAGTGTACAGATTAAAAAAAAAAAAAAAAAAAGTATATACACATATTACAAATCCTCATCCTCGTCCTCTTCATCACTAATTACATATTTCTTAGGTTTCTTATTTGCTTTGTCTTCATCGTCTGCTTTTCTTTTATTTGAAGGTTCACCTTCCTGAATAAGAGGAAAAAAAAAAAAAAGACAAAATTAGAACAAAAGTATGAGACCTGGGCTGGTAATAGACATGAACGTTAACATTTACCTAGTGTTATGTGTTCTTATCTGTCAGATAAATCCAATATGTACTATATGTGCTCCTTGAGGGTAGGGACTCATGTGAATGTACAATTTATATGCAAAAGCGCTGCGTAAATTGACGGCGCTATACAAGTACCTTAAATATTATTATTTCCAGCATACTGAAGTTTTTTTTTTGTAAATTTCACCCTCTAGTGGTCAGAAGCAGCATTGCCTTGGTTTACAATAGCAGATTAGATATAGCAGCATGATGGTGGAAGAACACGTACCGTATATACTCGAGTATAAGCCAACCCGAATATAAGCCGAGGCACCTAATTTTTCCACAAAAAAACTGGTAAAACGTATTGACTGGAGTATAAGCCTAGGGTGTCCATCTGCATGCCTCACTGTGCCCATGCCTCCCTCACTGCCTGATCTCCGGCGCTGTGTGACTAGACTGACGTTTAACATAGGAGTTTATGGAAGGGGTGCCTGGTTTGAAAAAAAAAAAAAAAAAAAAAAAAAAAAATCGGTGCTCCCCGGCTGTAGGTCCCCCGGACACCAAACTTGGCACACATGTAGACCCACTCTTCCTCTACAAGTGTGCAAAGTTTGGGGGGACCTACGGCTGGCCGGGAACATGCGCTTGAATTTGAAGATGGACACAGACTCGAGTATAAGCCGAGGGGGGCATTTTCAGCTCAAAAAAAGTGCTGAAAAACTCGGCTTATACTCGAGTATATACAGTAGTTCTTTCACCATCCTTTTTGTGTGTTGCATGTGTCAAAGAAATTCACAGTGTTCAGCCATCATTTTCTGGGCATCTTTAATAAAACCTTTGCCATGGTATTATCTGTACTACAAAACATCTATGAAAAATGCAAATTAATAAGATTTTTGTAGTTTTCTCAAAAGGTTTTTCTTGAATTTCATTGAGGGAGTTCAGATATAAGAAAAAGTCCTGGACGGCCGCACACCGCTGAAGGCATCTTTATTGAAAGTATAAAATCCAAATACAGTCACTTCAAATGTAAACAGGACAGGACAAAACAGCTAACGCTTTAGCTATGACTAAGCGCCAGCATACGGCGTGAAACGCGTTAGCCGTTTTGTCCTGTCCTGTCTACATTTGAAGTGACTGTATTTGGATTTTATACTTTCAATAAAGATGCCTTCAACGGTGTGCGGCCGTCCATGACTTTTTCTTCTTCCAAGATTCGGCACCCGTGAACTCTACTTAGGGCATGTGATTGCACAGGTCTGAGGGTGGTGAGCTGCAACCTTTTCCATATGGCGTTCAGATATAATTATTAGGTAATACTGCTGCCTATAGGAGGTTTGATCACTGGCAGACAGAAAAATTGAAAGCCAGCCTCCGTATAACCCAACATGCTGTTTTGTTAAAGTGCAAAAGCAAAAAACAAACAGGGGAAAGGACCTGTGTCTCAATGAACTTTAACAAAAAGAGTATACAGAAACTACAAAAGGCTTGTTTCTTTTTTGATACTCAGGAACAAAGGAATTCAGATCCAGACGGGGCACACGTGGAACAAGCCAACTAAAGGGTGGGTAATATCCACGACAGGCCCAAAGGGAGCGTGAGGCCTGCAACCTGAAGGACCAACACCTTAATCTGACTAATTTAAATAAAGGCAATTGTGGGACAGGGGAAGCTACCAAAGAGAGGCCACACATTAACCTGATGAACAAGACCAGGATAGAGAGGAGCACCATCAGTGGGAAATGACTCCATCCGAAGGAACAGAGGATGTGAGCCAAGAACCACCCAAAACAGGTGGAAAACGGGGCAAAGTTGCATAGAGCAGCAAAAATGCAACCAAGGAGAGTGGGACTTTAAATGAAACTCATGGTGACAAAAATGAATGGGGTGGTGGAAGGTAGAACATTTATTAATACATAAACACATGTTTAACATATATTGAGTTAAACATACAAAGAAATGCACCAATCCAATGGTGCCAATTTCTAAACTGGTAATAACATGTTTATGAACATTGATCAATTGATAAAATTTAGTCCATTTTATTTCAGACCTCCTACATATCTGCTCCTGAAGAGCGGATTAAAGCCGCGAAACGCGTCGAGCTACCAATACTACCGTGAAGAAAGAAAGAAAGAAAGAAAGAAAGAAAGAAACCCAAGTCTTAACCACTTCCCGCCCAAGGACGTCCTAGACTTTCAGTGGGGATATCTGAATGATGCCTGCAGCTACAGGCATCATTCAGATATCCATCTTTTCAGCCGGCGATTCTGTGCACCATAATAATGATCATAGCGGCAGTTCCGCTGCTTGATCGTTCTTATAGGCGACGGGAGGAAACGTCCCCCCCTCCCGACGCTTCTCCAGGCTCTCCTGTGCCATCAGGGACCCGGAGAAACGATCTGCCGGCGCCGGATGGGAAGCATAGAGATGACTGGGCGACGTTATGATGTCACACCCGGGTACCCGGAAGTAAACAAGGCCGCAATCGCAGCTGTCGGAATGGGATCGGTGAATTTTTTTTTTCACAATCTTATGCTTTCCAGCCTGGAGGAGAGATGTGGGGTCTTATTGACCCCGCATCTCTCCATAAAGAGTACCTGTCACACACCATTCCTATTACAAGGGATGTTTACATTCCTTGTAATAGGAATAAAAGTGATCAAAATATATATTTTTTTAAAGTGTAAAAAAAAAAAAAAAAAAAAATTAAAAACGCCCCTGTCCCCAGTAGCTCGCGCCCAAAAGCGAACACACACGCAAGCCCCGCCCACATATGTAAACGCTGTTCAAATTACACATGTGAGGTATCGCCGCGTGCGTTAGAGCACCAGCAACAATTCTAGCACTAGACCTCCTCTAACTCTAAAGTGGTAACCTGTAAAAAAAATTAAGCGTCGCCTATGGAGATTTTTAAGTATTGAAGTTTGGCGCCATTCCATGAGTGTGCGCAATTTTAAAGCGTGACAAGTTAGGTATCTATTTACTCGGCATAACAATCTTTCACATTATACAAAAAAAAAAATTGGGCTAACTTTACTGTTTTGTTATTTTTTAATTCATGAAACCATTTTCTTTCCCAAAAAAAAAAAAAAAAGGTGTTTGAAAAATTATTGCGCAAATACAGTGCGAGATAAAAAGTTGCAATGACTACAATTCCCTAGGGTGTCTGCTAAAAAACATATATAATGTTTGGGGGTTCTGAGTAATTTTCTAGCAAAAAATTATGATTTTTGCATGTAGGAGAGAAGTGCAAGAATAGTCTCGGTATTAAAGTGGTTAAACACCAAACCCCAAAGCCCCGTACACACGGTCGGACTTTTGGCGAACAAACTTAATTTTGAGCAAGTTGGACCAACAATCCGACCGTGTGTACGCTCCATCGGACAAACTTTTTTTTTTTTTTGTTTCCATCGGACAAAAGTTGGGTCTGCAAACGGACAAACTTTTGCCCAACAAAAGTCCGATGGAGCAAAGTCCGACTGTGTGTACAGAAAACCATAGGACTTTTGTCCGATGGACAAAACAACTAATGTTAAAACCCAACCAACAATAGCAGAAGTTGACCAAAGGGTGGCGGTAAAGAGCAGAAAAACCACGTGATGTTGCAAAAAGTTTTGGGTAAGTTTGCAGAAAAGTCCTGTGGTGTGTATGCTATGGGTGTGCCCGGCCAACTCCGTTCGGACAAAAATCCAGGGAAAAGTCCGATGGAAGTCCGACCGTGTGTATGGGGCTTTAGAATTCTGGTAAACAAATTTCCAATCTGGCTAAGCGGGATGTGCAAATAATGTGGGAATCATCACAGCATGGCACCACATAAGAGTTGCAAAGTGCCGGGATGGTGAAAGGGGAACCAGAAGAAAGGAGGATAAACAAGGAAAATCATCCAATTAGAATCCGGAAGCGTCTCTGGGGTCTGACAGAAGAACTTTGTAGGACCTGTCCAACTCTAAGAAATGAACATGGTTCTAGTAGTCTAATGACCCTCTTGGTCCAGCAAAGCATCTGTAGCCATGGAGCAGGGTGCTTAGCTGTATCGCTTAGCAAATTCATCTGATCAGGATTAGAACAAGGTAAAGTATCTGGGGAACTTTCTGCACATAAAGGAAAAAAAAGACCTAGGAGGCGGCTTAGACAATCAGGTCTAGGCAATTAGATCCCAGGGAGTCCTTCAGATACACCTTATTTCCAATAGGGGATTCTTGCAGCAGGAACCCATGGTGTTCCACCTTCTGACAGTCCAGAGTGGTATGAAGCCCTCCAGCAATGGTTTCATCCTGCCAAACGGCAAATAAAGAGCACCCAGGTGCACAGACCTCTTCCTTTTGTATGGAGACTTGGATGAGAAGAGTTAGATGCCAAAACGGTGCTCTTAGGGAAGACATTGCTGCTGGGAGCAGTACGCTTAAAGTCCAAAAAGAGGCCAGACCAATGTACCAAGTCAAGAAACAATTAATATTGTTGTTTGTTCAGCAGCAGGACAATACAAAACAGGCAGCGCATTTCCGGGACTCAGAAATATTTCCTACTACATAGACTTGGCAGGGCTTGAAATGGCAGAATCACCACAATATCACTTTGTTTCATTTTTCAAACAAATGAAAAGTGTCCAGGTGCTGTATTGGCCGTTTTTTTATTGTCCTGCTAAACAAGCACCATTTTAAAAGTTTTTGGACTGGTGATCTCTTTGGACTCTGCATGCATAGCTCTCAAAATGAAGGTCCCTGGGTTTGGGGGGGTACCCTGTTCTGTGTTTGAGCGGCCTCACCTGAGCCACTGTGCCTCAAACTAATTAGTTTGATCTCCTCAGACCATGATCCACTAAGAAGTTGAATCCACCACTTCAGCTACACATTTCAGAGAGTGGCACTCTTGGCATCATACAGCATAGACAGCTAGCATGTCCTGTCACAGAGAAGGCAGCGCAGCAATACCCAAGTTCAATCTAGGTAACGGATTCAAGACAGAGTCTCCTGATGAACAGGGGACCATCTGTTCTAAAAAGCCAGACTGGAGCCCTGGGTATAAAGAAACTTCAGCAAGTGGGGGGCCCCCTGGGAAGAGAGAAGAGACCACCCACTTACTAGAAGAGGCCAATTGGTCATGCTAGGGAGTACCTCCTTATCCATACAATGTAGATGTCTCGCTCAGAGCCCAGACCTCTTGGAATAGAGAGTTGGGCTGAGAAGGCCTGAGCACTAATCGAAGAATAGAGAGAGACAGACCCTCCTTGAAAGGGGGGTTTCCCAACACCTCACACACCCCTGATTGGGGAAGACGTGTTAATTCTCTGCCTGTTCCCAAAGATTCCAATGGAACACAGAGAACAGACCGTTATAGTCCAGGTTTAAGTTGCCCAGCCTAGCATGTCTGTGGCAGGCAGGAAGCTGCCAATTAGGGCTGAAACAACTAAATCGATTAATCAACAACTAATCGATTATGAAAATGGTTGTTAACTATTGTCATAATCGATCAGCCGATTAGTTGGACTGCATACTGAATGCATTATTTGTTTACATATCTGGAAATACATTTCAGCACACACACAGCTCAGTACACCATCCATTCATGTCAGTAAGTTCCTGAGAACTTGTGAATGTGTGAGGAGCGGTGCCTCGTGGGACATGTAGTCCTGGGCAGGAAGTGAGTGGTTCTAAAAGGCAAAAGTTTTTTTTATCTTGCTATAGGGGCACTCTATACTATACTTTGCAGCTTGCTTTTGGAGCACTCTGAAGGCAGGAAGAGCCAGAAGCGTCAGTGGGAGACCCTAGAAGAGGAGAATCAGGGCCACTATGTGCAAAATCATTACCAAGAGCATGTTCGTATAACACGTTTTTTTTATTTATTTTTTAAATAACAATCACCACTTTAACCACTTCAATACCAGGCACTTTCTCCCCTTCCTGCCCAGGACAATTTTCAGCTTTCAGTGCTGTCACACTTTGAATTACAATTGGGCAGTCACATAAAACTGTACCCAAACTAAATTTTTATAATTTTCTTCTCACAAATAGAACTTTTCTTTGGTGGTATCTGATCACCTCTGGGTTTATTTTTTGCTAAACAAAAAAAAAAGACCGAAATGTTTGAATTTTTTTTTCACGTTTTTCTTAGTTTCGGTCATAAAATTTTGTTTTCTCCTTCACTGACGGGCGCTGATGAGGCGGCACCGATATGTAGAATTGATGGGCACCGACAGGTGTTACTGCTGGGCATTGATTGGCACTGTGGTGGGCACTGATTTTTTTTAAGGGGCACTGATTGGCAGGTGATGGGCACATCTGATGGGGCTGTGCTGATAATCAATGTGCTGATTATCAGCACAGACCCCCCTGACATGGAGAGACGCTGATTGGCTCTCCCTGTCATTGTGAATCGAGGAATGTCATTTACCGGCACTTCCTGGTTCACGCGATGATCAGCTGTGATTGGTCACAGCTGATCACGTGCTAAGAAGCCTGTCAGAGGCTCCTTACCACGATCGAAGATGCGGCGTATCAGACTGACACGCCGCAATCGCCACCCTGGATGTCATACAACGCCCAGTCAGGATAACAGAACCACTTCCCGGCCATCATTCTGCTGCTGAAGTGGTTAAAGAATGTGTGCAGGGAAGATCAGCATCTGAACCCAAAGGAGGTGGAGGCTGATAGACTGGAGGTAATAGAAGGCATTACAATTATATTTAAAGTAAACCTTTACCGGTATTGTGCATAATATATAAAAATTATTATATCCATGAAAAAAAAAAGCCTCAGCTTTTAGTACTACTTTTATATAAAATATTTATATCTCCCTTCTACCCTTCATATAGCTTCATGTCGGACTCCTAGTTAAAATGTCCATATATCCTACTTCTGGGTGTATTTATCATTATATATGGGTGAAAACCAAATCGGTGCCACCCACCACCTATGCCCCGGTTGAGACATTTGTTAAAACGGTCACTCAGGAGATTAAAGAGCTGGTATCCCATATTGACTATAGAGACCATGTTCCTAACAACTTATCCCACGAGGAAAGGGATGCTCTTAGGAATCTCAGCCGAAGGGATGATGTAATATTCAAACCTGCGGATAAAGGGGGAAAGGTAGTGATAATGGATCCCCAACTGTATGAGGAAGAAATCCGCCGTCAGTTGGAAGACAAGTCTGTATATAAACAAGTAGCTACGGATCCCACCTGGCAAATAAGTAAACATTTGGAAAACATTTGGAAATCTGCACTTAGAGATGGGGTGATCACCCGTGACCTTTTTGAATTCCTGTTACCTACCCACACACGAATACCGGTTGTTATACACCTTACCTAAAATACACAAGGACAGTTGTTCTCCACCTGGCCGTCCGATCGTATCGGGACGTGATTCTATTTTTGTCCCGACCGCACAGTTTTTGGACAAGATTTTGTCCCCACTTATTAAAAGCACCAGATCGTACATCAAGGATACTGACGATTAGATTAGACAATACTCCCGATGCAAAGGGGATGAAATCTTGGTTACGTGGGATGTTACAAGCCTATATACATCCATTCCGCATCATGCGGGCATTCGTGCCGCTATTTGTCTTATCAGAAGCAGCAACGAATACTCTGAGGCACAGATCTCCCTTTTTGAAGATTTATTCCAACTGTTATTGTCGAATAACTATTTCTTATTTAAGGACCAATTCTTTGTACAGTTATCTGGAGTCGCGATGGGCTCTAATGTCGCACCGCCTTATGCATGCACGTTCATGAATGAATTTGAACATAAATATGTTTTTTCTAATGCATTATTTCAAGAACATTGTGTCACTTGGTGGCGCTTTATAGATGACGTCTTTGCAATTTGGCGTGGCGACATCCAGTCGCTAACCATTTTTGATGCAATGTTGAGCAAATTCTGTCCAGAAATCAAATTCAAAATAAACATTGGGGGAATGTCAGTTCCATTTTTAGATACCAGAATTTACATTGAGCATGGCCGATTGGAATCGGACTTCTACACGAAACCTACGGATAGAAATCAGCTACTATCATTTGACAGTTTCCATCCCCCCCATGTATTCAGATCTATCATTAAGAGTCAATTACTAGGAGTGAAACGTATAGTGAGTAATGAAGTAACTAGGGAAATAAGGATTAAAGAAATGTGTTCCAAGTTCTGTGAATGAGGATACCCTCAAAGAATAATCTCTCAGGAATTGAGCAAAATACAACAAGTGAAAAAGAATGTAACTATCAGTAGACGAAAAGTATCAGTGGCAAGATTACCCTTCTCCATGCAATTTCACAGTTACAGTGATCAGGTCTTTAAAATTATTAGTAAGCACTGGCCTCTCTTGAAGCGTGCTTACCCGCAGATTGATGTCTTTCAGCAGATCCCCATTAAAGCGTTTCGAAGAAATAAGACTTTACGTGACTCTCTAGTGAGATCAGAATATAGATCTAAAGAACGGGGAGCAAAGACCACCTTCTTGGGAAAGAAAAGGAAAGGGTGCTATCCCTGTCTAAATTGCATCCAGTGCAATCTTATGGCTAAGGGTGATCACCTTATTAATCCCATCAATGGGGATAGGATTATCATAAAAAAAATTTTTACATGCCAGTCCTCTTATGTTGTATACATCCTTATTTGTCCATGTAATATGATTTACGTTGGGGAAACAACACAAAAAATAAAAGGACAGAATTGCTCAGCATCGCAGCACCATCAGACACAAACAGCCTGGTCTGCCTGTCTCCAAACATTTTTTGGAGAAGGGACATCGGGACTCAGACTTAAGATTCATGGTCCTGGAAGATATTCCACGGGACAAGAGAGGGGGTGATCGGATAATGAGATTAAAACAACGAGAGGTTTGGTGGATTAACAGGTTACAGTCCCTGTATCCGAGAGGTATGAACAGGGACTATGACCTGTATTTGTTTCTGTAAATGCCATTAACTATTTGAGACTCTAGATTTTTTTGTATTTTTTCTTGTAGATGGTGACCAAATAATGTCTGGTCGGGTTTGTGAAACATAAAGGAAAAAGTACACATGTACATTCGGAATATCGTTCCTCTTTTTCGACATATTTGAATGATCGTATCGTTTTGTTTTGTTATTTCATGCTATGTAGGCCATGGATGTCTGTATTTGGTATGATATTTTGTGGTTGATGTGGGAGGGTTATTTAAAGAATTTTTTGGTTCTAAAACCTATATACAGGGTTAATGGAACCTTGACTTATCCTGTTGGATTGTTTCCTTGATCTAGCAGGATGGGATACACCTGTTGGGTGACGCCTTCAGGTGTTGGGATATAATGAGTCTTCTTTGAATTGTACTCTCACACTGAGCCTGTAAGCCTGAGGAAGAGCAGGGATGCTCGGAACTGTACAGTGGCTATGCTACGCTATGTTCTTTTGAAGTAAAGGAAATGGTTTAAATTGCTACTGCAGTCATTGTCCCTTTGTTTTAAATATATATATATATATATATATATATATATATATATATATATATATATATATATATATATATACTATTATTATTACTTTCACAGTATAAATGAACCCCTTATAGTAGCGATTATCTGCTATTTTTGTACTATAAAGGGCCAATGTTAGTTTTATTTTTTAACCCCATTATGACAGGCGATACAAAAAAAAAAAAAAGCATGCTGCTGCTGCTAAATGTCTTAGGCCTGGTTCACACCTATGCGTTTTTTGGGGCTTAGTGCAAAAACCGCACTAAAGTTCATTTAACATGGTTTCCTATGGGACACGTTTACATCTATGCTTTTTTTCAGCCACTGAGTATTTGGAAAAGGTCAGGGACATTTGGTTCAATAGCATGGTAGTGCGTTTTTGCCACAATTTGTGTTTTTTAATCTGCCAAAAAACAAATTGGACAAAAAAAAAAGCATAAAAAAAAATGCAAAATCGCGTGTGCAAAAACACACAGCAGAAAGCACTGCAGAAACTAATCAAAAGCAAACTGCATAGGTCTGAACCAAGCCTTATGCTGGCCATACACAGATTTTAGGACGAGAATATTCATACGAATAGTCTTTGTACATTTGCTGAATGAAAAAATGTCGTTTGAAAATTTCACTTGCTTTTAACATTCAGTTTTTAATGAACGAAAACCACATACAGTGTCTGAAAATTCCTTTCACCAAGAAGTTTTCTATTCCGCACCTTCGAATTTTCCCATCACTGAAAGACATTGTTTTTGTGTGGCCAGCAGGTGCGGGTAGCCACTTTTCCCAAGCCACCTGCCTATGACAAGGGAGTCTGTCACACACAATATGTTACAGATGTTTGCAAATTTCAGAACTTCAGAAGGGTGATGAGTGCAAGGATCCAAAAAGCTGACCCCTCTTCAGATGCTCTGAAGGTAGCAGATGCCTTCAAAAGGAAGCGAAGGAGCTAAGCCCTTGTTTGTTTAGGTAGGAGAGTTCTTATTTGGACATGGGCAAAACCCCAGGATGTGCAAAACCAAAAGGCAACAGGAGAAGCAGCAACATTATGTGTAGTAGTAAAAGAGGAGGAGAGGAACCATTGAAGGGGGTGCCAGGGCCAATCGGTTAGCCTGCGGACTACAAAGGATATCCTTTGCACTCAAATGCTAAACAGGCAAATTACCCTAAGGACCTGTTTAGATACACACTAAATCCTCAACTTCTAGTGGGGGAGGAGGGACACCTTCATGTAGTAGGCTTTTCAGGGAGTTAGCGGATCTCGGTCTGCAAGCCTTATGAGGGAGTCAGCCTCTGAAGGTCTCCTCTGACCCCTCAGTGGATCTCCTACGTAAAAGCAACAGCACACTCTGGAGCCCCACAGCTTTTCTCATCACAATGTTAAGGTTGAACAGACCATGTTTTTCAAGGGCTAAGCGAGAAAAAAATTCCTTGGCTATATAGAGTCTGCATTCCATAAATGCAGACAGAGTGCTCTGCACATACAAGTCCCATGCAAGACAAACATTTAGATGCTTGTATTAGGCCATGACAACTTAAGGCCTGTACACACGATACGAAAATCTGATGGAAAAATTCATATGACGAGCTGTCTGCCAATTTTCGGATCGTTAGTATGGTGCTTTCAACAGCCGATTTTGCTTTTTCGTCAGCCAAAAGGTGGATGTGCAGACTATAAAATGTGTCGTACCTGAACTCAACGTCTGATTTTCGTTTCATTAGTACGGTTTTCATGCAAAAAAAAATCATAAGAGCAAGACTACGCATGCTCAGAAACGAAAGAACACATAGAAAACTATTCAACACATTAGGTCACTTCTGATGATGTATTCTGTCGTACGAAAATTTTCGTATTGTGTGTAACCTCTTCACTTTCAACATAAGACTAGCATGCAACAAAAAAACGGACATTCAGTCGTCCGAAAATCTAAGCGTGTGTACGAGGCTTGAAAGTATTAGGCTCCAGAGATTCCCCCCCCCCCCCCCCCCCCCCCCATCCATTTCAGAAAATGGGACCTACCCTTTCAAGAGAATACATCCATTATGACATGGTTTAACAGATTACAGTCACCACCAAAATGGGACAGTAGGCAAAAACAAGCCAATTCAAATTGGGGTTTAAAGAGGTATTTCCAGCTGCCTGTCAGTGGGATTCCAAAAGGTGAGCACTCTCTCAATCAATCGATCGATATAGTGGTCGACCTATTAAAAGGTGGATTATTGGAGTATATACTGTGGGAGCAGACCACCGGTTGAATTCTACTCAAAGAAGAAAAGTTCAGGCACACTCAGAGGAATGTAGTAGCGGAAAGGTCTTTGCAGCTTTAGGAGCCTTAAAAGGACAGGTTCACCCCCACATAGACCCAACCCCTCCTTCCCACCAACTGCAGTCACATTGAAAATCAACGCTGTTGTGCAGGACGTTGCCTGCACAGTCACGTCATACGTTCACAGTGATCTGCAAATTGATAAACTACAATTCCATCAGCCACTGCGGAAGACGGACTTGTAGTTCTCAATGGACTACGAGGGCGCCAATCAGTGTCCTCGTAGTCCTTTGATACTTCCTGCAGCTTACTAACCGACAGCCAGCAGTGTCTGCAGGAGCCTGGCACTTGTGATCCACTAATTGCGTATGCAATGTGGGCAGATACCCAAGTAAATAAATAAATGCACATTTTTTGCCTGCAAAAACTTGCATTTTTTTTACAAAAAGGTAAACTTGGCCTATAAAAGACCCAAGTCCTGGAACAGCAGGCTGATCCACCATATACAGGGTAGAGCGCACTGTATGAATATGGACTGGCACAACCTTTCTTAAATCTGAGATGACAGCAGGAGAATCCGACCCTCCTGTGGGCAGCATTAAAACCCAACTAAATCTGAATTTCTGTGTCCCTCTATGGGTAATAACCACTTAAGGACCAAGCCTTTGAGATTTGGTGTTTATAAGTTAAAATATTTTTTTCTGCTACTAATTACTTAGAACCCCCAAACATTATATATTTTTTTTCTAACACCCTAGAGAATAAAATGGCGGTCGTTGCAATACTTTCTGTCACACCGTATTTGCGCAGCAGTCTTAAGCTTCGTACACACGGTCGGACTTTAAACTTTTTCGTGGATTTTTGTCTGAAGGGAGTTGGCCGGGCACACCCATAGCATACACACGGCAGGACTTTTCTGCAAACTTTCCCACGTATGCGTTCGCTTCTGCTCGGCGGGACGGGGCACGTTTAAAAAATAAATTAAAAAAATCCTTATTTATTTTACCTTTAATTTTATTTACACTGTTCTTTTTATAAAAAAATAAAAATTGTGTCACTTTTATTCCCATTCGGAATGTAAACATCCCTTGTAATAGAAAAAAAACATGACAGGACCTCTTAATCATGAGATCTGGGGTCAAAAAGACCTTATTATTTACACTAAAATGTAATTAAAAAAAGAAAGAAAAAAAAAATCTCTAAGTGCATTGGGCGGAAGGTTTTGAGACTACTTTTATCAGAAAGCGGACCTCCCGCTGAAGAAGAGAATACCGGGGTTATGGTAGCTAGCTGCTGCCGTAAAAAGTAGGATTTTTATAACAGCTTACCTGTAAAATCCTCTTCTTGGAGTACACCACGGGACACAGAGCTAAGCATTATATAATGGGTTAAGGGTCACCAGCGGTGATTGGACACTGGCACAACCAATGGAAGACAGTTCCCCTCCATATAACCCCTCCCATTAGGGAAGTACCTCAGTTTTGTAGCAAAGCAGTAAGGTTCCCATAAGAAGGGGGGGACCTCTGTGTCCCGTGGTGTACTCCAAGAAAAGGATTTTACAGGTAAGCTCTTATAAAAATCCTACTTTCTTTATCGTACACCACGGTACACAGAGCTAGTCATTACATAATGGGACGTCCCAGAGCAATGCTCATATGAAGGGGGGGGAGACACAGATCAAACAGGCCGCTTGCGGACCAGAAGCCCTATACTGCTGCCTGCAGCACACTTCGCCCGAAGGCGGAATCCTCATGTCCTTTCACATCTATTTGATAGAATTTGGAAAATGTATGGACTGAAGACCAAGTTGCAGCTTTACAGATCTGAGCCATTGAAGCCTGGTGGTGCACTGCCCATGAAGCACTTATCGCCCTGGTAGAGTGCGCCTTAACAGGAAAAGGAGGAGTCCTGTTCTTTAAACCATAAGCTTGAACAATTACTTGTCTAATCCACCTGGAAATGGTGGATTTTGATACCGCTTGGCCCTTCTTGGGCCCATCTGGTAAAATAAACAAAACATCTGTTTTACGTATCTGAGCGGTTGCTTGCAGATACACCCTTACCACTCTCACTAGATCTAGAGAGTGTAATAATTTTTCCCCCGCCGTCCGCGGGTTTGGAAAAAAGGAAGGCAGAACAATGTCTTGATTCAAGTGAAAAGCCGACACCACCTTAGGCAGAAAAGCCGGATGGGGTCGTAGTACGATTTTGTCCTTGTGACAAATTAGATAAGGCTCTTTACAAGAAAGAGCTGCTAGCTCTGATACTCTCCTAGCAGAAGCTATAGCAATCAGAAAGGCCAACTTCCTACTCAATATAATTAAAGGAATATGGCGAATAGGTTCAAAAGGTTGCTTTTGCAACACTGACAATACCAAATTCAAATCCCATGGACACAAGGGAGACCTAACTGGAGGATTTATCCTCAGTACCCCCTGCATGAATGTCCGAACTAGGGAGTGAGATGCCAATGGTCTCTGAAAGAAGACTGATAGAGCCGATATTTGACCCTTGATGGTGCCAAGGGCTAATTTCATATCCACTCCTAGCTGGCAAAAAGCAAGAATCCTGCTTATTTCATATTTCTGAGGATTCCAACTTCTGGATTCACACCAGGAAACGTATGCTTTCCAGACTCTATGATAGATAAGTCTGGAGGCTGGCTTTCTAGCATTAATGAGCGTAGAAAGAACCGGACCAGAGACCCCTCTCTTTTTCAAAATGTGGGTCTCAGCAGCCAGGCCGTCAAATTTAGCCTTTGTAAGGAAGGGTGGAATACTGGACCCTGTGACAGCAGGTCGTGTCGAAGTGGAAGCTTCCAGGGCCTTCCTATCGCCATCTTTACGATCTCGGTGTACCAAGGCCTCCTGGGCCAGTTTGGGGCTACTAGGATTACTGGTATTCCCTCCTCCTTGATCCTGCGAAGCAGTCTTTGTAGAAGAGGGATCGGAGGGAATGCATAGATCAGTGAAAACTGATTCCATGGAGTTATTAGAGCATCTGTCCCGTAGGCTAGAGGATCTCTTGTTCTGGACACAAAGTTGTCCAATTTCTTGTTGAACCTGGAAGCTAGCAGGTCTACATCTGGGTTTCCCCATCTCAGACATATGGCCTGAAAGATCTCGGGGTGAAGAGACCACTCTCCTGGTAGCAGCTGCTGACGACTCAGGTAGTCTGCTTGCCAGTTTTCTATCCCTGGAATGAAGATTGCAGAGATGCAAGGTACATGCTCTTCTGCCCATGCCAAGATCCGGTTCACCTCTCTTTGGGCTGCCCGACTGCGGGTGCCTCCTTGGTGATTGATGTAAGCTACTGCAGTAGCATTGTCAGATTGAACCCGAACTGGGTAGCCCTGTAACCTGTATGTCCAGGTTTTGAGGGCTAGATATACTGCCCGGATCTCTAGCACGTTGATGGGCAGGATCCCCTGAGTCTTGGCCCAGGTTCCCTGGGTAGAAGCCTCCTCGAATACTGCACCCCAGCCCGATAGGCTGGCATCCGTAGACACCACCTTCCAGGCTGCTGGGAGGAAGCACTTTCCCTTCCGTAAATTCTTGGCTTCTAGCCACCAATTGAAGCTGTGGCGTACTTGTGAGGACAGGCGCATGGGTATATCCAGAGCTTGGCTCTTCCTGTTCCAGGAGGCTACAATATTGCCTTGAAGTAGTCTCGAATGAAACTGGGCGTAAGGGACCCCCTCGAAAGAGGCTACCATCTTTCCCAATAGTCTCATGCAAAGGCGAATAGACGGCCTTTTGTTTGCTTTGACCTTGTGGATCAGGTCTTTCAGAGACTGTATCTTTGGCAGGTATACCCTGTTTTGGGCTGTATCTATAATCATCCCCAGGTACACTATCCTTCTTTGGGCCTGGAGAGATGATTTTTGTAAGTTTATAATCCATCCTAAATGCTCCAGGTATCCTACTGTAGTGTCTACAGCGTGATCCAATCCCTCCTTTGACTGATCTATTAATAGTAGATCATCTAGATAGGCTGTTACCGCAATGCCCCGTGTTCTCAGGTTTGCTAACAGAGGAGCTAGCACCTTTGTGAATACTCTGGGCGCGGTGGCTACACCAAATGGCAGGGCCACAAATTGAAAGTGGCGATCTTCTACCGCAAACCTTAGGAATCTTTGGTGAGCGGGGAGGATTGGTATGTGTAGATATGCGTCTTTGATATCTATGGACGCCATGAATTCTCCGCCTTTTAAAGTAGCGACCACGGATCGAATCGTTTCTATTCGAAAATGGCGAACGTTCAGAAACCAGTTTAGAGATTTTAGATCCAGGATGGGTCTGACTTCTCCGTTCGGTTTTGGAATCACAAAGGTTTGAGTAAAAACCTGAACCTCGCTCCTTTTGGGGTACCTCTGTAACCACACCTTGAGCTATTAAGTGATTCAAACCTTTGAAGAAGGATCCTCTTTTTTGTGGATCCTTGGAGAGTCTTGAACTTCGGAATTGAGAAGATGGGATCTCTCGAAATTCCAGTTTGTACCCTGAGGATATTGTGGATACCACCCATTTGTCCTGGGTTTCTGTCCGCCAAGTCGCTGAGAACTGACGAAGCCTTCCCCCCACTTGGCCGAGCGGGGGCGCCCCTTCAATGAGAGGTTTTGGGGGCTTGCTTATTAGCTCTTGAACCCCACGGCTTCTTGTTCTTCTGAGCCTGTTCTTTGGCTTTTGTGGGCGGCTGAAAAGGCCGTCGCCACTGGCTGGAGTCTGATTTCCCGGGAGCTGGGGAGAGAGTGCGTTTAAAACAAGGTCTCTTGTTTTTCTTTTTCTCAGGTAAAAGTGTCGTTTTACCACTTGATATCTTTTGGATATATCTTTCTAAATCTTCCCCAAATAGGCGTTCGCCATGGAACGGGAAACTTGCCAACAACTTTTTGCATGGGGCTTCCGCTGACCAATGCTTAAGCCAAAGTACTCTGCGCATCTGTACCAGCTGGAGTGTAAGGCGTGATGCCTGTATGATAGAATCTCTCATGGCATCCACTGTGAAGCATAAGGCTTTAGGCAAATTCTCCCAATTTTTAGCCTGCTCTGAAGGCAGCTCCTTCAGCCCCTGCTTTACCTGTTGGCTGACGACCTGACACATACCGACACGGCTACTGCAGGTTGGATAATTGAGCCGGCCAAAAGGAAGGAGGATTTCAGTAGGGATTCCAACTTCTTCTCAGAAGGATCTTTAAACACTTGTACATTATCCACTGGACATGTCAGGTTTTTATTTACACAAGAAATAGCCGCATCTACCGCAGGCAGGCTCCATTTCTTTAAAAAAATTTCCTCCATAGGATAAAGAATGATAAACTTTTTTGGAGGTGAAAAACGCTTATATGGATGTTGCCAGTCTGCGTACATTAGATCCTCTAGTAACGGATGAACCGGGAAGGAGCATGCACCTTGCAGGGATCTTAATGATCCTAGGGAGGAGACAGGTGATTCTGTTACCTCCAAAGAGGGTAACTTAAATGCAGATCGCACGGCTCCTGCATAGCATTGTACCTGTGACTTTAAAATCTGGGATACCGAAAAAGGCTCATCCGATATCCCTGATCCGTCTGACTCCTCATCCTCTGCTGATGTAGCCTCCTCCTCATCCTCCTCCTCCTCAGGTACTTCTGAAGGGAGGTCCAATACTGGAGGAACTCTGCTTCGCTTATTGTCCTTTTTAGAGGATTTAGCGATTAAGGTAGCAATTTTCTCCTCCAGATTATTCAGGGCAGCTGATAAAGTGTCCTCAGTGACATATGCAGGCCCAGGCTTCACTAGGGAAGCCGCCATACCTGACAGAGGTAATGGCTCATCCTGTACAGGTGCATTTGGCAACACAGGAGAGGAAGGTACCGAGTCAGCACAGCTAGAGCCTCCTGTCTCAGGCGGCGGTGCTCTTTTATCTCTTTTTGTCCGCATTACTTCCCCTGGAAGACTTACTGTTTAGACAAAATACAAGGTACCTAAATGCATATACTACCGTGTTCAGTTTAGCAAAAACATTAAGTATGCAACTTTTAACACATAACTATGCATAACATGGATGTCTTCTAGGAAGTACCCAATCCAACCACATGGAGTCTTACGTCCCTGTATAGCTGCTGTGTTTCTCTGCCAGGAACAAGAGAACTAACGAGCTTGCTTGCTGCTGCAGTGCCTCACACTGACAGTCTTTTAAATTTGGTGCCGTTTCTGTGCCTGCGCGCGCCACGTGCCCGCGCACGCCCTCGCCCCCCCCCCTCCGATAAAGCGCGCTCCCGCGCGGCCTTTAGCGCTATGGTGGTGGCCATAGTGAGAGAGGACTCTCATCCGCCCCTGTTCCCACTTACCTGCATCTGCAGGTGTCTGTGTTGGCCACCGAAAGGAGGAGCGGGGTGCCCCAGCAAGCTCAGCAGCGGAGGTGACGAGCAGTGTACTTCGCCGAAGCCGACACTGAACAGAGTGAGGTGAGTATATTCAGCTCTTTACTCCCCCCAGTGGTGGAAAAAAAGAAGACATCCACTCTTGAAAAAAGGTCCCAACCTAGTTATGGACCTTCTAATCTCACCTTATCCACGCCGCAGATACCAAACTTCACCCTTCACGGTGGGCTATGTGTGCCAACCTTCAGGGATATGGGTTCCTATTTAAAGGATACCTCTCCCCTGGGCCTTGTACAAGACTCTTACCAGGACTTTATAGCGAAATAGCGAAAGTGCTGGATCTTAGAGCCCAGTCCTCCGAAGAGAGACATTACAGGCGACGCCTCATGGATGAGGCCCGGATCCCATCCAGATTCAGCTTAATTTGTAGGCGTCTTGGATGGATCCGAAAGCATAGCTCTTTTACCCCCAGAGGGTCTCTTTGGTAGAGCTTTCCTTTAGCACCTCCTAACGCGTCCAACACCTTTCGACACTGGCGAAAAAACTGAGGTACTTCCCTAATGGGAGGGGTTATATGGAGGGGAACTGTCTTCCATTGGTTGTGCCAGTGTCCAATCACCGCTGGTGACCCTTAACCCATTATGTAATGACTAGCTCTGTGTCCCGTGGTGTACGATAAAGAAACGGTATTCCTCTTCAAAGTACAGACGTAAAACGACGGCGGGCGGTCCAGAAGTTGTTAAAGACCACCTTTGAAACTTTAAGGCCCCTTTCACACTGCCGCAACTTGAGGCTGGATTCACACTTGTACGTTGCATTTTTGAGCTCCGGAGACTTTGGCAAGATAACAATCAGTGGTTAATCTGCGTTCTAGCTGCGGATTTACTGACCAAAATACCCCATACTCATTCACATAGGGTGGGGGGCCGGGATCTGGGGGCCCGCTTATTGATTCCGATAAGTCCCCCGCCTGCAGACCCCAACGGCCAGGGTTGTCGGGTAGAGGCCCTTGTCCTCATCAACATGGGCGCAAGGTGCTTTGGGGTGGGAGGGCCGCAGGGTGGCCTGGTAAGGTTCAGGAGGGAAGGTGCCGCTCGGTCGTCCCCACCCCATCGTTTTTTCGCCGTAAGGGTTCCGCTTAAAATCCATACCAGACCTAAGGGCCTGGTATGCTCCTGGAGGGGAAGCCATGCCAGTTTTTTTATATAAAATTTGGCGTCGAGTTCCCCCTCATGATTCATACGTACTGTGTTCAGAACGCAACACATCTGTGAATCAGATGCGTTCCCATAGAACATAATGGGCAGACAATTCGCACTGCAATGCCTAGAAAACGCACACTTTTTTTGGGCAATGTGCAGTGCGAATGCATCGCACATATGTGAACCAGCCTCATTGAAATCAATATATTTTAAAATGTTATGCGAATTGGATGCGGTTTAAGCCACAACCAATTTGCATAGGTGTGAACATGGGCCTGAAAGTTGCACGATTTTGCCACAATTTTAGGAAATGCCTTTGTAAACTTGACCTCAACTCGCATCAAAGTCAGACCACAGTATAGCAGGGACTAGGGCTGGGCGATTTTCCCCCCCCAAAAAAATCTGCGTTTTTTTTATAAAAAACTCGATTTACGATTCGATTTTTTTTATTATATTAATTAAAGTACATCAACAAACAAAATTGCAAAGGCAAACCCTTTCTCTAACTGCAAAGTCAGTGTGCAACAAACACACAATATAATCCAGCGCTCATGGAACATACATTATTAACTATTGAAAACTCTTGAAACTCTGTGTGTGATTCCTTCTGTCCCAGCCTTGCTGCGATCCTGGCTCTGCATCCTTTTGGGTCGGAGGGCCCTCCACACGCTGGTCTGCCTGTTGTCCATCATTTAAGGTACTGTGCTCACACGGAGATCATGCCACAGGCTTTGTTTTGACTTTTTTAACCCCTCCTTGCTCCACGGATGTCACTGCAAGTTTAACAAGTTTGTCACCACTGGCAACTGGAGAGTTAAGATTCATTTGCCCTCTGCACATTTGGGATTGGATCCCTCTCTTTATTGTGATTAATAAATGGACTAAGCTTTTTTATCAATTCTTCAAGAGTTTTCAATAGTTAATAATGTATGTTCCATGAGCGCTGGATTATATTGTGTGCATGTTGTGTATTTTGTACTTCTGGGTACGGATTTTTTCTTGCTGCGCTGGATCCTGTTTTTTCCCCCTTTTGGATACTTTGTACTTCCCAAAATATTTGGGATTTTTTTCTTATTATTATTATCATCCATTATATTTTTTTCTTTATCCACCAATTTAGCACTTGTGACCTTTTGTTGTTTTTTGCAGTGTGCAACAAAGATTGTTAAACATCCAAATTATTAATACTGTATTTGGATTTAGCTAATAAAACAAAAAATCATGAGGTTACTCTTAGTTGAATTGAACTGTGTCCATGCCTCACTGTGCCCGTGTCTCACTGTGCCCGTGTCTCACTGTGCCCGTGCTTCAATCACTGTGCCCGTACCTGATGCAGATTTTCATGGTATACGGATTTTACTGCTACACCGGTGGCCATTCCAGTATTCAAAAGCCGCACCTCCTCCTCGTCTGTGATAGGCGGAACACTCAATTTCCCAGCATTCAGTGTTCCGCCTATCATGGTCATCCTCGTAACACAGACGAGGATGAGAGGATGTCAGTGATAGGCTGAACACTGCCTGCTGTGAAATTGAGTGTTCCGCCTATCACAGACGACGAGGACTCGGGAGGCGCGGCTTTTGAACACTGCAATGGCCGCCGTCTGTCTGCATGACACGCTGATCAGGTAGGCAGACGGCGGCTGCAGCGAGTAGATGTAATTGGGGTAACGCTGCCCAGTGCCATTCTGGATACGCCCCCTGCAGTCCTACTACGGAAACTTTGAAGGGAAAAAAAAAAAAAATTATCTAAAAAAAAATCGATTTTCTTCAAATCTGAAATCGATTTGAGCTCAAAACTCGATTCAAGATTAAAATCGATTTTTTTCCCAGCCCTAGCAGGGACTACTTTGAAGTCGCACAGATATGAATGGTTATCATTGGAAATCATGGGGTACGACTTGTCAAGCGACTTTGCAGTCCCAAGTCGCACAAGTGTGAAAGGGGCCTAAAGAAAACCTCTCATGAGACAAACATGGGGGGGGGGTTCCATTTCTGACCACTCCTTGGGAAAATACTAGTGGTCTGGCGGTAAAAAAAAATTAACAATAGAAAAAAAACACTATGCAGATAAGGACGTCTGATTATTGTCAGACTTCCCCCATGTGCATAAGAAAATAGTGAAGTACAGTAGTGATTAAGTATAGCATTTGTAGAGATTAGGGATAGCAAAGTAATGAGTAGTGAAAAGCATTTTTAGGATGCCAGCTACAAAATCCTTTATGGGTTTCTCATCGCAAGTTTACCTAAGTAGGGCTCTGATACAAGAGAAGCAGCAATTATGTATATTTATCCGTTCCAAGATAGTAACTTTTGGATAGATTTTAGCTCCCTACCCCAGAACAAGGATCTGGCACATGAGTCCCCTTCAATAACAGTTAAAGCCAACTATACAAAACTATACAAAAGTTTTAAATCTTTGATGCACTGAAGCATAGATGGTTACGAGTATGTTAGCATACAGCCATTCACTGGTTTCAGTAGGCTGCATGCGGCACTTGCAGCTCTCTGGGTGCCAGAACCCTCCTGGAATTTTATGCCCAAAATATTTCCAGCTTCTCACTGTCCTGTTAAGGCCTGAAATTGAATGCTAATCTGAATAGCCTCCCACTGGAAGGGACATCTGTGTCAAGGGTTCCCCATCTGTAGAAGCTGGTGTAGAAGATGCGTTCACTCAACTGCTTTCACAAAGTAGTACAATTATACTGCTGGGATCATCTAGTTGGGTAGAGGATGTAGGTGAAAGATTCATATGGGAGTTCTCACCTCTTCATCACTGTTCAGTTTCTTTGCCTTGAGTAACCTCTGAGCTTTATCCTCATCTGAGCCTTCATCACTGTCCGATGAATAGATGCGGGCACGCTCCTCTGTTGAAATGTAACAAAAAAAATTGAAAGTTCATCACAAACAATTTCAAAACTTATATGCCGAAACAATGAATCAAATCTGATCAATCGAGATTGAATATGCATTTTTTTTTTCTTATTAACATAAAATGTACCTCTTCTGTGCTACAGTTTTGCACAGAGCAGCCCAGATCTTACTCTTCTGGGGTCCCTCACATGCTATGGGTCACCTGTGCAAGCTCTATCCCGAGCCAGGCTGATCTGCTGTGGCCAATCACAGCACAGATCTGTGTGTTTTTAAACACAGGCTCTGGCTGGATTTCTCCCTGCAGATCATAAAATGAAGGCAAAGAGAAACCCAGCCAGATCAGTGAGTAAAAGCAGCACATATGCACTTATTAGGCACACAGTTAACCCCTTGATTGCCCTCCTGATCACCCGTCACCCAGCCAGTGCCATTTGTACAGTGTCAGTGTACAGTATTATCCCTGATCACCGTATTAGTGTCACCAGCGATGTCAGTTAGCAACAGATTGTCACACTAGAAGTCGCTGATCATTGCCATTGCTAGTATAGGGTCTGTACGGATCAGCATCCTATTTACAATCAGAAATATACTAGTATCCCCAATAGTATAGTATCCTTAAAAATGCAGTGTTAGCAGGATCAGCCCCCAATCACTAACAGTACTGGCGACATGTAACAATACATTTTGGCCTAAATTTGATAGGTTTTATAACAGAAAGTACAATAATATATATATAACATTACATTTTCGACCCTTTTTGTTTATATAATAAAAAATAAAAGAAAACAGTGATGATCAAATACTACCAAAAGAAAGTTCTATTTGTGTGAATTTCATTTGCATTTAGTGTTGCATGACTGAGCACTTGCCAGTTAAAGTAGCAGTGCTGAAGAGCAAAAAATGCCCTGGTCATGAAGGGGCTAAAACCTTCCAGAAGTGGTTAAAGTTACCTTTACTATTCTGAACCACAAAATGATACTTTTTCGGTAAACAAAAACTACTAGGAGTATTTATTAAAATCTTTTTCTACAAAGAGCATACAGCAAGCTACGGAGCCACTGCAAAACCTGATGGGCATGAAAAAAATAAAAAAGATGCCTCTACTTAATAAAGCAACCTACAACACCTTAAGGCTGGGTTCACACTATTGCGATTTGGATGTGGGTTTCACCACATCCACTTCGCATGCGAATCTCCTGACATGCGAATTGGATGAGAAGAAATCCACATCCAATACGCATGTCAGGAGATTGTGACCGGCTCTCTATGAAGCCTTATAAAACACATCTCCGGAGAGACTTGCACAGGAGTCCAGTGCGTCTTCTGGTCCGTTTTACGTCCTAATTCAGAAAAAAATTTGGACTGAAATCGGACCTGAAACAGTGAACAGGGACCCCTGCTGTGAGCCGCTCCGTACGGCAGTGTGAACCCAGCCTAAAAGCACAAAGTACTTAGTTACCACTTGTGATGGCAGTTGCCTCCTCCAGTGTCATCTTGGCACAGAGCTCTCCTCTATTGTTGGCCATGCATGTTCAGTAACTTCTGATCGCCTTAATTGGGTCCATATGCCTAGCTGCTAGGAGTACAACTACATTCAATACTATTGGAAGTTATTGCCTAGGTGCAGCTCATGTTGGCAAAAACTTCTGAGCCTAGGGTGTAAACACTGGAGGAGTCCACTGCCATCAACAAGAGGAAAGTACCTGGGTTAGTGGGGTGGGCTCTAGCAAAGATTTGGTTAGGGGGGCTAGGCAGAGTGTGCGGATTGGTTGATTTAGTAAAATTGAGATTGTCATTCAAGTGTACTCAACTTGGATACAAAATTGCATAGATTTGTTATAGGTAGGACCTACCTGAACAATCTAAAGAAGATTGTACAATCTGATTGTAATGTGTCTGTAGAGCCCAACATCTGTTTGCCTAAAAGCAGGACTTTATATTTGACCTGGTCAGAACCCAGTTAACCATATACTGTATACCATTTGCCAGGTTTTTTATTTTACCAGGATTGATTGTCTAAGTGATAGATACCTACAAAAATAATACCACATCTTTGGTGGTGATCTGCTGCGGATCAAGGTCACACCTCTTATGTCTACTGATATAAAAGGTTTCAAATTGTTCCAAAGTTTAATCAGCCATTAGAAATGGTGTGCTATTCAGAAAAACTCTGCGTTATGCTGTAAAAATGCATCATACCACAACTTCACATAAATAAAATATATAATATTTATTTATTATTATTTTTTATTTTTTTTTAAATCCCATATATACTCGAGTATAAGCCAACCAGAATATAAGTTGAGGCACCCAATTTTACCACAAAAAAATGGTAAAAAAGGGATTTTTATAACAGCTTACCTGTAAAATCCTTTTCTTGGAGTACATCACGGGACACAGGGCGACTTAGTCATTACTAATGGGTTATATAGATTACCTTCAGGTGTTGGCACTGGCCAATTCCAAACCGGAAGTACCCTCCCCTATATAAGCCCCTCCCACCCGGGAGCACCTCAGTTTTGTAGCCAAGCAATAAGTGTCCCAAAAAGAGGGGTGGGAGCTCTGTGTCCCGTGATGTACTCCAAGAAAAGGATTTTACAGGTAAGCTGTTATAAAAATCCCTTTTTCTTTTTCGTACATCACGGGACACAGAGCGACTTAGTCATTACTAATGGGACGTCCCAAAGCAATGCCAAATGAGGGGAGGGATACATAAGCTGGGCGCCATCAGGCATGAGGCTCTTTTGCGGCCTGCAACACACTGCGCCCAAAGGCGACATCCTCCTGACTTCTGACGTCTACCTGGTAGAATCTAGTAAACGTGTGTACTAAGGACCATGTTGTGGCCTTACAGTACTTGAGCCAGGGAGGCTTGGTGATGCACTGCCCATGAAGTTCCAACTGCTCTTGTGGAGTGCGCCCTAACTTTGAACGGAGGCGGTCTCCTTTTCAAGCCATAGGCTTGTATTATGACCTGTCGAATCCACTTGGCTAAAGTAGATTTTGATGCTGCCTGACCCTTTCTGGGGCCTTCCGGCAGAACAAACAAAGAATCCGTTCTACGAATCTGAGCAGTGGCTTTTAGATAAGCTTTAACTGCTCTTACTACATCCAAAGAATGCAATAACTTTTCCTCTACCGAGCTTGGTTTGGGGAAAAAAGAAGGAAGAACCACATCCTGGTTCAAGTGAAACCTCGATACCACCTTAGGAAGAAAGGCTGGGTGAGGACGTAATACTACTCTGTCCTTATGGATAACCAGATATGGCTCCTTACAGGACAAGGCGGCTAATTCCGATACTCTTTTAGCCGAACAAATGGCTACTAAGAAAATCAATTTCCTGGTGAAAAGAACCAAGAAAATGTGCCGCAATGGTTCAAATGGTTGTTTCTGTAGAACCGACAGAACCAGGTTTAAGTCCCATGGACATATGGGAATACTAACCGGAGGGCTAATACGCATCACTCCTTGTATGAAAGCTTTGATTAATGAATGCAAAGCCAAGGGCCTTTGAAAAAAAAAATATTGACAAGGCCGTCTGACCCTTGATAGTACTCAAGGCAAGCTTCCTACGTACAGCCCACTGTAGGAAGTCCAGAATCCTACCTATTACGTACTTACGTGGATGCCATTTCCTGGCCTCACCCCACGTGATGTACGCCTTCTAGATCCTATAATAGATCTGCCTGGATACCGGCTTCCTGGCATTGATCATGGTAGATACCACAGGATTAGAGAGCCCTCTCTTTTTTAGAATGTGGGCTTCTATAGCCAGGCCGTCAACCTAGGGCTGGTAAGGAAGGGTAGTATATCGGTCCTTGCGAAAGCAGGTCCGGACGATGTGGGAGGGTCCAAGGACTTCCCACTGACATTTTTACAATCTCCGCGTACCATGCCCTTCGGGGCCACGCTGGAGCCACCAGAATCGCTGGTTTCTTTTCTACCCTGATTCTGCGGATTAATCGCGGTGGGAATGCATATATCAGCTTGAACTGATCCCAAGGGAACACTAGGGCATCCGAACCGCAAGCTAGGGGATCCTTTGTGCGAGACACAAATCTGTCCACCTTTGCGTTGAATCTGGATGCTAGCAGATCTACATCCGGTGTTCCCCACCGCTGGCATATTGCCTGGAAAACCTCGGGGTGAAGAGACCATTCCCCCGGGCATAATTGCTGGCGACTTAAAAAAGTCCGCTCTCCAATTTTCCACTCCTGGGATGAAAACCGCGGATATGGCTGTGACATACCTTTCTGCCCATTCCAGGATGCATTTCGCTTCCCTCTGGGCTGCACGACTCCTGGTGCCACCCTGGAGATTGATATATGCCACTGCTGTGGCATTGTCTGATTGAATTCTGACAGGTGACCCTTGGAGTTTGGATGTCCATGCTACTAGGGCATACCGGGCTGCTCGTATCTCTAAGAGATTGGTGGGCAGGGCCTTCTCTGCTTCTGACCACTTGCCCTGGAGAGACCATTGCTCCAGTACTGCCCCCCAGCCTATGAGGCTGGCAACTGTAGTGACCACCTTCCAAGAAACCGGACTGAAGGGTTTCCCTTCCCAGATTCTGGGGCACCAACCACCAATGGAGGCTCTTGCGAACGGAAGGGGACAGGGACATTGGTAAGTCTAAAGCCTGAACTTTTTTGTTCCAGGCTGACAGTATGGCCCTCTGCAAGTTCCTTGAATGGAATTGACCGTAGGGTACCGCTTCGAATGAAGCCACCATTTTTCCCAGCAGCCTTATACACAGGCGTATGGATGGTTTTTCTTTTTTGTACCCACTAAGTGGGTCAAATCTTTCAAAGACGACACCTTCTCTGGAGGTAAGAAAATCTTTCTCTGATTTGAATCCAGTCTTAGCCCCCAAGTATTCCAGGCTTTTGACTGGTTTTAGGGCTGACTTGTCTCGGTTGATAATGCAACCGTGAGATTCCAGATACTAGATTATCTTGTGAACGACCACTTCTAGTTTTTTTCACTGAGTGGTCTATCAGCAACAAGTCGTCTAGATATGCCATTATCGTTACACCTTGTGTTCCTAGTTTGGCCAATCGTAGGGCCAGAATTTTTGTGAACACTCGTGGTGCCGTGGCCAGACCGAAAGGTAAGGCTCTGAACTGAAAATGGCGCCCTTCTACTGCAAGGCGTAGAAATTTCTGGTGGGCCGGACAGATGGGAATATGCAAATAAGCATCCCTTATGTCGATCGAGGCTAACCATTCCTGCCCTTGTAGGGCGGTGGCCACCGATCGGATCGACTCCATCCGAAAAAAATCCTGATATGTAGGAACTTGTTTAGCCCTTTTATATTCAATATGGGCCTCATGTCCCCATTTGGTTTGGGGACTGTGACAAGGTTCGAGTAAAACCCGAACCCGTTTTCTTTCAAGGGAACCTTCATGATTACCCTTGGGGCAATAGTTGCTCTAGTGCCAGAAGGAGGGATCCACTCTTCTGGGGATCGCTTGGCACGTTTGACCTTATAAAATGGGCAGGAGGAATGTCTTTTAACTCCAGCCTGTATCCCAGACTTACTGCGGGGATCACCCATTTCTGATGGTGTCCCGCCAGGTCTCTGTGAACAACTGAAGTCTTCCCCTCACCCAACTGAGTGGGGGCAACCCTTCATGACTTAGGGGGAGATTTTGTACCTCTCTTGACCCAGGGTTTCTTGATACCCTGTGATTGTCCCTGATTTCTGCCCCCTGGATTTGACCGCGGAGGCCGTCGGAACTGCTTCACAGCCGATGTGCCCGGGACTGGAGAAGTAGGCCTCTTAAAAGAAGGACTTCTACCCTTGTTCTTAACCGGTAAGAGTGAACTTTTACCGGCAGAAATTTTCTGGATATATTTGTCCAGATCTTCTCCAAATAAGCGTTCTCCATGAAATGGGAAGCTAACCAGCAGTTTTTTACAGGGAGCTTCAGCAGACCAGTTTTTGAGCCACAGAAGCCTACGCATATGTACTATAGACAGCGTAAAGCGGGAGGCCTGTTGGATTGTATCCTTTATGGCGTCCACCGCAAAACACAAGGCTCTAGGCAGGTCAGCTAGGGCAAGAGCCTGCTGATCTGGTAAGTCCCTTAAGACTTGTTTCAACTGATCTTTCACTGCTTGGCAGACTCCAATCGCTGCTACCGCAGGTTGTGTCACCATGCTTGCTGTAGAGAAAGCAGATTTTAGTAAAGACTCCAATTTTTTATCTATTGGGTCTTTGACATTGGAACATTATCTACTGGACATGTCAGTGATTTGTTAACAGAAGAGATGGCTGCGTCCACTGTAGGGACCCTCCATTTTTTTATGAACTTATCCTCCATGGGATAGATCACCGGAAATCTCTTGGGGGGAGCAAATATTTTATCAGGATGCTCCCAATCCTGGTAAATAAGCCCTTCCAATAAAGGGTGGATTGGGAAGGAACAGACAGCCTGGGGAGCTTTTAGCGACCCCAGCGAGGAAACCGTAGTGGATGGTGGTTCCGCCAGAGGCATTTTAAATGCTGATCGGACCATATTAGTCAGAGACTGAACCCATAATCTTTCAGCCTGAGATGCTGAGAAAGGTTCTTCCACTGTTGATTCCTCCATAACTGAATCAACCTCATCCTGATCCCCTTCAGGTAGGTCGATCTCTGTGTGGGGCTGTTCCTCCACTAACAGGCACTCTGAAGGAGGAGACGGAGATCGGACGCGCTTTTCCTGAGACAGGGAAGCAGCGATCAATGCTGTTAATCTCTCTTCCAATCCTCCCAGAGTTGAGGATAAAACCTCCTCTGTTATATATACAGGAGCAGGTGGACTGGGGACAGCCGCAGCACCAGGCATTCCTGCGGGGTTTCTACGGCTACTGACCTCTGAATTCTCAGGGGAGATTGGTGCAGTACAAGCATGCCCAATATCCTCAGAGCCCGATGGAGACCCCTTTGGCTTCCTGGAAGATCTATTTCCGGAGCGTCTGGACGACATATCCTTTAAGCACAAAGCTGAGGTATTCCCGTCGTCATACACCAATTTTGCTGGTAATAATCTAACACAGGTGCTGCTATATACCAGCTGGTGTCCACTAAAGTGCCTTTCTATGGGGATGCCTGCATCAACCGCCTCTGTGTGCCACTGTTTGTTGCTATCTCTGTTTGCATCCAGCTGACACTTGTACTGTGTCTTTTAACTATGCTGGGACGCCCGCACATGCGCAGAAGCGCCGCGCATCGAGCGTCATCCACCCGCCCCGCCCCTTTTTTTCATAGGAGGCGCGTGCACGCGCCCGCGCGCGTGCGCCATTGGCGCCCTTTTTGAAATCAAACAGGGGACTAGGAGCCAGGGCCCTTTTTGCCGGAGGGCCTGTGCGGTGGATGAGCGCAGCAACAGGGCAGAGGAAGTGGATTCCCAGAGAAACTTACCAGCTGCCTGGATCTTTTGACTTGAGAAAACCAAAGATCCACATGACAAGAAAAATGGACTACAGCGGCCTCTAGTGGTTTAACACAGGTACCGCGGTCCCTTTTTTTTTTTTTTTTCTTGACTACTATTAAAATTTTACATTTTCAGTAGTTACAGGCAAACACAGATATTTAGCGGGAATACCGTTAGGTAACAGACAGAAAGACAAATTAGGCTTGGGGGTCCCCCAATAGAACCAAGTTCCTGGGGGCCCCCACTTACCTGATCCCCGCTGCAGGACTTTGTTTGGTCCACAGAAGTCCAAACTTCACCTATCACGGCAGGCATTGTAATTAAACCTTCAGGGACCGGGTTCCCAAGGATTCCACTCCCCTGGACCTGTATAGCACCCTGCACAGACAACATCTTGGTCGTGGGTATGACCAGAGCTCTGGATCCCAGGGTCCAGCCCTCCTAAGAGAAGCATTACAGGCAAAACCTTGCTCTTCTGCTGCAAGGCCCGGGTACCGACCGTTTAGCTATGAAGCTTTTTTGGTGGGATCCGGAACAGCTTACTAAGGCCCAAAAGAACCTGTACGCAAGCCCAGTGAAAACACATGTTACTCTTTGGCCAACACCTTAGACACTGGCAAAAAACTGAGGTGCTCCCGGGTGGGAGGGGCTTATATAGGGGAGGGTACTTCCGGTTTGGAATTGGCCAGTGCCAACACCTGAAGGTAATCTATATAACCCATTAGTAATGACTAAGTCGCTCTGTGTCCCGTGATGTACGAAAAAGAAACTTATTGACTCAAGAATAAGCCTAGGGTGTCCATGTGCATGCCTAACTGTGCCCATGACTAGACTGACGTTTAACATGGGAGTCTATGGAAGGGCTGCCCGGCTTTGAAAAATCGGTGCTACACTGCTCCCCGGCCGTAGGTCCCCCAGACAAAAAACGTTGCACACTTGTAGAGGAGAAATATGGCTACATGTGTGCCAAGTTACAAATGGCCAGTACCGAGTCCCCAAAATCACCAAAGAAATGACCGTTTAACATTGGAGTCTATGGAAGGGGTGCCCGGCTATGAAAAAAATTGGTGCTCCCCGGCCGTAGGTCCCCCGGACAACAAACTTTGCACAAATGTAGAGGAGGAGTGGGGCTACACGTGTGCCAAGTTTGCGGTCTAGGGGACCTACGGCCGGCCAGTACCAGGTCCCCAAAGTCCGGGAGATCAGGCGCAAAAAGGTGACTCGAGTATAAGCCGAGGGGAGCATTTTCAAAACAAAAAAAAATGTGCTGAAGAACTCGGCTTATACTCGAGTATATACGGTAGATAGCTAGCTTCAAAGTGAGGCAAACAGCACCACGGCAGTGCATGCATGCATTCAGGTTTTCCTAAACGGCCACATATAGAAACGAGTTCAAGGATTGCTGCACTTAAATTGCATATCATAACAGTTCAACAGTTTCCAGCTGTAAAGCTTGTGCCTTTCTTCAGTTTGGAACAAATATATGTTTGTTCTAACCTGAAGAAGGGTGCAAGCTTTCCTGCCCTAAAATGTTGAACTGTTATGATATGCAATTATTTGTATATGAATATACCTAAATAAATTGTTTGCTTACAGAACCTAACTCTGCATGTACGAGACAACACAAAGAATCTTTCAAGTAACTAGCAAATAAACTTGAGTCTGCACATAGAAGAAAAAACAAAATCTGTATTTTTTGAGTGCTGACAGAGGGAACTGGGATTTTCCCAAGTGAAAACAAGAAATATACCACAACTGTGTGTATTAGAAATAAAAATTTACCTCTTCCTCCCTTGTATCTATTTTTAATGGCTGCCAAGCTTATAGACTCATCCCCTTCCTCCTCATCATCATAGCGATCGGGCTCCAGGTAGCTGGCACTCAGTCCACGCTGGTGTTGCTTCTCCTTTACTCTGCGCTGTTGAGACTCTCTGCGGATTGAGGCTCTCAATCTCTCTTCTTCTTTCTGCCATTAAAACATAGTGATAATGAATTGCATCGCAACACAAACCTATAAATTATGTACACAGGGGAAATGCACTTAAATTCTAAAAGTTCTGCAATCAAATAGCAAATTTCACCTTCAGACTCCCTGTTAACGTATAGGTAATAAATTAAGGAGAAGTTTAAGGGCATTTGTAATAAAAAAAAGCACGTTGAGATAAACAGAGATCTGACCGACACAGAAGAGGGACTGCCCCCCCCCTCCAAACACAGATTAAGTTGTGCATTATAGGCCACGTTTACCTTTTGCACCATGTTACACATGCCTCCCCTCTCACTATCTAATAGACCCCCTATCAGGCAGGGATTCTTATTCCTTCATAGTCACGTCATAATTTTCAGGGATCTATGAATTAATGAACAAAAAGTCCCATTTTCCACTGCAGCAGATGGAGTTGTAGTTCTCGATGGACCATCTGATGCTCTTGGGTAATCAAGACACTTTTATTCCTTTCAATCTACCTCCAACTGACAGCCTTTACAGCGGTATGGGCAGAGAGATGGAGGAAGTGCTTGCAGAAGCCTGACATTGCACCCACGATCCACTGATCACAGGTGCAATGCTTTACAAGCTCCTGTAAAAAAATAAATGCACAATATATCAATCCAGCAAAAACATGCGCATTTAATTTTTTTTTTTGTTCAAGGTGAGCCTAGCCTTTAAACACAACCTGCCATAAAGCTTAAAAGGAATAAGTTCACTTTGGGAACATGTTCCAGCCTTTTTTAGGGTGGAACATGCAACATGTTTCCCTGCTGCAGCCTGTCCCCGCTGCCTTCTCTTTCTGCGACAGCAGCACGGGGAGAAGTTCCCTGTACTAGCGGTCACTTTTTGAAAACAACCGGCCATGTGGGGCTCCGACCGCATCATTCATATACAAAATTCTGTATATGAATGAACTACAGGTCAAGGCATCCTTTGCGGATGTCGGCTTGTAGTTTTCAATGAACTACCACAGCGCTGTGGTAGTTCATTGAGTCTTCTTGTCAGCGTTAAACTGCTTGGCTGTACGATGTACAGGCAGACAGCTCACACTGACAGTCTGTAGGAGACCTGCATGGCACCAGTGTAATGCTGATCACTGGTGCAATGCTTTCCAGGCTCCAAAAAAAAATAAAAAATAGTAAATGCACTTTTTTTTTTACCTGCAAACACAATATATATATATATATATATATATATATATATATATATTTTTAAAGTGAACTTATCCTTTAAAGGAGTTGTAAAGGCAGAATGTTTTTTATCTTAATGCATCCTATGCATTAAGATAAAAAGAAAAAACAATTGTTTGTAGCAGCCCCCCCCCAGCACTCCTAATTACTTACCTGAGCCCCTTCTCTCTCCAGCGATGTCCACGAAAGTCTAAGCCGTCCAGGACACTCCTCATAATTGGCTGAGACACATCAGCGATAACATTGGCTCCTGTGGCTGTCAAAGTCAGTCAGCCAATTAGGGGAGAAAGGGGACGGGGGCCAGGTCGGAGCTCCGTGTCTGAATAGATACACAGAGCTAGGACTTGACTTGGGTGCCCCCATAGAAAGCTGCTGGCTGAGGGGCACTCAATAGCAGGGAGGGGCCAGGAGCAGCAAAGAGGGACCTGAGAAGAGGAGGATCTGGGCTACTCTGTGCAAAACCACTGCACAGGAGGCAAGTATAACATGTTTGTTATTAAAAAAAACAAAAAACACGACTCTACAAATCACTTTAAGGTAGTGCTAGGATTTCATAGGAAGCCCAGCATGCTTTGCAATTTTTTTTATGTATGTTTGCCAATAGATCTTCACTATTACCTTAATCATTTCAGTTCTTTGAGACTCAGGATCACGTCCTGCCATTGGAAGTATTCTGATCTTCTGAGTCTTAGAGCACCTGTCTGCCAGAGACAGCGTCATCTTCCTGTGAGTGGCACTGTCTGTTGAATGAGGCCTAAAAGAAGGAAAAATGTGATCATGCAGACAATACAAGAATTTGGTGTGAACATTGCAAAAGACTATACATAGACCTGTATAATGCTCAAGATCTAGGAAATAAATGTATGTCCTGCATAGACTGCTTAAACTGAACAGAGCAGTGCTTTATTTTATGTTATAAAACACATGTATCATGTTCAGGACTGAAAAGGAAAACAAGATTTTAAAAAATTATTTTAAGTCAGGTAAATATATGAAGTATTGATGAAATGTTTAAAAAAGAAGTTACCCCCCCCCCCCCAAGAATCATACATTTCTAGGTGGATGCAGCATCTGTTCCCCGCTGGCTCCAACATGGAGAAGCGAGTGATCAAACACCACTGATCGCTCGGTTCTCAGAGCTCCGTCTGCCGCCCTGCGCTCACTGGAGAGCTGGTTGTGAAGGAGGCAGGAGAGCGGCTGGCTCAGGCTCTCTGCAGCTCGCTGACAGGCTGAGCCAGGTGCCGGTCCAGGCATGTGGGTGGATCCCGGCCATAATGTTACGATCTTTCCCGAGCCTGGACCGGCTATGTGACTGCAGCCTGCTGTCTGGTGAAAACAGGTCACAGGAGTGCAGAACAAACTGCACAACAAAGCTTTGGTTGGATTTCTCCTTTAAAAAATAAAGTAAAAGGCAAAACCAATTTTTTTTTTCTTATAGGTTTTGGACAGAGTGGATAAGAACATGTGACATGTTTTTATTGCTACCTCTGCCACTGTTAGGGAGATTCATTTGTCCTGTTTTACTGTTATCAAAAGTGAAAGTAAAAGAAAATCCCAAATTTTGGTTTGTCCCCAAAACCGTAAAGGGAAATCTTCCAATAGAGACAAAAGTTCTGGTGACCTGGAGGGGGCCCAATGGATTGCAGGAATATGCCTCTCACTTACTGTTTTGGCTATAGGACAGGTGAAGTAAAACCCCAACAATGGGACAAAAAATCTAAACAAAACAAAAAAAGAAACCCTCCTTAACTCTATCCAAAATAAGGGGGAAAAAAAAAAAGTGACACCTCCACTCCTGATACTCTCTAGATAGAGAGGGTGCTAAATAGATGTTTAGTCAGCCAGACACTTCTGGGCTTTCCTATTAGAGCATATTAAGTGCTTGCTGTAGCACAAGAACACCTTGTATTAAAGTGCTAGTAAACTCTGCTTTTTATCTTGTACCTACAAGTAAGCCTATAAAAAGGTGGGCTACCTGTAGGTACAACGAACATCTCCTAATTGCATACCGTTTTAGGAGATCTTTACATGTGTAGCAGCCGGTGACGTCACGGGCGCATGCACACTGTGCTTTCAATGGGTGGCATGCCGTCCAATGAGACCTGTGCCATAGCCGTGACTCTGGCACGCATGCACGCGAGTGACGTCATCGTGGCTGGGCCATTCAAATGGATGGAGCCTGTGAACCTGGATGGATGACTAAGTGAAGATGGATTCCCTGTCAGCGGTGACAGTGCGCCACTGGAGGGAAACACTTTTTTTTTTAGGTAAGTCATCATAACGTGATAGTAGGCGGTGCATACTAGCACATTGTGACATGAGCCTGCGGAGGCAACAGTTTGTTTTCTATTGCTTAAAAAAATAAACAAAAAATTGTTGTTAAATAAGGATTTTAAATACATAAAATTATATAACATACATGTTTTCAAAATGTTCTTAAAAAATAAAAAACAACACTGACCAAGAACCACTATTAAATTTCCGATAAGAGAAAGCCTTATAAAATGATTGAATACCCAATTTTATATACATACACTTTACAAATTCCCCCCCCCCCCCCGTTTTGAAAGAAACACAAACCTGAATGTAAGCTTGGTTTTGAATACAGCCTGCCCCTGTAAACCTGTTCCTTGTCTGATAAAAAGATGGTTGTGGTCCCCTTGCAGTGGAGCTTTGTATACATCGAAAACTTCATTTCCCAAGTGTAAGGACATGCTGCCAGAATCAGAACAGAGAATTACACAGAGATTGTGAGGAGACTTGCATATATCTTTACAGAACTGAAAGGCATTTACTACAAGTACATTACTATTTTGAAACAAGAAAAGCTGCTCCAGGTGAGCGAGTCTCTGGTTAATCCCCACACACTAGTCAGGTTCTAGCCCAGCTTGCATGCTGTGCGACGTGAAGAAATAATTCCGGACGGCTGCACTTCCAAAAATCCTTTTATTGCATATGACAGGTGGTTGACAAGTGCAGCAGGGGACAAAAAGGTAGACACGTTTCGCGCAAAGATCAGCGCTTAATCATTACCTATTGGGGCTAGTCACCACAATCACCTATAGGCGCCTTTCACACGGACGGCTGTTTTGCCACAGTTAAAAGCATGTAAAAAGTTCTGTGAAATTCAAGGCTCCATGCACTGCGATTAGCTGCATTTGTACATTGCGATTACGTGCAGTTACATGCGGCCGCGTTTAGCTGCGGTAGTCATTCCCATAGCAATCCTTTTTATACCTACTGATTATGATGTGCTTCCTGATTTTTTTTCTCACGCTGCTATCCGCAGTTGACACAAAAGACTGCGATTACCTGCGGTTATGTGCATATAGCTGCGCTACATTGCACCTGGAAGCATTTAATTCTATTCGCACCAAACCGCATATAACGAAATCGCAGCTAAACGCTGTGTGTGAATGGGGCCATAGGAAAGCATTGTGTGCTTTTAGCTGCGGTAGAAAACCCGCAGCTAAAAGCACCATTATATCCGTCCGTGTGAAAGGGGCCATATACTGCTCTAATGTGTTTCCTATTCTTTCCCTTTTTTTTTCTTCTGGGCTAGTTTCCTGCTGTTTATTAGCACCTATTTCTTTCCCCTTTTTTTCCTCTTAGCTAGTTTCCTGCTGTCTATTAGCACCTATTTATTTTCCTTCTTAGGTGCTAATAAACAGCAGGAAACTAGCTAAGAAGAAAAAGGAAAAGAAATAGGTGCCAATGGACAGCAGGAAACTAGCCAAGAAAAAAAAAAAAAAAAAAAAAAAAAAGGAAAAAGAAATAGGTGCTAACAAACAGCAGGAAACTAGCTATTTCCTTCCCTTTTTTTTTCCTTTTCTTCTTCTTAGCTAGTTTTCTGCTGTTTATTAGCACCTATTTCTTTCCCCTTTGTTTTTCTTCTGGGCTAGTTTTCTGCTGTCTATTAGCACCTATTTCTTCTCTTTTTTTTTTCTCTCTTTTCATTGACGTTCATTTGAGATTATGCACATACTTTGGGAATATGCCAGTATCGGTCCTCATGATGTTCTAACACTTTGTTTTTAAAATCATTTGTTCTCAACATCAACTTCATTGTATATATACACACACGTTTTCTATTTTGTGTATGTTGTTGTAACTATGCAATGATTTTGACTGATGTGTCGAGTTTGCGCCGAGTTCACTTGGTGTATCAGATTTTTCTGGCAGTGGATTTGGACCGAACTCTTTACATCAGATTTGAGTGTAAGTACCGTGTACTCAGCTGGTGTTACAAAGAAAACCCGGCTAGAATACTAATTTTAATTGGTTAGTTCACCTGTAACCTAATAACACACTAGAGTTTATATAGGTGATTGTGGTGACTAGCCCCAATAAGTAATGACTAAGCGCTGATCTTTGCGCAAAACGCTTTTACCTTTTTGTCCCCTGCTCCATCTGTCAACCACCTGTCATATGCAATAAAAGGATTTTTGGAAGTGCAGCCGTCCGGAATTATTTCTTTACATTACTATTTTACTGCTAATCTGAAAAAAACAAAAACAAAAAAACATCTAGTGACAGAAAGATTACGGATGCAGCAGTATACATGGGAAGGCAAACAAAGGAAATTTAGTACAACAACCCACAAGCTTACCTGCCATCAGACCATTTAACAATACGGGCATTACTCTCTCTGACATCATTCCCTTCTTCATCTCGGCGTGTCCTCCATCGGATTGTGTTTTCAACCTGTTCAAAAAGGACAGGAAAAAACAAAAAAAAAACAAACAGAACTGAGTACATTTTAGTATTTAGTGAGACACAGACAATGGAAGCTGCAGCACCACCATAGCTACATGCTATAAAATGTGCTCAGTTTGAAGCAGAGTAGAGGGACAGCTATGTTTAGGTCAATAAAATGCATACAACTGCCAAGGGGTTCAACATATAACATTGGACTCTTTCTCTGCATATATGAATGATCTCGAAGGAAAAATAGAATGAGAACACGGAATATAAAGATGTAATGTGCTGAAAATTTCACACTAAATGCTGCACAATCGGGAGAACCTCATGCAGTAAATATTCGAATTAGGCACGGGGGGGGGGGGGGGCTTCTAGAGACCGGAGAAGACAGACTTAAGAGAAGCTGTGCAAAGTAATCAGATTCTAACCTCAGCTTGTTCAATTAAAGAAGTTCACCTTTTGGGGGGAAAATATTAATATATTAAATGCACATATTTTTGCAGAAAAAAAATAAAAATAAAAAATATGCATTTCTTTTTCCCCCCAAGCCAGGAAAGCATTGCACCCATGGATCAAGCGTGCAATTGTAGACTCCTGCAGACATACCTGCATAAGGGCTGGCTGTGTCCCAGCTGCAGGGCTTGTGAATGAACTACAAGGCTGCTCATCAGTGACCTTGCAGTCCACTCAGAACTTCAAGCTGTCAGCCACAACAGATGACGGTACTTGTATCAGGGAATTGACCGATTATAGGTGGGGACGATTATCGGCAGCCGATATTCCCCTTTTTTTGAACTATCGGCATCAGGCACAATTGTATCAGATATTGCTTCAAGGGGTTTTACCGGTGTGAGGCATGCAGCTGCATGCATCACCCTGGTACTGTTCTTTAGAGCGGACGGCCAGCTTTATTGTAATACCAAGTGATGCGGCTTGGCGGTAATTACAAGCAGCGGGATGGGACACCCCCCTCCCCCTACCTTCCGCTGCTCGCCCGGGCTTTCCCATCCCACCGGGAGGTCTGAGCTACCAGCCGGCAATGTCTCTATATATATATATATATATATATATATATATATATATATATATATATATATAACACTCAAAGAATTAAATTTTACCATGTTTTTATTGAACACACCATGTAAACATTCACAGTGCAGGTGGAAAAAGTATGTGAATCCCTAGACCAGGGGTCTCAAACTGGTGGCCCTCCAGCTGTTGCAAAACTACAAGTCCCATCATGCCTCTGCCTGTAGGAGTCATGCTTGTGCCTGTCAGCCTTGCAATGCCTCATGGGATTTGTAGTTTTGCAACAGCTGGAGGGCCGCCAGTTTGAGACCCCTGCCCTAGACTAATGAGATCTCCAATAGCTAATTGGAGTGAGGTGTCAGCCAACTGGAGTCCAATCAATGAGAGGAGATTGGAGGTGTTGGTTACAGCTGCCCTGCCCTATAAAAAACACACACACCAGTTCTGGGTTTGCTTTTCACAAGAAGCATTGCCTGATGTGAATGATTCCTCGCACAAAAGAGCTCTCAGAAGACCTACGATTAAGAATTGTTGGCTTACATAAAGCTGGAAAGGGTTATAAAAGTATCTCCAAAAGCCTTGCTGTTCATCAGTCCACAGTAAGACAAAATGGTCTATAAAATAGAGAAAGTTCAGCACTGCTGCTACTCTCCCTAGGAGTGGCCATCCTGTAAAGATGACTGCAAGAGCACAGCCCAGACTGCTCAATGAGGTGAAGAATTCTAGAGTGTCTGCTCAAGACTTACAAAAGTCTCTGGCATATGCCAACATTCCTGTTAGCGAATCTACGATACGTAAAACACTAAACAAGAATGGATATCATGGGAGGATACCAAAGAGGAAGCCACTGCTGTCCAAAAAACCCCATGCTGCACGTTTACAGTTTGCACAAGAGCACCTGGATGTTCCACAGCAGTACTGGCAAAATATTCTGTGGACAGATGAAACCAAAGTTGAGTTGTTTGGAAGAAACACACAACACTATGTGTGGAGAAAAAGAGGCACAGCACACCAACATCAAAACCTCATCCCAACTGTGAAGTATGGTGGTGGGGGCATCATGGTTTGGGGCTGCTTTGCTACGTCAGGGCCTGGACGGATTGCTATCATCGAAGGAAAAATTCCCAAGTTTATCAAGACATTTTGCAGGAGAACTTAAGGCCATCTGTCCACCAGCTGAAGCTCAACAGAAGATGGGTGTTGCAACAGGACAACGACCCAAAGCATAGAAGTAAATCAACAACAGAATGGCTTAAACAGAAGAAAATATGCCTTCTGGAGTGGCCCAGTCCTGACCTCAACCCGATTGAGATGCTGTGGCATGACCTCAGGAAAGCGATTCACACCAGACATCCCAAGAATATTGCTGAACTGAAACGGTTCTGTAAAGAGGAATGGTCAAGAATTACTCCTGATCGTTGTGCAACTACAGGAAACGTTTGGTTGAAGTTATTGCTGCCAAAGGAGGTTTAACCAGTTATTAAATCCAAGGGTTCACATACTTTTTCCACCTGCACTGTGAATGTTTACATGGTGTGTTCAATAAAAACATGGTAACATCTGTGTGTTATTAGTTTAAGCAGACTGTGATTGTCTATTGTTGCAACTTAGATGAAGATCAGATCACATTTTATGACCTATATATTTATTTATTAGGGGTGTTACTGATTAAAAATTTCGTGTTCGATTAATAGTTTTTTTTTTTATCGATTATTCGACTAATTTCGATTAATAACGCACATACAGATCCAACTACTTTTAGCTGATCTCCTTGCAGAGTGATTGCCAGTGCAGCTACCAACCACTGAAAAAATGGATAGCAGGATACAAAAAACACACAAAGGCAGCGCTCGATGGGAATAGCATTAAAATTTTATAGTCTTCAAGTAGGTAACAAAACAAATATTGCACTGGAGATAAAATCTAAAAAATCCAAAAAAGCAAGGAATACCCAACGGTAGCAAAAGCAGTCATAAAAACATGTAGCTAAGTATGATACTGGTATAAAAATGTGTACAACGATACCACTGCTGAATCCAGATGAGGAGGGGTTAACATCAGTCCTTCTGCATGTAGATGTCCCATGAAGGGAACTATCACAACTCCCAGTGGATGGCTGTAGAATCCCAGGTTGATAGAGGGAAGTGATAGAGGGAAGTGATAGAGGGAAGTGATAGAGGGAAGTGATAGAGGGAAGTGATAGAGGGAAGTGATAGAGGGAAGTGATAGAGGGAAGTGATAGAGGGAAGTGATAGAGGGAAGTGATAGAGGGAAGTGATAGAGGGAAGTGATAGAGGGAAGTGTAACAGCCCTTGCGTGTGGCAGATAATAAGGTCCCGCCAGCATGCAGATATGAAGGAACAGCAAAGAAGCCCTTCAGATGGACACGCAAAGCCCCGCCGGTGTCCGTGACGTCACCGGACCTCCGACGGAACTCCCTGAAGCCGGCAGAGAGGCGAGTACCGATCAAAAGAATTTTGATCGATCAAAAACATTAATCGATTAATCGAGGAATTAATAGTTAATTTCCACAGTGTGTGTGTGTGTGTGTGTGTGTGTGTGTGTGTGTGTGTGTGTGTGTGTGTGTGTGTGTGTGTGTACACCGTATATACTCGAGTATAAGCCGACCTGAATATAAGCAGAGGCACCTAATTTTATCACAAAAAATGGGAAAACGTATTGACTCGAGTATAAGCCTAGGGTGTCCACGTGCATGCCTCACTGTGCCCATGCCTCACTGTGTCCATGACTAGACTGACGTTTAACATAGGAGTCTATGGAAGGGGTGCCTGACTTTGAAAAATCGATGCTCCCCGGCCGTAGGTCCTCCAGACAAAAAACTTTGCACACTTGTAGAGGAGAAATGGGGCTACATGAGTGCCAAGTTTGGGGTCCAGGGGACCTACGGACGGCCGTTACCGGGTCCCCAAAGTCCGGGAAATCAGGCACAAAAAGGTGACTCGAGGATAAGCCGAGGGGGGCATTTTCAGCACAAAAAGATGTGCTCGAGTATATACGGTATTTTTTTATATTACACACACCGAAAAAGGCAGCACTTGCTGCCCATAGAAAACAGAATCCTTATTTATTTTTTTCAGTCACAGATATACCATATATACTCGAGAATAAGCCGACCCGAATATAAGCCGAGGCCCTAATTTTACCACAAAAAAATGGGAAAACTTATTGACTCGAGTATAAGCCTAGGGTGTCCATCTGCATGCCTCACTGTGCCCAATCTGCCTACCTGATCTCCGGCGCTGTGTCCATCTGCAGCCTTACGATCTCCCGGCGCTGTGACATATTCAGTCTAGTCGGCGGCCATGTAGTGTACCAAAGCGCCTCTCCCTCGTCCGTGACGGAACACTGACTCGGTTTCCCAGCAGTGAGTCAGTGTTCCGCCTATCACTAGACTGACGACAAAGCAGATTCGACACAGGAGAGCAGATTCGACACAGGAGAGCAGATTCGACACAGGAGAGCAGATTCGACACAGGAGAGCAGATTCGACACAGGAGAGCAGATTCGACACAGGAGAGCAGATTCGACACAGGAGAGCAGATTCGACACAGGAGAGCAGATTCGACACAAACTCGAGTCTAAGTCGAGTGGGGCATTTTCAGCACAAAAAAATGGGCTGAAAAACTTGGCTTATACGCGAGTATATACGGTACCAAAAAAGCTAAACTATGCCCAGCTTTCTAAAGTCAGCAATATTCATCTTCTAAAATATAATTAGAAAAAAAAAAAAAAAGAATACCTTCAATTTCAGCCTAGTTCTACCCTCTTCGTCTAACATTTCTTCATCCTCAAATTCATCTTCATAATATTGAGGGTCAAAAGGTCTACAATGCAAAATGGTTTGGGTTAGACTGTAGTAAGAAAAAGGCTTTAATCTTTAAATTAAAATCAAAACAAGGATTGACAAAAATTGCTTTTTCTAAGACACCCACATTCCCAAATTTGCAGTATACCGCAAGGAAAAAAAGTATTTGATCCCCTGCTGATTTTGTACATTTGCCCACTGACAAAGAAATGATCAGTCTATAATTTTAATAGTAGATTTTAACAGCGAAAGACAGAATAACAAAAATATCCAGAAAAACGCAATACATTTTTTTATAGAAATTGATTTTTCTTTTAATGAGTGAAATAAGTATTTGATCCCCTATCAATCAGCAAGATTTCTGGCTCCCAGATGTCTTCTATACAGGTAATGAGCTAAGATTAGGAGCACTCTTAAAAGGGAGTGCTCCTAATCTCAGCTTGTTACCTGTATAAAATACACCTGTCCACAGAAGCAATCAACCAATCAGATTCCAATCTCTCCACCATGGCCAAGACCAAAGAGCTGTCCAAGGATGTCGGGGACAAGATTGTAGACCTACACAAGGCTGGAATGGGCTACAAGACCATCGCCAAGCAGCTTGGTGAGAGGGTGACAACTAGGGGTGCAACGGATCAAAAAACTCACGGATCGGATCGATCCTCGGATCAGAGCCACGGATCGGATCATTTTCGGATCGGCAAAAAAAATTAAAAAATTACTAATATCCACGTCATCCCCCCCACTGTAATATCCACACTCTTCCCCCTGTATGTAATATCCACACTCTTCCCCCTGTATGTAATATCCACACTCTTCCCCCTGTATGTAATATCCACACTCTTCCCCCTGTATGTAATATCCACACTCTTCCCCCTGTATGTAATATCCACACTCTTCCCCCTGTATGTAATATCCACACTCTTCCCCCTGTATGTAATATCCACACTCTTCCCCCTGTATGTAATATCCACACTCTTCCCCCTGTATGTAATATCCACACTCTTCCCCCTGTATGTAATATCCACACTCTTCCCCCTGTATGTAATATCCACACTCTTCCCCCTGTATGTAATATCCACACTCTTCCCCCTGTATGTAATATCCACACTCTTCCCCCTGTATGTAATATCCACACTCTTCCCCCTGTATGTAATATCCACACTCTTCCCCCTGTATGTAATATCCACACTCTTCCCCCTGTATGTAATATCCACACTCTTCCCCCTGTATGTAATATCCACACTCTTCCCCCTGTATGTAATATCCACAATCTTCCCCCTGTATGTAATATCCACAATCTTCCCCCTGTATGTAATATCCACAATCTCCCCCAGTAATGGGCATCTCCCCCACTTACCAGTCTCTCCCGCCGGCCAGTTCAAATCCACGAGCAGCGAGGGGTGAAGACGTCACAAGGCGGCCGCCGCCCCCGGGTGTACCAAGATGGCCGCGGCTCCGGAGCTAGGCCGAAGGCACGGCCTTTCCTAAGGCCGAGGCCGCGGATCGCGGTGTGTGCCGATCCGAACGGGGTGACCCATTCGGATCACCGATCCGTTGCACCACTAGTGACAACAGTTGGTGCGATTGTTTGAAAATGGAAGAAACACAAAATAACTGTCAATCTCACTCGGTCTGGGGCTCCATGAAAGATCTCACCTCGTGGAGCTTCAATGATCAAGAGAACGGTGAGGAACCCGCCCAGAACTACACGGGAGAATCTTGTCAGTGATCTCAAGGCAGCTGGGACCATAGTCACCAAGAAAACAATTGGTAACACACTACGTCATAAAGGACAGAAAACCTGAAGCGCCCAAAAGAAAGCCCATGTACAGCTTGTCTAAAGTTTGTTAATGAACATCTGAATGATTCAGAGCAGAACTGGGTGAGTGTTGTGGGAAGATGAGACCAAAATCAGGCTCTTTGGCATTAACTCAACTCAGTGTTTTGGAGAAGAAATGCTGCCTATGACCACAAGAACACCATCCCCACCATCAAACATGGAGTTGGAAACATTATGCTTTGGGGGCGTTTTTCTCCTAGGGGGACAGGACAACTTCACTGCATCAAATGGACAATGGACGGGGTTCATGTACTATCAAATCTTGGGTGAGAACCTCCTTCTCTCAGCCAGGGCATTGAAAATGGGTCGTGGATGGGTATTCCAGCATGACAATGACCCAAAATACACGACCAAGGCAACAAAAGCCGTGGCTCAAGAAGAAGCACATTAAGGTCCTGGAGTGGCCTAGCCAGTCTTCAGACCTTAATCCCATAGAAAATATGTGGAGGGAGCTGAAGGTTCGAGTTACAAAATGTCAGCCTCAAATCCTTGAGGACTTGGAGAAGAGAAGTGGGACAAAATCCCTCCTGAGATGTGTGCAAACCTGGTGGCCAACTACAAGAATCTTCTGACCTCTGATTACCAACAAGGGTTTTGCCACCAAGTATTTAAGTTATGTTTTGCGAAGGGGTCAAATACTTACTTCACTCATTAAAATGCAAATCAATAACTTTTTTGAAATGTGTTTTTCTGAATACTTTTGTTATGCTGTCTTTCACCGTTAAGATAAACCGACCATTAAAATGATATAGACTGATTATTTCTTTGTCAGTAAGCAAACATACAAAATCAGCAGGGGATCAAATACTTTTTTTCCTCACTGTAAAACACAGAGGGAAATTTATCAAAATTGGAGCAGACAGAATCTGGAGCGGCTTATATCAACCAATCATCTTTTAACTTTCAAAGTTTAACCACTTGCCGACCAGCCACTGTCATACTGCGGCAGGTCGGCTTGTTCCCTCAAATCGCCGTAGGTGTCCATTGGCTGCTTTAAGAGCCACGGCAGACACGTGCGCCTGCTGCACTTGGCTGGCGGCCGCAATGGGGAAAGAGCCAGAACAGGGATCGGTCAATGTAAACAGAAAGTTCTGACAGGGGAGGAGAGAGCTGTCCTAGAGATCAAGAACAGCAATCTCTCCTCCTCCAGTCAGTCCCACCCCCCAGGGAACACATTTAACCCCTTGATCACCACTATTGTTAACCCCTTCCCTGCCAGTGACATTTACACAGTAATCAGTGCATTTTTATAGCACTGATCACTGTATAAAATAATGTCAATGGACCCGAAAAAGTGTTAAGTGTCCGATTTGTCCGCCGCAATGTTGCAGTCCTGAGAAAAATCACAATTCACAGCCATTACTAGTAAAAAAAGAATAAAATGCCACAAATCTATCCCCTATTTTGTAGGCAATATAACTTTTGCGCAAACCAAACGCTTATTGCTTTTTTTTTTTACCAAAAACATGTAGAAGAATACATATTGGCCTAAACTGATGAAGAAATGTTTTAGTTTTTTTGTTTTTTAATTGGGATATTAGAGCAAAAGTTAAAAAAAAATTAAAACATTTTGTTTATAGAGAAAAAAATTAAAATAAAAAAAGTTAAAAACGCAGAGGTGATCAAATACCACCAAAGGAAAGCTCTATTTGTGGGGAAAAAAAAAAGATGGCAATTTTTTTTGGGTGCAGCGTCACACAATTGTCAGTTAAAGCGACGCAGTGCCGTATCGAAAAAAATGGCCTGGTCATTAAGGGGGGAAAATCTTCCGGTCTGTGAGTGGTTAAAGAGGAACTACAATTTAGTTGAGGAAAAATAAATAAAAAAAATAAGCTATATGTTCTACTATGTAATTGAAAGTCTGGTTCCTGAAAGGGAGTTTCTATGTTCAATACATAAAGCTAATGCACTCTAGATGTCTTCTGAGGAAAAGTGTTGGTATACCTTTAGAAGTAATTACCCCTTTGAGAGTATCTCACCAAAAATAGAATTCCGATTGCAGAGGATGCCTAAAATCTGACTTGCATCTTAGTGCAGACTTCTGGAAAAATCAGTGAGCCAAATCACACAAGCAGGCAATGATATTTCTGGGGATGTATCAAACACCAACTGTGTGCAGATGGCCTGCGGGTTGCCATATTGCATAAAGTTTTACAGAAAAAAAAAAAAAAACAGCAGCTGCAGATTGGAAAAGAAAAAAAAAAAAAAAAAAAAAAAAAAAAAGGGACTTTTTAATAACAGTCAATTACAATATTGCTTGTGTAGCAATTGTAAATGCTGTTATATATTTTTGTATTCATCCTATATTTATTTTTTTTCGCAGTGGAGTTACCCTTCAACAGAATAAGTTGAATATAGAAGCCAATTGGTTGCAATGCACAGCTCCAGATTCTGTCTGCTCCAGTTTCTATAAATTCCCCCCATAGTACACAGGACAATACTTTACCTGGGCTCCACACTGAGAAAGTTGGGAAGCTTGACAAAATACAAGTCATTCCCGAGATCTGTGTTCACTTTGGGGATCTCTACTTCTATTCTGGTTTCAGGAGCAGGTTCTTCCTCTGGCTGGTCATGATCTAGTCCATCCTCATCCTGGAAGTATTATACAAACAGTGCAATTATTAACAAGACCACATAAAACAATAAGGGGAAAACTGAAATGAAAATCCTCCTGGTAAACAAAAAATGAATACATATACATATCTAAATGGTTTCCTTGTAATTGTTAAAGCAGAACTAAACCCTCCTAACCTTCACAGCCAAGGTAGCTACCATATTTTCCGCAGTTTGATCTACAGTTGCCATGGTGCTGCACAGGTGATTAGCTGTGACCCCAGCCATTTGATGGCCTGACAGTTTGGTTGTGACCCATCATGCACGGCATGCCTTGAATGTAACGGTTTTGAAAAACCATTAAACTGGTGGGTTTAGTTAGGTTGTTTTTTTTTATGATTATTTTGAAGTCTGGGAAATGAACATAGGGCAGTGAATATATCACAACAGGAATAAACCTTGTCAAAAAATATAACAGTACATCATAGCTAAGCTAGTAGAGCAACGGTTGCTAGGTCAGATGTCTCATAGATGTTTTAATGACTTGCCGAGCAGCCGCCGTCAATATACAGGGGCAGGTCGGCACGATCCCGCGAACCATTGTAGCTGTATGTCGGTCCCTTCAAGCGGCATAGCAGGCGCATGCCCGTTGCATCGTGGGGGTGCCGAAGCTCGTGACCGGCGGTCGTGATGACCGCCGGCCGGGAAGCGATCGTGGGCACGAGAGGCAGAACAGGGACGTGTGCGCGTGTAAAGCCAGATTGTGATTTTCTAATAGCTAGGAACCACGATCTGTCATTTCCTCTAGGTCAGTCCCATCCCCCTTCAGTTAGAACACACATTACGGAACACAATTAACCCCTTGATTGCCCCCTAGTGTTAGCCCCTTCCCTGTCAGTGACATTTTTACAGTAATCAGTGCATTTTTATAGCATTGATCACTGTATAAATACCAATGGTCCCAAAAATGTCTGATGTGTCCGCCAGAATGTCGCAGTCCCGAAAAAAAAAAAAAAAAAATTGCAGATCGCCGCCATTACTAGTAAAAAAAATAAAATAAAAAAAAAGCTATAAATCTATCCCCTATTTTGTAGACACTATAACTTTTGCCCAAACCAATCAATATACGCTTATTGCGATTTTTATTAGAAAAAATATGAACAAGAATACATGTTGGCCTTAACTGAGAAAAAATGCGCTTTAAAAAAAATAAAATAAAAAAAATGGGAATATTTATTATAGCGAAAAGTACAAAATAGTGTTTTTTCAAAATGTACTTTTTTTTTTCAAAAAAGAACAGTAATGATTAAATACCACCAACAGAAAGCTCTATTTGTGGGGGGAAAAAAAGATTTTGTTTGGGTACGTCGCACGGCCGCGCAATTGTCAGTTAAAGCGTCACAGTGCCAAATTGCAAAAAAATGGCCCGGTAATTGAGCAGCCAAATCCTCCGGGGCTGAAGTGGTTAACACAAGCATAAACCACACATGGAATTAAACAGGACACAATGGAGAATATACTGTATATCATGCAATAAACCTATTGCTAGTAATGAGAGACATGGAGGTGCACAAAGAAAAAAGCTACCGTAATTTATACAGTGATAGAGCTAGAAATAAACTAATAAGATAATCTGCAGCTGCTGACATATAGTACACATTTCAAAAGGATTGTCAGAGGAGTTCTCGTTACCAAGCAAGGGCCATGACTGATGACATGCCTCATAAGATGGCTATGAGCAAATGACATCAATGAGAAAAGCTATGCCTGGAATAATTTGTGCTTACAGACACTTACCATGGGCTGTCCAGGCGTGGGAGGCTTTCCTTCTCCATCACTAGAAGAAATGTCATCCGCATCACCAAAAAGATCAGCAGCTTCTTTTTTCTCCCCTATTAAAAGAGAACATCAGCCGATAAAAGGGGAATGATCTAGAATGGTGCAAGGCCTATGTCAGCTGACTTTTATTCATGTCAGAACGGCTTTCCTCCTCATAAATGATGAAGGAATATTCCAGGCATGGCTCTATTACACATAGTTGCATTGGTCCAGCTTGGATCAATGTAGTTATGTATATGTATTCTGATTGGACAAGCAGAAAGGTGGGGCGGTAATGTCACTCTCCACCTCATCCAACTAGAGAACACTTTGCTTTCATTCAGAAAATGCAAAGCATTCTCAGGATAGTGCCTGTGCCGAGTGGCTGACCTCCTGCATGCAGATTGCATCAGGGCTGCCGCTCAGCAAAGGACCCAGAGGCAAGTGGAGATCACTGGAGTAGCAGCGTCTTATTTCAGCGATTTTTAGCTTCCAGGGGCATCAGCCAAGCATGGTATATGCCAGGGCTCAACAACTCCCACCGCCCTAGACACTTGTGACCGGGTCCTGGAGTTCTGCCATTGTGGAGGGAGGGAATAGCCCCCCCCCCTCACAAAGAAAGCTGTACCAACTTTCGGCACTGGGCACCGCTCCTGTCAGCTGCACCTGCCTTCCTGTGGTCTCTGCCTTCTCCCCTGCCAGTGACATTTACAGAGTAATCAGTGCACTGATAGCTGTATAAATGTCAATGGTCCTAAAAAGGTGTCAAAAGTGTCCGATCTGTCCGCCACAATGTCACAGTACAGCTAAAAATCACTGATCACCAGTAAAAAGTGTGTGTGTGTGTGTGTGTGTGTGTGTGTGTGTGTGTGTGTGTGTGTGTGTGTGTGTGTGTGTGTGTGTGTGTACTATATCCTAACACCTGAGGGTGTAACCCAACAGGTGGATCCCATCTCGCTGGAACGAGAAATGAAAGAACATGTAGATCCATATTGGAATATCGTTTCCTGACAGATATGAACTATCTTTTTGAATTATGAAAACTTTTTCTATTCTAAATCTTTTTGCAGTGCTTCTTGAAGATATTTATTTTTTGCTTCTTGACATGTTTGCATAATTTTTTGCAGTATTGGGTTCTTTAAAAAGGCATTTCTCTATGTTCACCGATACATTGTATTAGTTTCTTTGTATGATGTATGGTTTAGTGTGGGGTAGTATGTGTTTGTCTTTATACCTGCACAGGGTTAATTGAGTTTCAACTATCTGGTTGGATCGCTCCTCGATCCAGCGAGATGGGATCCACCTGTTGGGTTACACCCTCAGGTGTTAGGCTAGGTGTAAAGGTAACATCCAGAACAGACCTCACTATATCCTGTTAGCCTGAGAAAGAGCAGGGATGCTCGCAACTGTACAGTAGCTACGCTCTTGATTTTTTCTGTCTGTATATGGCATTGATTGAAGATATACCAGTAAAGAATCTGTTTTTTGCAAATTGGAGTGACTGTCCCTTTGTCGTGACTATATATATATATATATATATATATATATATATATATATATATAAAAATTAAAATGTCAGTAATCTTTCCCATGGTTTGTAGACGCTATAAAACTTTTGCGCAACCCAGTCAATATACGCTTATTGCGTTTTTTTACCAAAAATATGTAGACGAATATATATTGGCCTAAACTGATGAAATTAGTTTTTTTTACATTTTTTGGGGATATTTATTATAGCAAAAAGTAAAAAATTTCAATATTTTTTCAAAATGGTCACAATTTTTTTGTTTATAGCGCAAAAAATTAAAACCGCAGAGGTGATCAAATACCACCAAAAGAAAGCTCAATTTGTGGGGAAAAACTGCAAATTTTGTTTGGGTACAGCATTGCATGACTGCGCAATTGTCAGTTAAAGAGACGCAGTGCCAAATTGTAAAAAGTGCTCTGGTCAGGAAGGGGGTAAAATCTTCCGGGGCTGAAGTGGTTAAAAAAAAAAAAAAAAAAGGCAATTTCCTGGCAGCTGTGCCAATTTAAACTTCAGGACTTTCAGGGTTACTGCCATGTAGCATGCATGCAACCAGCAAGGGTGAAAGACTTGACTTGCTTTTTGTCATTGACACAGGAAGTAGGCATGAGATCTACATGGCAGTAAGCCAACTAGGTTTTTATATCATGATTATATTAGTTATTGTTCCTAGTTACTTCTGTTTACTACATAACACCTCCCATTATTATAGAGATAAGAGTAAGAGTTGTTCTGTAATCTGGTCTAATGGTGACAACACTGTTCCTCTACAGTGCCGCAAGTGAACATTTTCCCCTTAGGACAGGAAGTATGAAAGAGTATAAAAAGCTCCTCCAGAGCAGTGGGTCCTCAAGTACCCCCAACAGGTCACATTAACAGGATTTCCCTCGCCTTGCACAGGTGCTTTAAATTATCATCAATGGTTTGGTATTCATGACAGTTGTTGGAAAACCGTGCCCTATGGCTTGCTTGGTCATGCTTTTTAGCTTGTTTTCTGCAGCTGCATCAATTCTCCATAAATACATTTCATCATCTCAATGCTGAATGTTTTATACTGCCATAACTGCAATAACAGTATAAAATGGATATATTACACCAGTAGATCATTTTAAAAAAACGCCAAGATCTGATCTGAAGCTTATTACCACGACTGCTTTTACAAAAAGAAGAAGAATATACCTTTACCGCCTTCTGCATCACTATCATCAGAGTCCGACGCGATTGCCTTCTTATGCCTCTTATGAACAATCTCCTCTTCACTATCACTTCCTTTTCCAGACACTGTAAAGGACACAAAAAAAAAAAAAAAAAAATAAAAAAAATCGACATTATAGCTGAATGATTTTAAAGAATTTTACAAACACCGGGACATGTTTAAGCCACAATCAGAAGAGAAAGAATGGTACATTCCGGCAGTTAAAACAGAATTCCAAGGTAAACCGAACATAAAATTGCTCCCTCCCCTCTCCTAAAACCTATGTTGACTAACATATCTAAGAAAGATGTATTTACAGGAGCATCTCCAAAAATTTGAATATCTTCCAAAAGTTTATTTCAGTAATTCAAAAAGTAAAACTCATATTTTATATAGATGCGTTACACACAGAGTGATATATTTCAAGCATTTCTTTCTTTGAATTTTGATGATTATGGCTTACAGCTAGTGAAAACCCAAAATTCAGCATCTCAGAAAATTAGAATATTACATAAGACCAATAAAAAAAAAAATTAATACAGAAATGTTGGCTTACTGAAAAGTATTGCTATGTACAGTATAGTATGCCCCCCAATACTTGGTCATGGCTTGATCGTGTACAGTAAAGTATGCACCATGCCATGCTGCATTGATACAGTAATTCATTCAAAAGGAGCCCCGACCAAGTATTGAGTGCATACTATACTGTACATGGACATACTTTTCAGTAAGCCAACCTTTCTGTATTAAAAATCCTTTCTTTTTTATTGGTCTTATGTAATATTCTAATTTTCTAAAGATACTGAATTTGGGGTTTTCACCAGCTGTAAGTCATAATCATCAAAATAAAAAAATAAAAATAATGCTTGAAATATATCACTCTGTGTTTCACTTTTTGAATTACTGAAATAAATTACATTTTTAATGATATTCTAAATTGTTTGAGATGCACCTGTACTTAGATAATTTCAGCCTGCTGCAGTCCGGTCGCTCACGTGATCCGGCTCCTGCGTCAGCCAGCTGCACAGAAGAGGGCGGCACACTGACAACGGATGTGCCAAAAGTACCCTATGGGTTATATCACTGCTCCCAAGCATTGCCATTCATTGTCATGTGCTCTCTCCTCTCCCAGCCACTGTTGGTTGACACAGGGAACATTATGTGACCTGAGTGGCCAGAAAATAGGCAAGTATATCTTTCTTACACAGGTTAGGAGGGGGAGACAGAATTTGTAAGATCATTTAGGTTTATCCTAGAATTTTACTTGAAAAAAAAAAAAAAAAAAAAAAACAGCTCAGTACAACAAACCTGATTTGTGCTCTTGTTCTTCACCATCAGAATGCTGTGGCTCATCGTCTGATCGATGGCGCTCAATTTCTTCATCATCTGAATGTTGACGTTCATCGTCTGACTGTCTGTGCTCCTGATCTTCATCATCCGAGTGCCGCCGCTCGTCATCTGATCTTTGTCGCTCCATTTCATCATCTGAATGTTGAATCTTTAGCTCCTCTTCATCATCTGATCGCTGATGATCATGTTCGTCTCCATCAGAGTGCTGCCTCTCATAATCAGAATGTCTGCGTTCATTGTCCTCATCATCTGAGTGCTGCCTGTGATCGTCACCATCAGAGTGGTGGTTTTCACGGTCTTCTCCATCAGACTGCCTGCTCACCTCGTCATCTGATCGAATGTTACCGTCCTCATCGGAATGTTGGACCTCATCATCTGAGTTCTGCATTTTTTCCTCTTCGTCTGATTGATCACTTTTATCATCCCTGGCCCACTTTTCATCCTCAGAATGAGCTTCTTTTTCTGAGCCTTCAGCATCTGAGTGACGGCTACTGTGATCCGATTTGTGCCCCCCATCTTCCTCGTTCTCTTCATCATGATATTTTTCAGAACCGCTGTGCTGTTCAGCGTCTGACTGATCGTTTTCCTGATCGGAGTGAACGTTGCCTTCGGACGGATTATCCGATCTCTCTGAACGATTGTAACTACCGCTGTGCTGAGAGCCAGCTTCGTCCTCACTGTCATCACCAAACAATTCTTTATTGCTGGGTTTCACGGCAGAATGTCCATCATCATCGTCGTCCCGTTCACTGTCACTTCCAGAAGGATTACTAACCGAGGCAACGTTCCTTGGTTCTGAATCAGAGCCGGACCCAGAATCTGAATCTAGAATAGAAAAAATATAATTGGAATTTTCTAATGTAAACATGTAGTAAATAGTGATCTATGAACTCTCACTGTAGCCGTTCATGTACAAGTCCAGTACAGCTGTACATAATATTAATTTCGCTTCTTTGTATTGATCTTTTCCAAATAAAAGTATTATGTACAAAATTCATTCCTAGGGGCCTCAACTTATACTACAGCAGAAGGAAACTGTGCAGGACCTTCTTTTTCCACATTGTAATGCAATTAGGGTTGTCCCGATACCGATACTAGTATCGGTACCGAGGATTTGCTTGAGTACTTGTACTCGAGCAAATGCTCCCGATGCTTCACCCGATACTTGTGATCAGTGCGGTGGGGGAAGTTACCAGCACCGATCATAGAGAGAGAATCTCTCTCTCAAATCAGCGGTGATCGGTGCTTGTAGCTCCCCCACACACGATCACCGCTGATTGTCCCCGTATACTCCTCCAGCCCCCTCCATTTTGCTGCTGTCTCCATGCCGCCGTCCCCCTCCGTGCCGCCGTCCCAATCCGTGTCCCCTCCATGCCGCCGTCCCCCTCCGTTCTCCTCCTCCACCCCCTCAATCTGTCAGGATGGAGAGCGGAGGTAGGAGCCGGTAAATCCGTCTCCTTACTTGTCGGAATGTACAGAGTCAGTGATCACTGACTGACCATTCACATAACTGAAACATCGTAAACTGTGTTTACAATGTTTCAGTTTATGAATGAAGAGGAGCCGCTGTCTTCTCTCCATTCATTTTCAGCACAGCTGAGGCTGCTGAGAAAGGGACTGGGGAATCTGTGTCCCTAGTGCCTTTCCCTGTCTCAAAGGGGAGATGTCAGAGGGAGGGAGGAAGGGAAGGAAGGAAAGGAAGGAAGGAAAGGAAGGAAGGAAGGAAAGGAAGGAAAGGAAGGAAGGAAAGGAAGGAAAGAAGAAGGAAGGAAGGGAAGGGAAGGGAAGGAGAGAAGGAAGGAAAGGAAGGAGAAGGAAGGAAGGGAAGGAAGGGAAGGAAGGGAAGGAAGGAAGAAGGAAAGAAGAAAGGAAGGAAAGGAAGGAAGAAAGGAAGGAAGGAAGGAAGGAAGGGAAGGAGGGAAGGAAGTGAAGGAAGGGAAGGGAAGGAAGGAAGGGGGAGAGGAAGGAAGGGAAGGAAGGGAAGGAAGGAAGGAAGGAAGGGAAGGAAGGGAAGGAGGGAAGGAAGGGAAGGAAGGGAAGAAGGGAAGGAGAAGGGAAGGGAAGGGAAGGAAGGAAGGAAGGAAGGAAGGAAGGGAAGGAAGGGAAGGAAGGAAGGAAGGGAAGGAAGGAAGGAAGGAGGAAGGAAGGGAAGAAGGAAGGAAGAAGAAGGAAGGAAGGAAAGGAAGGGAAGGAAAGGAAAGGAAGGGAAGGAAGGAAGGAAGGAAAGGAAGGAAAGGAAAGGAAGAGAAGAAAGGAAAGGAAAGGAGAAGGGAAGGAAGGAAGGAGGGAAGGAGGAAGGAAGGAAGGAAGAAGGAAGGAAGGAAAGGAAGGAAGGAAGGGAAGGAAGGAAAGAGAAGGAAAGGAAGGGAAGGGAAGGAAGGAAGGGAAGGAAGGAAGGGAAGGAAGGAAGGGAAGGAAGGAAGAAGGAAGGGAAGGAAGGAAGGAAGGAAGGAAGGGAAGGAAGGAAGGAAGGGAAGGAAGGAAGGAAGAAGGGAAGGAAGGAAGGAAGGGAGGGAATTAAG